>CM061750.1:126552473-127152473 GCA_030979885.1 Lolium multiflorum
AAGCAATGATGAGCCCAGATTCCAACAAATGGCAAGAAGCCATGAAATCCGAAATGGGATCCATGTATGATAACAAAGTATGGACTTTGGTAGACTTACCTGATAGCCGCAAGGCTGTTGAGAATAAATGGATCTTCAAGAGAAAAACAGATGATGGTAATATTACTGTCTATAAAGCTCGACTTGTCGCAAAGGGTTTCCGACAAATTCAAGGAGTTGACTACGATGAGACTTTCTCACCTGTAGCGAAGCTAAAGTCTGTGAGGATTTTGTTAGCAATAGCTGCATTTTTCGATTATGAGATTTGGCAGATGGATGTCAAAACGGCGTTCCTTAATGGTGATATTGAGGAAGAGTTGTATATGGTACAACCCAAAGGTTTTGTCGATCCTAAAAATGCTGACAAGGTATGCAAACTTCAGCGTTCCATTTATGGACTGAAGCAAGCATCCCGGAGTTGGAACCTACGCTTTGATAGAGTGATCAAAGACTTCGGTTTTATACGGACTCATGGTGAGGCCTGTATTTACAAGAAAGTGAGTGGGAGCTCTGTAGCGTTCCTGATATTATATGTAGATGACATATTATTAATTGGGAATGATATAGAACTATTAAGCAGTGTAAAAGGTTATTTGAATAAGTCTTTTTCAATGAAAGACCTTGGTGAAGCAGCATACATTTTAGGCATCAAGATTTATAGAGATAGATCAAGACGCCTAATAGGCCTTTCACAGAGTACATACCTGGACAAGATTCTAAAGAAGTTTAGAATGGATGAAAGCAAGAAAGGGTTCTTGCCTATGTTGCCAGGTAAGGTCTTGAGTAAGACTCAAGGTCCGGCTACGGCAGATGAAAGAGAGAGGATGAGCAAGATCCCCTATGCTTCGGCAGTAGGCTCTATCATGTATGCCATGCTGTGTACTAGACCGGATATCGCACATGCTGTTAGTTTGACCAGCAGATATCAAAGTGATCCAGGGATGGAACACTGGACAGCGGTCAAGAATATCCTGAAGTACTTGAAAAGGACTAAGGATATGTTTCTTTGTTATGGCGGTGACCAAGAGCTCGTTGTAACTAGTTACACCGATGCAAGTTGGAACACCGACCCTGATGACTCTAAGTCTCAGTCTGGGTACGTGTTTATATTGAATGGTGCTGCAGTAAGCTGGTGCAGCTCCAAGCAGTGCACGGTGGCGAAATCTTCAACAGAATCTGAATATATAGCGGCTTCAGAGGCTTCATCGGAAGCGGTATGGATGAAGAGGTTCATTGTTGAGCTTGGTGTGGTTCCTAGTGCATTGGACCCGTTAGTCATTTATTGTGACAACACGGGTGCCATCGCCAATGCAAAGGAACCAAGGTCACACAAGAAGCTAAAGCATATCAAGCTGCGTTTTCATTCGATTCGCGAGTACATCGAAGATGGTGAAGTAGAGATTTGCAAAGTACACACGGATCTGAATGTTGCAGATCCGTTGACTAAAGCTCTCCCAAGGGCAAAGCATGACCAACACCAGAATGCCATGGGTGTTAGGTACCTTACAATGTAATCTAGATTATTGACTCTAGTGCAAGTGGGAGACTGTTGGAGATATGCCCAAGAGGCAATAATAAAGTGGTTATTATAATATCTTTGTGTTTATGATAAATGTTTATATACCATGCTATAATTGTATTAACCGAAACATTGATACATGTGTGTTATGTAAACAACAAGGAGTCCCTAGTAAGCCTCTTGTATAACTAGCTTGTTGATTAATAGATGATCATGGTTTCGTGATCATGAACATTGGATGTTATTAATAACAAGGTTATGTCATTAGTTGAATGATATAATGGACACACACCCAAATGAGCGTAGCATAAGATCAAGTCATTAAGTTCAATTTGCTATAAGCTTTCGATACATAGTTGCCTTAGTCCTTCGACCATGAGATCATGTAAATCACTTATACCGGAAGGGTACTTTGATTACATCAAACGCCATTGCGTAAATGGGTGGCAATAAAGATGGGATTAAGTATTTGGAAAGTGTGAGTTGAGGCATATGGATCAACAGTGGGATTTGTCCATCCCGATGACGGATAGATATACTCTGGGCCCTCTCGGTGGAATGTCATCTGATTAGCTTGCAAGCATATGAATAGTTCATAAGAGATCACATACCACGGTATGAGTAAAGAGTACTTGTCGGTAACGAGGTTGAACAAGGTATGGAGATACCGATGATCAAACCTCGGACAAGTAAAATATCGCGAGACAAAGGGAATTGGCATCGTATGTAAATGGTTCAATCGATCACTAAGTCATCGTTGAATATGTGGGAGCCATTATGGATCTCTAGATCCCGCTATTGGTTATTGCTCGGAGAGGAGTCTCGACCATGTCTGCATAGTTCGCGAACCGTAGGGTGACGCGCTTAAGGTTCGATGTCGCATAAGTAGATTCGGAATATGAGTTGGAGTCCGAAGTTTTTGTTCGGAGTCTCGGATGGGATCCAGGACATCACGAGGAGGTCCGGAATTGTCCGGAGAATAAGATTCATATATGGGAAGTCAATTTCCGGGGTTCGGGAAAAAGTCCGGTGTTTTGACCGGAGCTTCTAGAAGGTTCTAGAGGGCCACCAGTGGGCCCACCACCCCGGGAGAGGCCACATAGGCGCCACATGGCATAGTGGGTCCTGCCCACCATGACATGTGGGCCTAGGCCGGCCCCCCCTTAGAGATAAGATCTATCTCTAATTTAAATGGTTTGTAAATCTAGAGATAAGATCTATCTCCTAAAATAAAGCGTTTAAATTAGGAGATAAGGGGGAAGACTTGGGGAGGAGTTGGCCCCCTCCCCATGTGGCCGGCCAAAGGGGGTAGGTGGGCCCTAGGGGAAACCCTAGGCCGACCCCCCACCTATATAAAGAGGGGAGGGGGTGGCCGGCCAAGGCCCCCCCATCCACAACCCTAGCCGCCCCCTCTCTCTTCCACCTCCATACGCTGTGCAGGCTTAGGCGAAGCCCTGCAGCAATTCTTCTCCACCACCACCACCACGCCGTCGTGCTGCTGGGATTCCGTGGAGATCTACCACACCTCCGCTGCCCGCTGGAACGGGAGAGGAAGGAGCTTCATCGACACCGTACGCGCGACCGAGTACGGAAGTGCTGCCGGATTGCAGCACCGGGGACGATCGTCTACACCAACAACGAGATTAATCTCGTAGGCTTTGGAATCTTCGAGGGTTAGTCTCATCTCCATCTCGTTGCTTCGATCTTGTAGATTAGATCTTGGGTGTTCCATAGATTAGATCTGTTGGTTTTATTCGTCTTGCGTAGGAAATTTTTTGTTTTCTATGCAACGAACCCCATCAGTGGTATCAGAGCCATGTCTATGCATAGATCTGTTGCACGAGTAGAACACAATGGTTTTGTGGGCGTTGATGCTTTTGTTGCTTTAGTTTGTGTACTTTGCATCTTGCGGGATGGTGGGATGAAGCGGCCCGGGCTAACTTTACATGACCGCGTCTCATGAGACTTGCTCCACGCTTGACATGCAACTTGTATTGCATAAGTGGCTTTGCGGGTGTCTGTCTCTCCCACCATAGTGAAGATTGTAATTTGCACTTCTATTGTCAACACTAGTATCACCGTTGTGGTTCATGTTCGTAGGTAGATTGGATCTTACTCGAAAACCCTAAACCACGTAAAATATGCAAACCAAATTAGAGGCGTCTAACTTGTTTTTGCAGGGTTTGGTGATGTGATATGGCCATGATGTGATGATGATTATATTTGATGTATGAGATATTCATTATTGTATTATGGCAACCGGCAGGAGCCTAATGGTTGTCTTTAAATTTTTGTTAAAGACATGCGTGTCTATTCATCATGTAATAGCTTTATTTCAAGTAGTTGTTATAGTAGCTATAAGTGATGGACAACCATGAAGCGGCGCCACTGACCTTGACGCCATGCTGGTGATGATGGAGATCATGTCCGTGCTTTGGAGATGGAGATCAAAAGCACAAGAAGAAAGGCCATATCATATCACACATTATGAATTGCATGTGATGTTAATCCTTTTATGCATCTTATTTTGCTTAGATCGCGACGGTAGCATTATAAGATGATCCCTCTCACTAAATATCAAGATAATAAAGTGTTCATCCTTAGTATGCACCGTTGCTAAGACTTGTCGTTTCGAAGCATCTCGTGATGATCGGGTGTGATAGACTCTACATGTGCATACAACGGGTGCAAGCCAGATTTGCACACGCGGATACTAAGGTTGCCTTGACGAGCCTAGCATGTACAGACATGGTCTCGGAACACGGGATACCGAAAGGTAGAGCATGAGTCATATGAATGATATGATGAACACTTTGAGTGTTCGCCTTTGAAGCTACATCTTTTCTCGTGAAGATCGGACTTGGTGTAGTGGATTTGGTTCGTGTAATCACTAAGACAATGCGAGGGATGTTGTTTTGAGTGGGAGTTCACCTAGTTAATTTAAGAATTAAAATTGAACTCATTTTATCATAAACTTAGTCTAAACTCTTTGCAAATATGTTGTAGATCATGGCGTCCTCAATCAATTTTAACCAGTTCCTAGAGAAAGAAAAGCTTAAGAGCAATGGTAGCAACTTCACTGACTGGTTCCGTCATGTGAGGATTTTCCTCACTGGTGGAAGCCTGCAATATGTGCTCGATGCACCGCTAGGTCCCCCACCACCTCCTGCAGTGTCCGAGGACATAAAGAATGTTTATGAGACTCGGGCAACTCGGTACTCCGAAGTTCAGTGTGCCATCTTGTGCAGCTTAGAGGCAGAGCTCCAAAAGCGTTTTGAGCACCACGACCCATGTGAGATGATGCGTGAGCTCAAACTTATCTTTGAAACTCATGCGGCCGTGGAGAGCTATGAGGCCTCGACAGTTCTTTAGCTGCATGATGGAAGAGGGCAGCTCCGTTAGTGAGCACATGTTCGCCATGTCCGGACATGCGAAGAAGCTCAGTGACATGGGGATGATGATCCCTAACCAGCTGGGTATTCATCGTGTCCTTCAATCACTGCCACCAAGTTACAAGAACTTCGTGATGAACTACAACATGCAGAACATGAATAAAGATTTACCTGAACTCTTTTCCATGCTGAAATCTGCTGAAGTTGAGATTAAAAGGAGAACCAAGTGTTGATGGTCAACAAGACCACCGGTTTCAAAAGCAGGGCAAGCCTAACAAGGGCAACTTCAAGAAGGGCGGCAAGAAAGTTGCAGCGCATCCTGAGAACTAAGGCTGGTCCTAAACCTGAGACTGTGTGTTATACTGCCAGGGGAAGGGGCACTGGAAGCGTAATTGCTCCAAATACTTGGCCGAAAGAGCGGCCACGTCAAAAAGAAAGGTATATTTGATATACATGTTATTGATGTCTATCTTACTGGTTCTCGTAGTAGTGCCTGGGTATTTGATACTGGTTCGGTTGCTCACATTTGTAACTCGAAACAGGAACTGCGGAATAAACGAAGCCTGGCAAGGGACGAGGTTGCGCGTTGGAAATGGATCCAAAGTCGATGTGATCGCCGTCGGCACGCTCCCTCTACATCTACCTTCGGGATTAGTTTTAAACCTCAATAATTGTTATTTGGTACGCGTTGAGCATGAACATTATATCTGGATCTTGTTTAATGCAAGACGGTTATTCGTTTAAGTCTGAGAATAATGGTTGTTCGATTTATATGAGTAATGTCTTTTATGGCCATGCACCTGAGATGAATGGTTTATTCTTGTTAAATCTCGATAGTAGTGATACACATGTTCATAACATTGATGCTAAGCGAATTAAATTGAATGATAATTCTACTTATATGTGGCACTGTCGTCTTGGTCATATTGGAGTGAAGCGCATGAAGAAACTCCATTCCGATGGACTTCTTGAGTCACTTGACTTTGAGTCACTTGATAGATGCGAAGCATGTCTAATGGGAAAAATGACTAAGACTCCATTTTCTGGTACAATGGAGCGAGCTTGTAACATCCCAAATTTCAAATAAAGGAAGAAGAACAAATCCAATTATCCAAATTTCAGAACCAACAAAAACTTTTACTTTGCATATAGTACCCTGCATAGGACTTGTGCATTTTGAGTGATATGCCATGATGATTGTTACTTAATGAATGTGATGAACTCCAAAACCTAAAGTGATCAAGTGATCATCATAAATCTAATCCATCAAAAAGAGAAAGAAATCAAATAATATTTAAAAACCCTAAAAACCCTAACATATGGTCTATGTCATTTTTGTAAATTTGACCCTAGACCCATTTGATCTTCACCAATAATTGTAATATGATATTAATGAGTATTTACAACTTGGAGAATCAAAGATATACCATTTAAACCAAATTCAAAATTAAAATATGATCACATGAGATAATGGTCATTTCTGACTTTTATATTCTGGTCACCACTTTGAGCCTCTCTATTTCAAAATTTCTAAACTAAACAAATCCAAATCTTTGCATGTCATCCAAGTACACAACAAGATGAACAACTTTTGTAAAGGGGACCATACCAAATTCATTTTGAATCAAGAGCTATGATCAAGTGAAGAAGAGACATTGAAACATATACAAGATTCCCAATTTTCAAAATGTGATCAAACCTGGCCAAACCTTGACCCTCACTTGACCTAGCCCTACTCCCCTGACCCAACCCTACCTAGCCCAGGCCGAGCACGCCATGGACACGACCAAATCATGGCCAGCCATGGCCATGCCGCCCATGTCGCCCTCGACACGCCTCCCCTTTCTCTCTTCACCATCGCCACGGCCACCATGTCCAGCACGTAGCCCAAGCCATGCTGAGATCGCCCGTACTCGCCGTCGATCGCGAGGACGCCGACAAGCCCCGGACG
Organism: Lolium multiflorum; assembly: GCA_030979885.1. Lineage (NCBI taxonomy): Eukaryota > Viridiplantae > Streptophyta > Magnoliopsida > Poales > Poaceae > Lolium > Lolium multiflorum. Next base: position 126,559,375 of record CM061750.1, read on the forward strand.
ACGCGCGCCCACACGCTTGGTACGCCGCGCGGCGCATGGGCGACGCTCACGCGCACGGACGCGCCGCGACACGGCCACGCGGCGCCCGCCAAATCCTGCCGTACTCCCGACCATATCCACGCGCGTGGTACTCTTCGCCACGCGAGCTCGCCGGACACGCCGACGTCATGCCTTGGCGACCACGGCCGCCGGAGAGGACGAACGCGCCCGCCACGGCCGCGACAAGACACCCGTTCGCCCGACCACCGTACACCGCCATTAACCACGCCGTTGACGCTCCAGGACCGCGGTGACGTCGTGAACACGACCCCGTCGTCGCCTAGCCCCCTAGACCCCCGGAGCGGCCGCGCCCTTGTCGACTTCGCCGCAGCACCCCGGCCACCATCGCGCTATAAAAGGAGGCCTCGCCTCGACCATCTCTTCACACCAGCTCACTCCCCTCTCCTTCCTCGACCTCCCCAGCACCTCGCCATGCTCGATTAGCCACCGCCGCCGTCAATCGACGCCTCACCGCCGCGGAAGCCCTGCAGCAATCGCCGGAGAAGGAGGCCGCCCCTGACGACGCCACTGCTACCAGGAGCTTCGCCGTCGTCCACAACGTCATCACGCACACTGCCATCCTCGCCGGAGCCGCCGTTCTCCGACCCTCATCGCCGCCGCCGCACCGTCGGGTTCTCGTCGGAGACGACGATGAACCACGACGTAGATCCTCGATCTAATCCAACGCCTGACTCGCCCATACCGCTCGGGTTTATGAGCCGCCGAGCGGGACTCTCTCCAGCCAGCCCGCGCGCACTCGACCGTGGCTGGGCTGGCCTTGGGCCGTTTTAAACCTTTGGGCCCAGTTAGTTTTCCCGCCGGCCTATTTAATTCAAATTTCGTTTAATCAATGTAGTTTGAATTCAATACTGAACCCAACTTTGAAAATTCATAGAATCTGTTTGGCTTGGCCAAATTTAACAAAATTTATATATTTGGAAAGCTAGTAAAAAGATCTACAATATGCCACTGGTCTCACCTCGAGATCTGTTGTGGAAATAAAATGATAAAAAGAAGCAGGCAGGGACTTTTTCATATTCAAATAATTATTAAAAATCAATTAAAATAGATATTTGAATAATTCCAACTCCTATAGCTCACATTTGACTTACACTAATTGTTTCTGAAAAAAATGGTGTGGTCACTTTGCATGATCATGCCCTAGATTAATTAATGGACTATATGGCTAGTTTAGTTAAGTGATATTGTCCAAAAATATTATATAAATCATATGGAGGATTTTACTTCATTTAAATTTGTCCCAAATGAATTCATGAGATGTTTGCACCCCTGGTCCAAACACTCCTATATGAATATTTGGAGATTTAAATCATTTGGGGAATTATAAAATGGTATGAGGTGACATACCTCATTTAAATCATTTTCTCAAATAATGATCATGAAAATTGACTTAGGTCAATATGAATTCATGTATGATTATTTGAGAAGTTAAATCTTAAGAAGATCTCAATGAGAGGAAATTATTTTTCTCAAGAACTAAATGGAAATTACTAAATGACCTATGCCATGAGAGGAAATCACTTTTCATTAATAAAGACAACTAATACACCTAGTTATTTTATGTGTGTGCTTAGCATAGTTTGTGTGAGATAATGATGTGCTTAGCATAGTCCTTGAGCTTGTTTAGTGATTATACCTTGTATTCAAATTTAGACGCTAGCACCGGAGATTACCAAGAGGAAGGAGAATTCTACCCAGAAGAGGAAGAGAAAACCTAGAGAACTACCAAGGCAAGCTAATACTCTTGCAAAGTGCAAAGCCCTCCTTGGGCAAGGCACCATGATTCTTATCTTTCTTCATACAATCCTATCCTATTTTTTACCATACAAGTCTTACTTGTTGTGTTTTCAAAGAGTTGTTTTCAAATGATATAGGTGAATACAACTATTAGAGTAGCAAGTTGTCTTATAGATAGCCAAGCAATGTAGCACCCCTCATCATTACTGCTAGTGCTAAAGTACTAAAACTTGACTACTCTAGATGGGAACATATGACTTGTTGGAATTTGAAACCTTGGAATGATGAAGCATTCCATTGAATGATGTGAACAAGAGAAGATAGTGATTTTTGATAAAACCCTGATATTGGTTTGAATGCGATACCTTTCCAATTTTTGAGTACCCCCACAATACCTGATTATGGGTAGGGCTTAACTGGAAGTTTATAGATTTTAGTATGAGTTCCCTCTGAACACACATCATAGGGGTTATGCCGAGGCTGCCTCCGTTGTTGAGAAAGATGTGAATTGAGGTGAAATTGTACGGCCAAGCCCTGTGCAGTTCCCAGGTTAACAGTTGGTTTTCACTGGGAGGCCAAGCTCATGGGGAGAGGTGCTCATACTAGGATGTGTAAGTGAAAGGTTAGGGTTGATGATCCGCGTACTGTGTTACGGTGACTCGGAGTTATTCCGACGGATGAAATCAAATGTTGTGGCACAAGTGTGCAACCTCTGCAGAGTGTAAATCTATTCGAATAGCCGTGTCCACGGTTACGGACGGTTGGAAAGGCCATACAGTTTCCAGTGTCAGAATTTGAAAACCTTGTTGATATGAATGGTGAATGGTGACTTGTTTTTGAATTGCAACCAATGTGTGGGAATGACACTAATGTTCCCACTTGAGTAGTTAGTACATGATCCACTACTTATGAACTAAAATATGGCTTATGCAAGTTAAAATAGAGCTTAACTCCAAGAGCTAGCATTTTACATTGGTATTAGTTTGCAAGTACTTGAAGTACTTACGGCTTTGTCCCTGGCTATTCAAATGGCCAGAGTACGATGATGAACAGAACTATCACGAGGATGACCAGCAGGACGCCTACGACAACTAGGGGTTTCTGACGTCAAGCGTTGGCCTGTGGACTAGAGAGCCCTTATAGTTACGCTTCCGCTATGTATGAACTTGTGTATGTGTTGATGGAAAGATCAACTATCACTACAAGAAAAGTTTCCATGGCCGACGAAGTTGAAGTCGCGCCGTGGTTGCTGGTGTACCATGGCCGACGATTTTTGGTCCCTCCGTGGTTCATGTCAAAACTTTTTTTTCTCGTTTTTGAGGCCACCTAGCCCGACGAAAGCGGCCAAAACGTCGCGTATGGTGGCCCGGGACGTGGTGCATCTCGAAATCTCGGGTTCGCCGGCCGAGTCAACGCAAATCCGCACCGCCGAGGGATGTAGGGCCCAGATGGCAGCCTCTCTGGCATTGTTTTTTTCTAGATCGCGCCATCTCGTTCAACGTTCTCCGATCGAGCCGTTTACGATGCAGGATCATGGGTCCCGCATGTCATCCTCTATGAACCAAAATTCTTTCTATTCTTGGATTTTTTTGACCCCCTGATTTCTGGCTACTTCCTTTTTCTTTTGATCCCTTGCCGCCTTGGAAACGTTGAGACCGCTGCTGCTAAATGGGACCCGCATGTCATCCTCTATGTGCAATCAACTTTCTTTTCTTGGAGTTTTTTTGGCACCTCAAATTTGGTCACTTGCCTTTTCTCTTTCGATCCCCTCGCCTCTCAAACGGTGATACCGCTGCTGCTAAATGGGCCCGCATGTCATCCTCTATGTACTATAAAACTTTCTTTTCTTGAATTATTTTTGGCACCTCATATTTGGTCACTTACCTTTTTCTTTCGATCCCCGCCGCCTCTCAAACGGTGATACCGCTGCTGCTAAATGGGACCTGATGTCATCCTCTATGTACTATAAAACTTTCTTTTCTTGAATTTTTTTGGCTCCTCATATTTTTTCACTTGCCTTTTTCTTTCGATCCCGCCTCTCAAACGGTGATACCGCTGCTGCTAAATGGGACCCGCATGTCATCCTCTATGTACTATAAAACTTTCTTTTCTTGATTTTTTTGCACCTCATATTTGGTCACTTGACTTTTTCTTTCGATCACCTGCGCCTCTCAAACGGTGATACCGCTGCTGCTAAATGGGACCCGCATGTCATCCTCTATGTACTATAAAACTTTCTTTTCTTGGAAATTTTTTGGCACCTCATATTTGGTCACTTGAATTTTTCTTTCGATCACCTGCTGCCTCTCAAACAGTGATACCGCTGCTGCTAAATGGGACCCGCATGTCATCCTCTATGTACTATAAAACTTTCTTTTCTTGGATTTTTTTGGCACCTCATATTTGGTCACTTGACTTTTTCTTTCGATCCCCTGCTGCCTCTCAAACGGTGATACCGCTGCTGCTAAATGGGACCCGCATGTCATCCTCTATGTACTATAAAACTTTCTTTTCTTGGATTTTTTTGGCACCTCATATTTGGTAACTTGACTTTTTCTTTCGATCCCCTGCTGCCTCTCAAACGTGATACCGCTGCTGCTAAATGGGACCCGCATGTCATCCTCTATGTACTATAAAACTTTCTTTTTTGGATTATTTTTGGCACCTCATATTTGGTCACTTGACTTTTTCTTTCGATCTCTGCCGCCTCTCAAACGGTGAGACCGCTGCAGCTAAATGGGACCCGCATGTCATCCTCTATGAGCAATCAACTTTCTTTTCTTGGAGTTTTTTTGGCACCTCATATTTGGTCACTTGCCTTTTCTTTCGATCTCATGCCACGTTTGAAACGTGGAGGTACCTGCTGGCTCATGGGACCCGCATGTCATCCTCTGTGTGCTATAAAAGTTTCCTTTGTTGGATTTTTTTCACCCTCTGATTTTTGGCTTGCCTTTTTCTTTTGATCCCCTGCCCCCTTTGAAACGTTGAGTAAGCTGTTGGTTCAAGGGACCCGCATGTCATCCTCTATGTCCATCAAGTTTCTTTTCTTGGATTTTTTTTCACCCCCTAATTACTAGCTACTTTCTTTTTCTTTTGATCTCAAGCCGCATTACAAACATTGAGACCGCTGCTGCAAAATGGGACCCACATGTCATCCTCTATGTACAATAAATCTTGGATTATTTTTGGCTCCTGATATTTGGTCACTTGCCTTTTTCTTTCGATCTCATGCCGCCTTTGAAACGTTGAGTAAGCTGCTGGCTCATGGGTCCCGCATGTCATCCTCTACGAACAATAAAAGTTTCCTTTATTGGAGTTATTTTTGACCCCTAATTTCTGGCTATTTGCCTTTTTCTTTTGATCCCCTGCCCGTTGAAACGATGAGGACGTTGTTGGCAGGTCGGTCCCACATGTCATCCTCTATGAACAATAAAAGTTTCCTTTGGTGGATTTATTTTTGACCCCTAAATAATTTCTGGCTATTTCCTTTATTTTTCTTTTGATCCCCTGCCGCCTTGGAAACGTTTGAGAATGCTGCTGCCTCATGGGTCCCGCATGTCATCCTCTCAGAACGATAAATGTTTTCTTTTCTTGGATTTTGTTACCAACTGACTTTTGGTTTTTTATTTTATTTTCGATCCCCTGCCGCCTTTGAAACGTTGACGACGCTGCTGGCTCATGGGTCCCCGATGTCAGCCTCCCCGTACAAGAAACATGTGATATCTTGATTATTTCGCTCTGAGCTATTGCAAACGGATAAATTAAATCTTTATTTTTACATAAACAAACTTATATGTTGAGTGTCCTTGTTTTTTGTTTTTGCGAAGCATAGGACTTTCCTGTTTTTTTAGAAAAATCCGAACTTTCCTGTTTTGGAGTGGGCTGAAATTGTACGAGACAAAAGGCCCAGCAGGATAGTTCGAAGGCCCAGATGTCCAGATACAGCCCAATTGAAATCTTTCTTTTCTTGGATTTTTCACCCCCTGATTTCTGGCTACTTCATTTTTCTTTTGGTCCTGTGCCGCCTTGGAAACGTTGAGACCGCTGCTGCAAAATGGGACCCACATGTCATTCTCTATGTACAATAAAGTTTCTTTTCTTGGATTATTTTTGGCTCTTGATATTTGGTCACTTTCCTTTTTCTTTCGATCTCATGCCATGTTTGAAACTTTGAGGAACCTGCTGGCTCATGGGACCCGCATGTCATCCTCTATGTACAATAAAGTTTCTTTTCTTGGATTATTTTTGGCTCTTGATATTTGGTCACTTTCCTTTTTCTTTCGATCTCATGCCACGTTTGAAACGTTGAGGAACCCTGATGGGACCCGCATGTCATCCTCTATGTACAATAAAGTTTCTTTTCTTGGATTATTTTTGGCTCTTGATATTTGGTCACTTTCCTTTTTCTTTCGATCTCATGCCACGTTTGAAACGTTGAGGAACCTGCTGCTCATGGGACCCGCATGTCATCCTCTATGTACAATAAAGTTTCTTTTCTTGGATTATTTTTGGCTCTTGATATTTGGTCACTTTCCTTTTTCTTTCGATCTCATGCCACGTTTGAAACGTTGAGGAACCTGCTGGCTCATGGGACCCGCATGTCATCCTCTATGTACAATAAAAGTTTCTTTTCTTGGATTTTTTTCACCATCTGATTTTTGGCTATTTCCTTTTTCTTTTGATCCCCTGCCGGCCTGCCGCCTTTGAAACGCTGAGTAAGCTGCAGGCTCATAGGTCCGACATGTCAGCCTGTATGAACGATAAAGCTTTCCTTTCTTGGAGTTTTTTTTACCCCCTAATTTCTGGCTATTTTCTTTTTCTTTTGATCTCAAGCCGCATTTGAAACGTTGAGACCGCTGCTGCTAAATGGGACCCGCATGTCATCCTCTATGTACAATAAAGTTTCTTTTTTTCTTGGATTATCTTTAGCTCCTGATATTTTGTCACTTGCGTTTTTCTTTCGATCTCATGCCGCCTTTGAAACGTTGAGTAAGCTGCTGAATCATGGGTCCCGCATGTCATCCTCTACGAACAATAAAAGTTTCCTTTTTTGGAGTTATTTTTGACCCCTAATGTCTGGCTATTTGCCTTTTTCTTTTGATCTCCTGCCCCCTTTGAAACGATGAGGATGCTGTTGGCACGTCGGTCCCACATGTCATCCTCTATGAACAATAAAAGTTTCTTTTGATGGATTTATTTTGAACCCCTAATTAATTTCTGGATATTTCCTTTTTTTTCTTTTGATCCCCTGCCGCCTTGGAATCGTTGAGGATGCTGCTGCCTCATGGGTCCCGCATGTCATCCTCTCAGAACGGTAAATGTTTCTTTTCTTGGATTTTGTTTACCAAATGATTTTTGGCTTATTTTATCTTTCGATCTCGTGCCGCCATTAAAACGTTGAGGACGCTGCTGGCTCAGAGGTCCCACATGTCAGCCTCTATGAACAATAAACCTTTCCTTTGTTTGATTTATTATTGACCCATAATTTCTGGCTATTTGCCTTTTTCTTTCGATCTCATGCCGCCTCTGAAACGTTGAGACGCTGCTGGCTCATGGGTCCCACATGTCAGCCTCTATGAACAGTCAAAGTTTCCTTTGTTTGATTTTTTTTACCCTAATTACTGGCTATTTGCCTTTTTTTTATCCCCTGCCGCCTTTGAAACTAAGAGGACGCTGCTGGCCCATGGGTCCCACATCTCAGCCTCTCTGAACGATAAACCTTTCCTTTCTTTTTTTTCGATCCCGTGCCGCCTTGGAAACGGTGAGACGGCTCCTGCAAAACGGGACCCATATGTCATCCTCTATGTACAATAAATTTCTTTCCTTGGATTATTTTTGGCACCTGATATATGGTCACTTGCCTTTTTTTCGATCCCCTGCCGCCTTTGAAACGTTGAGGACGCTGCTCGCTCGTGGGTCCCATATGTCAGCCTCTAGGAACAATAAACATTTCGTTTCTTGGATTTATTTTTGACCGCTGATTTCTGGCAACTTTGCTTTTTCTTTCGATCCCCTGCCGCCTTTGTTAAAGTTGAGGACGCTGCTGCAAAATGCGTCCCACATGTCAGCTTCTCTGTACGATAATTGTTTCCTCTCTTTGATTTTTTTTCCACTGCTGGCCAATGGGTCCCCGATGTCAGCCTCTATGTACAAGAAATATGTGAATTCTCGATATATTTTAAGCCGAGATATGTAGGATGCTTTTTTTTCGATCCCTTCTGTTTGTTTTTACCTTCAAATGTTGAGGGACGCTACTGGCAAATGGGTCCTGCTCTAGCATTCTCAACTGAAGGAAAAACTGAAATATTGCCTATTCATTTGTTTTTCGTACTCCATGCATCTAATCCATACTAATTGTTGATCCGGGTTTTAGTTCAACTTAATTAGATCAAATTTGATCTACGAGGGAGTATGTAATATATTTTGGGTTCACAACACTGCACTTGTTAACAACAATCTGATGAAGAGGTTTGTCATTTTTTTTAAACTACAAATACACTCTAAGATCTTGCACACTAATAGAATAAATCTTGGAACTTTATATAATTAATGACAATTTTGAAATCGACTATATGAATATATCAAAATATAGAGCCCATGTAGATGCGCATACTGGCTATGCGCATTTAAAAAGAATCATAATCATAATTGATACGAAATAAAAATAACTTTATATGTAGAATCTCGGTTTCTAGAGGGCCAATCATAGGATATCCGTGTTTAAATTAGGAAGGGCCCCAATGGCATGAGTCGGAGGCCCATTAAGTGTTTTTGGAATGTTATCAGCGAAGTAAGCAGGCTGACAGCAATCACCATGTACATGGCCGGCGGCAGCCCAAAAGTACAAACAATTGGCCCATGCAGGGAAGGTAGTACTTTTTTTTATTGGGAAGGTTGTCTGGCTAACCCAAAAAAAAAGTGGTGCTACATGGGGTAATACTTGAACCCGGAATGAGATCGAGTGCCTTGATGAAGGCGAGGCACACATAAATAGTACTCCGTACCATGCCTTGCCCCTCCCTTTCAACCGTTGGATAAAAAATAATTAGACAGATGACTATTAACTAGTAACTGCTACAGTACCAACCAATGTACAGGACATGTGCTACAGTACGTCGTCCACAGTGCATGTGCTTTAGAACCATGAACAGTACATATGCTACATGCTACAGTACTTTGATCTTAGCTATCTATTTTCAATCCAACGGCCAAATCTACAAGTCACCGTACTGTTCATCTGTGCCTTGCTTATGTCAAGGCACTGGATCCTGGACACTTGAACCCATGATCGTTGCTGAGGGTTGCCTATTTGCGCATAATATGTTTTGTCAGCGGGCACTTCACTAGTTTGTGCAAAACATATCCAGCGCAGGATTCAAAAAAACATCACGTTTTTTTCTTTACGTAAACAACAAAACATCTCATGTTCATCACAATCCAGCCAACATAAGCACATAATAATTAATAGTACAACTAGAGAGCTGTACACATAAATAAGGTTTGTCAAGCTTCATGCACTAGCCAACGCAACCAAAAGTCCGAACTAATGGAAAGGGCTAGGCAATCCAATTATACATTTCAACATCCCCCCTCACATGTGACCACAATCCAGTAATGGTACCATCATGTTCACCACAATGCATCATTAAAGAGAGCAGTATACTATTATAGACCAGCTCTCTCTAAAGAACATTTGTAAGACAACTTAATACAGCTGTGATTCATATTGTTGCCCCAGCGATGGGTGATAACCTGAACACCATATAACCTTCTCACAGCAATTGTAACCAAATATGAGCACCTGCAATGATTTGGTGTCAAGCTTCTTGAAGGTCAGGAGGTATCCTACCTTCAAGTCATGTGCTTTGACAAACTCTGGCCATCCTTTGTCCATTAAAACATTGCCATCTTGTTGCTTCAGGTCCACAATCCAGGTGCATGCAGTGGACATCTTCAGGTTGATGGACTCTGGACACCCACCGTAAAACCAGGGTAGAACACGACTGGGGATGGAAATCACCTCTAACTCCGATGTACATAGTACCTTGCAGAAGCTGTCAGGGGTATTCTCCTCATCGATGCGCCCAAACACCTTGCACACTGGGGCTGGCTCTACAGATGTCTCCTTCCATGATAAGCTCTCTCCAAGCTTGAGCTTCTTGTTTGAACACTGCAAAAAAGAGGCCTCAATTAGATAATGCCTCTAGCTTCTGACCGTAATTCCAAGCAAATGCATAATCAAAGGCACCTAGCAAACTCAGCGGATCATTGTTCTTATCAAACACACAGTCTGAACAATAAGCTTCTGAATCTAGCTAGGCTGATATGTACAACCTTGTATCATCAAATTATTCAGCATAGTGTATCATTGTATCGCAGAAGCCAAATCGATATAAATAGTAGCTATGAGAATAGAAATCAAGCTAGCATGAGCCATGCATGCTTGCTGGCTATGTCTAGCATCAGAATAATGCATCTGCAGTTCATCATCCGCCAGTACAGATTGACCAAGCAAACAAAAAAAAATCAGCGTCGGCCTAAAGAGTCCACAAGCCAGACATGCATGCTCGGTGTCCTCATATGTGATCATCGGCCGTGGATTGACCAATAGCATATTTGAACGATTATTACTGCACACATTAGATCCAGTCCCAACATAGCTAGCATGGGTGCATGTGTAACCCGAGTCTTTACCAGAGGATTAATATATACACTGGCTGAGAGAAGTACTGTATATCAAACAATGCTAAGCAACCGGCAATACAGCTTAGATATAATAAAGATGTGACCGGCAACGCTAGTGATTCGGGGGAAACATACCGCCATTGCAGCCATGGACCGAGAGAATCGGGGATGCCGCGCCGCCTTAGTGGAGTTTTTAGATGCGACGTCGCCGCATCCGTAGAGGACGGAGTCCAAGCCGCGTAGTCCGAGCGGTGGTGGACGCCGGTGGTGTAGAGAGAGGACTCAGGGGAGATGGACGGCGAGGGATCTGGGGAGATCTGAAGTTCTGAACATGAGGGGGCTGTGAGAAACTGAGAATGATACATCAGCAATCAGCAAGGGAATAAATGCGCGTGTCCCCCGGTCAAAAAAAATGCGCGTGTCTAGGAGGAACGAAGCCAGGTACGCAGGAATCCACACACAAAACTTCACCCGGCGGGTCACTGGGCTTTATCAGTATCTGGTGGGGTCCGGACCTACAGACCAGTGAGACATGTCGTGTGGGTTATGATCCGTTCAGTGTGCACACAGAAATTGCATTCAGAGCTCAGGGCTTCAGGCTACGTTGTACTATACAGTAATATATCCATTTCTTTTGGTAAAATGAAAACGATACTCCATCTGATCCTCATTACATGATGATAAAATGGATGTCTCTACAACTAATATGTGTCTAGATACATCTATATGAGAGCGTCTGTGTTTGTACTGTGTATCTAAAAAAAATATGGATCGGAGGGAGCATTAAGAGGTGTCCAAAAAAAACTGCAAACAAACATGGATGTAAGCAGTTGAGTATTAAACCAGTGCGTGAAATACCTTTATATCTCGACCATGTAACAATGAATATGAGAAGTTTTTGGGGTTTGACCATCTGCACTTGTGTTTGCTACAATCAGATCAAAAAATTGGTCACTTTTACACTTTCTAAAATAAAATGTATTTTTCCCTGAGATTTTACAAGTTCGTACAAGATAGCATTGACTACATCTGGGATATATCACATTTACACTTACAAATCTATGAATATTTCAAAATATTGAGCTCCGTGTACCTACATATAATACAAATCATCAGACCGCACATTGAAACTACCGCAGCATATCACAGTAAATTAAAATAAAATAAAACAAGTCTAACATATACTATATTAGCTAATTAACAAAGTCTCATCACAGTGTATCTGATCCCCAGTTCAGCTTAATACAAAAACCAAGTTCAGCTTGAACATCAGCAGGGGAGTAACCCAGGTCCAAAAGCAGCATCTAGTTAATTCAATAAAATATTGAGGTTATTCTGATCCCCTCTTCCTAAAAACACTGCAGATCATGCATGCAACTAAGGGTGATCAGCACAAAATATTATCCTCTGGGTGGAGGTGTTACTGTCGTAGATCAACACATTCATCAAGGAAGTGTCTTTCACCTCGAAGACGAGAAGGTCATCAAGCTGCAGTTCATGCGCCTCTGCAAACCCGAACCAACCATCCTTCAAGACCAGTTCACCCTGGTACTCATCGATGTGCACATACCAGGCGCAGCCTACGCTGGTCTTGAGCTTGATAGGCCTGGGAAGAATCCCTTTCAGACATTGCTTGAATTCTCTGGGGATGACCAACATATACATGTCATCGTTGCCGTCCAGTTGCACATAGAAGCGCGAGGGCTGAGGAGGGTCCGCCGAGTGACCAACCCGTTTAGGGCGGCCTTTCCCTCGCCCTTTTAATATACAACGTTGAATTGCTGCATCACGCCTGCCCGTCACCTTTGGCTTTTTGGCTAGTGAATTTCTTTGAATTCTGAACTCGGGGCGGTGCAGAGGACATGTACAATCGACAGTCCTAAGACGTAGTTGCTCATTGACGTTGGAGCGAGTTTGCTTCTGCATCTAGTTAAGCACGGTATATATCAATCAACAGCATATAAATCAGAACGTAGCATACATGGAGAAAATGCATCTAGCTATCTCTTTAATTAGTTTGCACAAAATCTAGCAGCAGCAAGACAATTTGATTTTACAGGTACTGAGCAAGCTTTCAGACTTTCTGAAACAGGTAACATGGAGCATATATTTGTATGTTCAGACTGCGAAACCCTGCTCTGTGATGGATACTATTACTAAACATCTTTTTTTGCCAGAACTAGTACTTAACATCTACTGTTTCCCGTCATTAAAAAAAATTTGCAGAAGAATACTACGGTTTCCCGTCATTAAATTTTAAAGAAAAAAGAACTTGTTTAAGATCCCAACTATCATTGACTACTTACACCTGCATCCTAGTGAGTTCAGGACAACTTACAGCATCTTTTGGTGGTGCCGCCACCGGAGAAGACCGTGCCGCGGGGGTTGGGGTCGGCGCAGCCGGAGAAGCTGGTGCCGCCGCCAGGGAAATCAGTGCCGAGCCAGATGGTGCTTCCAGCGGAGAAGAAAGTACCGCGAGAGATGGAACCGACGCTGCCAAAGGGTAAGAAACGGATGTACTCGTAGATCCTTCTCTAGTCACGATCTGGATAGAAGAGACTGGACGTCCATCAAGCTGCTGGAGGATGCGGTGGATCAAATCGGCTGAGTTCAGGAAATATCGGTGATGTTCATCTGTGTCGGCGAAGCAGCTGCCGGTGGAAGGAGGAGGCGAGCCGTTCATGGCAGTCATTAGTGTAAAAGAGGTGAAGTGGGTGGGAGTATGGGTGGGAGAGAGAGGGTTCGGGACTGAAGTAATTGTAGTCTGCTCTCTCTTTTTTACAAGCATGCGTCCTCAGGCTGATATTTTTTTTAGATACGTACTCAGGCTGCTTTGTCAAACCAGGGCCTCAATGAAGCTAATAGCACGCTATAGCATATCTAGAGGGTCCACGCTTAGTAATTTTGCTCGCTGTGGCGCTATTTGCGAAACAGCATGCTATATCGCCCTAAAACTTCATAGCGTTAGCGCGCTATTTTTTTCAGGCAAGTTGCTTTCACTTTTTCGTGGTGATGAACTAATCTGTTGGTTCCACTTCTAAATCAGAAAATAATATCGCTAATGCTAATATTTTTTAATAAATAATTTATACTATGTTGTTGCCTTGTGAAATGTTGATGTTAGCCTTCTAATATACTTGAGATCTATTTCTATATGTGGTTATGTATGTATGATTCAGTCACTTTTGGACTATATATATCTATTCGTTCTAGTAAAATTATTTATTTTTAGGCTATATTTAGTATTATTTTGAAAATGCTATTTAAAATATACCACACTATTACCACGATATAGCGTCCATATCGTTTGAAGGTGGCTGCCGCTAATTCATTTAGCACGCTATTTTAAACCTTGGTTAAGACGCGTTTGGCGGCCTGCATCCAGGCTGGTGGGGAAATACCGTACCCAAGTGCTTAAAAGATTGCATCTTTTAGCTGGAAAACATTAGGGCATGTCCAACACAGGCGCTACTGCAAGGGCGCTAGGAATTATTTCCTCGTCGTTTGGCGGTTGGAGAGGCTAATCCCAGCGGTAGTCCTAGCGTCGACGCAAAAGAAAGCAGGGGCGTGAAACTCTTTTCACCTGTCCTAGCTAAAGCACCGGAACCAACAGGAAGTCAGTCTGTCATCAGCAATTAGCGCTGCAAGGAGAGTACCTGGAGGATTTTACAATCTTTTGACATTCATTTGTTCTCTATTAGCGCCATATAGTATATAGCATTGTAATGCCCTTATACTCCTCTCAACATTAAAAAAAAGGTGTGCATATACTAATAACAGTTGCTGAAATGAAACTAAAAATAAACAGACATGCACGGTTTACGAAGGATGGAAATACAGAGTTCATCACCATCCGTTTTAAATTATAAGATTAGATTACTTCAATGTGGGTTTACATACGCACTAAAATGAGTAAACAGACACACTGAAATGGGTCCAGGTATATAAGATTCAGAAAAAAGGAAGAGCATCTTAAGATACAGAACAGGTTACTAAATTGTTCAAACATATCGTACAAAAAAGATTATTTGCTCCAGAAAGATTCATGGCTCAGTTTAGGGTTGCATCAACATGCGGATATTTTTCAGACTAGGCTTAAACCACATTGTCGCCTGTCGGGGAAATCCCCAACCATCTTCTGGAAGGGTGATAACTCCCATGAGCTCATTTTCCCCTTGCTGCAGGTTACAACGACAAATACAACTAAATGCTGGTTCCCGAAATGCATAGTACGCGATGTACACACAATTTGACCTCATGAATGGAGTCAATGTTCCATCAGGAGCATTGCCATCATTTATCTTCAGGTTCAATGGATAATTCAGTCCAATGAACAGAGAGTGTGTGCCAAGGCTGTCAACTCGACTCCAATTGGGTCCAATCAGGGATAGATCTTTCTCAAAAACATGTATGACAGGGGCAGGACACTCCCGCAGGATAAGGCCATTACCATGATGCAGAACTTCTGCAGGCTCAAGGTGATCATTGCTACGTATATACCGATCTTCATGGATGATCATCAAGCGCTTGCCATCGGCTGATCGAGCTAAAAACCATCTGCCAGATGGTTCCTTCATCGGTGATGGGATCACGAATGGCGGGGCAAGGTGTGCATCTGCATTGTAAACGGAGACAACAAAAAATAGTGTTTGAATGGCTCGGGAAGACAATAATACCAGTAGCTGCAACTTCACATTTGTAGGATCAAATGGAGGATGCAGTCATTATACTTGTATAAAATCTCGAAGAAATAAAATTGTTCCCATTTGAGATGTATGTTAATTACACTCATATTCATTGATGGTAGATACATGTCTCAACCTTATCTGATCCATGATTGTAATGCTTTGAGTACATCGAATATTGAAATAAATTGAAAGTTTGCATGCATCAATTGATGAAGAGGCCAGGGCTAAGCTCCTTATTCATATTCTGACAAGAGCATGCAGTAACTAATTCAGGAATGCATTCATATACTGCAATAATCTGGTTTGGGTTGACAGATTAGTGCACAGCATATACTACTGTAATTCGTTTGTAGCAATGGTTCAGTCAGGTTAGGATAATTTAATGGTGCACAGTCATTTGAAAGGTGAAAAAAAGTCTTAGTGAGCAATTAGTTATTTCAGTTACAATATATCATGAATGGGCTTGATATTAAAATTTATTGCGAAGTATATCATATGGATTGAAGAATTACCAGCCTGTGATTGATCCCAGCAATATGTGGTGCCGGTCCACCCATCCACCGCAACAATAAAGCCGTTGTGCTCGATGGCATCACTGTAATCTACACCCCAACTAGCAAGAGAGAATAACCTCCACTCCTGGCTACCATTAGCCAGGTAAGCGAGTCCAGAATTGAATAGAGCGATGAGCTTGTAATCTGAGTAATGTCCAGCTTTTGTGGGCACTTCGCAAATTACAATCTTCAACAAAAACATGGCACGCCCATACGTCATGTACCTTTCAGGAGGCAAGTCGGGGAAGCCAATCCATTCCTCCCGAAAAATGTTGCAAGTTTCCGACGATGGTAGGGAGATTTCTTGGTGCGTGTAGATGTTCGCGAGGAACCAGTTCCCACCACTGTCCACGCCGGCGATCCAGTCGCCATTCATGCCAACCCAGAATCTATTGTCCATGAACGGCAGGATGGCTGTGCGCCGAGGATGGTCGAGGGGCACAACGTGGTACACCGTGTGGTGCGCACTACTATCATCATAGTGCCAATGGGCAGAATCGGGCATCAGCAAGCAGGGTCCATCCCAATGGTGTAGATTCATGTTGTCGGCGACATGGCGGCACAGCGTTTTGGAGCATGCGGCCAGCCGGACGTCGACTGTAACGTCCAGACTCTGGGCAATGAGATTGAACAGCTCGGCGGGGAGCTTCCCCCAGTCGCCATCCAGCTGGTCGTCGTTCGATGCCGCCATGGAGACGAGATGGATTTAAAAGGGCGGATGCAAGTATGTGTGATTGGAGTTTTGTAGGAGAGTCGAGCGGGAAGGAGGAGTGCTGCGGTTCTGCGGAGGGGTGAGGAGAGAAAGCTATGCAAATGGGAGATCTAGAGGATGAAAAAACTTCTAGCAGCGGTTGGCGAGTGGAGAACGATGATGGAAGTGGAGAGCCAAGGATGGAAACGATGGACATGAAGAGTAGGAGTGGATATGACTTTTTTTATTCTTCAGCAGCTGCATCGAGGCGCCGAGTAAAACTTCGGCTAGGATAGCACGCCACTACGTCCTGGTGCAGTTACTGTCCCGTCAAATCAGTTTGACCACAGAAATGGTTTCTTTATTACAGTATAACTTAATTTTTTCGAACAATATATACTAGTACTCCATTTAATATAATCACTCCGATTCATATTACTTGTCAAATGATATGGATGAATCTAGAACTAAAATGTGTCTAGATATATCTATATTATAGTCAACTAATATGAATCCGAGTTTGTTTGGTTCAAAGGATTTCTAAAGGTATCTTGTACGGAGTAGGATTTTTACACATAGGGATTTTTCCTATAGAGCTTGCTTGATTCAAAGGATTGAGAACCCTCCAAAATACCTATGGATTGCTTTCTCTACAATCCTATCTCTCGGTAATATTGCTATGTGTCTATAACAACTATGAAATGAACTCAATCTCAATAGAAATTTCCTTTGTCTTTCCTAATCAAACAACTAGTTATTTTATGTCTTCGTTTACAAATTAAGATAATTTTTAGGTTATAGGTAATCGTCGAGCTTATGTGATCATCTTTTATGATCAAACTTACTTGATCAGCCGCGGAGGCGCAAAGGAGCAGTGGTGTGCATTAATACGGCCGCATGGGGAAGGCACAGCTAGCGACGATGAGACGTATCGCCAGCATTGGCCTAGGGAACCGTCGCCACCATTAATAAAAGCTATCCCTTTGGGCACCATGTCTCCCACTACTCGTGTCACGCGCGCATGTGGGTTACGGATGGAGGGCTGGTAGAACAGCAGCAAGTTTCCCTTAAGTGGATTACCCAAGGTTTATCGAACTCAGGGAGGAAGAGGTCAAAGATATCCCTCTCATGCAACCCTGTAATCACAAAGCAAGAAGTCTCTTGTGTCCCCAACACACCAAATACACTTGTCAGGTGTATAGGTGTACTAGTTCGGCGAAGAGATAGTGAAATACAAGTAATATGGATGTATATGAGTGGTAATAGCAATCTGAATAAAATATGGCAGCGAGTAAACATGCAGCAAAACAGTAAACAAACGGAGATTCGATGCTTGGAAGCAAGGCCTAGGGATCCTGCTTTCACTAGTGGACACTCTCAACAATGATCACATAATAGGACTACTCTACACCCTTTTGTTGGATGATGAACACATTGCGTAGGATTACACGAACCCTCAATGCCGGAGTTAACAAGCTCCACAATGCAATGTTCATATTTAAATAACCTTAGAGTGCAAGATAGATCAACATAATTACACCAAGTACTAACATAGCATGCACACTGTCACCTTCATGCTTATGTAGGAGGAATAATACACATCAATACCATCATAGCAATAATTAACTTCATAATCTACAAGAGATCATAATCATAGCCTACGCCAAGTACTCACACGGTGCACACACTGTCACCATTACACACGTGGAGGAGGAATAGAGTACTTTAATAACATCACTAGAGTAGCACATAGATGATATTCAACTAGATCACATAAAGAGAGAGATGAACCACATAGCTACAGCGGAGCCCTCAGCCCCGGGGGTGAATTACTCCCTCCTCATCATGGAGACAGCGATGGCGGTGAAGATGGCGGTGGAGACGGCGGTGGAGATGACTCCGGGGGCAATTCCCCGTCCCGGGGTGCCGGAACAGAGACTTCTGTCCCCCGAATCTTGATTTCGCGATGGCGGCGGCTCTGGAAGGTTTTCTCGGGTCGTGGCTCTCCGTCGGTGTTTTTAGGTCAGGGACGATTAAATAGGCGAAGAGATGGAGTCGGAGGGGCCACGGGTGCCCGACCACAGGGGGGCGCCCGGGCCGCGCCGGTGTGGTGTGGGGCACCCTGGCTCCCCTCTCATCCTTCTCCGGTGCTCTGGAAGCTTCCGGGAAAAATAGGAACTCGGGCGGTGATTTCGTCCGATTCCGAGAATATTTCCTACTAGGATTTCTGAAACCAAAAACAGCAGAAAACAGAACTAGCCTTTCGCATCTCGTCAATAGGTTAGTTCCGGAAAACGCATGAATATGACATATAATGTGTATAAAACATGTAGATATCATCAATAAAGTGGCATGGAACATAAGAAATTATCGATACGACGGAGACGTATCAGCATCCCCAAGCTTAGTTCTGCTCGTCCCGAGCAGGTAAAACGATAACAAAGATAATTTCTGAAGTGACATGCCATCATAACCTTGATCATACTATTGTAAAGCACATGAGATAAATGCAGAGATTCGAAGCAATGATGAAGATAATGAGTAAACAAATGAATCATATAACAAAGACTTTTCATGAATAATACTTTCAAGACAAGCATCAATGAGTCTTGCATAAGAGTTAACTCATAAGCAATAAATTCTTAGTAGAAAGCTTTGAAACAACACAAAGGAAGATATAAGTTTCAGCGGTTGCTTTCAACTTTAACATGTATATCTCATGGATAATCGTCAACACAAAGTAATATAACAAGTGCAATAGGTAAACATGTAAGAATCAATGCACACAGTTTACACAAGTGTTTGCTTCTAAGATAGAAAGAATAGGTAAACTGACTCAACAATAAAGTAAAAGAATGGTCCTTCAAAGAGGAAAGCATCGATTGCTATATTTGTGCTAGAGCTTTGATTTTGAAAACATATAGAGAGCATAAAAGTAAAGTTTTGAGAGGTGTTTGTTGTTGTCAACGAATGGTAGCGGGTACTCTAACCCCCTTGCCAGACAAACCTTCAAAGAGCGGCTCCCATTTTATTTTATTTTTGGGTGGCACTCCTTCCAACCTTTCTTTCACAAACCATGGCTAACCGAATCCTCGGGTGCCTGCCAACAATCTCATACCATGAAGGAGTGCCCTTTTATTTTAGTTTTATTATGATGACACTCCTCCCCACCTTTGCTTTCTCAAGCCATGGCTAACCGAATCCTTCGGGTGCCGTCCAACAATCACATACCATGGAGGAGTGTCTATTTTTGTTAATTAATTTGGGACTGGGAATCCCATTGCCAGCTCTTTTTGCAAAATTATTGGATAAGCGGATGAAGCCACTAGTCCATTGGTGAAAGTTGCCCAACAAGATTGAAAGATAAACACCACATACTTCATCATGAGCTATAAAACATTGACACAAATAAGAGGTAATAACTTTTGAATTTGTTTAAAGGTAGCACTCAAGCAATTTACTTTGGAATGGCGGAGAAATACCATGTAGTAGGTAGGTATGGTGGACACAAATGGCATGAATATTGGCTCAAGTATTTGGATGCATGAGAAGTATTCCCTCTCGATACAAGGTTTAGGCTAGCAAGGTTATTTGAAGCAAACTCAAGTATAAAATGGTGCAGCAAGACTCACATATAAACATATTGTAAGCATTATAAGACTTTACATCGTCTCCTTGTTGTTCAAACACCTCAACCAGAAAATATCTAGACTTAGAGAGACCAATCATGCAAACCAAATTTTAACGAGCTCTATGTAATTATTCATTAATGGGTACAAGGTACATGATGCAAGAGCTTAAACAAGATCTATATGAGCACAACAATTGCCAAGTATCACATTATTCAAGACATTACACCAATTACTACATGTAGCATTTCCCGTTTCCAACCATATAACAATTAACGAAGCAGTTTCAACCTTCGCCATGAAAATTAAAAGCTAAGAACACATGTGTTCATACGAACCAGCGGAGCGTGTCTCTCTCCCAAACAATCATTTATTCAAATAAAAACAAAAATAAAAACAAAAACAAACCGACGCTCCAAGTAAAGAACACAAGATGTGACTGAATAAAAATATAGTTTCAAGAGAAGGAACCTGATACTTTGTCGATGAAGAAGGGGATGCCTTGGGCATCCCCAAGCTTAGATGCTTGAGTCTTCTTGAAATATGCAGGGATGAACCACCGGGGCATCCCCAAGCTTAGACTTTTCATTCTTCTTGATCGTAGTATATCATCCTCCTCTCTTGACCCTTGAAAACTTCCTTCACACCAAACTTCAAGCAAACTCATTAGAGGGTTAGTGCATAATCAAAAATTCACATGTTCAGAGGTGACACAAACATTCTTTTCACTTCTGGACATTGCATAAAGCTACTGGACATTAATGGATCAAAGAAATGAATCCAACATAGCAAAAGAGGCAATGCGAAATAAAAGGCAGAATCTGTCAAAAACAGTCCGTAAAGACGAATTTAAAGCTGGCACCAGACTTGCTCAAATGGAAAAACTCAAAACTAATGAAAGTTGCGTACATATCTGAGGATCACGCTCGTAAATTGGAAGATTTTTTCGAATTTTCTACAGAGAACTGTGCCCAGATTCGTGACAGACAGCAATGTTGTTTCTGCGCAGCGATCCCAAATATAACATCAACTTTAGCATAGAAACTTTACTTGGCACAAAAACATGATAAGGAGAGGTTGCTACAGTAGTAAACAACTTCCAAGACACAAATATAAAACAAAGTACTGTAGAAAAATAACACATGGGTTATCTCCCAAGAAGTTCTTTCTTTATAGCCATTAAGATGGGCTCAACAATTTTAATGATGCACTCGCAAGAAATAGTATTTGAAGCAAAAGAGAGCTTCAAGAGGCAATTCAAAACACATTTAAGCCTAACATGCTTCCTATGCAGAAGAATCTTATACACAAATGAATTCATGAAGAGCAAAGTGACAAGCATAAGAGGATAAAACACGAGTAACTTAAAGATTCTCAACATAAAGAGGGGAAACTTAATATTATTAAGATGCATATAACCATATTTCCCTCTCTCATAATAACTTTCAGTAGCATCATTGATGAAATCCACAATATACCCGTCACTTAAAACATTCTTATCATGGTTCATATGCATAGAAGTATCATTAATTTTGGCATAAGAAGAGTTATTCTCATTAATAGTAATTGGAGCAAGATTATTATCAAGAATTTGAACATGGTAAACAAGTTGCATACTAAGGGAATGGTTTTTGGCAAGCCCATCATAATTATGACAAGTTTCATAAGGATAATTGTAACATGTGTCATATACATCTCTATAGCAATTATCTAAACCAGAATATGTAATATCATCATTTTCACTAAAAGTAGAGGTCTCAAATACAGGATCTTCAAGCACAACATCCCCAAGCTTAGAGCTTTCAATATCATCGTTTAAGGGGACATGAATAATGCTATCATCATTACTTTCATAATCAGTACCAAAGAGATTTTCAATATCAAAGGCAGTGTGCTCATCCAAATCATGATCACTAATATGGGTAAAGGGTATAGGAAGATCATCGTACTCAGATTCATTATCATAATAATCATTAGGCGCAACATACTTACAGTTACCTATTGTTACCTCATACACGCGGGGATATGCCATTGCCTCTTTCTCTTTATTCTCTTTCTTCTTCTTCTTCTTCTTCTTCTTCTTCTTCTTCCTTCTCCTCGTTCCCTTCTTTAGGAGGAAGAGGCTTGAAGGGTGGCTTGTCCGCATAACCTGATTTTCTTTTAGAAACAATAGAAGAAACTTGGGAGGATCCCTCCTTTTCATTAATTAGTTGAAAACACACAGCGGTCCTATCATATTTTGGCAAGGTGTCATCTTCTAAAATATTCTGTATGTAAGTATTTGTATGGCAATTATTAATGCAATAAGAAAGACAACCATGCAGGACATCATCAATATCAAGATCGTTAATATTTAACAAAGAAATTTTTCTTGATAACTCTTCACACTTCAAAAATAAGGTAAGTTCATCATGCTGATTAGGAATAATTTCATCATCACAATACAAATTTGCAGCACTCATGGGGTTCGAATTATCATTGGAGGAGCATTGAAAATTAAAATGACCAACTCTATGGCAAAGTTCACAAATAAAAGGATAGAGGGCACACACTTTTTCTCCAAGATCATCTAGAGCTCTAGACCACTTTCTAGTTTTTTCATTTCTGTGATGGATACAATATTCATCTTCTATTTGATTAATTCCACAAGGTCTATGTATTCCACAAAAATTAACATGCTTATAGGAAATAGCATTCTTAGGAGTTTGAGCACGCTTATTGCAATCATTAACAACAATTTCATTCTTCATGCAAGCCTCTTTAAAAGGTTCATGATACTTATCAAAATTCTTCCTAGGCAATTCAATGTGAGAAGCAAAAGCTTTATAAAGATTTGCAGCAACTTGAGAGTCAAGACCATAAGTAGCACTCATATTTCGAAATTTACCACTATCCATGAAAGTTTCAATGCATTCATAATCATAATTTATACCTGACTCTTTACCTTTGTCGTTCTCCCAATCTTCAGCGTTCTCCTTAATCCGATCAAGAAGGTCCCTTTTAAACTCTTCTTTATTGCTCGTGAATGATCCAGAACAAGTAGTATCCAGCAAGGTCTTATCTTGAAAAGAAAGTCTTGCATAGAAATTATCAATGATGATATTACCTGGAAGCTCATGATTGGGGCATTTGAGCATTAAAGTCTTCAATCTCTCCCATGCTTGGGCAATACTCTCTCCATCATGAGGCCAAAAATTATATATATGGTTTCGATCTTTGTGAATTTCACTTGGAGGATAGAACTTAGAACAAAATAGAGGCATAATATCCTTCCAATCAAGAGAGCGCCCGTCCTTCAGCAGTTTATACCAATGCGCCGCTTTACCAGACAGCGATATAGAGAATAGTTTCTTCTTCACTTCATCCATAGAGATACCTGCACACTTGAATAACCCGCATAATTCATGCAAAAACAGTAAATGATTCCCAGGATGGACAGTTCCATCCCCTTCATAGCGGTTATCCATAACACGTTCAATAATTTCCATAGGTATTTTATACGGAATACTTTCAGCAGGTGGATTTAAAATATCAGAAGCATCATTAGAGTTATCGCATATGGGAGATAAAGCATCATCAGAGCAAAATATTTCTTCTAAAGCGGAGGAGCAAAAAAGATTATTTTTATGTAAACTAGCTTCCCCAAGCTTAGACTTCTTCATAGCATTAGCAGTAATTGCATTCATACTAATAACATTGCTACTATCATGTAAATAAGGTTCCATAGGTTTTTTAATTTTTGTATCAAACCATCCATGTCTTAAATCAGGAAATAGAATAAAAAGGTCATTGTTGTCCATTATGCCTAACTAGTGTAAACAAGAAACCAAATGTCGCAATTGCAGAGTCTAAAGGAAATAGCTTCGAGCACACACACAATGGCGCCAGAAAAGTACTGTTACCTGGAACCGAAGTATGAGTGCCTTTTACCTTTCCTCCCCGGCAACGGCGCCAGAAAAGTGCTTGATGTCTACGGGTGCTTCTATTCTTGTAGACAGTGTTGGGCCTCCAAGAGCAGAGGTTTGTAGAACAGCAGCAAGTTTCCCTTAAGTGGATTACCCAAGGTTTATCGAACTCAGGGAGGAAGAGGTCAAAGATATCCCTCTCATGCAACCCTGTAATCACAAAGCAAGAAGTCTCTTGTGTCCCCAACACACCAAATACACTTGTCAGGTGTATAGGTGTACTAGTTCGGCGAAGAGATAGTGAAATACAAGTAATATGGATGTATATGAGTGGTAATAGCAATCTGAATAAAATATGGCAGCGAGTAAACATGCAGCAAAACAGTAAACAAACGGAGATTCGATGCTTGGAAGCAAGGCCTAGGGATCCTGCTTTCACTAGTGGACACTCTCAACAATGATCACATAATAGGACTACTCTACACCCTTTTGTTGGATGATGAACACATTGCGTAGGATTACACGAACCCTCAATGCCGGAGTTAACAAGCTCCACAATGCAATGTTCATATTTAAATAACCTTAGAGTGCAAGATAGATCAATACGACTAAACCAAGTACTAACATAGATGCACACTATCACCTTCATGCTTATGTAGGAGGAATAATACACATCAATACCATCATAGCAATAATTAACTTCATAATCTACAAGAGATCATAATCATAGCCTACGCCAAGTACTCACACGGTGCACACACTGTCACCATTACACACGTGGAGGAGGAATAGAGTACTTTAATAACATCACTAGAGTAGCACATAGATGATATTCAACTAGATCACATAAAGAGAGAGATGAACCACATAGCTACAGCGGAGCCCTCAGCCCCGGGGGTGAATTACTCCCTCCTCATCATGGAGACAGCGATGGCGGTGAAGATGGCGGTGGAGACGGCGGTGGAGATGACTCCGGGGGCAATTCCCCGTCCCGGCGGTCTAAGCTTGGGGGGAGTTGATACGTCCAATTTGCATCACTATTTTGTATCATAATTTGCTGTTATTCATTGATATATTTCATATTGGGATACAATACTTATGTTATTTCATCTATTTTGCATGTTTCATCATCATTGGAGGATCAAGCACCGGAGCCAGGATTCTGCTGGAAAAAGCACCGTCAGAACGCAATATTTCGGAAGATCAACTGTGGAAGGGAATTTCACGTAAATTCCTATTTTTCCAGATGACGGAGGGAGCCAAAAGGGGAAGAGGAGAAGAGCCACTGTGGGCCCAGACCATAGGGCGGCGCGGCCCATGGCCTGGCCGCGCCACCCTATGCTCTGGGGGCCCCACACCCTTTTCGCCTCCTTTTCTTCGCGTACTCCTTCGTCCCGAAAACCTAAGCCACAGAGAGGACCTCACGAAGGGTTACAGCCGCCTCTGCGGGGCGGAGAACACCAGAGAGAAAAGAGCTCTCCGGCGGGCAGGAATCCGCCGGGGAAATTCCCTCCCGGAGGGGGAAATCGACGCCATCGCCATCGTCATCGAGCGGGACATCATCTCCATCATCATCATCATCATCTCCACCATCTACACCGCCATCACCACCGCTGCACCTCGTCATCGCTGTAGCAATTCGGGTTAAATCTTGATTGTTTGATAGGGGAAACTCTCCCGGTGTTATTCTATACTTGTTGTAGATGCTATTGAGTGAAACCATTGAACCAAGGTTTATGTTCAGATTGTTATTCATCATCATATCACCTCTGATTGTATTCCATATGATGTCTCGTGAGTAGTTCGTTTAGTTCTTGAGGACATGGGTGAAGTCTAAATGCTAGTAGTGAATTATGGTTGAGTAATATTCAATGTTATGATATTTAAGTTGTGGTGTCATTCTTCTAGTGGTGTCGTGTGAACGTCGACTACACGACACTTCACCATTTATGGGCCTAGGGGAGTGCATCTTGTATTCGGTTGCTAATTGCGGGGTTGCCGGAGTGACAGAAACCTAAGCCCCCGTTAGTATATCGATGCAGGAGGGATCGCAGGATCTCAGAGTTTAAGGCTGTGGTTAGATTTATCTTAATTACTTTCTTGTAGTTGCGGATGCTTGCAAGGGGTATAATCACAAGTATGTATTAGTCCTAGGAAGGGCGGTGCATTAGCATAGGTTCACCCACACAACACTTATCAAAACAATGAAGATTAATCAGCTGTATGTAGCGAAAGCACTAGACTAAAATTCCCATGTGTCCTCAGGAACGTTTGGTCATTATAAGTAAACAAACCGGCTTGTCCTTTGTGCTAAAAAGGATTGGGCCACTCGCTGCAATTATTTCTCTCGCATTTTATTTACTTGTACTTTATTTATCTGCAATATCAAAACCCCCTGAATACTTGTCTGTGAGCATTTACAGTGAATCCTTCATCGAAACTGCTGCCAACACCTTCTGCTCCTCGTTGGGATCGACATTCTTACTTATCGAAGATACTACGATACACCCCCTATACTTGTGGGTCATCAAGACTATTTTCTGGCGCCGTTGCCGGGGAGTGAAGCGCTATTGGTAAGTGGAATTGGTAAGGAAATTTACTGTTTGTGCTGATTTTATTTCTGCCTGCTGCTATAAATCATTATGGAGAGATCTTCTCTTCAATTTCTATTTGGGAAATCTACTACTACTGCAACGGTAGTGGATGAAGCGCCAGGTGAGGAAGTAGTACCATATAAAATACCTATGAAAATTATTGAACGTGTTATGGATAACCGCTATGAAGGGGATGGAACTGTCATCCTGGTGATCATTTATTGTTTTTGCATGAATTATGCGGGTTATTCAAATGTGCAGGTATTTCTATGAATGAAGTTAGGAAGAAACTATTCACTATATCGCTGTCTGGTAAAGCGGCGCACTGGTATAAATTGCTGAAGAATGGTGATTCTATTGATTGGGAGGACATTGTGCCTTTATTTTATTCCAAATTTTATCCTCCAAGTGAAATTCACAAAGATCGGAACCGCATATATAATTTCTGGCCTCATGATGGAGAAAGTATTGCCCAAGCTTGGGGGAGATTGAAGTCTTTAATGCTCAAATGCCCCATTCATGAGCTTCCTGGTAATGTTATTATTGATAATTTCTATGCAAGACTTTCTTTTCAAGACAAGACCTTGCTGGATACTTCTTGTTCTGGATCATTTACACGCAAGAATGAAGAGTTTAAAAGGGACCTTCTTGATCGGATCCAAGAAAATACTGAAGGATGGGAGAACGACAAAGATAGAGAATCAGGTATAATTTATGATTATAAATGCATTGAAGCTTTTATGGATACTGATAAATTTCGTAATATGAGTGCTACATATGGTCTTGATTCCCAAGTTGTTGCAAATCTTTATAAAGCTTTTGCCTCTCATTATGAACTGCCTAAGAAGAATTTTGATAAGTATCATGAACCGTATAAAGATAAAATTGATTCATCTGTAAACAAATGTGTAGTGGTTGAAACTGTTGATAATGTTATTCCTGAAGCTTATATTGAAAAAACTCCTTTCCCTGCTAAAATGAAGGAGTACTCTGTCATATCTAGTGCGGTTAATAAAAGTGAAAAGAAACCTAAAGAACCTGAAGAACAAATTAAAATTGAACCTGCTGTTGCAATAGTTAAAGATCTTGTGACTGAAAATGTGGAGGATGGTCATATTATTTTCTGTGAAGATGCTTCTAATATTGTTTCACATCCTAATAAATCCAAACAAGTTAGTGTTCCTATGCTATCTGTTAGAATTGGTGATCATTGCTATTATGGTTTATGTGATATTGGTGCAAGTGTTAGTGCTATACCTTATGAGCTTTACACGGAGATTATGCACGAAATTGGTTCTTGTGAACTTGAAGATATTGATGTGGTTATTCATTTGGCTAATAGAGAAACTATTTCTCCAATTGGTATTGTTCGAGATGTGGAAGTTCTATGTGGTAAGATTAAATATCCTGCTGACTTTTTGGTACTTGGTTCTGCTGCTAGTGATCATTGTCCTATCATTTTTGGTAGACCTTTTCTAAATACTTGTGGAGCTATTATAGATTGTAAGAAAGAGAAAATTTTGACTAGATTTGCTGGTGAACCTTATGAATTTAACTTTTCTAAATTTACCAAAACTCCTTATAAAGCTGACTTGCCTAGTAATGATTTTAAAATGGAGCAGTGTGCATCTATTGTTCTTGTTCCTAATAATCCTTTGCAGCAACATTTGGAGAATAGTGAAAGTGAAGCTTTTAGGAAAGAAAGAGATGAGCTTGAGGAAATTTTTCTTCGCCAACCTATTCTCAAGCATGATTTACCGGTGGAAGATTTGGGTACAACACCGCCACCAAAGGAAGATCCTGTTTTCGATTTAAAGCCTTTACCTGATAATCTTAAATATGCTCATATTGATGATAAGAAAATATATCCTGTTATTATTAGTTCTAAGCTTTCAGAGATTGAGGAAGAAAGGTTATTGGAAATATTGAAGAAACACCGAGGAGCTATTGGCTATACTCTTGATGATTTGAAAGGGATTTCTCCTTCTATTTGCCAACATGCTATTAATATGGAAGAAGATGCAAAGCCTGTTGTTGAACATCAACGTCGTCTAATTCCGAAGATGAAGGAAGTGGTAAGGAACGAGGTATTAAAACTCCTTGAAGCTGGTATTATATATCCTATTGCTGATAGTAGATGGGTTAGTCCTGTGCATTGTGTTCCTAAGAAAGGAGGAATGACTGTTGTGCCTAATGATAATGATGAGCTTATTCCTCAAAGAATAGTTGTAGGTTATAGAATGTGCATTGATTTTCGAAAAGTTAATAAAGTTACTAAGAAAGATCATTACCCTTTACCCTTTATTGATCAAATGTTAGAGAGGTTGTCTAAAAATACTCATTTTTGCTTTCTTGATGGTTATTCTGGGTTTTCACAAATTGCTGTTAAAGCTAAAGATCAAGAGAAAACCACTTTTACTTGTCCTTATGGAACTTATGCTTATAGGCGTATGCCTTTTGGTTTATGTAATGCTCCTGCTACTTTTCAAAGATGCATGTCTGCTATTTTTCATGGTTTTTGCGAAAGTATTGTAGAGGTGTTCATGGATGATTTTTCTGTCTATGGGAATTCTTTTGATAATTGCTTGCGAAACCTCGATAAAGTTTTGCAGAGATGTGAAGAAACTAACCTTGTTCTTAATTGGGAGAAATGCCACTTTATGGTTAATGAAGGAATTGTATTGGGACATAAAATTTCCGAGAGAGGTATTGAAGTTGATAGAGCTAAAGTTGAAGCAATTGAGAAGATGCCCTATCCGAGGGATGTTAAAGGTATTCGTAGTGTTCTTGGTCATGCTGGGTTTTATAGGAGATTTATTAAAGATTTCTCTAAAATTTCAAAGCCTCTTACTAATCTTCTTCAAAAAGATGTACCTTTTGTTTTTGATGATGATTGTAAGGAAGCTTTTGAAACTCTAAAGAAAGCTTTAACAACTGCTCCTGTAGTTGAACCTCCTGATTGGAATTTGCCTTTTGAAATTATGTGTGATGCTAGTGATTTTGCTGTAGGCGCTGTTCTTGGACAGCGGGTAGATAAAAAATTAAATGTTATTCATTATGCTAGTAAGACTCTTGATGCTGCTCAAAGAAATTATGCTACAACTGAAAAGGAATTGTTAGCTGTAGTCTTTGCTTGTGATAAGTTTAGACCCTATATTGTTGATTCGAAAGTTACAATTCATACTGATCATGCTGCAATTAGATACCTTATGACAAAGAAAGATGCTAAGCCAAGGCTTATTAGATGGGTACTTCTGTTGCAAGAATTTGATTTACATATTGTAGATAGGAAAGGTGCTGATAATCCTGTTGCTGATAATTTGTCTAGATTGGAAAATATTGCTTATGATCCTGTTCCTGTTAATGATAGTTTTCCAAATGAACAATTGGCTGTAATAAAGGTGAGCTCGCGAGAGAGCCCTTGGTATGCAGATTATGCTAACTTTATTGTTTCGAAGTATTTGCCTCCAACCTTTTCAGCTCAGCAAAGGAGGAAATTCTTTTATGACTTGAGGCATTATTTTTGGGATGACCCACACTTATATAAAGAAGGAGTGGATGGTATTATGCGAAGATGTGTTCCTGAATATGAACAACAGGAGATATTGAATAAATGTCATGGAAGTGTTTATGGAGGACATCACGCTGGAGATAGAACCGCGCAAAAGGTTCTACAATCAGGTTTTTATTGGCCAACACTCTTCAAAGATGCAAGGAAATTTATTTTATCTTGTGATGAATGTCAAAGAGTTGGTAATATCTCTAGACGCAATGAAATGCCTATGAATTATACTCTTGTTATTGAACCATTCGATTGTTGGGGATTCGACTTCATGGGTCCTTTCCCTTCTTCAGACGGTAACACTCATATACTTGTCGCTGTTGATTATGTTACTAAATGGGTAGAAGCTATACCTACAAAAAGTGCTGATGGTGAGACCTCTATAAAAATGCTTGTAGATATTATATTTCCTAGATTTGGAGTACCTAGATATATTATGACTGATGGAGGTTCTCATTTCATTCATGGAGGTTTTAGAAAAACTCTTGCTAAGTATGGTATTAATCATAGAATTGCTTCCGCTTATCACCCTCAAACTAGTGGTCAAGTAGAATTATCAAATAGAGAGATTAAAGCTATCTTAGGTAAGACTGTTAATAAATCTAGAAAGAATTGGCCTAGCAAATTGAAAGAAGCACTATGGGCTTATAGAACTGCTTATAAAAATCCTATGGGAATGTCACCTTATAAAATGGTTTATGGAAAAGCTTGTCATTTACCTTTAGAACTAGAGCACAAAGCTTATTGGGCTGTTAGAGAACTAAATAAAGATCCTAAATTAGCCGGTAATAAGAGGTTGTTGCAATTAAGTTCTCTAGATGAATGGAGAAGTGAAGCTTATGAAAATGCTAAACTCTTTAAAGAAAAAGTTAAGAAATGGCATGATAGAAGGATCATCAAAAGAGAATTTAATGTTGGAGATCAAGTTCTATTATATCGGTCTCGTCTCAGATTCTTTGCAGGGAAATTACTCTCGAAGTGGGAAGGACCATATGTTGTTGAGGAGGTGTATCGTTCAGGAGCAATTAAAATTAGCTCTCTCCAAGGCAATGCCACACAAGTGGTGAATGGACAAAGACTCAAGCATTATATCTCGGGGATTCTTATAATGTGGATGTTGATATTATTCAAGTGGAAACACCGGAGGCTTTCATCAAAGGACAAATTGACAGTCCGCCAGAACTGGACTTTGAATAGGTAACAGTATAGGTAATAAAAAGTCCGCGTTTACCTTTCCGAACATTATTTCTGCTGTTTTTGGAAAATATGAAAAATTACGGAATCGAAACGGAGTGGAAAAGACGCGCGAGGGCCCGTCACCACAGGCCGGCGCGGGCCCCACCCTGGCCGCGCCTATGGCCGCCTCGGCGTCCCGTTTCCACTCGTTTTCGGCCTGGAACCTTCCTTTTGTCGTAAAAATATTTGCTATATAATCCCCCGGACCCCTGGAGGTCCGTAATATCGTTTTCTCGTCGTGTTTTGTTTCGAGCTGTTTTCTGCCAGATTTGTTTTGATCTAGAAGCACCATGGTCTCCAACAACAAGGACAAGGAACCTTTGAAGGAAAATATTCAAGACCCGGAGCTGAAGAAAGAAGATGCAAGAGAGGATGAGGAAGAAGTGGAGGAAGCTCCGCAGGAACGCCAACAAGCCACCGTCGCAAGTATTGGCGTGATATCAAGTCCATCCAACATCAAGAGGAGTGCACGAATCGCTACCGGAGGAGCGGTTCCACGTCATTACTTGGCTCCAAGGACATCTTCTCCGAGCCATTACAACCCTTACCGCAATCTAATCTACGATCGTCAAACTGAAAGGACCCCCAAGGTAGTGTTGCCAAGTAATTGGGATATAAATCGTTCTGACACTGCAGGAGAGAAGGAGCCTGAGGCTGAAGAGTGGGGAAATAACTCCAAGAGTTGGGACTCACCGTCGGACAGACTCCTTAACCGCGTCGAGCACAATTCAGAGATGATTCGCAATCTCATATACAGGATTGACGAGCTCCAGGAGCTTATTGAGAAGCTTGTCAGGAATTCATCACCACCATCGCCGAAGGAGTAATTCATCATCGGTATTGGCATCCCCTTGGTTTGTTCCAAGCTTGGGGGAGTGCCGCGGTATCACATCACCACCACCTTTATCTTTTACTATCAAGTAGTGTCATATCATGAGTAGGGAAGTTATCATATGGAATAGTATGCAATGTGGAAGTATCTCTCTTAGTTAGTTATCTATGTATCCGTTGGTGTGAGTTATCGTTATGGAATATTAATGAGAAGTCTTATCATTTACTTTTTGCACACCTTATTTTAGTTTGCAATCTCCATTATATGATTACTCTTGACATGAGT
The DNA here is from genome assembly GCA_030979885.1 of Lolium multiflorum. Classification (NCBI taxonomy): domain Eukaryota; kingdom Viridiplantae; phylum Streptophyta; class Magnoliopsida; order Poales; family Poaceae; genus Lolium; species Lolium multiflorum. The sequence goes on from CM061750.1 coordinate 126,591,833, forward strand.
ATTGATATCACTTTGGGAGCATCAAGTAAATCTATTTGGTTTTGGCAAACTTAGCATTGGTCAATAGCAACAACATCTTGATGTTTAATGAAGGAGAGAAATACACTTAGATACATTATTCTATTATCTCTATGCTTAGTATTCTAGAGTTAAAATTGCTTGTGCTTATGAGAAAGATGCATGATTGTTTCTATCATATGTATATTTGTTTGTTTCCCTCAACCTTTATGCTTGCTATCAAACCTTGCTAGCCAAAGACCTGTATCGAGAGGGAATGCTTCTCATACATCCATAACCTTAGACCAAACCTATGCCATTTGTGTCCACCATACCTACCTACTACATGGTATTTTCTGCCATTCCAAGTAAATACTTCATGTGCTACCTTTAAATTATTCAAACTATTACTCCTTATTTGTGTCAATGTTTTATAGCTCATGAGGAAGTATGTGGTGTTTTATCTTTCAATCTTGTTGGGCGGACTTTCACCAATGGACTAGCGGCACATCCGCTTATCCAATAATTTTGCAATAAGAGCTGGCAACGGGGTTCCCAGCCCCAATTAATAACTTTCATTAATAATTCTCTTCACATGTTTTGCTCTGAGTTATCAGTAAGCAACTTAATTTTGCAATAGACACTCCTCCATGGTATGTGAATGTTGGAAGGCACCCGAGGATTCGGTTAGCCATGGATTGAGAAAGCCAAGGTTGGGGGGAGTGTCACCCATAATAAAACTAAAATACATGTGTAAACAAAAGAGAAGGGGGATGATCTACCTTGCTGGTAGAGATGTCCCTCATGGGAGCCGCTCTTTGAAGGTTCGTTTGGCAAGGGGGTTAGAGTGCCCGCTACCATTCGTTGACAACAACAAACACCGCTCAAAATCTTACTTTTATTCTCTTTATATGATTTCAAAACTTGAAAAGCTCTAGCACATGATTTAATCCCTGCTTCCCTCTGCGAAGGGCCTATCTTTTACTTTTATGTTGAGTCAGTAAACCTATTTCCCTCTATCTCAAGCAAGCAATTGAGTTGTTGTGAACCAATCATTTATGCTATGATTCAGTTAATCATGTCTTTTATACTTTCTTGTTTAGTACCAATTTTATCTGAATGAATATGACTTTGAAGTTATCAATGATTATGAGGAGATTGTTATGCTTAAATATGAAGGCTCAGCTATAAATTCTAATATGAAAGCTTTGCTTAGAAGTACAATCCGTTAGTAGTTCTCTGACCAAGAACAAAGTTTGCCATCACCAACTATGATTTCTTATGCACCTTTACTTGTGATTTCTCTTTACCTATTTCAAGATGAGTTATATGAGGAAGTTGTTTACTAGAATGTCTTGTGTGAATGAATATGATGCTTCTTGTCCGTATTTTATTTATCGACTCTTCACTCCATAAACATGTGGTCTTGTTTATCGAGCTCAGTTTCGCTTGGGGACAAGCGAGGTCTAAGCTTGGGGGAGTTGATACGTCCAATTTGCATCACTATTTTGTATCATAATTTGCTGTTATTCATTGATATATTTCATATTGGGATACAATACTTATGTTATTTCATCTATTTTGCATGTTTCATCATCATTGGAGGATCAAGCACCGGAGCCAGGATTCTGCTGGAAAAAGCACCGTCAGAACGCAATATTTCGGAAGATCAACTGTGGAAGGGAATTTCACGTAAATTCCTATTTTTCCAGATGACGGAGGGAGCCAAAAGGGGAAGAGGAGAAGAGCCACTGTGGGCCCAGACCATAGGGCGGCGCGGCCCATGGCCTGGCCGCGCCACCCTATGCTCTGGGGGCCCCACAGCCTCTTTCGCCTCCTTTTCTTCGCGTACTCCTTCGTCCCGAAAACCTAAGCCACAGAGAGGACCTCACGAAGGGTTACAGCCGCCTCTGCGGGGCGGAGAACACCAGAGAGAAAAGAGCTCTCCGGCGGGCAGGAATCCGCCGGGGAAATTCCCTCCCGGAGGGGGAAATCGACGCCATCGCCATCGTCATCGAGCGGGACATCATCTCCATCATCATCATCATCATCTCCACCATCTACACCGCCATCACCACCGCTGCACCTCGTCATCGCTGTAGCAATTCGGGTTAAATCTTGATTGTTTGATAGGGGAAACTCTCCCGGTGTTATTCTATACTTGTTGTAGATGCTATTGAGTGAAACCATTGAACCAAGGTTTATGTTCAGATTGTTATTCATCATCATATCACCTCTGATTGTATTCCATATGATGTCTCGTGAGTAGTTCGTTTAGTTCTTGAGGACATGGGTGAAGTCTAAATGCTAGTAGTGAATTATGGTTGAGTAATATTCAATGTTATGATATTTAAGTTGTGGTGTCATTCTTCTAGTGGTGTCGTGTGAACGTCGACTACACGACACTTCACCATTTATGGGCCTAGGGGAGTGCATCTTGTATTCGGTTGCTAATTGCGGGGTTGCCGGAGTGACAGAAACCTAAGCCCCCGTTAGTATATCGATGCAGGAGGGATCGCAGGATCTCAGAGTTTAAGGCTGTGGTTAGATTTATCTTAATTACTTTCTTGTAGTTGCGGATGCTTGCAAGGGGTATAATCACAAGTATGTATTAGTCCTAGGAAGGGCGGTGCATTAGCATAGGTTCACCCACACAACACTTATCAAAACAATGAAGATTAATCAGCTGTATGTAGCGAAAGCACTAGACTAAAATTCCCATGTGTCCTCAGGAACGTTTGGTCATTATAAGTAAACAAACCGGCTTGTCCTTTGTGCTAAAAAGGATTGGGCCACTCGCTGCAATTATTTCTCTCGCATTTTATTTACTTGTACTTTATTTATCTGCAATATCAAAACCCCCTGAATACTTGTCTGTGAGCATTTACAGTGAATCCTTCATCGAAACTGCTGCCAACACCTTCTGCTCCTCGTTGGGATCGACATTCTTACTTATCGAAGATACTACGATACACCCCTATACTTGTGGGTCATCACCCCTATTTTCTGGCGCGATGGCGGGGGGAACCTCTCTGGTCGGTGTTTTTGGTCAGGACGATTAAATAGTCAGAGATGATTAAATAGGCGGTGCCCAACAGGGGCGCCCCCCCCGGGCCGCGCCGGGTGTGGTGTGGGGCCCCCGGCTCCCCTCTCATCCTTCTCCGTGCTCTGGAAGCTTCCGGGAAAAATAGGAACCTGGGCGGTGATTTCGTCCGATTCCGAGAATATTTCGTTACTAGGATTTCTGAAACCAAAAACAGCAGAAAACAGGAACTGGCCTTTCGGCATCTCGTCAATAGGTTAGTTCCGGAAAACGCATGAATATGACATATAATGTGTATAAAACATGTAGATATCATCAATAAAGTGGCATGGAACATAAGAAATTATCGATACGACGGAGACGTATCATCTCCCACTACTCGTGTCACGCGCGCATGTGGGTTACGGATGGATGGGCTGGGGAAGCCGGACAGAAAACATGACAACCAGGGGGAAAATGAATAAAAATAATACAAAGTCGAAAATATTTCGAAAAATAAACTTTGTACTTCGTAAGAAACTCCATGCGTTTAGCAAATGCGAAGGCAATATGTAGAAACACGTCTAGACCACGTCTAGAACCACTTCCCAAAGCTTAAGGATTATATTGATTTTTAGAAAGTCAAACTATGTTAAGTTTGACTAAGTTTTTACCAAAAGCATTAATATGCAAGATACAAAATCAATATTATTAGATAGAAAATAAATTATATTTTCATATGGTGTCTACAAAATATTATATGTGCTGATAGATTCTTCTAAGAGTTTGGTCGAACTTTACTTGGTTTGACTTTTCAAGAAAAATATACAAAGCTTTAAGCATTGGAACGGAGGTATTTTTCGAAGCACCTACTTGTCTTTAGAAGACAAAAGAAAACATGGAGTAAGGTTGTTTTTTGTGCAAAAGTTTACGTCAAAATCTGGTTATTTGTGTAAAAAGAATCTCAAATTGTGTTATGTGCAAAAACTGCACCAAGAAGTGGTGGTATGTGCAATTTCCTCCATCACACAAAAGGCAAGCCATTGATACATATATAATTGTGAATAATTACAAAAGTAGTAGGCAGCTAATAAGCGCACATGATTAAACTGCTATGCGAGATCTTCAGCCACCAGAAGTCGTTCCCGCGCCTCTCTAGCATTGAAAATCACGCGTTCTGCGACTTCCATCAAAGAGACAAGCTGAGCTTTGATCCGTTCTCCCAGATGAATGGCCTCGTCACAACTCCTACGAGCACAGGCCGTGATCTCATCCACTTCTAGGAAAGACACCGCCTGCCTGTACCGAAATATCTTGATCCCTAACTCTCTGTTCTCCTCCCGCATGCTGGCAAGATCCAACTTCATCCTCCGACAAGATAAGCAAGGGGAGTGATCCTGCCAAAGGTAACAACAAACATATCGAGCGTTACCGGCAAACGAAGGGCACAAATTGGCTGATTAACGAATATGGTCACTAACATGTAGGACAGACTTAAGTGGTGTCTACATGTCAGTGACTCGAAGTACCCAAAAACCAGCAACCCAAAGTCAGCTAGTAATATTAACCTCCGTCTTCAGCTCCTTCATCCTCTTGAACGGCGGGGAAGCTGGCAACTTATCTTCTTCTACGACCTCTCGCTGGAACCTGACGTCGAAGGATGAGAGATCCTGCGAACGGATGTGCTGCGCCTGCGCGTGCGATTCCCCAGGGCGCTTCTGGCGTAACTCGGAGTTCTCCGCGCCGAGATGCGGAAGTTCCGCTCCCGGGGCCTTGTTGACCCTAAGCCGAGATAGCTCCTGTGTAAGCCGACGAAAAATGTTCAAAATGTTACAGATCAGGCATATCATTACCAGTGCAAACGAGGTAAGTGAATCTCCGGGATCTCGCCCAACGACCGCGGTTGGTCCAATGCCACCACATCTTCTCCGAGATTGACTAACTCCTTTACATCATCTTCTCCGACATTGACTATCTCCTTTACATCATCTTCTGCTCCGAGCTTGACCATCTCCTTTACATCATCTTCTCCTGCGAGCTTGATCATCTGCCTCACATCATCTTCTCCGGCGATATCGACCCTCTCCTGCGGAAGATAACAGATATAAGTCCGAGTATTACCAGCAAAACGAAGGTAATTAAAAGAGGCGTAGTAACCCTTGTGTCCTGGCTAATCAACGGCGGGGACGCTGAGCCCGCATCGTCTCCTCCGAGATCTCCCTTCGCAGGCAGGATTGTTAGAGACAGTGTACTTCTGGTAGTAGTATTTATGCGTGGGGCGCCAGGGGGTCGAGAAGCTAGGACTGCATCTTCTCCTCCGAGCTCTTCCTTGGTAGACATGACAAATGAAACGAGGTGTGGGGGGCGTAAAAGGTATAAAATGGCGGACGGCCGCCCCGCCTCGGCCCTCCAAGGCTTAATTTTTTTGCCTTACTAAACTAAAAACCCTATTTTGCGTCTCACACGGACTGCCCTCAGAGGGCTGCAGGGTCCCATATGCGTGCAGGTCCCACACTTTAGTGAGCACAAATCATATGCGGTAGGTAGGCAAACTTCCAACAATCTTCTTTGTCAAGTGAAGACACGTCGTCAAGACTCTCTCTCTCTCTCCCCCCTTTTGTCATTGAAAAAAAAAGAATATTAGACGGGCGCGTAGCCTGCACTGCAGGGGGGCGATTTTGACAAAAGTAATCCTTTTGGCGAAGAAAAACACAGAAAGCCACACAAAAAGGTTAGTCCAGTGAAATAGATTGCTCAGAGGGTCAGTCCGTAATTTTCTTTGCCAAAAGGGTTATTTCTGTCAAAATCGCCGCACTGCAGGTTTGCAGCACTGAAAAACCTTGCGTGCCAGTCAACATCACTTCCCGGATAGGTTGAAGCATTTCGAGGCCGTGACTGCTCTCCCTTCCTCTTCTCCTTCCGTGTGATGCCGCTTCCACCTTTTATCCTTTGCAACATTTGCAAAAAATTGTCCGTGACTTGTGCTCACTGAAGTGTGGGACCTCACGCATGGGAACCACACGTAAGTGACAGACATGTTGGTGTAATAATTCGGGTGATCATTATACTGTATTAGAACTCCGTACAAAGTTTCGTATGGATTCAAGGGTAGGAAAGCCAAGTTAACTTATTTACATGACATTATTTTTTCCATGAAGCCAAGTTAACTCATCTAACACTTGGTACATTTTGGTTATATATTCGAAATTTTACTTGAAACTTGTTGGTCATGCCATTTTACTACTCGCCTAACACTTTTTCCGCGCGTGAAGGGATGGGGTGGGCGTGATGCTACCCTAAATTTGTGGGACCCCAAAAAACTTGCAAATCAAGCCAAAGAAACACGATCTTGTCCCCTACCCCCCATGATTTTGACCTAAATTTGAAATCAAGCCAAAGGTGGTTCAAAAACGGCAATCGGAAATCATGGATTGTTCATCATTTTTCTATATAGCTAGGGAAAATAGCAGACATGCCATACCAATGTTTTAGAAAAGAGCCCTTCAAAAAAGTGTGGCAACATGTTGGAATTCGACCATCTTAATTTCTTCCCACGTGTGAGCTTTGGTACTACTACTACACAAGAACCATGTCAAACTTTTGAATCATGGCCCATTTTATGTATATATTTGCAACTTTTCATGCACGCATGAAAACTTTGCAAAATATGTGCATTTTGGGTTGTCGCACATAAATGTGTGTTTACTTGTCTGCCACCAATTAATCCAATTCTCATTTGTGGGGAAACATGACACGAGATGGCCATTTCCAAAGTTTCATGAATTATCTCAAAGTGAATCCATATATGTACAATTTTTGGGGGCTAAATTTCATGTTTTAAACCTAGCTAGTATTTGACCAAGATTCAAATGGGCATAAAATTCAAAAAAAAACAGAAAAATGAAAAACCAAAGCACATAGCCTTCTTATGTCATATAGTAAGAATTCAAGTTGATAAACAAGGTCTAGACATATTCAAACTAGAAAAATCATGTATCTACCCCTAACACTCTAAACTCTGTCTTATGAAGTCAAGCATGAAGAGAAGTGGTTTTGGGTTTCAAACATGGAAATTTCAAAAACCTCCCAAAAGCTTCATTTTAGAGTGACTAAGAAGGATCCATGCTTACCTTTTAATTTTTAGATTTTAAACTTGTTTAAATCTTTGTGAAACCTAGGATTTGACCAAGATTCAAATGGGCATAAAAAATCAGGAAAAAGCCAAAAGAATGATAAACCAAAGCACATAGCATTCTTATGTCATACAGTAAGCATTCAAGTTGATTAACAAGGTCTAGACATATTCAAACTAGAAAATCATGTATATATCTGTCCCTAACCTTAAACTCTGTCTTATATATGAAGTCAATCATGAAGAGAAGTGGTTTGGGTTTCAAACATGAAAATTTCAAGAACATCCCAAAAGTCGCTTCATTTTAGAGTGACTAAGAAGGATCCAGGCTTACCTTTTCGTTTTCATATTATATACTTGTTTAAATCCAGGTCAAACATAGGATTTGACCAAGATTCAAATGGGCATAAAATAAAAAAATAGAAGAATGAAAAACAAAAGCACATAGTCTTCGTATGTCATATAGTAAGCTTTCAAGTTGATAAACAAGGTTTAGACATGTTCAAACCAGACAAATCATGTATCTAGCCCCTAACCATAAACTCGGTCGATCTTATGAAGTCTAGCATGAAGAGAAGTCGTATTGGTTTAAAACATGAAAATTTCAAGAACCACCCAAAATCTTCAAATGGGCATAAAATTCAAAAAAACCAGAAAAATGAAAAACCAAAGCACATAGCCTTCTTATGTCATATAGTAAGAATTCAAGTTGATAAACAAGGTCTAGACATATTCAAACAAGACAAATCATGTATCTACCCCTAACACTCTAAACTCTGTCTTATGAAGTCAAGCATGAAGAGAAGTGGTTTTTGGGTTTCAAACATGGAAATTTCAAAAACCTCCCAAAAGCTTCATTTTAGAGTGACTAAGAAGGATCCATGCTTACCTTTTAATTTTCAGATTTTAAACTTGTTTAAATCTTTGTGAAACCTAGGATTTGACCAAGATTCAAATGGGCATAAAAATTCAGGAAAAAACCAAAAGATTGATAAACCAAAGCACATAGCATTCTTATGTCATACAGTAAGCATTCAAGTTGATAAACAAGGTCTAGACATATTCAAACTAGAAAATCATGTATATATCTGCCCCTAACCTTAAACTCTGTCTTATGAAGTCAATCATGAAGAGAAGTGGTTTTGGGTTTCAAACATGAAAATTTCAAGAACATCCCAAAAGCCGCTTCATTTTAGAGTGACTAAGAAGGATCCATGCTTACCTTTTCGTTTTCATATTATATACTTGTTTAAATCCAGGTCAAACATAGGATTTGACCAAGATTCAAATGGGCATAAAATAAAAAAATAGAAGAATGAAAAACAAAAGCACATAGTCTTCGTATGTCATATAGTAAGCTTTCAAGTTGATAAACAAGGTTTAGACATGTTCAAACCAGACAAATCATGTATCTACCCCCTAACCATAAACTCGATCGATCTTATGAAGTCTAGCCTGAAGAGAAGTCGTATTGGTTTCAAACATGAAAATTTCAAGAACCTCCCAAAATCTTCAAATGGGCATAATATTCAAAAAAACCAGAAAAATGAAAAACCAAAGCACATAGCCTTCTTATGTCATATAGTAAGAATTCAAGTTGATAAACAAGGTCTAGACATATTCAAACTAGACAAATCATGTATCTACCCCTAACACTCTAAACTCTGTCTTATGAAGTCAAGCATGAAGAGAAGTGGTTTTTGGTTTCAAACATGGAAATTTCAAAAACCTCCCAAAAGCTTCATTTTAGAGTGACTAAGAAGGATCCATGCTTACCTTTTAATTTTCAGATTTTAAACTTGTTTAAATCTTTGTGAAACCTAGGATTTGACCAAGATTCAAATGGGCATAAAAATTCAGGAAAAAACCAAAAGAATGATAAACCAAAGCACATAGCATTCTTATGTCATAGAGTAAGCATTCAAGTTGATTAACAAGGTCTAGACATATTCAAACTAGAAAATCATGTATATATCTATTCCTAACCTTAAACTCTGTCTTATGAAGCAATCATGAAGAGAAGTGGTTTTGGGTTTCAAACATGAAAATTTCAAGAACATCCCAAAAGTCGCTTCATTTTAGAGTGACTAAGAAGGATCCAGGCTTACCTTTTCGTTTTCATATTTTATACTTGTTTAAATCCAGGTCAAACATAGGATTTGACCAAGATTCAAATGGGCATAAAATAAAAAAATAGAAGAATGAAAAACAAAAGCACATAGTCTTCTTATGTCATATAGTAAGCCTTGCAAGTTGATAAACAAGGTTTAGACATGTTCAAACCAGACAAATCATGTATCTAGCCCCTAACCATAAACTCGGTCGATCTTATGAAGTCGATCTAGCATGAAGAGAAGTCGTATTGGTTTCAAACATGAAAATTTCAAGAACCACCCAAAATCTTCAAATGGGCATATAACATTCAAAAAACTAGAAAAATGAAAAACCAAAGCACATATATAGCCTTCTTATGTCATATAGTAAGCATTCAAGTTGATAAACAAGCATGTCTAGACATATTCAAACCCGACAAATCATGTATCTACCCCTAACCCTAAACTCTGCATGTCTTATGAAGTCAACCATGAAGAGAAGTGGTTTTGGGTTTCAAACATTGAGATTTCAAGAACCCCCAAAAGCTTCATTTTAGAATGACTAGCTAGGAAGGATCCAGGCTTACCTTTTCATTTTCATGTTATAGACTTGTTTAAATCTTGGTCAAACCTAGGATTTGACCAAGATTAAAATGGGCATAAACATTCAAAAAAATCAAAAAATCAAAAACCAAAACACATATAGTCTTCTTATGTCATATAGTAAGAATTGAAGTTGATAAACAAGGTCTAGACATATTCAAACTAGACAAATCATGTATCTACCCCCTAAAGCCCTAAACTAGCTTTGTCTTATGAAGTCAAGCATGAAGAGAAGTGTTTTTGGGTTTCAGACATGGAAATTTTGAAAACCTCCCAAAAACTTCATCTTAGAGTGACAAAGAAGGATCCAAGCTTACCTTTTCATTTTCATGTTTTAAGCTTGTTTAAATATTGGTCAAGCCTAGGATTTGACCAAGATTCAAATGGGCATAAAAATTCTGGAAAAATAAAAAAAAAAAAACCAAAGCACATAGTCTTCTTACGTCATATATATCTATAGTAAGCATATTCAAGTAGATAAACAAGGTATAGACATATTCAAAACAGACAAATCATGTATCTACCCCCTAACCCTAAACTCGGTCTTATGATGCCTAGCATGAAGAGAAGTCGTTTTGGGTTTCAAACGTTTAAGCCAAAAGCCCCATTTCATATATTTCAAATTTGGTTCAAATTTGAAAGACATACAAGTTATAGCACACATAGTGCATACATGTTCACACATACTGCACTAGATGCTAATTAACCCTATAGTTTGAGGCCATTTGGATGAGGTCGAAAAAATCTTGGATTAGAAATGGGGTTGTTCGAACCCCGTAGTTGGATTTTTTATGAACTTGATCTGTAGTACTGGGCAAAACCCTAGTTTAACGTATTTAATTATAGATTCGTAGGTTGATTTTTCTACCTTTTTATTATTATTACTATGCAGCACATGTGTGTTTGCCCGTCGAGTGAAACTCGGAGGAAGAGGGATCACTCGGAAGGAGAGAAGAAGGGAGAGCATTATGGTGTCTCCCCTTTTTCGGGTGATGATGTTGACTTTTGTGCAGGGTTTGTCAGTGAGCAGGAGGTGCGAGCGAGCGAGTCGAGCGAGGCCGAGAATGAGAGAGATTTGTTTTTTGTGAGAGGGACAACCGAAGGATCCAGAAGGACCCACAGATTTCCAAAACGCATCCTGATGCGTCTTCTCTTGACAAAGAAGATGGCTTGGAGTTTGCGTACCTACTGCACTTGACTTGTGCTCACTGAAGTGTGGGACCTCACGCATGGGCACCACACGTAAGTGACAGACCTGTTGGTGTAAAAACTCGGTTGATTATTATAGTGCATTAGAACAAAGTTTCCTATGGATTCAAGGGTAGGAAATCCAAGTTAACTCATTTACATGACATTAATTTTTCCATGAAGCAAAGTTAACACATCTATCAATTGGTACATTTTGGAGTGACTAAGAAGGATCCATGCTTATTCGTTTTCACGTGTTAAATTTGTTTAAATCTTGCTCAAACCTAGGATTTCACCAAGATTGAAATGGGCATGAAAATTCAAAAAAAAATGAAATACCAATGCACATAGTCTTCTTCTGTCATATAGTAAGCATTCAAGATGATAAACAAGGTCTAGACATATTCAAACCAGGCAAATCATGTATCTACTCCCTAACGACCCTAAACTCCGTCTTATGAAGTAAGGCATGAAGAGAAGTGGTTTTGGGTTTCAAACATGCAAATTTCAAAAACCTCCCAAAAGCTTCATTTTAGAGTGACTAAGAAGGATCGAGGCTTACCTTTTCATTTTCATGTTTTAAACTTGTTTAAATCTTGGTCAAACCTAGCTAGTATTTGACCAAGATTCAAATGGGCATAAAATTCAAAAAAATCAGAAAAATGAAAAACCAAAGCACATAGCCTTCTTATGTCATATAGTAAGAATTCAAGTTGACAAACAAGGTCTAGACGTATTCAAACTAGACAAATCATATATCTACCCCTAACACTCTAAACTCTGTCTTATGAAGTCAATTAAGCATGAAGAGAAGTGGTTTTGGGTTTCAAACATGGAAATTTCAAAAACCTCCCAAAAGCTTCATTTTAGAGTGACTAAGAAGGATCCATGCTTACCTTTTAATTTTCAGATTTTAAACTTGTTTAAATCTTTGTGAAACCTAGGATTTGACCAAGATTCAAATGGGCATAAAAATTCAGGAAAAAACCAAAAGATTGATAAACCAAAGCACATAGCATTCTTATGTCATATAGTAAGCATTCAAGTTGATAAATAAGGTCTAGACATATTCAAACTAGAAAATCATGTATATATCTGCCCCTAACCCTAAACTCTGTCTTATGAAGTCAATCATGAAGAGAAGTGGTTTTGGGTTTCAAACATGAAAATTTCAAGAACATCCCAAAAGCCGCTTCATTTTAGAGTGACTAAGAAGGATCCATGCTTACCTTTTCGTTTTCATATTTTATACTTGTTTAAATCCAGGTCAAACATAGGATTTGACCAAGATTCAAATGGGCATAAAATAAAAAAATAGAAGAATGAAAAATAAAAGCACATAGTCTTCGTATGTCATATAGTAAGCTTTCAAGTTGATAAACAAGGTTTAGACATGTTCAAACCAGACAAATCATGTATCTACCCCCTAACCATAAACTCGGTCGATCTTATGAAGTCTAGCATGAAGAGAAGTCGTATTGGTTTCAAACATGAAAATTTCAAGAACCTCCCAAAATCTTCAAATGGGCATAAAATTCAAAAAAACCAGAAAAATGGAAAACCAAAGCACATAGCCTTCTTATGTCATATAGTAAGAATTCAAGTTGATAAACAAGGTCTAGACATATTCAAACTAGACAAATCATGTATCTACCCCTAACACTCTAAACTCTGTCTTATGAAGTCAAGCATGAAGAGAAGTGGTTTTTGGTTTCAAACATGGAAATTTCAAAAACCTCCCAAAAGCTTCATTTTAGAGTGACTAAGAAGGATCCATGCTTACCTTTTAATTTTCAGATTTTAAACTTGTTTAAATCTTTGTGAAACCTAGGATTTGACCAAGATTCAAATGGGCATAAAAATTCAGGAAAAAACCAAAAGAATGATAAACTAAAGCACATAGCATTCTTATGTCATAGAGTAAGCATTCAAGTTGATTAACAAGGTCTAGACATATTCAAACTAGAAAATCATGTATATATCTATTCCTAACCTTAAACTCTGTCTTATGAAGCAATCATGAAGAGAAGTGGTTTTGGGTTTCAAACATGAAAATTTCAAGAACATCCCAAAAGTCGCTTCATTTTAGAGTGACTAAGAAGGATCCAGGCTTACCTTTTCGTTTTCATATTTTATACTTGTTTAAATCCAGGTCAAACATAGGATTTGACCAAGATTCAAATGGGCATAAAATAAAAAAATAGAAGAATGAAAAACAAAAGCACATAGTCTTCTTATGTCATATAGTAAGCCTTGCAAGTTGATAAACAAGGTTTAGACATGTTCAAACCAGACAAATCATGTATCTAGCCCCTAACCATAAACTCGGTCGATCTTATGAAGTCTAGCATGAAGAGAAGTCGTATTGGTTTCAAACATGAAAATTTCAAGAACCACCCAAAATCTTCAAATGGGCATATAACATTCAAAAAACTAGAAAAATGAAAAACCAAAGCACATATATAGCCTTCTTATGTCATATAGTAAGCATTCAAGTTGATAAACAAGCATGTCTAGACATATTCAAACCCGACAAATCATGTATCTACCCCCTAACCCTAAACTCTGCATGTCTTATGAAGTCAACCATGAAGAGAAGTGGTTTTTGGGTTTCAAACATTGAGATTTCAAGAACCCCCCAAAAGCTTCATTTTAGAATGACTAGCTAGGAAGGATCCAGGCTTACCTTTTCATTTTCATGTTATAGACTTGTTTAAATCTTGGTCAAACCTAGGATTTGACCAAGATTCAAATGGGCATAAACATTCAAAAAAATCAAAAAATCAAAAACCAAAGCACATATAGTCTTCTTATGTCATATAGTAAGAATTGAAGTTGATAAACAAGGTCTAGACATATTCAAACTAGACAAATCATGTATCTACCCCTAAAGCCCTAAACTAGCTTTGTCTTATGAAGTCAAGCATGAAGAGAAGTGTTTTTGGGTTTCAGACATGGAAATTTTGAAAACCTCCCAAAAACTTCATCTTAGAGTGACAAAGAAGGATCCAAGCTTACCTTTTCATTTTCATGTTTTAAGCTTGTTTAAATATTGGTCAAGCCTAGGATTTGACCAAGATTCAAATGGGCATAAAAATTCTGGAAAAATAAAAAAAATAAAAACCAAAGCACATAGTCTTCTTACGTCATATATATCTATAGTAAGCATATTCAAGTAGATAAACAAGGTATAGACATATTCAAAACAGACAAATCCTGTATCTACCCCCTAACCCTAAACTCGGTCTTATGATGCCTAGCATGAAGAGAAGTCGTTTTGGGTTTCAAACGTTTAAGCCAAAAGCCCCATTTCATATATTTCAAATTTGGTTCAAATTTGAAAGACATACAAGTTATAGCACACATAGTGCATACATGTTCACACATACTGCACTAGATGCTAATTAACCCTATAGTTTGAGGCCATTTGGATGAGGTCGAAAAAATCTTGGATTAGAAATGGGGTTGTTCGAACCCCGTAGTTGGATTTTTTATGAACTTGATCTGTAGTACTGGGCAAAACCCTAGTTTAACGTATTTAATTATAGATTCGTAGGTTGATTTTTCTACCTTTTTATTATTATTACTATGCAGCACATGTGTGTTTGCCCGTCGAGTGAAACTCGGAGGAAGAGGGATCACTCGGAAGGAGAGAAGAAGGGAGAGCATTATGGTGTCTCCCCTTTTTCGGGTGATGATGTTGACTTTTGTGCAGGGTTTGTCAGTGAGCAGGAGGTGCGAGCGAGCGAGCGAGCGAGTCGAGCGAGGCCGAGAATGAGAGAGATTTGTTTTTTTTGTGAGAGGGACAACCGAAGGATCCAGAAGGACCCACAGATTTCCAAAACGCATCCTGATGCGTCTTCTCTTGACAAAGAAGATGGCTTGGAGTTTGCGTACCTACTGCACTTGACTTGTGCTCACTGAAGTGTGGGACCTCACGCATGGGCACCACACGTAAGTGACAGACCTGTTGGCAATGTAAAAACTCGGTTGATTATTATAGTGCATTAGAACAAAGTTTCCTATGGATTCAACGGCAGGAAATCCAAGTTAACTCATTTACATGACATTAATTTTTCCATGAAGCAAAGTTAACACATCTATCAATTGGTACATTTTGGAGTGACTAAGAAGGATCCATGCTTATTCGTTTTCACGTGTTAAATTTGTTTAAATCTTGCTCAAACCTAGGATTTCACCAAGATTGAAATGGGCATGAAAATTCAAAAAAAAATGAAATACCAATGCACATAGTCTTCTTCTGTCATATAGTAAGCATTCAAGATGATAAACAAGGTCTAGACATATTCAAACCAGGCAAATCATGTATCTACTCCCTAACGACCCTAAACTCCGTCTTATGAAGTAAGGCATGAAGAGAAGTGGTTTTGGGTTTCAAACATGCAAATTTCAAAAACCTCCCAAAAGCTTCATTTTAGAGTGACTAAGAAGGATCGAGGCTTACCTTTTCATTTTCATGTTTTAAACTTGTTTAAATCTTGGTCAAACCTAGCTAGTATTTGACCAAGATTCAAATGGGCATAAAATTCAAAAAAATCAGAAAAATGAAAAACCAAAGCACATAGCCTTCTTATGTCATATAGTAAGAATTCAAGTTGATAAACAAGGTCTAGACGTATTCAAACTAGACAAATCATGTATCTACCCCTAACACTCTAAACTCTGTCTTATGAAGTCAATTAAGCATGAAGAGAAGTGGTTTTGGGTTTCAAACATGGAAATTTCAAAAACCTCCCAAAAGCTTCATTTTAGAGTGACTAAGAAGGATCCATGCTTACCTTTTAATTTTCAGATTTTAAACTTGTTTAAATCTTTGTGAAACCTAGGATTTGACCAAGATTCAAATGGGCATAAAAATTCAGGAAAAAACCAAAAGATTGATAAACCAAAGCACATAGCATTCTTATGTCATATAGTAAGCATTCAAGTTGATAAATAAGGTCTAGACATATTCAAACTAGAAAATCATGTATATATCTGCCCCTAACCCTAAACTCTGTCTTATGAAGTCAATCATGAAGAGAAGTGGTTTTGGGTTTCAAACATGAAAATTTCAAGAACATCCCAAAAGCCGCTTCATTTTAGAGTGACTAAGAAGGATCCATGCTTACCTTTTCGTTTTCATATTTTATACTTGTTTAAATCCAGGTCAAACATAGGATTTGACCAAGATTCAAATGGGCATAAAATAAAAAAATAGAAGAATGAAAAACAAAAGCACATAGTCTTCGTATGTCATATAGTAAGCTTTCAAGTTGATAAACAAGGTTTAGACATGTTCAAACCAGACAAATCATGTATCTACCCCCTAACCATAAACTCGGTCGATCTTATGAAGTCTAGCATGAAGAGAAGTCGTATTGGTTTCAAACATGAAAATTTCAAGAACCACCCAAAATCTTCAAATGGGCATAAAATTCAAAAAAACCAGAAAAATGGAAAACCAAAGCACATAGCCTTCTTATGTCATATAGTAAGAATTCAAGTTGATAAACAAGGTCTAGACATATTCAAACTAGACAAATCATGTATCTACCCCTAACACTCTAAACTCTGTCTTATGAAGTCAAGCATGAAGAGAAGTGGTTTTGGGTTTCAAACATGGAAATTTCAAAAACCTCCCAAAAGCTTCATTTTAGAGTGACTAAGAAGGATCCATGCTTACCTTTTAATTTTCAGATTTTAAACTTGTTTAAATCTTTGTGAAACCTAGGATTTGACCAAGATTCAAATGGGCATAAAAATTCAGGAAAAAACCAAAAGAATGATAAACTAAAGCACATAGCATTCTTATGTCATAGAGTAAGCATTCAAGTTGATTAACAAGGTCTAGACATATTCAAACTAGAAAATCATGTATATATCTATTCCTAACCTTAAACTCTGTCTTATGAAGCAATCATGAAGAGAAGTGGTTTTGGGTTTCAAACATGAAAATTTCAAGAACATCCCAAAAGTCGCTTCATTTTAGAGTGACTAAGAAGGATCCAGGCTTACCTTTTCGTTTTCATATTTTATACTTGTTTAAATCCAGGTCAAACATAGGATTTGACCAAGATTCAAATGGGCATAAAATAAAAAAATAGAAGAATGAAAAACAAAAGCACATAGTCTTCTTATGTCATATAGTAAGCCTTGCAAGTTGATAAACAAGGTTTAGACATGTTCAAACCAGACAAATCATGTATCTAGCCCCTAACCATAAACTCGGTCGATCTTATGAAGTCTAGCATGAAGAGAAGTCGTATTGGTTTCAAACATGAAAATTTCAAGAACCACCCAAAATCTTCAAATGGGCATATAACATTCAAAAAACTAGAAAAATGAAAAACCAAAGCACATATATAGCCTTCTTATGTCATATAGTAAGCATTCAAGTTGATAAACAAGCATGTCTAGACATATTCAAACCCGACAAATCATGTATCTACCCCTAACCCTAAACTCTGCATGTCTTATGAAGTCAACCATGAAGAGAAGTGGTTTTTGGGTTTCAAACATTGAGATTTCAAGAACCCCCCAAAAGCTTCATTTTAGAATGACTAGCTAGAAGGATCCAGGCTTACCTTTTCATTTTCATGTTATAGACTTGTTTAAATCTTGGTCAAACCTAGGATTTGACCAAGATTCAAATGGGCATAAACATTCAAAAAAATCAAAAAATCAAAAACCAAAGCACATATAGTCTTCTTATGTCATATAGTAAGAATTGAAGTTGATAAACAAGGTCTAGACATATTCAAACTAGACAAATCATGTATCTACCCCCTAAAGCCCTAAACTAGCTTTGTCTTATGAAGTCAAGCATGAAGAGAAGTGTTTTTGGGTTTCAGACATGGAAATTTTGAAAACCTCCCAAAAACTTCATCTTAGAGTGACAAAGAAGGATCCAAGCTTACCTTTTCATTTTCATGTTTTAAGCTTGTTTAAATATTGGTCAAGCCTAGGATTTGACCAAGATTCAAATGGGCATAAAAATTCTGGAAAAATAAAAAAAAACCAAAGCACATAGTCTTCTTACGTCATATATATCTATAGTAAGCATATTCAAGTAGATAAACAAGGTATAGACATATTCAAAACAGACAAATCCTGTATCTACCCCCTAACCCTAAACTCGGTCTTATGATGCCTAGCATGAAGAGAAGTCGTTTTGGGTTTCAAACGTTTAAGCCAAAAGCCCCATTTCATATATTTCAAATTTGGTTCAAATTTGAAAGACATACAAGTTATAGCACACATAGTGCATACATGTTCACACATACTGCACTAGATGCTAATTAACCCTATAGTTTGAGGCCATTTGGATGAGGTCGAAAAAATCTTGGATTAGAAATGGGGTTGTTCGAACCCCGTAGTTGGATTTTTTGAACTTGATCTGTAGTACTGGGCAAAACCCTAGTTTAACGTATTTAATTATAGATTCATAGGTTGATTTTTCTACCTTTTTATTATTATTACTATGCAGCACATGTGTGTTTGCCCGTCGAGTGAAACTCGGAGGAAGAGGGATCACCACTACAAGAAAAGTTCTGATAGACAACGTCTCAAAATCGTCCGCTAAGGGGTATTTTTCGTCGCCTATGGGCCTAACCCGACGATATGGGTTCCGTTGTGGAAACTGCGTCAGGCAAAGTCCAACGACGATTTTTTCGGTCCGTCGCGCTTGGGCGCCCTTCCGCCACGGAAAATCGGACCGTTGCGGAAGTGTTTTCGGGAGCCCGTTGACTGCTGACGTCATGCAAACTGACACGTGGCAGACGCCGTTAACTGCCAGTTAACGGCGTTAACCGGCTGAAACCCCGTGGTAGATGGTAGGCCCACACGAGGCCTGCCACGTCTTAAGCGGGCCGGGCCAGATGACATAGTTTGACCGGTCAACTATATAGCTGGGCTGGTCCATTAGTTACGTGGGCCGGGCCTAACCTCTAATGTTGACTGGTCAAAACTTAAATGGGCCGGCCCATTTAACATGTGGGGTCCACCTTACAGCAACTGGGCCGGCCCAAGAAGCAAGTGGACCGGGCCAAAAACACAGGTGGGTCCCACTTTCCTGTTAAAGGGCCGGCCCATTTAGTGTGTGGGGTCCACCGTAGAGCAAGTGGGCCGGGCCAAAAACACAGGTGGGTCCCACTTTCCAGTAAAGGGTCGGCCCATTTCGTTTGTGGGGTCCACCATACAGCAAGTGGGCCGGCCCAACAAAATAGTGGGCCGGGCCAAAAACACAGGTGGGTCCCACTTTCCTGTTAAAGGGCCGGCCCATTTCGTATGTGGGGTCCACCATATAGCAAGTGGGCTGGCCCAGCAAGATAGTGGGCCGGGCCAAAAACACAGGTGGGTCCCACTTTCCTGCTAAAGGGCCGGCCCAATAGTGGGGTCCACCATATAGCAAGTGGGCCGGCCCAACAAGAAGTGATGGGTCCCACTTTCCTCTTAAAGGGCCGGCCCATTTAGTATGTGGGACCACCATATAGCAAGTGGGCCGGCCCAACACGATAGTGGGCCGGGCCAAAACACATGTGGGTCCCACTTTCCTGTTAAAGGGCCGGCCCAACTAGTATGTGGGGTCCACCATATAGCAAGTGGGCCGGCCCAACAAGATAGTGGGCCGGGCCAAAAACACAGGTGGGTCCCACTTTCCTCTTGAAGCGCCGGCCCATTTATTTTGTGGGGTCCACCAAAAAGCAAATGGGCTGGCCCAACTAATTAGTGGGCCGGCCCAGTAGTTGGTGGGGTCCACCTTAAAGCAAGTGGGCCAGCCCAATTAGTGTGGGGTCCACCGTAAATCAAATGGGCTGGCCCAAGAAGTAAGTGGGCCAGCCCGTTTAGTTGCTGTTTATATGCCGGCATAATATGCGCTTTAGGATTTTGCGGGCAGGCACATATGTGATTTCGCTTAATAGGGCCGTTTAAGGGATGGGAATTCGTGATTTAGATACTGAGAATATTTACGCAGCATTGATTTCTGTCGGATAGCCTCACTTACCACAAGCACCAAAGAAAAAATGCGCGAAAGAACTATAAAAACTAACTAAATATTACATCAGCTGCAAGGCATTGAAAAAATATTACAGAACCCAAAGAAATTGAATGGTAATTAAACCTAGCAATACAATGAAGCGATCCGGCAATCTTTTAAGTTGTCCATGCAGCACCTATATCTGAAACAAAGACATTACAAGTTAAGACAACAACAATGGAAAGGCAAAGACACTACAATATTGTTTGGCAAAGAATTTGGAACTCATCATTTCGTCATTATAACAAGATCATTGTAATGCGCACAATAAGCAAACAAAGAGTGCATGCCGCATACCAACAGCCAATATAACAGAGCATGTTAGAATGAAACAGCAGACTTACTACTGTCGAGTCCCATGCAAACCAACATGTTCAGGGAGTACAAAATTGGCATGAACAACATAGTAGCAGGCTATAAATTTTGTAACAACGACTGAGCAAGATGAAGTTATGATGGCTACATCTACAGAGCAGGGAATGTAAACCAAAAATAGAAGTTACGATGGCAAAAGCTAAAGAGGAGGGAATGTGAACCAACATGTGCCAAGTGCAATTACTTCATTTTGGCCGTGAACTAAATAATACTCCTGAACTTATAGTGAAGGGGATGCAAATCAAGATGTTTCGGGATATAAACTTGTAATGAGCAACACATGGAGGATAGTTAATGCTGGAGCTTAGGATGGACCAGATACAGAATATAGTGGGATCACCTGTGAACTTGTATAAGAGGGAATGCAAACCAATATGTTCAGCTTTCCATATGTGAGCGTCATGCCAAGTCAGAGAAACAAGTCAATAATGCAGCTTTTGAAGAACAAGATGGCACGCAAAATTATTATCTAGTAGTATGACAAGTTTATTTGTACTACAGGCTAGATAGCAGAGTGATAGCATGCCAAACTAAGTCCTTACTTTGTTAGCTTACAATGAACTAGATACAAAACAATGGCATCACCTGTAGTACAGGGAATGCAAGCCAACATGTTCATGGAGTAAAAAATTGGCACAAACAACATAGTAGCAGGCCATAATTTTTGTAACAACGACTGAGCAAGATAAAGTTATGATGGCTAGATCTACAGAGCAGGGAATGTAAACCAAATATAGAAGTTACGATGCCAAAAGCTATAGAGCAGGGAATGCGAACCAACATGTGCAATTACTTAAAATTGGCCATGAACTAAATAATAGCAGGATGTTACTATAATACCTACAGTATAATTTTTGTAACAACGACTGAGCAAGATAGAAGTTATGATGGCTACATCTACAGAGCAGGGAATGCAAACCAAAATGTTCAATCGCTTAAAGTTAGCAATGAAGTAGAAAATAGCAACGTGTTACGGTCATAGCTAGGAATGAACTAAAAGAGCTTCAGACAAACAAGCATCTGAACCCAGAACATGGCGCTAAAACAAGGGACTTACATTAGGAGAAGCACTCTGTGGGAGTCACAGCAGATCTTCCTGGGGTTGATAGATCCGGTGATGAAGTACGCTACATGTGCTACTTGGGGTTGGAGAGACGGCCATTACACTTCATGGTTACTCATCTCATCTGCAATCGTTAGCACAAACAGGTTCCCCCAAGATTAAACAAGAACTTGCAGGCAAGCAATAGAAAAGCGACAGTAGAAGAGTTTAGATCATGCACGGCGCCGGTGAAGCAGATCCGGTTCATGCACAGCGGTGTCGGTGAGCAAGATACGATGCGGTGGACGACGGATCCGGCGAAGCGGCTCCGGTGGGGTGGACGATACCGCAGCTGAAGCGACTGCGGTAGACTGCTGGATGAGCATATGGTTTCGAGGTTCGGCGGGGATGATCCGGTCCGGTTGATGACGGCGTCGATGAAGCGGCTCCGGCAGGCAGCCGGATGACGAGGATCGCGAGGGCTCGGGTAGGCCAGGGAAGTCCGGCGGGGATGTTCCGGTGCGGTGGTCGTGGAGGTGGGAGAGAGGGACTTGGGAAGTTCCGGTGGGTGGTCTGAGGGAAATGAATTTTTTTTGGGAGGGTTTCCGGGCTAGGGAGGTGGTGATCCAAAAAATGACGGGCAGACCCCCCCACCAACCGACTTTGCTGTCATCTCCACAGGGGTAGAATGGGAATTTGGAAGCGTACGAAATTTTTGTATTTTGTAGGCGGGAAGTTTTGCCGCTATGAGATTTTGAATTTCGCTAAGGTCCAAGTATAATGATAAAAAATTGTGAGACCGTACTAGTACCTCTGTTCAAGGCCGAGTGCAAAATCAAATCATCATCATCTTGAATATTGGTCACTACCATGGTCATGATCTATCTCTGAAATTAGCGTATCCGCTATATCAAAGTATAATGATAAAAAAAATTGTGAGACCGTACTAGTACTTCTATTCTAGGCCGAGTGCAACATCAAATCATCATCACGTTAAAAATTTGTTACCATGATCATGATCTATCTCTGAAATTGGCGCATCCGCTATATCTTTCAAAGTATAATTATACGAGTAATAAAAATTGTGAGACCATACTAGTACTTCTGTTCAAGTTCGAGTGCAACATTAAATCATCATCACGTTGAAAATTTGTTACCATGATCATGATCTACCTCTGAAAATGGGCGCATCCGCTAAAACTTGCAAAGTATAATGATACAAAATTGTGAGACCGTACTAGTACTTATGTTCAAGGTCGAGTGCAACATCAAATCATCATTACATTGAAAAGTGTGTTACCATGATCATGATCTATCTCTGAATTTGGCGCATCCGCTAAATCTCGCAAAGTATAATGATAAAAAAATTGTGAGATTGTACTAGTACTTCTATTCAAGTTCGAGTGCAACATCAAATCATCATCACGTTGAAAATTTGTTACCATGATCATGATCTATCTCTGAATTTGGCGCATCTGCTAAATCTTGCAAAGTATAATGATAAAGAAATTGTAAGACAGTAGTAGTACTTCTGTTCAAGGTCGAGTGCAACATCAAATCATCATCACGTTGAAAATTTGTTACCATGATCCTCTGAAAATAGGCGCATCCGCTAAAACTTGCAAAGTATAATGATACAAAATTGTGAGACCGTACTAGTACTTATGTTCAAGGTCTAGTGCAACATCAAATCATCATTACATTGAAAATTGTGTTACCATGATCATGATCTATCTCTGAATTTGGCGCATCCGCTAAATCTCGCAAAGTATAATGATAAAAAAATTGTGAGACTGTACTAGTACTTATGTTCAAGGCCGAGTGCAGGATCAAATCATCATCATGTTGAAATTTGTTACAACGATCATGACATATCTCTAAAATTGGCGCATCCGCTAAATCTTGCACGTGGCGCATCTCGGTGCGGAGCAACAAGCCGGTGCTATCAAGGTTGAGGCGTCGGTAGCGTCATCGGGCTCTCCTCTTTTGATAGATCTTCTACATGGCGTGGCGCACCGCCCACCGAGAAGCAGTCATATGTGAGATCGACGTGGAGACGTCGCCGGCATCCTCGAGGCGCGACCGCCCTTCTACGAGCCAGAGTCGACTCAAGGTATGAATCCATGCGCTGTCGCGTCCCTTCTGCATATGAAGTGGAATGCCTTAGATTTATTGTTCTTCTCTTACGATTATTTGCCGGACATGTGTGCTCTTTCTCTGAATATATTGCTTGAAAAGCTAACCAAGTTACTTAAATTCACTTCGTTCTTAATCTTGCGTGCCAATTTTGTTATTTTTGCTGACAGTGGTGCGCGCAAGGAAATTTATTTCTGGGTGTGCTGAGCTGTTAGGCCTAAGTCGAAATCCTCAGCTAAACAAGGCCTCAGCTTAACACATAAAAAGGTGTTCAATCTCGCCCACAATGTCCTCTTCTTTCCTCTTCCTTTATTGGAACTTGTTTTGCAGACAAGGAAAGTGGCACGTGTAATGTGAGTAAAACCCTCTTAGCCAAAATCAGCTACGAGCAAGATTTTATGTATTGTAGATTCCCCAATTGACTCTCATCCCCAATGTAGTCTTTTTTATGTCAGTATAGACTTCTTTACTGGATGTATACTATCGTACATGGCATGCATTTGCCTAATGAGGAGCATTGTATTGCCATTCTAGCCAACCTGATCGATCTGTCAAGCTTCATGCACGAGATGCCATGTTTAATTTACTCCCTCGCTCCGATCCATATTTATTGGTGTAAAATGAATGTGAATCGGAGGGAGTACTCTTCTTAGATAGTACTATACCAGTTCAAAAAAAAGTACTGTACTACTACATCACAAATGCATCAAAAGAGTACTACATCACAAGACCACCACGGTTGTACTAGTAGAGTTTAATGCTTAACTTCCAAAGGGAATAAGATTACACATATGAACTTTAAACAGGCGCTGTCCGATGTCTGCTTGTTTGGGAGCACAACATAAATAATACTACCCCCGTCCATACATAAGTGACTAAACTTTGTCTGAAGATGTTTCATCTATATATGTTTTTAGTGTGTAGATACATCCGTATCTTGAAGGAAAAAGGTGAGCCGCTAACTTTTTGAATAGAGTGAGTAATACAATTCGGATAAACAATGGTGTAGTAAAACAAATACTCCTGCCCATCATAAAACAAAACACAGACTGACTCAAATATATGTACAGATCACAAAAAAGGTTTCATCAGAACCCGAACATATACATGCAGAAATGACCGTTTGATCACATAAAACAAAGGTTTCGTGGCATATTTATGCCCCCAAAACAAGCAGACGTAGGACAGCGCCAACGTACTAGCAGCTAGCACTATGGAGCTGCAGTACAAACAAATGGTGCAGCGACATTTCCACCAGAACGAAAACTAAAAGACATCAGACCAAACAAAAGCTGGGCTATCACTTCTTGCCCAAACAAGCCTTGCTCCTTCATATGCGACTTCCTTTTCTCTTATGGATGTTGAACTTTGAATTAGATGGGTTCCTGACAGCGCGTTCTTTTTCGTGTCCTTGATGTTGCACTCTGGATCAGGTCGGTTACTGTCAGGAAATGAACAAATTGATCAGCAAAAGTCATATGTAAATGAATGCAAAGGTTACATATGAATGACTAACCCGGTCTAACTGAGTAGGGATGTAAAGTGCACCAACGTCTAGCAGAATTGTACTTTCTCCACTGCCAGTTGCTCATATCTAATTGGAATACTCCCTCCTTTGCCCGTACAACCAGCTCATTTTTGTCCTCAAATACGCAGAGTAACCTTACTGGATGTTTCCAATTGTATGGAAATGATGTGTCAAGGCCAAAAAAAGTATCCAATTCAAAATTTATATGACATGTCCATGACTCGTGATCGCCTGTTGATGATCTTGTACTGGTCCATGTTTGTAGGGTGAAGTCTCTTATAACAGCAAGGGCAACATCTCCATTATGTCCCTTGAAGATGTGAATGTTAAGCATGAATATATCATGCGTCTCATGAGGGCACTGAATATATTTCAGAGTCTTCTTTGCATGGTCAAGCTCAATGATATATCTAGACTTCGTTGGCCAGTACAAAATACCCCCTATGAGAGTTGCCGGTCTACGGTCAATCTCTGACAGCATCGGAGTTGATCGAGCTAGAAACTCCCATTCTTTTGAATCTGGTGAGTAGATATGAGCCTGTGCATCGTAACGTTTAGTTGTTATCCAAACAACCGAGAACTTGCCACAATGTGTAAACGGTTCAGAGTTGTTTCTCGAACAGAGAATTGAGCCGCTGCTTTCAATTGTGTGATTGCGCCACAATGGTGGTTCTGGTATCGCTGTGAGAACTTGCCTAATTGGATCCCAGACTGATATATACCCTCTGGATACATTAGAATGGAGTAGCACCATACCATCGCGGCATCCCAGGACATAGATTTTGGGACCGTTCACTTGAGACGGGATTGCCAGCATCTTCAAGATGGCCGGGTGAAGATCATGCTCTGTGATGAATCGATTGTCCTCGGAGTTGTTGGTGAAAAACCCTAGCAACGGGTTTCCTCCGTTGTGTGACACAGTTAGCTTTCTGAAATAATTGCTTCCCATACATTGCCTCCATGCTTTCTTGGTGCCTGATGCAGCTAGTAAGCAGGTTGGATGGGGAGGAAGCCTGACAAGAATCTGAGAGACTACATCTCCAGGCAGATCGTTGATTGTTGTGGGTGTCCTTCGACTGAAGCTGGTAGGATTATGCAAATCGCACGATGCATCGTCAAAATTATGTAAACAGCACACTGCATCATCTATTTTTTAAAACAAAATGCAACATCTAATTTGACTAAGCAGCAAAATGCATCATCTAATTCATCATCAAAGTTTCCTAAACTGCACGGTGCATCAGCAAAATCAAAATAGTGTAAACAGCACAATGCATCAGCAAAATCAAAATAATGTAAACAGGACAATGCATCAGCAAAATCAAAATAATGTGAACAGCACAATGCATCAGCAAAATCAAAATATTGTAAACAGGACAATGCAATTGTAATCCTGTTGCATAATCAATGAAGCCCTTAATTTGCAAAAAAAAAAAAACACCACAAAAATAGGACGCACCAACGGAAGGCAATCTCGCATATACAGTAATAATTGCTAACGTGTCAACACGATTGGAGGAAAAAGAGACCTCTACAGGACCCAAAACGCTGTGGTAACATCAGATGGGGTTAGCTTTGATATAGGTAATAAAATGTAAACAGCACAATACATCATCTAAGTTGACAGCAAAATTCTTCATCGAAATTTCCCACACTGTTCAAGGAATCAGAAAAATTACCTAAAAGGCTAAAAGAGCAAAATGCATCATCAGAGTAAAATATATGTAAACAGTACAATGCATCATCCAACTTTTGGCTAAACAGCAGAGAGCATTAGCTAGGTTGACAGAAAAACAAAAACAAAAAAAAAACCATGAAAAATTCCTGAAGAGGTGAGTGCATCAGAAAAATTACTACCTAAAAAGCATAATGAATCACCCAAATTACAAAAGAAGCAGAATGCATCATCAAAAATACAAAAACATCTCAATGCATCATCACGTCTGGTTTGGGCAAAAAACCCAATCCACCAGATCTAACCTCATTGCAGTTGGGGAAGGTAGAACTTACAAAGGGGTTGACGAGTCACGATCATATGCAACAAGCGCCGCCTTAGATGAAGTCACCATCCAAGCTCTCGACGCGTTCAAAGCAGCCAGCTTCGAAGCCTCCGACGGTTCTCCCGGCTGCGCCGCCAAAACTCTCGAAGCACGCGCCAAGACTTTCCAACAAAATGCAGCTTCGATACGAGCATTTGCCAGCGCCACAGCGCCCGGGCCCGTCCTAGCCACCGCCTTCGCCTTTGCCTCCGCATCCGCTTTACATGTCTCCGCCGATGCATGCAGAGCATCCGTCTCCGCTTTCCATGTATCCGCCGACGCAGTGTAGGCATCGAGCGACGCCGTTTTCATTTCCTAGAAAACCCAGTAAGTTACTCACATTGCAATCCCCAAATTAAGGTTATATCGAACACAATGACCGATGAACCTCTGTACTCGCCGGAGGTTGGAGATGTACATACCTGCGAAGATCGGTCCGGTGGTGCTTGACGGTGGTGCGTCGGGGACGGGGGAGAACTCGGCGGGGAGAATGGTGGCGCGGCCCAAGACGGCGGCGCGGAGAGGGGCGACGGTGCGGTCATCGAACCTCGGCAGACAGTATTTTGTATATATATATGAGAAGAAGAATAAAGTCTGGTCGAATGAGGCAGCGCGACCGGCAGAGTACAACCGAAGGCTACTAGTGCTACCTTGGAGTATTGTAGTAATATAACATAATAAAAATAATGGCCTTGTTTAAACCACTCTTGTCAGTGTGGCATCGCTTCCAAATTTAATGCATTCTGTGGAAATCGGAATAATGCTGTAAAAACTCTCATACTAGTGTGGTATATATAGCATGCACCGACACTTTTCAACAAAATGTCGTCTCCATTTCATAGGAGACTGCTTGCACACTGGGATACGATGCTGACATGACGAAGGGCGCAGAAGTATTTTGGAGTATTTCATTCGAGCAGATCGGGGCGACGGTGCGTCTTTGGAGGGAATACCGTGTGGTGTGTCTTTGGAGGGAATACCGTACGTACTTAGGAGTATTTCATTCGAGCAGACTGCTTGCACACTGGGATACGATGCTGACATGACGAAGGGCGCAGAAGTTTGCGAAAATGGTTGTACTACCATCCGACCATTAGTATAATCGAGCAGCCTAGTATAATCATTGCGCGATAGCTTACACGAGAAGGAAAAGAGCCGAACAGCTGTGGATAATAAAAGCATTTGGCTCTTCGAGGATCCTTCTTCTACTGCCTTCTCAAAGGAGTACTACTATTGTAATCTTTTTTTTGTTTTTCTGGGACCTTCGGGTCCCTTCCCCGTTGAAAAGTGAAGTGTTTCGAATACATTCATATGCCTATGTTTCTATTTTTACAAGCAAATAAATAACAAAGGATGACTCAATGCACAAGTTGATCTCATTTTGAAATTTTTTAAAACTTCTTCTATTGTATTCAAATTTGATTAGAAGGAGTCGATCGATTGTACATGCCAATCGTATAGCTTGGTGGGTGGATTGGCATTTGAAGTTTGGTCATTGTGTTCTTGTTTGTTACCACCCTCGCAAGGCACGTCCAAGTATTTCCTGTCAGAATTTATGGCATGTATGTAGTTAAATAACCTACATTATTTCAATTATGAGTTTAATTACTAGGCAAAAGCTTAAAAATCCATATATAGTTCCAGATTAAGATGAACAAATCCTTGAACCTATATCTACAAAATTGATGGCACTAACACATCCTACCAAGCGGAAAGCATGTCTACCCTACTGCTTCCAAAAGGTGGAATTATGACAATAATGTGCAACTGTTAAAATTTGGTAGCCCTCCTTCACAATTAACACACATCTAGCCATTTTTGTACAGTAATAAAAAAGGGAAATCATTCTTTCATGCATGCATATAATTGTTAGAATCTCTTGTTTGTGAAGTTGCTTAAAATACGATCTCTTCCAAACTTGAGGTCATATGATAACTAAAAAGTTTTGTATGGCGGGATTTTGCATCAAAGGACATGCGCACAATACTCACTTGTGGGCAGAAAGCCAAACAAACTCATATTACTAGGTTTGTATTAATTTGTTCAAGAAATTTCACCATCACACATGATTTTGTGCTTGCGTTAATTTTACTTTAAAAACTTCTTCCAAATTCAAATTTTCTTCAAACATGCCAACGGTACATGTCTACCAATTAATAATTAAGGGTACACCACACGTACTGCCTCGTAGGGTACATAAAAAATTATACTATATTTTATGGCATGTACTAATTTCACATAATCTACAACTCAACGTCGAGTTTAATGATCAGCCCAGAACTAGAAAACAAATATACATATAGTTGCAAATTAACCTAGAAAAGCTCTAGTATCCTTTAAAACCCTAGAAAATGGACATGCATGCATGCATCCTACTCATAATAATTAATTAAGGTCTCGATCTCTATACTGCTCACGAAGTTTGGAATTCTGGCAAATATGCAACTTGTTTCATTAATTTACCATGGCGAGATAGATGCATGCACATCGATCACTTAAAAAATATAAAGTTTGTAAAGGATTTGGCATCCATATATGCTCACCGGATATATAGATAAGGCCAAGCAAACACATCGAATATTTCTGAAGAAATGTTTTTGCTAGAACCTTCAAATTTTTAGATTTACATCACACACAAAGAACACACCTTTAATTTCGCCAGGTTTGTGCACTAATAAAGTACTCCTACAGTACTAGAAATTGGATTGTTCTACTCCGGAGTGATATGCTCACCGGAGTATTTTTGGATCTTAGCTGGAGCGGCGTTTGGCGGTTGCACGAAGCCGTGCTGGATGTTAAGCCTGTCGAGGCACGCCTGGTGGAAAGCGTGCGCCACCTTAGCCTCATCGGCGCGCCGCTGCAATGCTGCGTCCCTGGGATTTGCAGCCGCCGCATTCTTAGCCTGCACGAAAGCTTGCAGAGCATCCCGGCATCTATAGAGTGCCGGGAACATCACGTTATATACGAGCTCCTTGGCGGTGTTGCTCCTGCAAAGGGCGTCGCCGTGATGCGCTTCGAAAGAACGGCCTGGCTCCACGGCCGGCACCGCCTGAAGTGCGGTCGGATTAGGCGGCTGGCCACGGGAGCTCCCTGCCTCCGCATCGTTCGCGCCGGCCGGGAAGGGGATCTCACCTGCTGGCAAAGAAAACCATGCGGCATGCGCGGGCGGAAAAGCCGGCCAGGGCCGAGCGGGCGTCGCATGCGGGGTTGCGTGGGAGATCCCTGCCTCTGCATCCATCGGCCCGCACGGGAAGCGGCTGGCGAGGGGCTCCACGGCCAGCGCCGCCGCCGCGGGCTGAACAACCGGCCAGTGCAGAGCGGGCGGGTTATGCCTTGGTGCGCGATGGACGAAGCGAAGGCGGCGCTGATGCTCCGCTTCCTCGTCGGTGGTAGGACTACGCGCGCGGCGACCAGAGCCAAGTCGGAAGGCCATAGATATGTCGATTGGTCACTTAAGCTGGAGAGGTTCTCTTACCATTTCGGAGAAGCGGAGTAAGAGGAAGTTGTTGCTTATACGGGTTCACTGCCACGTTGGGTTAAGAGGGGCAAAGTTGGTCAATGCCTAGGAAGTTGGAATCGTTTTGGCCCCAATTTTTTAATTACCTTGCGGTTCATCTCTCGGTCTCTCCCACCTCTTCACTATCCCTCCCCTTGCCTCCTTTCATGCTTCATCGTAGTGCATCTTGTTTTTCTAGCACCTTCACAAAAATCATACACATTTGGCCGATTCTGTCATTGTGTGCACTAATAAAGTAAAAAATCCATTATATGTGAATAAACGTTTAATACACTGGCTCGCAAAGATGTTTCTCAAGGCGATATGCACAATGCCTGCCAAAAATGGGTCATGATAACTAAATTTCGTGTTAATTTTTGCATGACATGTACTCACTTGTGTATGAAGCCAAGCAAACTCATAATCTATACCAAAAAAATGTGAAAGAGTTCTTTTTAGTATCCTTCATACATGGGGTTCCTATTTTTACTTTCTATTTTTACTAGTTACAAGTACTCATGCATGAAAACTTTTGAAAATATGTGCATTTTGGGCTGTGTGGAGACATGGTACAATAATATATTCAAGTTGATATACAAAGTCTAGACATATTCAAACTAGACAAATAATGTATCTAACCCCCTAACCCTAAACTCTGTCTTATGAAGTCAAGCATGCATGAAGAGAATTGGTTTTGGGTTTCAAACATGGAAATTTCAAAATCATCCCAAAAGCTTCATTTTAGAGCGACTAAGAAGGATCCAGGCTTACCTTTCCATTTTCATGTTTTAAACTTGTTTAAATCTTGGTCAAATCCTAGATTTAACCAAGATTCAAATGGGCATAAAATAAAAAAATGAAAAAATGAAAAACCAAAGCGCACATAGTCTTCTTATATGTCATATAGTAAGCATTAAAGTTGGTAAACAAGGTCTAGACATATTCAAACTAGACAAATCATGTATATACCCCCTAACCCCTAAACTCTATCTTATGACGAAGTCAAGCATGAAGATTAAGTGGTTTTGGGTTTCAAACATGGAAATTTTGAAAACCTCCCAAAAACTTCATTTTAGGGTGACTAAGAAGGATACAGGCTTCCCTTTTCATTTTCATGTTCTATACTTGTTTAAATCTTGGTCAAACCTAGGATTTGACCAAGATTCAAATGTGCATCAAAATTCCAAAAAAATCAGAAAAATGAAAAACCAAAGCACATAGTTTTCTTATGTCATATAGTAAGCATTAAAGTTGATAAACAAGGGTCTAGACATATTCAAACAAGAAAAATCATGTATCTACCCCCTAACCCTAAACTTTGTCTTATGTAGTCAAGCATGAAGAGAAGTGGTTTTGGGTTTCAAATATGGAAATTTCAAAAACCTATCAAAAGCTTCATTTTAGAGTGACTAAGAAGGATCCATGCTTGCCTTTTCATTTTCATATTTGAAACTTGTTTAAATCATTGTCAAACCTAGGATTTGACCAAGATTTAAATGGGCATAAAATTAAAAAATCGGAAAAATGAAAAACAAAAGCACATAGTCTTCTTATGTCACATATATATATAGTAAGCATTCAAAAGTTGATAAACAAGGTCTAGCTAGACATATTCAAATAAGACAAATCATGTATCTACCCCTCTAACCCTAAACTCTGTCTTATGAAGTCAAGCATGAAGAGAAGTGGTTTTAGGTTTCAAACATGGAAATTTCAAAAACCTCCCAAAAACTTCATTTTAGAGTGACTAAGAAGGATACATGTTTCCCTTTTCATTTTCATGTTTTAAACTTGTTTAAATCTTGGTCAAACCTAGGATTTGACCAAGATACAAATAGGCACAAAAAATGAAAAACAAAAAGCACATAGTGTTCTTATGTCATATCGTAAGCATTCAAGTTGATAAACAAGGTCTAGATATATCCAAACCAGACAAATCATGTATATATGTACCCCGTGTCGATCTTATGAAGTCTAGCATGAAGAAAAGTCGTTTTGGCCGGGTTTCAAACATGGAAATTTCAAGAACATCCCAAAAGCTTCATTTTAGAGCGACTAAGAAGGATCGAGGCTTACCTTTCCATTTTCATGATTTAAACTTGTTTAAATCTTGGTCAAATCTTGCTCAAGCATGAAGATAAGTGGTTTTGGGTTTCAAACATGGAAATTTCAAAAACCTCCCAAAAACTTCATTTTAGGGTGACTAAGAAGGATACAGGCTTCCCTTTTCATTTTCATGTTCTATATATACTTGTTTAAATCTTGGTCAAACCTAGGATTTGACCAAGATTCAAATGTGCATCAAAATTCTAAAAAAATCAGAAAAATGAAAAACCAAAGCACATAGTCTTCTTATGTCATATAGTAAGCATTAAAGTTGATAAACATGGTCTAGACATATTCAAACCATACAAATCATGTATCTACCCCTAACCCCTAAACTATGTCTTATGAAGTCAAGCATGAAGAGAAGTGGTTTTGGGTTTCAAACATGGAAATTTCAAAAACCTCCCAAAAACTTCATTTTAGGGTGACTAAGAAGGATACAGGCTTCCATTTTCATTTTCATGTATCTACCCCTAACCCCTAAACTATGTCTTATGAAGTCAAGCATGAAGAGTAGTTGGATTTTTTGAACCTTGATCTGTAGTACTGGGCAAAGCCCTAGTTTAACCTATTTAATTATAGATTCGTAGGTCGATTTTTCTACCTTTTTATTATTACTATGCAGCACATGTGTGTTTGCCCGTCGAGTGAAACTCGGAGGAAGAGGGATCACTCGGAAGGAGAGAAGAAGGGAGAGAATTATGGTGTCTCCCCTTTTTCGGGTGATGATGTTGACTTTTGTGCAGGGTTTGTCAGTGAGCAGGAGGTGCGAGCGAGCGAGCGAGCGAGCGAGTCGAGCGAGGCCGAGAATGAGAGAGATTTTTTTTTTTGAGAGGGACGACCGAAGGATCCAGAAGGACCCACAGACTTCCAATACGCATCCTGATGCGTCTTCTCTTGACAAAGAAAATGTCTGGGAGTTTGCGTACCTATTGCACGTGACTTGTGCTCACTGAAGTGTGGGACCTCACGCATGGGCACCACACGTAAGTGACAGACCTGTTGGTGTAAAAACTCGGTTGATTATTATAGTGCATTAGAACAAAGTTTCCTATGGATTCAAGGGTAGGAAATCCAAGTTAACTCATTTACATGACATTATTTTTTCCATGAAGCAAAGTTAACGCACCTATCAATTGGTACATTTTGGAGTGACTAAGAAGGATCCAGGCTTACTTATTCGTTTTCACGTGTAAAACTTGTCTAAATCTTGGTCAAACAAAATTGGCAGAAAATTCAAAAAAAAAACAGAAAAATGAAAAACCAAAGCGCACATAGTCTTCTTATATGTCATATAGTAAGCATTAAAGTTGATAAACAAGGTCTGGACATATTCAAACTAGCTAGACAAATCATGTATCTACCCCCTAACCCCTAAACTCTGTCTTATGACGAAGTCAAGCATGAAGATAAGTGGTTTTGGGTTTCAAACATGGAAATTTCAAAAACCTCCCAAAAACTTCATTTTAGGGTGACTAAGAAGGATACAGGCTTCCATTTTCATTTTCATGATCTATACTTGTTTAAATCTTGGTCAAACCTAGGATTTGACCAAGATTCAAATGTGCATCAAAATTCCAAAAAAATCAGAAAAATGAAAAACCAAAGCACATAGTTTTCTTATGTCACATACATATATATAGTAAGCATTCAAAAGTTGATAAACAAGGTCTAGCTAGACATATTCAAATAAGACAAATCATGTATCTACCCCTCCAAAACCATAAATAACTCTGTCTTATGAAGTCAAGCATGAAGAGAAGTGGTTTTTGGTTTCAAACATGGAAATTTCAAAAACCTCCCAAAATTAAAGCTTCGTTTTAGAGTGACTAGTTAAGAAGGATCCAGGCTTACCTTTTCATTTTCATGTTTTAAACTTGTTTAAATCTTGGTCAAACCTAGGATTTGACCAATATTCAAATGGGCATAAAATAAAAAAATAGATAAAATAAAAAACCAAAGCACATATTCTTCTTATGTCATATAGTAAGCATTCAAAAGTTCATAAACAAGGTCTAGACATATTCAAACCAGACAAATCATGTACCCCCTAACCCTAAACTTTGTCTTAATTATATATGAAGTCAAGCATGAAGCAGAGAAGTGTGGTTTTGGGTTTCAAACATGGAAATTTCAAAAACCTCCCAAAAAGCTTCATTTTAATTAGACCGGCTGGTTAATTAAGAAGGATCCATGATTAATTACCTTTTCATTGTCATGTTTTAAACTTGTTTAAATCTTGGTCGAACCTAGGATTTGACCAAGATTCAAATGGGCATAACAATTCAGAAAAAAATCGAAAGAATGAAAAACAAAAGCACATAGTCTTCTTATGTTATATAGTAAGCATTAAAGTTGATAAACATGGTCTAGACATATTCAAACCATACAAATCATGTATCTACCCCTAACCCCTAAACTATGTCTTATGAAGTCAAGCATGAAGAGAAGTGGTTTTGGGTTTCAAACATGAAAATTTCAAAAACCGCCCAAAAACTTCATTTTAGAGTGACTAAGAAGGATACATGCTTCCCTTTTCATTTTCATGTTTTAAACTTGTTTAAATCTTGGTCAAACCTAGGATTTGATAAACATGGTCTAGACATATTCAAACCAGACAAATCATGTATCTACCCCCTATCGACCCTAAACTTCGTCTTATGAAGTCAAGCATGAAGAGAAGTGGTTTTGGGTTTCAAATAACATGGAAATTTCAAAAACCTCCCAAAATTAAAGCTTCGTTTTAGAGTGACTAGTTAAGAAGGATCCAGGCTTACCTTTTCATTTTCATATTTTAAACTTGTTTAAATCTTGGTCAAACCTAGGATTTGACCAATATTCAAATGGGCATAAAATAAAAAAATAGATAAAATAAAAAACCAAAGCACATATTCTTCTTATGTCATATAGTAAGCATTCAAAAGTTCATAAACAAGGTCTAGACATATTCAAACCAGACAAATCATGTACCCCCTAACCCTAAACTTTGTCTTAATTATATATGAAGTCAAGCATGAAGCAGAGAAGTGTGGTTTTGGGTTTCAAACATGGAAATTTCAAAAACCTCCCAAAAAGCTTCATTTTAATTAGACCGGCTGGTTAATTAAGAAGGATCCATGATTAATTACCTTTTCATTGTCATGTTTTAAACTTGTTTAAATCTTGGTCGAACCTAGGATTTGACCAAGATTCAAATGGGCATAACAATTCAGAAAAAAATCGAAAGAATGAAAAACAAAAGCACATAGCCTTCTTATGTCATATAGTAAGCATTCAAATTGATAAACATGGTCTAGACATATTCAAACCAGAAAAATCATGTATCTACCCCTAACCCTAAACTCTATCTTATGAAGTCAAGCATGAACAGAAGTACGGTGGTTTTGGGTTTCAAACATGGTAAATTCAAGAACCTCCCAAAAGCTTCATTTTAGAGTTACTAAGAGAAAGATCCAGACTTAATTACCTTATCATTTTCACATGTTAAACTTGTTTAAATTTTGCTCAACAAACCTAGGATTTTACCAAGATTCTCAAATGGGCATAAAAATCAAAAAATGAAATACCAATGCACATAGTCCTCTTATAAGTCATAAAGTAAGCATTCAAGTTGATAAACAAGGTCTAGACATATTCAAACAAGACAAATCATGTATCTACCCCCTATCGACCCTAAACTTCGTCTTATGAAGTCAAGCATGAAGAGAAGTGGTTTTGGGTTTCAAACATGGAAATTTCAAAAACCTCCCAAAATTCAGCTTCATTTTAGAGCGACTAAGAAGGATCGATGCTTACCTTTTCATTTCCATGTTTTAAACTTATTTAAATCTTGGTCAAACCTAGCTAGGATTTGACCAAGATTCAAATGGGCATAAAAATTCAGACAAAAAATCTAAAGAATGAAAAACCAAAGCACATAGCCTTCTTAATTATGTCATATAGTAAACACTCAAGTTGATAAACAAGCTAGGTCTAGACATATTCAAACCAGAAAAATCATGTGTATATCTACCCCTAACCCTAAACTCTGTCTTATGAAGTCAATCATGAAGAGAATTGGTTTTGGGTTTCAAACATGGAAATTTCAAGTACGTCCCAAAAGCTTCATATATTTTAGAGTGACTAATTAAGAAGGATCTTGGCTTACGTTTTCATTTTCATGCTTGAAACTTGTTTAAATCTTGGTTGAACCTAGGATTTGACCAGAATCAAATGTGCATAAAATTCTTAAAAAAATAGAAAAATGAAAAACAAAAGCACATGGTCTTCTTATGTCATATAGTAAGCATTCAAGTTGATAAACAAGGTTTAGACATATTCAAACCAGACAAATCATGTATCTACCCCCTAACCCTAAACTCGGTCTTATGAAGTCTAGCATGAGGAGAAGTCGTTTTGGGTTTCAAATGTTTAAGCCAAAAGCCCCATTTCAAATATTTCAAACTTATTCAAATTTGGTTCAAATTTGAAAGACACACAAGTTATAGCACACATAGTGCATACATTCTCACACATACTGCACTAGATGCTAACCCGGCCTATAGTTTGAGGTTTTTGAAATTTCCATGTTTGAAACCCAAAACCACTTCTCTTCATGCTTGGCTTCGTAAGATAGAGTTTAGGGTTTGGGGTAGATACGTACATGATTTTTCTAAGTATTTTTACGCCCATTTGAATCTTCGTCAAATCCTAAGTTTGACCAAGATTTGAACAAGTTTAAAAACATGAAAATGAAAAGGGTAAGCCTGGATCCTTGTTTAGGGTTAGGGGGTAGATACATGATTTTTGTGGTTTGAATATGTCAGACCTTGTTTATCACCTTGATATATGACATAGGAAGACGGTGTGCTTTTGTTTTTCTTTTTTTTGAATTTTTATGCCCATTTGAATCTTGGTCAAGTCATAGGTTTGACCAAGATTTAAACATGTTTAAAACATGAAAATGAAAAGGTAAGCCTGGATCCTTCTTAGTCACTCCAAAATGTACCAATTGATAAATGAGTTAACTTGGCTTCATGGAAAAAATAATGTCATGTAAATGATTTAACTTGGCTTTCGTACCCTTGAATCCATAGGAAACTTTGTATAAATGTAGTAGTATAATAATCAACCGAGTTTTTACATCAACAGGTCTGTCACTTACGTGTGGTGCCCATGCGTGAGGTCCCACACTTCAGTGAGCACAAGTCACGTGCAATAGGTACGCAAACTCCCAGCCATTTTCTTTGTCAAGAAAAGACGCATCAGGATGCGTATTGGAAGTATGTGGGTCCTTCTGGATCCTTCGGTCGTCCCTCTCAAAAAAAAAAACAAATCTCTCTCATTCTCGGCCTCGCTCGACTCGCTCGCTCGCTCGCTCGCTCGCACCTCCTGCTCACTGACAAACCCTGCACAAAAGTCAACATCATCACCCGAAAAAGGGGAGACACCATAATTCTCTCCCTTCTTCTCTCCTTCCGAGTGATCCCTCTTCCTCCGAGTTTCACTCGACGGGCAAACACACATGTGCTGCATAGTAATAATAAAAAAGTAGAAAAATCGACCTACGAATCTATGATTAAATAGGTTAAACTAGGGTTTTGCCCACTACTACAGATCAAGTTCAAAAATATCCAACTACTAGTTCGATTTTGGGCTACTAATATAAAATTAAAATAAGTTGAACTAGTATTCCTCTAAAAAATCATTTTGGTATGCATTGTTTGATACTTTTCATAGCTATAGTGCATCACAAATTTATGATTTCATGCTTTGCTTTGCCAATTTCGATTTTTTCTAACCACCTTCTCTTTGATTTCAAATTTAGGTCAAACTATCGATGCCTACTATGTGTTCTACTTGAATTGGATGCAGCGTGCGCACATGTTTTGCCATTGTTCTGGGCTTCCACACATCTTTGGGGCATCCAAGTATTTAAGTTACCTTGTTTTTTTGAATTGTAATTCATACCCTTCCTCCCAATTTTTATGCCCATTTGAATCTTGGTCAAATCCTAAGTTTGACCAAGATTTGAACAAGTTTAAAACATGAAAATGAAAAGGTAAGCCTGAATCCTTCTTAGTCACTCAAAAATGAGAAGCTTTTGGGAGTTTTTTGAAATTTCCATGTTTCAAACCCAAAACCACTTCTCTTCATGCTTGACTTCATAAGACAGAGTTTAGGGTTAGGGGGTAGATACATGATTTGTCTAGTTTGTTGTTTAGACCTTGTTTATCAACTTGAATATAATGCTTACTATATGACATAATAATACTATGTGCTTTGGTTTTCATTTTTTTTTGATTTTTTCTGAATTTTTATGCCCATTTGATCTTGGTCAAATCCTAGGCTTAACCAATATTTAAACAAGTTTAAAACATGAAAATGAAAAGGTAAGCCTGTATCCTTCTTAGTCACTCCAAAATGAAGCTTTTGGGAAGGTTTTTGAAATTTCCATGTTTGAAATCCAAAACGACTTCTCTTCGTGCTTGACTTCATAAGACAAAGTTTAGGGCTAGGGGTAGAAACATGATTTTTCTGGTTTGAATATGTCTAGACCTTGTTTACCAACTTGAGTGCTTACTATATGACATAAGAAGGCTATATGCTTTGGTTTTTCATTTTTTTGAAATTTTATGCCCATTTGAATCTTGATCAAATCTTAGGTACGGTTTGACCAAGATTTGAACAATTTTAAAACATGAAAATAAAAGGTAAGCCCAACCTGGATCCTTTAGTCACTCTAAAATGAAGCTTTTGGGGGGTTCTTGAAATTTCCAAGTTTGAAACCCAAAACCACTTTTCTTCATGCTTGACTACATAAGACAGAGTTTAGGGTTAGGGGTAGATACATGATTTTTCTTGTTTGAATATATCTAGACCTTGTTTATATCAACTTTAATGCTAACTATATGACATAAGAAAACTATGTGCTTTGGTTTTTAATTTTTCTGATTTTTTTATTTTGATGCACATTTGAATCTTTGTCAAATCCTAGGTTTGACCAAGATTTAAACAAGTATAAAACATGAAAATGAAAAGGGGAAGCCTGTATCCTTTCTTAGTCACTCTAAAATGAAGTTTTTGGGATGTTCTTGAAATTTTCATGTTTGAAACCCAAAACCACTTCTCTTCATGCTTGACTTCATAAGATAGATCAGTTTAGGGGCTAGGGGATAGATACATGATTTGCCTAGGTTTGAATATGCATGTCCAAACCTTGTTTATCAACTTGAATGCTTACTATATGACATAAGAAGACTATATGCTTTTGTTTTTCATTTTTCTGATTTTTTTAAAATTTTATGCCCATTTGAATCTTTTGGTCAAATCCTTGGTTTAATTTGACACGGATTTAAACAAGTTTAAAATATGAAAATGAAAAGGTGGTAAGCAGGCATGGATCCTTCTTATATATATTAGTCACTCTAAAATGAAGCTTTTGGGAGGTTTTTGAAATTTCCATGTTTGAAACCCAAAACCACTTCTCTTCATGTTGTTGACTTCATAAGATAGAGTTTAGGGGTTAGGGGTATAGATACATGATTTGTCTTGTTTGAATATGTGTCTAGACCTTGTTTATCAACTTTAATGCTTACTATATGACATAAGAACACTATGTGCTTTAATTTGGTTTTTATTTTTTTTAAATTTTGATGCACATTTTGAATCTTGGTCAAATCCTAGGTTTGACCGAGATTTGAACAAGTTTAAAACAAGAAAATAAAAGGTAAGCCCGCCAGACTGGATCCTTCTTAGTCACTCTATAATGAAGCTTTTAGGGGGGTTGTTGAAAATGTAAGCATGTATCCTTCTTAGTACGTCACACCACAATGCTTTTGGGAGGGTTTTTGAAATGTCCATGTTTGAAACCCAAAACGACTTCTCTTCGTGCTTGACTTCATAATTAAGACAAAGTTTAGGGTTAGGGGTAGATACATGATTTTTCTGGTTTGAATATGTCTACACTTTGTTTATCAACTAGCTTGAGTTTTGGGTTTCAAACATGGAAATTTCAAGAACCTCCCAAAAGCTTCATTTTAGAGTGACTAAGAAGGATCCAGGCTTACCTTTTCATTTTCATGTTTTAAACTTGTTTAAATCCTGGTCAAACCTAGGATTTGACAAAGATTCAAATATATGGGCATAAAATTCAAAAAAAATAGAAAAATGAAAAACCAAAGCACATAATCTTCTTATGTCATATAGTAAGCATTAAAGTTGACAAAAAAGGTCTAGACATATGCAAACTAGACAAATCATGTATCTACCCCCTAACCCCTAAACTCTGTCTTATGAAGTCAAGCATGAAGAGAAGTCGTTTTGGGTTTCAAACATGGAAATTTCAAGAACATCCCAAAAGCTTCATTTTAGAGTGACTAAGAAGGATCCATGATTACCTTTTCATTTTCATGTTTTAAACTTGTTTAATCTTGGTCAAACCTAGGATTTGACCAAGATTCAAATGGGCACAAAATTTAAAAAATCAGAAAAATGAAAAACCAAAGTACATAGTCTTCTTATGTCATGTAGTAAGCATTCAAGTTGATAAAATGGTTCATGCAGGCGTCTTAGCTCCTAAAAAAAATTATACACCAATTGATTTGACGAATTGATGATTTACTCTAGTCTGCTTCTAGACCATGCAGCTAGCGAGTATTCATATGTACTGCATGGAGCCCCCAACTTTTGACTTCCCGTGTCGGAAAAGGCCTGTCTAATAATGTGGGGCAGTGAGGTATCCCGAAGTATCTAGAGGGTTCCAGTGTTTCAGGCTTTCAGCATCGCCAGTCCAAGGGAAGGATGGGTGACGAATCCGTGCATTCACAGCCGTTTAGATCTGAAGAGTCCTTGTATGATGAGCGGTAGATAGCACCTCTAAGCTGCAAATCAACAGCTTCAATTACTTCAAATGAGCATTGGCCGGAACGCTGACAGAGTGAAAAAATTCAATTTCAAAAACTCATGTATAGAATAGAAAAAAAATAAAAAACATGTAGATAGAATAGAGGTATAGATAGAT
Organism: Lolium multiflorum; assembly: GCA_030979885.1. Classification (NCBI taxonomy): domain Eukaryota; kingdom Viridiplantae; phylum Streptophyta; class Magnoliopsida; order Poales; family Poaceae; genus Lolium; species Lolium multiflorum. The sequence continues at coordinate 126,633,631 of CM061750.1, forward strand.
TAGCCCAAAAAAGAAGAGGACGGGGAAATTTCGAACGCTCGCCTTTAACTCAGCACAGCAGACACCTCCCTCGCGCACCTAAACTTTCGAACGCGCGCCCAATATTTCGAACGCTCGCCTTTAACTCAGCACCCAGCCCACCTTGTTCTTCTCTAGACACCTCCTTCGGCGCCCTGTTCTTCTCTAGACACACCCTCGGTGAACCAGGCCGCGCACCAAAACTTCCCCACGCTGTCTATCAGCCGCGTCAGCCGGCGACTGCTGGTGGCGCCGTTCTTCTCCAGCCGCACCGGCAGGCGCGGTCAGCTGGTAGATCCTCACGGTATGCATGCTATCTTCAGGCCTGGGCAAGTACGATTCATTATAGCTCAATCGAAGTCAGTCGCCGTCGCCCAGCCCTTATAAGTTCGTTAGTTCGTTCGAATCGATCGGTTGATATTGTTTTCCTCTCGATGTGTTTGTTTGACATTGTTTTCCGCTTTACCTATTTGCTCGAATTCGTTCGTACTGTACACTGTACTGCTCACCATTGCCCAATGTCTGTAGTCGTCGCTTGGTGCCAGTCCTCTATGGACCTGTTTGTAATCTTATTACTTCTGGGTTCTTTGCACTGCTAATACATCGGTGGATTTACGGCCAAAAAGAAGAAAGAATTTGTTGGTATTATATTGCTTTCGATTGATCTGTTCGCCCCCAAGCTTTTACAGAAGCCGCAAGAGATTCAAGGATGAAATGGCTCTCCTTGTTTGCGGTGGCGGATCTACAGGGTATGCCGTATATGCCACGGCATACCCTGCGTCCAAGCCGTGCAAGATCTTTGATAGTTTAATGAGCTGAGCAATTAATCAAGATGAGTGATGTATATGTATACATGCGGTGCTAATACATGTGGCGGTGCAGCCATGCGAACACTGAGCTAGTGCATGTAACCGATTGATTAGACATCCGATTGATTTGGCCAAAATCCGGTGATAACACATGCCCCCCTGGTTTTGGTAATGATAATATCAAAACCATCTGTTTTTCCTTCGAGGGGTCATGTCGTGGCAGAGCAGAACCGTCGCAGTATTCTTCATCATGACGCCTTGCCTTCTCAACTTCTCTGCACGATTTGACAGTTTTGAATATTTTATGATTTGCCACACTTTTCTTAAAAGTGTCTATTATTTGCCACATGACCACCACATGTCTCTTTTTATTTAACCGCATCGAACAGTTCACTTCTTCATCCTCCTGCTTCAAACCAGCCATCGGCCCAAAAACCCTCCTCCTCTGTAACCATGTCTTCCTCTTCCTCCTCCCAATCCTTTTCCTCGAGTGAGCTGGAGCCAGAGGTCAGCCAGATGGAAGCGTACAATAGGCGCGCTCCCAAGCATTGGGACGAGCAAGAGTTCGACTTCGACTTCGTACCAGAGGGTCGACCCGAGGACCTCGTCTGGTCGGATGGCGACATGCCCCTGACTGACGGGGAAGATGACCTCCGATTCCTGATTGACGGAGAACTGGAGGCGGAGAGCGACGACGACGACCCTCTCTTCCGGGGTAAATTCACTTCCTCCACCAAAGAAGAAGAAGAAGAAGAAGAGGACGACGAAGACGAAGACATCTCCTCCGACACGAAGAAGGAACCAGAGGACGACACCTCCTCCGATGAACCGCCACCAAAGCGCATCCGTGGCTGGGCCTGGTCCGATGAGGAGGATGATGATGAAGAGGAAGAGGCCTCCGCTGAAGGTCACAGTAGCAGCGACGAGGAATTCGTCGACAGTAGCAATGACGGCAGCTACCCCAGCGACGACGAAGACGGCAACAGCCCTTAGAGTAGGGATTTACTAGCATAAGACTAGCCGTAGCAATCTGTTCCCCTTTTGTTGAGCAATCAGCTTCTCCTTGTAAGAAATCCCCTTTTAAATCAATGAAGATGGATAGATTCTTCCTTTTGAGGGCAATCAGCTCTTCTATGTAAGAAATCTGATCATCGATGAAGAATTTCCTCTAATTTGACTTTGTCGATTTTCTTCAAATTGATTTAGCCGATTTTCCCTCAATACTCCACTATAATAAATATAGCATATCTATGATAGTACTCTATGATACCACCCACTATGCACCCATGTTCCAAACACCACTCCCGCTGACTGTACCTTATTGTATCGAGCGATAAGCTTGATGAGCAACCCAAACAAACAAAAAAAAGACTGTACCTTATTGTACTTGCTCTTACCCGTATCTTCTCTTTCTCTTTCATCGCGAGTGCAGCTAATTCAGTTAGTCTTCCAATGAATATTAATATTTTGTCTCAATGATGTCATGTTTCGACTAACAATTAGCACTTTTGAATTCTTAGATTGCCTTTTCACACGATGCACTTCTTTTAATTTATTTTACCACATTTCAATGTGAACCTTGACCAAATAAATAGGACAACAATATCACGATCATATAATACATAAGCAGCATTGTTAGAATCGTGTTGGAAAATACTTTCTAATGATACCAGTTTTATATCAATTTTTTTATATACTTCATCCTGAAAAATATGTTTCAACTTCATCAAAACTTGCATGTATCTGCAAACTAAACTCATCTAAATACATGTATATCTACATAAAATTGAAACATCATTTTTAAATAGAGAGATATAGATTAATATTTTTTCGAAGATAAAATACGAAAAACAAGGGTGCATTGTTTATTGAAATGGAGTGAGTAGTATATATAAAATCATTTTAGTTGCCAATGATCATGTTGAGGGCCTCTATTTCTTGTTTTGCTCAGGCCCTCCGTATTCTCAGGTACGGCCCTGGTGGTCTATGAACCTGTATGTAATCTTATTACTTTTGGCTTCTTTGCACTGCTAATAGATCGGCGGAATTACGGCAAAAAAGAAGAAAGAATGTGTTGGTATTGTATTGCTTTCGATAGATCTGTTCGCCCCTCCCCCCCAAGCATTTATAGATGGCACAAGAGATTCAAGGATGAAATTGCTCTCCTTGTTCATAAGGCAAAGAGGAAATCATATCATGGGTAGAACATTATATATATATTTTGCTGCTTGGGATCTATGATCCTTTTAGTTGCTGCTCTCCAGCAACTTTTGTACATATTTCCCTCTTTTTATTAATAAAAAAATAATAAGTGGGGAAACCCAGTGGTCAGCCTAAAAAAATCTGTTCGCTAGGTAGCCGTAGTTTTGCACTCAGTTTGTTTGCTGAAATCGGCTCAAATAATGTAGCATTTATAGTTTTATATTCGACCTGTTTGCTCAGGTATGCTTGCTTACATTCGTAGGTGACCTGTTTGTTGAAATAGCTTATCGCTTCTCTGACCATCTATCTCCTCAACAGATGGACAGAACTTGGATATTATTTGACTCATTAACCACACCAACATATTTGAGTGGTATTGAAGACTTCATGAAGCACGTTAGTGATTTTACTGACGGCGACAAGACAAAGGAAGTGATTTGTCCATGCCGCGTATGTTTGAATATTGGGTCCAAGCCTCAACATGTAGTCTCAGATCATTTATTCGTTTATGGGATGGACCAGACATATATCAGGTGGATTAACCATGGTGAACACTATGATCAGCCTGACATTATTGATCCTCTTTATTCTGATGGTTATCAGCCTGAAGATCTCGTCCAGGATGAGGCTACTGCTAATTTGTTACGGGATCTGTATCCATATGCAAGCCAACAGCCCCATGGTTATCACAAAAAGCCTCTTTTCCATGACCTGATAGAAGATGCTAAGCGCTTAGTGGCCCCTGGTTCTGTTGTGTCAAGATTCGAATTAATTGTGAAATTACTTCATGACAAGTCATACCAGGGGATTACCAATAAAGCGTTCAATGCAGTTGCGAAGACATACAGCGATGCACTCCCTGGGGCTGGACTGCCAAAATCCTTTTATGAGGTGAAGCAGTACATCAAGGTACTGGGACTTGGATATGAGAAGATTGATTTTTGCAAAAATAACTGTGCACTGTTTTGGATGGAGTATAATGACCTCGATGAATGTCCAGTATGTAAGGAATCAAGATGGAAACATGATGGAGCTGGTGGTAAGAAAAAGATTCCTTGGAAGGTTCTGAGATACTTTCCACTTGTACAAAGATTGCAGAGGTTGTTTGCTTCAGAACAAACATCTCGGGAAACAAGATGGCACAAAGAGATTCTCACGCCCGACCCTGATTTACTGAGGCATCCTGCTGATGGCGATGAATGGAAGCAATTCGACCTGGATCATCCAGATTTTGCTGCAGATCCAAGGAACCTGAGACTTGGCCTTGCTACAGATGGATTCAACCCATTTGGCAACATGAGCAACTCGTATAGCATGTGGCCAGTACTAGTTACACCTTACAACCAGGCTCCCTGGACATGCACCGATCAGTCGAACTGTATGATGGCCTTACTCATCCCAGGTCCCAAATCTCCTGGGAAGGATTTTGATGTGTTCATGCAGCCTCTTATTAGAGACTTGCAAACATTATGGGAGGGTGTCCCTACACGGGATGTGTGTCAACCTAAAGAACAAAATTTTCTATTACGTGCTGCTGTACTGTATTGCACCCATGATTATCCAGCTTTGGGCACTATGTCAGGCAGAGTAACATCAGGTTATAATGCATGTGTTCACTGTGATACTGATCAGCTGGCAGTGAGGATAATAAACAAGATATGCTATATGGGCCATCGCCGTTTCCTTCCATTAGATCACAGTTTCCGAAAAAATAGAAAAAAATTGCAATTTATTGGTGATCAGGCCTGTAAAAAGACTAAACCGCAGCACTTTAAGAGTCACGAGTTGGAGGCGCACCTAGAAGCGGTCAGAAATGTTAAACCAGGAAAACCACCAGCCGCCACAGCAGGTACAGCAGAGAAGAATACAGAAGATGCAGCAGCAGTAGTAGCAGATAGAAAAAGGAAGAAGAGACGAGATGAACTGAGTCTAGCAGCTACCAAAAGGAAGATGGGAGGTGAAATAGCAGCACGTACCAAGAGGAAGGAAATGGAAAATGATAGACCGAGAATATTTTATAAGCGCAGGACCACTCTTTGGGACTTGCCGTATTGGGCTGGTAAGAAGCTTCGGCATAATATTGATATCATGCACATGGAGAAGAATATATGTGACAGCATTGTCGGCACATTACTCAACATTCCATCCAAGACAAAAGATAGCTCAAATGCTAGGATTGATTGTGCAACATTGAATGTTAACAGGCACTTGCAACTGGATCGTAATGACAAAGTGAACAAAGGCAAGGAAAAACATTATAAATTTCGAGGCGCGGAATTCACATTGCCGATGCCTAAAAGGAGATTATTTTGTGAGTACCTCCGAGGTGTGATGTTCCCGTTCGGATTTGCTTCCAACATTGCAAATTGTCTCAATGCTGAAGGAAACAAGCTCCAAGGGTTGAAAACTCACGATTGTCACATCCTGCTGCAAAGGCTTTTAGCTATTGGCATTAAAGATTTAGTGAAGCCAAATATGTACAACGTGATTGCAGAGTTGGGAAGGTTCTTTAGGGAAATATGTAGTAAAACTCTAAGCAGAGCTGTTGTAGAACGTCTTAAGGTGGACATAGCAGTAATCCTGTGCAAGCTGGAGCTGATATATCCTCCAGCCTTCTTTGATGTGATGGTGCATTTGGCTGTTCATCTACCTGATGAGGCACTTTTAAGAGGTCCGGTACAGTATGGATGGATGTACCCTATAGAACGTCGACTGTGCACTTTCAAGAATACAGTTAGGAACAAAGCTAGACCGGAGGCTTGCATTGCAGTGGCGTATATTGCTGCTGAAGCATATACATTTGCCTCAAGATATATTCCTGATATTGAGACCAGATTCAATCGGGGTCGCAGAATTTTGGAAGTTGGAGGATCTGTTTTTAAACATGGTGTTGAGCTAATAGGAAAGAGGACCGAAAAAACATTAGAGCAGTCTGAATTTGAACAGCTGTCTTGGTATGTGCTGAATAATGCTACAGAGGCTGATGAATATGTTAAGTGAGTACTATGCACACGAACTACTCAGTTCCTCGCATATACTATGAACTTGTATCAAAATGAAATATATTCAGCTGACTTGGCTATGTTTTGCAGGTTGTACATGGAAACGAATGGAAAGCTATCGGCACGTGGGAGTGGGTTTCAGGACTGGTTTGAGAAATATGTAAGATGTTCAATTGCACTCTGACTTGTCTATGTGTTTTCACATGAGATGACCTCTTGTCTATTTTGTAATCGTAGATCTCGAAACTCCATGCGGAGAATCCAGGCGCTGTTAGTGCTGATCTCCTTGTCCTATCACGTGGTCCAGATAAGAGGGTGTTGGTAGCTGCAGCTTGCAATGCCAATGGTGTCCATTACAGCTCCTATGAGCGTGAACAACATTTGAAGACACGAAATAGTGGCATCACAACCAGTGGAGATCACTTGACAACCAGAAAAAAGAGATCAGAGTCATTTGACCATTATGGTCACATAGAAGAGGTTATTCAGTTGTTCTATAGTGATAAGGTTACTGTCCGATCTGTGGTTCTATTTAAGTGTTATTGGTACAACCAAGATCCAAACAAGGGCAAAGGTGCCAGAAATGATGGGTATTTCATATCAGTCGATACTACTGCTCAGTGGTACAAGGATGATCCTTATATTTTGGTACCTCAAGCGGCCAAGGTACTTTTCTTGGAAGACAGATCTAGAAAAGGATGGCAGTATGTGCAAAAGTTTGTGGCAAGGAACATATATGATTTGGATGAGAATGCGGATCCAATAATTGGTGCCCAGCAAGATGATTTCGCTGGTTGTATGCAAACTAAAGTTGCTGACATTGATGAAACCTCGTTGGATACAGGTATCCCTGCACATGATGGAGAAGTAGATTTCACTGTTGAGGTTAGCATAGTCGACAAAGAGATGGATAAACTGAAGCTACCTGGTGAATCTCAGGAGGAGAATGGACAGGACGAGCAGGATGAGACCATGCACGAATATCAGAATGAAGACGGAGGTGATGATGATGATGATGATGATGATGATGATGATGATGATGATGATGATGATGATGATTAGACTCTTGTCTCTGTATCATGCTGTGAGATGAAGAACCATGATTTGTTTTGATTTTTCTATTTGGAAAATGTATGAGTCCTGAAGACAATTATCTGTTGGATTGTAATCCCATGATGACTAATTATTTATGTTTGTTGTCCTACTAAAAGTTGGTCAAACTTAATTGTGTGGAAGTAATCACATGCTGTTTGATTCATAGGGTCATATCCCATAGGAAAATAGAATGATAATAGATCAAACTAATGCAGAATATCTTATAACCACAATCAAATAGAATTTCTCTTGACATAGGATTCAAGTTGGCATGGCATCCCTATCATACAGGGTTTTTATTCATACTATGCTACAAATCGAAAATAAGATGGGTCAGCACTTTATCGCGGCAGATAGGGCAGCTGGCGTTCGTTACAAACCAGGAGAAGATGCACTTCCTATGGAACGGGTGTTTGCATCCCCGGAGACGCACCGTTGTGCGCTGCGACAGCCCCAGCATGCATATGCTGCAGTGGCCGTCCTCCGGCGCAACTAGGACCCAACTGTCCTGCAGCGCCGGCAAGTTGACGATGAGCCGGTGGTCCACCCTAAGGGTGAGGTCGAAGTGGAGGCCACCGAGCCGACGACACGCCTGCTGCCACATCAGGTGCATAACATCGTAAGGCATGATGATGTCCCACTCCTCCTCCGTGAGGTTCAGGTTCTTGAGCAGCCATACACGGGCAAGAATCTCGCGCATAGTTCGCACGACATTGCCCCCACTACGCAGCTTCCTCGGAGGCAAGCTAAGATCCAGCACCACCTCTTCGCAGGGTGTAGTGGTGATATCGTCCTCATCCAGTGGGGCAGGGAGGGGGCCGGCCATCCTCCTGAGCTCGTACGTCCTCGAGAAGAAGATGTGCACTGTCATAGTGTACGGGGACGCCTCGCCCTCGCCCACGGCCGGCGGCTCGCCGACGGAGAAGTCGGTCGTGCTTGCCGACACACGGCAGGCACGGAAGACATGTGGGCCAGACTCGATGATGCGCTCGCGTGAGGAGCGCTCTAGTAGGGGCGTCGCCGCCATTGGGGATTCTTCGGAGGGCTGTAGACTGGCGGCTAGTCGACGGTGAGGTGGTTGGTGTGAGATCTCTGGGATGAGGCCAGGGGAAGTGGGCGAAGTGCTCGGGACTAGGGACTGCCCTCAACTTTCCGCAGTAGTTTATGATAATAATTGGTGGACGAGGGAGACTAGTCCAGAGACTACCCAAAGTTGATAAATCATGTTCGAGGGAAAATGCCCAAGATTTATTATCAAAATTCAAGCTAATTTCGCCGATTTTGTTCTGCCGTTCATTAGACATCATCCAACGGCCTTTGGTCTCTGGGATTCGCTGCTACAGTGTCATCGAGTACTATTTTCTACCCAATTCCAGAAACATCCATAAAGCTAGTACAGTAGATAGCTTTCCTGCTTGTTGGCCCCACCCCATTTTTTTAATCTTTTCTTCCTTATCCCCTTCGCTCATGCTAGCAGCTACTTGCAGCCATTGCTACACTACACCAGCGAGGTGATCTCTATATGATAGGCACGGTTTTAGTAAGACAGCAAGTTGTAGATAGCTAACCATGAGACACATGCCTCTCTGGTTGAGACTGAGCTCGCTCTTGTGATTGGGCTCCAATGGTCGAGGTGAGTCACAGCTGCAATGACAGAGGTTTGTGCTGAATTAATTAGCACAGAGGCGTAACTAGCACTAGATGGAGAAGGCATAGTACACATATCGGACACGAAGTCGCGTCTGGCGAGCAGCTCGCATTCACTTGCATCAGTGCGGTACAACAAAGATGATGAAGAAGGATTGGAGCTTTGAAGGTAGTCAGAAAAGTTACAAAAAATAATACGTGCAAAACTTAACCTGTATAAACGCACATGCATGGATAATTTTACATTTCTGCATGAGAAAGACATGTCAATTTTCAGTACGACATGGTTTGATTTGTCAAATTTGATGCTCCTTAATGCATTTTAAGTGAAAATTACAGGTTTATTCATTATAATTGCCGATTTTTAACGTTACGTGCAGCTGACTAGCAAACTATAAGTGTGTGATTGCTTGCTTCCAAAATAAGGATATGTAATCATTTTGTATAAGGTAGTACCAATTAGTCGTTATATTGCAGAACTTAAAGAGTTTTGAGAGATTCAACTCGTTGCTACTCCATAAGAATGGTCATGTTGACAAATTTGATCCAGTGTTGAACAGAGCCAGAAACATTTCAAAAACTTGAGCATGGAAGAGGCTAGGGGTAAATGCCCCAAGGCCAGCCGAGCCTATCGTAGGTGCCGTCCCGAGGAGGAAGTACCTTAATTTGGGGCGCGCGCGGACGCTGCGGTACCCCGAGCTCGAGACGCCGCCGTACCGGTAGCTCGACCCGCGACGAGGCATGGCGGCGGCGGCGGAAGCGGAGCGGCGGCGGCGGAAGGTAAAGCTCCTGCTGACAAACATATTAGGCACAAATGGGCAACCTTCAGTAACCCATGTTCCATTTTTTTTGTCAGGATAACCCCATGTACCACCTTCCCAATAGAAAAAGTACTGTTCAACCTTCCCCTGTTGGGCCCAATATTTCACTTTTGGGTTGCCAAGGAACATCTACATGGTAATTGTTATCGGTCTACTTGCTCCGGCCGTCGAAGCCCAATAACTTCAAATGGGCCTTTCTGCTCATGCAATTTCGGCCCTTTTCTAATGAAACACAGATCCTATGATTGGCAAAAAAAAATACACGGAGATTCTACATAAAAGTTGTTTTTATTTATTTTGAATTATAGGGTTCCAATTTTTGAAACTGCTCATGCCCAATATGAAAATCCTTGATCGCTCCATACCCACATGGATAACGGTATTTTTAAAAATTCATAAAGTGGATTTGAAATTTAAAACATATCCTAATAATTCCTTGATTTAATCTATCAACTTGCAAGATCTTGGAGCCAAAGAGCTTGTATTAGTCTGCGAAAATAATACTGATAAACCTGTCGTTAACAAGAAATGAAGGTTTATCGTTCAGAGAGGATGCCATGTGGGACCCATGAGACAGTAGCGTCCTCAACGTTTCAAAGAAAAAGGCAAGTAGCCCGAAAATAGGGGTAAAAAATAAATCCTACAAAGGAAACATTTATTGTTCATAGAGGCTGACATGTGGGACCGATCTGCCAGCTGCATCCTCATCATTTCGAAGTCGGCAGGGATCAGAAGAAAAAGGCAAATAGCCAGAAATTAGGGGTCAAAAATAAATCCAAAAAGGAAACTTATATTCTTCATAGAGGATGACATGTGGGACCGACCTGCCAGCAGCGTCCTCATCGTTTCAAAGGCCGCAGGGGATCAAAAGAAAAAGGCAAATAGCCAGAAATTAGGGGTAAAAAAAATACAACAAAGGAAAGGTTTATTGTTCATAGAGGCTGACTTGTGGGACTCATGAGCCAGCGGCGACCTCAATTTCAAAGGCGGCATATGATCGAAAAGAAAAAGGCAAGTTAGCAAAAATCAGTGGGTAAAAAAAATCTAAGAAATGAAACTTTATTGTACAGTCCCATGAGCCAGCACCTTACTCAACGTTTCAGTGGCGGCATGAGATAGAAAGAAAAAGGAAAGTGACCAAATATCAGGAGCAAAAAATAATCCAAGAAAAGAAACTTTTATTGTACATAGATGATGACATATGGGTCCCACTTATACAAGCTCTTTCGCTCCAAGATCTTGCAAGTTGATTGTACATAGAGGATGACATGCGGGCCCCTTGTGTCAGCAGCTTACTCAACGTTTCCAAGGCGGCAGGGGATCAAAAGAAAAAAGGAAGTAGCCAGAAATTAGCGGTAAACAATAACTCCAAGGAAGGAAACTTTTATTGTTCATAGAGTATGACATGCGGGACCCATGCGCTAGCAGCTTCCTCAACGTTTCAAAGGGGGCATGAGATCGAAAGAAAAAGACAAGTGACCAAATATCAGGAGCAAAAAATAATCCAAGAAAAGAAACTTTATTGTACATAAAAGATGACATGCGGGTCCCATTTTGCAGCAGCGGTGTCAACGTTTCAAATGCGGCTTGAGATCAAAAGAAAAAGAGTAGCCAGAAATTAGGGGTAAAAAAACTCCCAGAAAAAAAAGTTGATTGTACATAGAGGATGGCATGCGGGTCCCATGACCCAGCACCTTACTCAACGTTTCAGAGGCGGCATGAGATCGAAAGAAAAAGGAAAGAGACCAAATACCAGGAGCAAAAAATAATCCAAGAAAAAGAAACTTTTATTGTACATAGAGGATGACATATGGGTCCCACTTATACAAGCTCTTCCGCCCCAAGATCTTGCAAGTTGATTGTACATAGAGGATGACATGCGGGCCCCTTGTGTCAGCAGCTTAATCAATGTTTCCAAGGCGGCAGGGGATCAAAAGAAAAAGGAAACAGCCAAAAATAAGAGGGTGAAAAAATCCAAGAAAAGAAACTTTTATAGTATCGAGGATGACATGTGGGTCCCATGAGCCAGCAGCTTCTCAACGTTTCAGAGGCTGCATGAGATCGAAAGAAAAAGGCAAGTGACCAAAAATAAGGGGGTAAAAAAAATCCAAGAAAAGAGACTTGATTGTACATAGAGGATGACATGCGGGTCCCACCAGTCAGCAGCTTACTAACGTTTCCAAGGCGGCAGGGGATGAAAAGAAAAAGGAAATAGCCAAAGATCAGAGGGTGAAAAAAATCAAAGAAAAGAAACTTTTATAGTACATAGAGGATGACATGTGGGTCCCATGGGCCAGCAGGTTCCTCAACGTTTTCAAGGGCGGCATGAGATCGAAAGAAAAAGGCAAGTGACCAAAAATCAGAGGGTGAAAAATAATCCAAAAAAAGAAACTTTTATTGTACATAGAGGATGACATGCTGTCCCAACGTTTCAAATGCGGTTTGAGATCAAAAGAAAAAGAAAGTAGCCAGAAATTAGGGGGTAAAAAAACTCCAAGAAAAGAAAATTGATTGTACATAGAGGATGACATGCGGGTCCCACGAGTTTGCAGCTTACTCAACGTTTCCAAGGCGGCAGGGGATCAAAAGAAAAAGGAAATAGCCAAAAATCAGAGAGTGAAAAAAAACCCAAGAAAATAAACTTTTGTAGTACATAGAGGATGACATGCGGGTCCCATGAGCCAGCAGGTTCCTCAACGTTTCAAACGTGGCATGGGATCGAAGGAAAAAGGCAAGTGACCAAATATCAGGAGCCAAAAATAATCCAAGAAAAGAAACTTTATTGTACATAGAGGATGACATGCGGGTCCCATTTTGCAGCAGCGGTCCCAACGTTTCAAATGCGGCTTGAGATCAAAAGAAAAAGAAAGTAGCCAGAAATTAGGGGGTCAAAAAAACTCCAAGAAAGGAAAGCTTTATCGTTCATACAGGCTGACATGTGGGACCTATGAGCCAGCAGCTTACGGACGTTTCAAAGGCGGCAGGGGATCAAAAGAAAAAGGAAATAGCCAAAAATCAGAGGGTGAAAAAAATCCAAGAAATCAAACTTTTATTGTACATAGAGGATGACATGCGGGTCCCATGAGCCAGCAGATTCCTCAACGTTTCAAACGTGGCATGAGATCGAAAGAAAAAGGCAAGTGACCAAATATCAGGAGCCAAAAATAATCCAAGAAAAGAAACTTTATTGTACATAGAGGATGACATGCGGGTCCCATTTTGCAGCAGCGGTCTTTTCCAAGGCGGCACAGGACCAAAAGAAAAATGAAGTAGCCAGAAATCAGGGGGTGAAAAAAATCCAAGAAAAGAAAGATTTCAATTGGGCTGCATCTAGACATCTGGGCCTTCGAACTATCCTTCTGGGCCTTTTGACACGTACAATTTCAGCCCACTCCAGAACATGATAGTTCGGATTTTTCTCAAAAAAAAAACAGGAAAGTCCTATGCTTCGCCAAAACAAAAAACAAGGAGATTCAAGATATATGTTGTAAAAATAAAGATTTAATTTATCCGTTTGCAATAGCTCAGAGCGCAATACACTGTTTATTGTCTGCAAAATAATCAAGATATCACATGTTTCTTGTACGGGGAGGCTGACATCGTGGACCCATGAGCCAGCAGCGTCGTTTTAAAGGCGGCAGGGGATGGAAAGAAAAAATAAACCAAAAATCTGTTGGTAAAAAATCCAAGAAAAGAAACATTTTCGTTCTGAGAGGATGACATGCGGGACCCATGAGGCAGCAGCGTCCTCAGCGCTTATTGTTCATAGAGGCTGACATGTGGGACCCGTGAGCCAGCAGCGTCCTCAACGTTTTAAAGGCGGCAGGAGATCGAAAGAAAAAATAAGCCAAAAATCATTTGGTAAACAATATCCAAGAAAAGAAACATTTACCGTTCTGAGAGGATGACATGCGGGACCCATGAGGCAGCAGCATCCTCAACGATTCCAAGGCGGCAGGGGATCAAAGAAAAAAAAGGAAATATCCAGAAATTAATTAGGGGTTCAAAAAAATCCATCAAAGGAAACTTTTATTGTTCATAGAGGATGACTTGTGGGACCGACCTGCCAACAGCGTCCTCATCGTTTCAAAGGGGCAGGAGATCCAAAGAAAAAGGCAAATAGCCAGAAATTAGGGGTCAAAAATAACTCCAAGAAAGGAAACTTTTATTGTTCGTAGAGGATGACATGCGGGACCCATGAGCCAGCAGCTTACTCAACGTTTCAAAGGCGGCATGAGATCGAAAGAAAAAGGCAAGTGACAAAATATCAGGAGCAAAAGATAATCCAAGAAAAGAAACTTTATTGTACATAGAGGATGACATGTGGGTCCCATTTTGCAGCAGCGGTCTCAATGTTTGTAATGCGGCTTGAGATCAAAAGAAAAAGAAAGTAGCTAGTAATTAGGGGGTGAAAAAAAATCCAAGAAAGGAAAGTTGATGGACATAGAGGATGACATGCGGGTCCCTTGAGCCAACAGCTTACTCAACGTTTCAAAGGGGGCAGGGGATCAAAAGAAAAAGGCAAGCCAAAAATCAGAGGGTGAAAAAAATCCAACAAAGGAAACTTTTATAGCACATAGAGGATGACATGCGGGTCCCATGAGCCAGCAGGTTCCTCAACGTTTCAAACGTGGCATGAGATCGAAAGAAAAAGGCAAGTGCCCAAATATGAGGAGCCAAAAATAATTCAAGAAAAGAAAGTTTTATAGTACATAGAGGATGACATGCGGGTCCCATTTAGCAGCAGCGGTATCAGCGTTTGAGAGGTGGCAGGGGATCAAAAGAAAAAAGAAATTGCCAAAAATCAGATGGTGAAAAAAAACCAAGAAAAAGAACTTTTATAGTACATAGAGGATGACATGCGGGTCCCATGAGCCTGCAGGTTCCTCAACGTTTCAAACGTGGCATGAGATCGAAAGAAAAAGGCAAGTGAAAAAATATCAGGAGCCAAAAATAATTCAAGAAAAGAAAGTTTTATAGTACATAGAGGGATGACATGCGGGTCCCATGAGCCAGCAGCGGTATCACCGTTTGAGAGGCAGCAGGGGATCGAAAGAAAAAGTCAAGTGACCAAATATGAGGTGCCAAAAAATCCAAGAAAAGAAAGTTTTATAGTACATAGAGGATGACATGCGGGTCCCATTTAGCAGCAGCGGTATCACCGTTTGAGAGGCAGCAGGTGATCGAAAGAAAAAGGCAAGTGACCAAATATGAGGTGCCAAAAATAATTCAAGAAAAGAAAGTTTTATAGTACATAGAGGATGACATGCGGGTCCCATTTAGCAGCAGCGGTATCACCGTTTGAGAGGCGGCAGGGGATCGAAAGAAAAAGGCAAGTGAAAAAATATGAGGAGCCAAAAATAATTCAAGAAAAGAAAGTTTTATAGTACATAGAGGATGACATGCGGGTCCCATAGCAGCAGCGGTATCACCGTTTGAGAGGCGGCAGGGGATCGAAAGAAAAAGGCAAGTGACCAAATTTGAGGTGCCAAAAATAATCCAGGAAAAGAAAGTTTTATAGTACATAGAGGATGACATGCGGGTCCCAGCAGCAGCGGTATCACCGTTTGAGAGGCGGCAGGGGATCGAAAGAAAAAGGCAAGTGACCAAATTTGAGGTGCCAAAAATAATCCATGAAAAGAAAGTTTTATAGTACATAGAGGATGACATGCGGGTCCCAGTTAGCAGCAGCGGTATCACCGTTTGAGAGGCGGCAGGGGATCGAAAGAAAAAGGCAAGTGACCAAATTTGAGGTGCCAAAAAAACTCCAAGAAAAGAAAGTTGATTGCACATAGAGGATGACATGCGGGTCCCATTTAGCAGCAGCGGTCTCAACGTTTCCAAGGCGGCAAGGGATCAAAAGAAAAAGGAAGTAGCCAGAAATCAGGGGGTCAAAAAAATCCAAGAATAGAAAGAATTTTGGTTCATAGAGGATGACATGCGGGACCCATGATCCTGCATCGTAAACGGCTCGTTGAACGAGATGGCGCGATGTAGAAAAAAAACAATGCCAGAGAGGCTGCCATCTGGGCCCTACATCCCTCGGCGGTGCGGATTTGCGTTGACTCGGCCGGCGAACCCGAGATTTCGAGATGCACCACGTCCCGGGCCACCATACGCCACGTTTTGGCCGCTTTCGTCGGGCTAGGTGGCCTCAAAAACGAAAAAAAAAAGTTTTGACATGCACCACGGAGGGACCAAAATCGTCGGCCATGGTACACCAGCAACCACGGCGCGACTTCAACTTCGTCGGCCATGGCAACTTTTCTTGTAGTGCACTCGGAAGGAGAGAAGAAGGGAGAGCATTATGGTGTCTCCCCTTTTCGGGTGATGATGTTGACTTTTGTGCAGGGTTTGTCAGTGAGCAGGAGGTGCGAGCGAGCGAGCGAGCGAGCGAGTCGAGCGAGGCCGAGAATGAGAGAGATTTGTTTTTTTTGTGAGAGGGACAACCGAAGGATCCAGAAGGACCCACAGACTTCCAAAACGCATCCTGATGCGTCTTCTCTTGACAAAGAAGATGGCTTGGAGTTTGCGTACCTACTGCACTTGACTTGTGCTCACTGAAGTGTGGGACCTCACGCATGGGCACCACACGTAAGTGACAGACCTGTTGGTGTAAAAACTCGGTTGATTATTATAGTGCATTAGAACAAAGTTTCCTATGGATTCAACGGTAGGAAATCCAAGTTAACTCATTTACATGACATTAATTTTTCCATGAAGCAAAGTTAACACATCTATCAATTGGTACATTTTGGAGTGACTAAGAAGGATCCATGCTTATTCGTTTTCACGTGTTAAATTTGTTTAAATCTTGCTCAAACCTAGGATTTCACCAAGATTGAAATGGGCATGAAAATTCAAAAAAAAATGAAATACCAATGCACATAGTCTTCTTCTGTCATATATAGTAAGCATTCAAGATGATAAACAAGGTCTAGACATATTCAAACCAGGCAAATCATGTATCTACTCCCTAACGACCCTAAACTCCGTCTTATGAAGTAAGGCATGAAGAGAAGTGGTTTTGGGTTTCAAACATGGAAATTTCAAAAACCTCCCAAAAGCTTCATTTTAGAGTGACTAAGAAGGATCCATGCTTACCTTTTAATTTTCAGATTTTAAACTTGTTTAAATCTTTGTGAAACCTAGGATTTGACCAAGATTCAAATGGGCATAAAAATTCAGGAAAAAACCAAAAGATTGATAAACCAAAGCACATAGCATTCTTATGTCATATAGTAAGCATTCAAGTTGATAAATAAGGTCTAGACATATTCAAACTAGAAAATCATGTATATATCTGCCCCTAACCTTAAACTCTGTCTTATGAAGTCAATCATGAAGAGAAGTGGTTTTGGGTTTCAAACATGAAAATTTCAAGAACATCCCAAAAGCCGCTTCATTTTAGAGTGACTAAGAAGGATCCAGGCTTACCTTTTCGTTTTCATATTTTATACTTGTTTAAATCCAGGTCAAACATAGGATTTGACCAAGATTCAAATGGGCATAAAATAAAAAAAATAGAATGAAAAACAAAAGCACATAGTCTTCTTATATATGTCATATAGTAAGCTTTCAAGTTGATAAACAAGGTTTAGACATGTTCAAACCAGACAAATCATGTATCTACCCCCTAACCATAAACTCGGTCGATCTTATGAAGTCTAGCATGAAGAGAAGTCGTATTGGTTTCAAACATGAAAATTTCAAGAACCTCCCAAAATCTTCAAATGGGCATAAAATTCAAAAAACCGGAAAAATGAAAAACCAAAGCACATAGCCTTCTTATGTCATATAGTAAGCATTCAAGTTGATAAACAAGCATGTCTAGACATATTCAACCCCGACAAATCATGTATCTACCCCTAACCCTAAACTCTGTCTTATGAAGTCAACCATGAAGAGAAGTGGTTTTGGGTTTCAAACATTGAGATTTCAAGAACCCCCCAAAAGCTTCATTTTAGAATGACTAAGAAGGATCCAGGCTTACCTTTTCATTTTCATGTTATAGACAACAATCTTGGTCAAACCTAGGATTTGACCAAGATTCAAATGGGCATAAACTATCCAAAAAAATCAAAAAATCAAAAACCAAAGCACATATAGTCTTCTTATGTCACATAGTAAGAATTGAAGTTGATAAACAAGGTCTAGACATATTCAAACCAGACAAATCGTGTATCTACACCTAACCCTAAACTATATCTAATGAAGTCAAGCATGATGAGAAATGGTTTTGGGTTTCAAACATTGAGATTTCAAGAACCCCCCAAAAGCTTCATTTTAGAATGACTAAGAAGGATCCAGGCTTACCTTTTCATTTTCATGTTATAGACTTGTTTAAATCTTGGTCAAACCTAGGATTTGACCAAGATTCAAATGGGCATAAACATTCAGAAAAATCAAAAAAATCAAAAACCAAAGCACATGTAGTCTTCTTATGTCATATAGTAAGAATTGAAGCTGATAAACAAGGTCTAGACATATTCAAACCAGACAAATCGTGTATCTACACCTAACCCTAAACTATATCTAATGAAGTCAAGCATGATGAGAAATGGTTTTGGGTTTCAAACATGGAAATTTCAAAAACCTCCCAAAAGCTTCATTTTAGAGTGACTAAGAAGGATCCAGGCTTACCTTTTCATTTTCATGTTTTAAAATTATTTAAATCCTGGTCAAAACTAGGATTTGATCAAGATTCAAATGGGTATAAAATAAAATAAAAAACGCACCTAGCCTTTTTCTGTCATATAATGATCATTCAAGTTGATAAACATGGTCTAGACATATTCAAACTAGAAAATCGTGTATCTACCCTGTCCCTGGCTAACCCTAAACTCTGTCTTATGAAGTCAAGCATGAAGAGAAGTGTTTTTGGGTTTCAGACATGGAAATTTTGAAAACCTCCCAAAAACTTCATCTTAGAGTGACAAAGAAGGATCCAAGCTTACCTTTTCATTTTCATGTTTTAAGCTTGTTTAAATATTGGTCAAGCCTAGGATTTGACCAAGATTCAAATGGGCATAAAAATTCTGGAAAAATAAAAAAAATAAAAACCAAAGCACATAGTCTTCTTACGTCATATATATCTATAGTAAGCATATTCAAGTAGATAAACAAGGTATAGACATATTCAAAACAGACAAATCCTGTATCTACCCCCTAACCCTAAACTCGGTCTTATGATGCCTAGCATGAAGAGAAGTCGTTTTGGGTTTCAAACGTTTAAGCCAAAAGCCCCATTTCATATATTTCAAATTTGGTTCAAATTTGAAAGACATACAAGTTATAGCACACATAGTGCATACATGTTCACACATACTGCACTAGATGCTAATTAACCCTATAGTTTGAGGCCATTTGGATGAGGTCGAAAAAAATCTTGGATTAGAAATGGGGTTGTTCGAACCCCGTAGTTGGATTTTTTATGAACTTGATCTGTAGTACTGGGCAAAACCCTAGTTTAACGTATTTAATTATAGATTCGTAGGTTGATTTTTCTACCTTTTTATTATTATTACTATGCAGCACATGTGTGTTTGCCCGTCGAGTGAAACTCGGAGGAAGAGGGATCACTCGGAAGGAGAGAAGAAGGGAGAGCATTATGGTGTCTCCCCTTTTTCGGGTGATGATGTTGACTTTTGTGCAGGGTTTGTCAGTGAGCAGGAGGTGCGAGCGAGCGAGCGAGCGAGCGAGTCGAGCGAGGCCGAGAATGAGAGAGATTTGTTTTTTTTGTGAGAGGGACAACCGAAGGATCCAGAAGGACCCACAGATTTCCAAAACGCATCCTGATGCGTCTTCTCTTGACAAAGAAGATGGCTTGGAGTTTGCGTACCTACTGCACTTGACTTGTGCTCACTGAAGTGTGGGACCTCACGCATGGGCACCACACGTAAGTGACAGACCTGTTGGTGTAAAAACTCGGTTGATTATTATAGTGCATTAGAACAAAGTTTCCTATGGATTCAACGGCAGGAAATCCAAGTTAACTCATTTACATGACATTAATTTTTCCATGAAGCAAAGTTAACACATCTATCAATTGGTACATTTTGGAGTGACTAAGAAGGATCCATGCTTATTCGTTTTCACGTGTTAAATTTGTTTAAATCTTGCTCAAACCTAGGATTTCACCAAGATTGAAATGGGCATGAAAATTCAAAAAAAAAATGAAATACCAATGCACATAGTCTTCTTCTGTCATATATAGTAAGCATTCAAGATGATAAACAAGGTCTAGACATATTCAAACCAGGCAAATCATGTATCTACTCCCTAACGACCCTAAACTCCGTCTTATGAAGTAAGGCATGAAGAGAAGTGGTTTTGGGTTTCAAACATGGAAATTTCAAAAACCTCCCAAAAGCTTCATTTTAGAGTGACTAAGAAGGATCCATGCTTACCTTTTAATTTTCAGATTTTAAACTTGTTTAAATCTTTGTGAAACCTAGGATTTGACCAAGATTCAAATGGGCATAAAAATTCAGGAAAAAACCAAAAGATTGATAAACCAAAGCACATAGCATTCTTATGTCATATAGTAAGCATTCAAGTTGATAAATAAGGTCTAGACATATTCAAACTAGAAAATCATGTATATATCTGCCCCTAACCTTAAACTCTGTCTTATGAAGTCAATCATGAAGAGAAGTGGTTTTGGGTTTCAAACATGAAAATTTCAAGAACATCCCAAAAGCCGCTTCATTTTAGAGTGACTAAGAAGGATCCAGGCTTACCTTTTCGTTTTCATATTTTATACTTGTTTAAATCCAGGTCAAACATAGGATTTGACCAAGATTCAAATGGGCATAAAATAAAAAAATAGAAGAATGAAAAACAAAAGCACATAGTCTTCTTATATATGTCATATAGTAAGCTTTCAAGTTGATAAACAAGGTTTAGACATGTTCAAACCAGACAAATCATGTATCTACCCCTAACCATAAACTCGGTCGATCTTATGAAGTCTAGCATGAAGAGAAGTCGTATTGGTTTCAAACATGAAAATTTCAAGAACCTCCCAAAATCTTCAAATGGGCATAAAATTCAAAAAACCGGAAAAATGAAAAACCAAAGCACATAGCCTTCTTATGTCATATAGTAAGCATTCAAGTTGATAAACAAGCATGTCTAGACATATTCAACCCCGACAAATCATGTATCTACCCCTAACCCTAAACTCTGCATGTCTTATGAAGTCAACCATGAAGAGAAGTGGTTTTGGGTTTCAAACATTGAGATTTCAAGAACCCCCCAAAAGCTTCATTTTAGAATGACTAAGAAGGATCCAGGCTTACCTTTTCATTTTCATGTTATAGACTTGTTTAAATCTTGGTCAAACCTAGGATTTGACCAAGATTCAAATGGGCATAAACATTCAAAAAATCAAAAAATCAAAAACCAAAGCACATATAGTCTTCTTATGTCACATAGTAAGAATTGAAGTTGATAAACAAGGTCTAGACATATTCAAACCAGACAAATCGTGTATCTACACCTAACCCTAAACTATATCTAATGAAGTCAAGCATGATGAGAAATGGTTTTGGGTTTCAAACATTGAGATTTCAAGAACCCCCCAAAAGCTTCATTTTAGAATGACTAAGAAGGATCCATGCTTACCTTTTCATTTTCATGTTATAGACTTGTTTAAATCTTGGTCAAACCTAGGATTTGACCAAGATTCAAATGGGCATAAACATTCAGAAAAATCAAAAAAATCAAAAACCAAAGCACATGTAGTCTTCTTATGTCATATAGTAAGAATTGAAGCTGATAAACAAGGTCTAGACATATTCAAACCAGACAAATCGTGTATCTACACCTAACCCTAAACTATATCTAATGAAGTCAAGCATGATGAGAAATGGTTTTGGGTTTCAAACATGGAAATTTCAAAAACCTCCCAAAAGCTTCATTTTAGAGTGACTAAGAAGGATCCAGGCTTACCTTTTCATTTTCATGTTTTAAAATTATTTAAATCCTGGTCAAAACTAGGATTTGATCAAGATTCAAATGGGTATAAAATAAAATAAAAAACGCACCTAGCCTTTTTCTGTCATATAATGATCATTCAAGTTGATAAACATGGTCTAGACATATTCAAACTAGAAAATCGTGTATCTACCCTGTCCCTGGCTAACCCTAAACTCTGTCTTATGAAGTCAAGCATGAAGAGAAGTGTTTTTGGGTTTCAGACATGGAAATTTTGAAAACCTCCCAAAAACTTCATCTTAGAGTGACAAAGAAGGATCCAAGCTTACCTTTTCATTTTCATGTTTTAAGCTTGTTTAAATATTGGTCAAGCCTAGGATTTGACCAAGATTCAAATGGGCATAAAAATTCTGGAAAAATAAAAAAAAACCAAAGCACATAGTCTTCTTACGTCATATATATCTATAGTAAGCATATTCAAGTAGATAAACAAGGTATAGACATATTCAAAACAGACAAATCCTGTATCTACCCCCTAACCCTAAACTCGGTCTTATGATGCCTAGCATGAAGAGAAGTCGTTTTGGGTTTCAAACGTTTAAGCCAAAAGCCCCATTTCATATATTTCAAATTTGGTTCAAATTTGAAAGACATACAAGTTATAGCACACATAGTGCATACATGTTCACACATACTGCACTAGATGCTAATTAACCCTATAGTTTGAGGCCATTTGGATGAGGTCGAAAAAATCTTGGATTAGAAATGGGGTTGTTCGAACCCCGTAGTTGGATTTTTTATGAACTTGATCTGTAGTACTGGGCAAAACCCTAGTTTAACGTATTTAATTATAGATTCGTAGGTTGATTTTTCTACCTTTTTATTATTATTACTATGCAGCACATGTGTGTTTGCCCGTCGAGTGAAACTCGGAGGAAGAGGGATCACTCGGAAGGAGAGAAGAAGGGAGAGCATTATGGTGTCTCCCCTTTTTCGGGTGATGATGTTGACTTTTGTGCAGGGTTTGTCAGTGAGCAGGAGGTGCGAGCGAGCGAGCGAGTCGAGCGAGGCCGAGAATGAGAGAGATTTGTTTTTTTTTTGTGAGAGGGACAACCGAAGGATCCAGAAGGACCCACAGACTTCCAAAACGCATCCTGATGCGTCTTCTCTTGACAAAGAAGATGGCTTGGAGTTTGCGTACCTACTGCACTTGACTTGTGCTCACTGAAGTGTGGGACCTCACGCATGGGCACCACACGTAAGTGACAGACCTGTTGGTGTAAAAACTCGGTTGATTATTATAGTGCATTAGAACAAAGTTTCCTATGGATTCAACGGTAGGATCCAAGCTTACCTTTTCATTTTCATGTTTTAAGCTTGTTTAAATATTGGTCAAACCTAGGATTTGACCAAGATTCAAATGGGCATAAACATTCAGAAAAAATCAAAAAATCAAAAACCAAAGCACATATAGTCTTCTTATGTCATATAGTAAGAATTGAAGTTGATAAACAAGGTCTAGACATATTCAAACCAGACAAATCGTGTATCTACACCTAACCCTAAACTATATCTAATGAAGTCAAGCATGATGAGAAATGGTTTTGGGTTTCAAACATGGAAATTTCAAAAACCTCCCAAAAGCTTCATTTTAGAGTGACTAAGAAGGATCCAGGCTTACCTTTTCATTTTCATGTTTTAAAATTATTTAAATCCTGGTCAAAACTAGGATTTGATCTTGATTCAAATGGGCATAAACATTCAGAAAAAAACAAAAAATCAAAAACCAAAGCACATATAGTCTTCTTATGTCATATAGTAAGAATTGAAGTTGATAAACAAGGTCTAGACATATTCAAACCAGACAAATCGTGTATCTACACCTAACCCTAAACTATATCTAATGAAGTCAAGCATGATGAGAAATGGTTTTGGGTTTCAAACATTGAGATTTCAAGAACCCCCCAAAAGCTTCATTTTAGAATGACTAAGAAGGATCCAGGCTTACCTTTTCATTTTCATGTTATAGACTTGTTTAAATCTTGGTCAAACCTAGGATTTGACCAAGATTCAAATGGGCATAAACATTCAGAAAAAATTAAAAAATCAAAAACCAAAGCACATATAGTCTTCTTATGTCATATAGTAAGAATTGAAGTTGATAAACAAGGTCTAGACATATTCAAACCAGACAAATCGTGTATCTACACCTAACCCTAAACTATATCTAATGAAGTCAAGCATGATGAGAAATGGTTTTGGGTTTCAAACATTGAGATTTCAAAAACCTCCCAAAAGCTTCATTTTAGAGTGACTAAGAAGGATCCAGGCTTACCTTTTCATTTTCATGTTTTAAACTTGTTTAAATCTTGGTCAAACCTAGGATTTGGCCAAGATTCAAGTTGATAAACATGGTCTAGACATATTCAAACTAGAAAATCATGTATCTACCCCTAGCCCTAACCCTAAACTCTGTCTTATGAAGTCAAACATGAAGAGAAGTGGTTTTGGGTTTCAAACATGCATGGAAATTTCGAAAACCTCCCAAAAACTTCATCTTAGAGTGACTAAGAAGGATCCATGATTACCTTTTCATTTTAATGTTTTAAACTTGTTTAAATCTTGGTCAAACCCTAGGATTTGGCCAAGATTCAAATGGGCATAAACATTCAGAAAGAACAAAAAATGAAAAACCAATGCACATGCATAGTCTTCTTAGGTCATATAGTAAGCATTCAAGTTGATAAACAAGCATGTCTAGACATATTCAAACCCGACAAATCATGTATCTACCCCATAACCCTAAACTCATCTGTCTTATGAAGTCAACCATGAAGAGAAGTGGTTTTGGGTTTCAAACATTGAGATTTCAAGAACCCCCAAAAGCTTCATTTTAGAATGACTAAGAAGGATCCATGCTTACCTTTTCACTTTCATGTTTTAAACTTGTTTAAATCTTGGTCAAACCTAGGATTTGACCAAGATTCAAATGGGCATATATAAACATTCAGAAAAAACAAAAACCAAAAACCAAAGCACATATATATATAGCCTTCTTATGTCATATATATATATATAGTAAGCATTCAAGTTGATGAACAAGGTCTAGACATATTCAAAACAGAAAAGGCATGTATCTACCCCTAACCCTTAACTTTGTCTTATGAAGTCAAGCATGAAGAGAAGTGGTTTCGGGTTTCAAACATGGAAATTTCTAAAACTTCCCAAAAGCTTAATTTTAGAGTGACTAGGAAGGATCCAGGCTTACCTTTTCATTTTCATGTTTTAAGTTTGTTTAAATCCTAGTCAAACCTAGGATTTGACCAAGATTCAAATGAGCATAAAAATTCAGAAAAAATCAAAAAAAATGAAAACCCAAAGCACATAGCCTTCTTACGTCATATATATAGTAATTAAGCATTCAAGTTGATAAACAAGGTCTAGACATATTCAAAACATACAAATCATGTACTCCGTATCTACCCCCAACCCTAAACTATGTTTTTGGGGGATTTCTTTGACGAAGTTATAACACCCCCACATTTCACATTGGAATTACTTTCAGTAAATCAGCATAAAGTCGTTTAAATGTGCGAAACTATCTTGAAAGTACTAAAACCGTAAAAGTTGGGAATTGGCACTAAAATATGGCGTAATTTATCTAAAAAATGTAGAGTTGCCAGTTTGACCCGTATCTTATATGTACACCATTCACAAAATAAACATATTTTGTCATCTAGAAAATGAAAAAAATATTTTTTATACCGAAAAGTTGAAAAGTCTAGTCATTAACATTGTTGGGAATGGCAAGATGCACCACCATGCCCAATTTGGGCACATTGTAACAAACTGTGCCACAAATATGGCCATAACTATATCATTTGGCTTGCAAACCATGAATCTTCATACACGATAGTCCGCTTTGTGAAGACATTTTGTTTTTCACTACCCTATCACATGTTTCTTATTTTCCCTGTCAACTAACACATACAAGCACACTCCATGTAGAAGGGTTTCATTTTTCAGGTTTTCTTCAGTTTCATTTATTTATTTCAAAACCAGGTCAAAATGTTTTACATGATTATCCTGCAAAGGGGTTGAATATTTCAGTACTATCGCTGGTTTCTATATATAGTAAGTAATATGTATATAAAAATTATTTATGGGGACTTGTAGGACCAAGTTATAACATATCTACAATTCAAATTTGAATTACTTTCAATAAATCAGCATAAAGTCATTTAAATGTGCGAAACTAGCTAGAAAGCACTAAAAACCGTAAATTTGGGATTTGTCATTAAAATATGGCGTAATTTATTTAAAAAATGTAGATGCGCCATTTTGACCCATATCTTTTCTACCCCATGCACAAAAAAACATATTTTATCATCTAGAAAATGAAAAACGATTTTTTATACCGAAAACTTGAAAAGTCTAGTCATCAACATTGTTAGAAATGGCAAGATGCACCACCATGCCCAATTAGGGAACACTATAACAAACAATGTTGTCCAGGGATAATCAAACTTGGTAATATGAACTATGAGATTGAACAAAACGTTATATTTGGTTTACCCTTTGAACCTCCTAACTTACCACAACATTGACTTCTTATTTTTATTTACAAATAGATATTTTAATATCCCATTGTTGTGCAATAATATATGTTTTTTATTATCTCAAATCAATTAGCATTTGATTTTAAAAAACTACCATAATAATTCATGAGAAAGCGTTGAACAAGTTTCAGAATGTAATTTTAGACTTGATAGTTGATATGACCAATAATAGACTTAAATTAAATTGGATTTCAAAGTTCAGATTTTATAAGCGAATATAGTTTCATGTTGCAGACTATGTATTAGCTTGAGGGGCACCCCTAGAATAAAGTAGGTCGGTCACTTACGTGTGGTCCCATGCGTGTAGGTCCCACACATCAGTGAGCACAAGTCACGTGCGGTAGGTAGGCAAACTCCCAGCAATCTTCTTTGTTAAGTAAAGACGCGTCGTCAAGACTCTCTCTCTCTCTCTCTCTCCCTTTTGTCGCTGAAAAAAATGAATATTAGACGGGCGCGTAGCCTGCACTGCAGGTCTACATAACTGAAACCCTGTGTGCCAGTCAACATCACTCACCGAAAAAAGTGAAGCATTTCTTTTCACCATAAATAACAGCGGCCCCGTGAGGCACTGCTCTCCCTTTCTCTTTCTCCTTCCGTGTGATCCCTCTTCCACCTTTTATCCTTTGCACGATCGAAACTCCACTTATTGTTGTCATTGTTGCACAAAACACTCACTTAACCTGTTCTTTTGCACATATCACCAACTCATGTATTTGTTGCACAAAGGTCTAAATCTGTCGCTAAGCTACTTTACTCTAAATCTGATGACCGGGACCTAGAAGGTAGTGATATCCATTGTCATTGTGTAGTGTGTTTTTTAGAACTCTAAAAGAATATGAAAATATTTTAGCAATTGAAATAATATAAATTAACTAATATGGGATCGATAGTCATGAAATATATTTTCTACTATCCGGCCAATATCAAGTGTCATGAAATATATTCATTGTAAACTTAGTGATAATCACTCGAGTTTGATATGAATGGCCTAGCTAGCTATGGGCATCTCCCACTATATATGTTGTCCACACGACCAAGCAACAAGCATCCATGAGGAAAGTTTCTTATGGGTGACTTTCATCTCTGCCGCAAAACACGCGCCGAAATTGTTGGCGCGTCCCATTTTCAAGCTACCCCAAAACCTGCGGTTTGCCCGTCGGCCTATAAACATCGGTCCACAGAGGATATTTCCCTGTAGAGCACAATTCGAACACCACATCTTTCTCATGCTTCTACCAGGCACACTCCCACGACGACGGCCGTGCCCCACCGCCCCTCCTCACCATCACTGCCTTCTCACCGGCCACCGTAGTGACCGACCACGTTTTACCGGCTCCCTTGCTGCCTAGCAAGCCGGATTAGCTTCCTCGACGCCGACGTTCACCGCGCCATATCTCCTCCGGATCTGCTTCCCCGACTCTGTAGTCCACCTCACCGGAGATCGAGATGGGCAAAAAACGCGGCCCCAAAGTCGACCACCCCCAACCAAAGAGTAAATCCGCCCGGGCCTCAGACGAAGGTTGATGAATACTTTACATGTCCGCTTTTGTTATATGCATTTGATTTCTTACACTAGTTTTCGTTGCTTTCTTGCAATGCATTCTTGCTGATATTAGATCAGTGTAGATAGTTGTTTGCCGCGTAGCTATATGAGATCTTAACCTTACATCTGCTGATCGAGAGGAAGATCGAGGTTATGTCCGCTTTCGTTATGCATTTCTTTTCCGAGAATCACTTCTGTGTGATATGTTTTGGGGGTTTGAAGTATGCATTTTACAAAGGTTATGATAGCAGTCAAGCTAGCAGAGCAATTTGTTGATAGTATTAAACTGCCTGTATTTTTTTTATCTCGGAACTCTGCTGATCGTAACCTTACATCTGCTGATGGAGAGGCAGAGCTTATGTCCGCTTTCGTTACGCATTTCTTTTCCAAATATCACTTCTGTGCGGTACTTTTTTGGGGTTTGAAGTATACTACATTACTACCTCCACCCCAAACCTGAAGGCTTATTTATAAAAGTCAAACCAAGTAAAGTTTGACCAAACTTTCAGAACAATCTATCAAGAAATATAATATTTTGTAGATACCGTACGAAAATATATTCGTTATCTATTTAATGATATTAAATTTGTATTTTGCATGTTAATGATTTTTGATAAAAACTTCGGGATGGTGGTAGTACGTATTACAAAGGTTATGATAGCAGTCAAGCTAGGAGAGCAATTTATTGATAGTATTAAACTGCCTGTATTTTTTTCTATTTGCAACTCTGTGTGCGCCATGTGGAATTGCATGCTCTAGCCAGTTCATCCAATGAGGTTTTATCACTTAACACCAGAAGTTCAGGATTTTTTTTATCACAGAACCACAACCCTAGAAATTTGTATCACAAAACACTAACATTTGGGGTAATTGTTTCGCAGAATACATGATCTCTGTTTGATAGCCCATTAGTGACCTCCGGCCACCGTCAGTTTAAGAGTGACCGCAGGAGAAAGACAATTAGACTTTATTTTGTGGTATTTGCTGTTAAACGCAAATACAAAGCTGTTTGTCAACACTAGTTGTTAAATCTTAAGTCCAGACAGTTCAAAATAAAATCTTATGTCCAGGGTAGTTGTATTGGTAAACATTATCAAAACCTTATGCTGGTACAGAATATATTACCCAAATCTCATGTTCTTGTGTGGTTATAATTTCTTGTGGATATTTGTCATATGGTAATTCATTTGTGTGTAGCATATGTAACAAGTGTGATAATTTCTTATGTTCCATGCTACTTTATTGATGATACCTACATGTTTTATGCACATTATATGTCATATTTATGCATTTTCTGAACTAACCTATTAACAAGATGCCGAAGAGCCAGTTGCTGTTTTGCTGTTTTTGGTTTCAGAAATCCTAGTAAGGAAATATTCTCGGAATTGGACGAAACTTTCGCCCAGGGTCCTATTTTTGCACGGCTTCCAGAAGACCGAAGAGATAACGAAGTGGGGCCACGAGGCAGCCAGGGGCTAGGGCGGCGCGGCCCAAGCCCTGCCCGCGCCGACCTACCCCCTAGGCCCCTCGTGTGGCCCCCCGCGTTGACCTTCCGCCTACTTAAAGCCTCCGTCGCGAAACCCCCAGTACCGAGAGACGCCGCCGCCGCGAATCCCATCTCGGGGGATTCAGGAGATCGCCTCCGGCACCCTGCCGGAGAGGGGATTCATCTCCCGGAGGACTCTACGCCGCCATGGTCGCCTCCGGAGTGATGAGTGAGTAGTTCACCCCTGGACCATGGGTCCATAGCAGTAGCTAGATGGTCGTCTTCTCCTTGTTGTGCTTCATTGTTGGATCTTGTGAGCTGCCTAACATGATCAAGATCATCTATATGTAATTCTATATGTTGTGTTTGTCGGGATCCGATGGATAGAGAGTACTATGATTATGGTGATTATCAATCTATTGTTTATGTGTTGTTTATGATCTTGCATGCTCTCCGTTATTAGTAGAGGCTCTGGCCAAGTTTGTACTCTTAACTCCAAGAGGGAGTATTTATGCTCGATAGTGGGTTCATGCCTCCATTGAATCTGGGACAGTGACAGAAAGTTCTAAGGTTGTGGATGTGTTGTTGCCACTAGGGATAAAACATTGATTCTATGTCTAAGGATGTAGTTGTCGATTACATTACGCACCATACTTAATGCAATTGTCTGTTGCTTTGCAACTTAATACTGAATGGGGTTCGGATGATAACCTGAAGGTGGACTTTTTAGGCATAGATGCAGTTGGATGGCGGTCTATGTACTTTGTCGTAATGCCCAATTAAATCTCACTATATTTATCATATCATGTATATGCATTGTTATGCCTTTCTCTATTTGTCAATTGCCCGACTGTAATTTGTTTACCCAACATGCTTTATCTTATGGGAGAGACACCTCTAGTGAACTGTGGACCCCGGTCCTATTCTTTACATAGCATACAATCTACTGCAATTGTGTTTACTGTTTTCTTTGCAAACATCTTCCACTCGATACGTTTAATCCTTTGTTACACAAGCCGGTGAGATTGACAACCTCACTGTTTCGTTGGGGCAAAGTACTTTGGTTTTGTTGTGCAGATTCCACGTTGGCGCAGGAATCCCTGGTGTTGCGCCGCATCACATTTCGCGACCATCAACCTTCAACGTGCTTCTTGGCTCCTCCTGGTTCGATCAACCTTGGTTTCTTTCTGAGGGAAAACTTGCCACTGTGCGCATCATACCTTCCTCTTGGGGTTCCCAACGGACGTGTACATTTACGCGCATCAAGCACTGTTTTCTGGCGCCGTTGCCGGGGAGATCAAGACACGCTGCAAGGGGAGTCTCCACTTCTCAATCTCTTTACTTTGTTTTTGTCTTGCTTTATTTTATTTACTACTTTGTTTGCTGCACTAAATCAAAACACAAAAAAATTAGTTGCTAGTTTTACTTTATTTATTGTCTTGTTCTCTATATCAAAAACACAAAAAAATTTAGTTACTTGTCTTTACTTTGCCTAGTTTACTTTTTGCTTATTGC
The DNA here is from genome assembly GCA_030979885.1 of Lolium multiflorum. NCBI lineage: Eukaryota > Viridiplantae > Streptophyta > Magnoliopsida > Poales > Poaceae > Lolium > Lolium multiflorum. Next base: position 126,664,328 of record CM061750.1, read on the forward strand.
ATCATGTTTCCTTTTAATTTCACCACAAAAGACATACCGGTAGGACGTGGGTCCATAGTTGGGAGAAATAATATAGAAGAATTTTTCAATCATGTTAGTATCACTGAAGATTTTGAAGATAGACACTTGGTAGAACTTGCACCTACCTATGAAATTGCTGCTGCTGCTTTAGTTCGCATGTTGGAAACTAAATTTGTTAATCTCAATCCTATAATCCAACACATGTTTCTTACACTTGGTGATATGGAAGAAGGGGAAAAGAAAGATTTTGTTTTAGAAACCCTTCTTAGAGAATTTGGTGGTCTAGCAAGAGAGGCTAGAAAGGTTTTTGCTAAATTTAATATGCTAGGTTCTCATACCAATTTTATTGGTCTCCTTGAAAAAATGGACATGGATAGAATAATGTACACTAATAACATTAATGATGGTGGGGAAATCAAAGCACCAATACCATGTAAACTCCTAGCTATGAATGATGCACTAGAAAATAACTATGCTTGGCTTGTTCCTGAAAATTTGTTCGATGAGAGTAGCAAGCCTAAGACTAATGAAAAGGGAGACGCTAAAACTTATATATCAAATATACTATGCTTGGTTGAGAAAACTCCCAACACCCCTGGTAATGATGTTGATGCTTCTACTCTCGATGTTACTTGATTTGCACTTTCTGCGCCTAGCTGAAAGGCGTTAAAGAAAAGCGCTTATGGGAGACAACCCATGTTTTTACTACAGCAATTTTTTGTTTTGTTGAGTCTTGGAAGTTGTTTACTACTGTAGCAACCTCTCCTTATCATGTTTTTGTGCCAAGTAAAGTTTCTATGTCAAAGTTGATGTTATATTTGGGATCGCTGCGCAGAAACAGCATTGCTGTCTGTCACGAATATGGGCACAGTTCTCTGTAGAAAATTCTAAAAAATCTGCCAATTTACGAGCGTGATCCTCAGATATGTACGCAACTTTCATTAGTTTTGAGTTTTTCCATTTGAGCAAGTCTAGTGCCAGCTTTAAATTCGTCTTTACGGACTGTTCTGTTTTTGACAGATTCTGCCTTTTATTTCGCATTGCCTCTTTTGCTATGTTGGATTTATTTCTTTGATCCATTAATGTCCAGTAGCATTATGCAATGTCCAGAAGTGAAAATAATGATTGTGTCACCTCTGAATGAGTGAATTATTAATTGTGCACTAACCCTCTAATGAGTTTGCTTGAAGTTTGGTGTGAAGGAAGTTTTCAAGGGTCAAGAGAGGAGAATGATATACTATGATCAAGAGGAGTGAAAGCTCTAAGCTTGGGGATGCCCCCGTGGTTCACCCCTGCATATTTTAAGAAGACTCAAGCGTCTAAGCTTGGGGATGCCCAAGGCATCCCCTTCTTCATCGACAACATCATCAGGTTCCTCCCCTGAAACTATATTTTTATTCAGTCACATCTTGTGTTCTTTACTTGGAGCGTCGGTTTGTTTTCGTTTTTGTTTGAATAAAATGGATCCTAGCATTCACTTTGTGGGAGAGAGACACGCTCCGCTGTTGCATATGGACACATGTGTCCTTAGGCTTTACTCATAATGTTCAAGGCGAAGTTTCTTCTTCGTTAAATTGTTATATGGTTGGAATTGGAAAATGCTACATGTAGTAATTCTAAAATGTCTTGGATAATGTGATACTTGGCAATTGTTGTGCTCATGTTTAAGCTCTTGCATCATATGCTTTGCACCCATTAATGAAGAAATACATAGAGCTTGCTAAAATTTGATTTGCATATTTGGTTTCTCTAAGGTCTAGATAATATCTAGTATTGAGTTTTGAACAACAAGGAAGACGGTGTAGAGTCTTATAATGTTTACAATATGTCTTTTATGTGAGTTTTGCTGCACCTGTTCATCCTTGAGTTTGCTTCAAATAACCTTGCTAGCCTAAACCTTGTATCGAGAGGGAATACTTCTCATGCATCCAAAATCCTTGAGCCAACCACTATGCCATTTGTGTCCACCATACCTACCTACTACATGGTATTTCTCCGCCATTCCAAAGTAAATTGCTTGAGTGCTACCTTTAAAATTCCATCATTCACCTTTGCAATATATAGCTCATGGGACAAAATAGCCTTAAAAACTATCGTAGTATTGAATATGTACTTATGCACTTTATCTTTTATTAAGTTGCTTGTTGTGCGATAACCATGCTTCTGGGGAACGCCATCAACTATTGTTGAATATCATGTGAGTTGCTATGCATGTCCGTCTTGTCTGAAGGATCTATCATTTTAGTGGTTGGAGCATGCAAAATTGTTAGAGAAGAACATTGGGCCGCTAACTAAAGCCATGAACCATGGTGGAAGTTTCAGTTTTGGACATATATCCTCAATCTCATATGAGAATAATAATCATTGCTACATGCTTATGCATTTAAGAGGAGTCCATTATCTGTTGTCCATGTTGTCCCGGTATGGATGTCTAAGTTGAGAATAATCAAAAGCGAGAAATCCAAATGCGAGCATTCTCCTTAGACCTTTGTACAGGCGGCATGGAGGTACCCCTTTGTGACACTTGGTTGAAACATGGCATGCGAAGATCCGGTAGTCCAAGCTAAGTAGGACGAGGTGCGGACACTATTAGTATACTATGCATGAGGCTTGCAACTTGTAAGATATAATTTACATAACTCATATGCTTTATTACTACCGTTGACAAAATTGTTTCATGTTTTCAAAATAAAAGCTCTAGCACAAATACAACAATCGATGCTTTCCTCTTTGAAGGACCATTCTTTTACTTTTATTGTTGAGTCAGTTTACCTATCTCCTTCCACCTAAGAAGCAAACACTTGTGTGAACTATGCATTGATTCCTACATACTTGCATATTGCACTTGTTATATTACTTTATGTTGACAATATCCATGAGATATACATGTTATAAGTTGAAAGCAACCGCTGAAACTTAATCTTCCTATGTGTTGCTTCAACACCTTTACTTTGATTTATTGCTTTATGAGTTAACTCTTATGCAAGACTTATTGATGCTTGTCTTGAAGTACTATTCATGAAAAGTCTTTGCTTTATGATTCAGTTGTTTACTCATGTCATTACCTTTGTTTTGATCGCTGCATTCATTACATATGTTTACAAATAGTATGATCAAGATTATGATGGCATGTCACTTCAGAAATTATCTTTGTTATCGTTTTACCTGCTCGGGACGAGCAGAACTAAGCTTGGGGATGCTGATACGTCTCCAACGTATCGATAATTTCTTATGTTCCATGCTACTTTATTGATGATACCTACATGTTTTATGCACATTATATGTCATATTTATGCATTTTCTGGAACTAACCTATTAACAAGATGCCGAAGAGCCAGTTGCTGTTTTCTGCTGTTTTTGGTTTCAGAAATCCTAGTAAGGAAATATTCTCGGAATTGGACGAAACTTTCGCCCAGGGTCCTATTTTTGCACGAAGCTTCCAGAAGACCGAAGAGATAACGAAGTGGGGCCACGAGGGCCGGGGCTAGGGCGGCGCGGCCCAAGCCCTGGCCGCGCCGACCTACCCCCTAGGCCCTCGTGTGGCCCCCGCGTTGACCTTCCGCCTACTTAAAGCCTCCGTCGCGAAACCCCCAGTACCGAGAGCCACGATACGGAAAACCTTCCAGAGACGCCGCCGCCGCGAATCCCATCTCGGGGATTCAGGAGATCGCCTCCGGCACCCTGCCGGAGAGGGGATTCATCTCCGGAGGACTCTACGCCGCCATGGTCGCCTCCGGAGTGATGAGTGAGTAGTTCACCCCTGGACCATGGGTCCATAGCAGTAGCTAGATGGTCGTCTTCTCCTTGTTGTGCTTCATTGTTGGATCTTGTGAGCTGCCTAACATGATCAAGATCATCTATATGTAATTCTATATGTTGTGTTTGTCGGGATCCGATGGATAGAGAGTACTATGATTATGGTGATTATCAATCTATTGTTTATGTGTTGTTTATGATCTTGCATGCTCTCCGTTATTAGTAGAGGCTCTGGCCAAGTTTGTACTCTTAACTCCAAGAGGGAGTATTTATGCTCGATAGTGGGTTCATGCCTCCATTGAATCTGGGACAGTGACAGAAAGTTCTAAGGTTGTGGATGTGCTGTTGCCACTAGGGATAAAACATTGATTCTATGTCTAAGGATGTAGTTGTCGATTACATTACGCACCATACTTAATGCAATTGTCTGTTGCTTTGCAACTTAATACTGAATGGGGTTCGGATGATAACCTGAAGGTGGACTTTTTAGGCATAGATGCAGTTGGATGGCGGTCTATGTACTTTGTCGTAATGCCCAATTAAATCTCACTATATTTATCATATCATGTATATGCATTGTTATGCCTTTCTCTATTTGTCAATTGCCCGACTGTAATTTGTTTACCCAACATGCTTTATCTTATGGGAGAGACACCTCTAGTGAACTGTGGACCCCGGTCCTATTCTTTACATAGCATACAATCTACTGCAATTGTGTTTACTGTTTTCTTTGCAAACATCTTCCACTCGATACGTTTAATCCTTTGTTACAGCAAGCGGTGAGATTGACAACCTCACTGTTTCGTTGGGGCAAAGTACTTTGGTTTTGTTGTGCAGATTCCACGTTGGCGCAGGAATCCCTGGTGTTGCGCCGCATCACATTTCGCGACCATCAACCTTCAACGTGCTTCTTGGCTCCTCCTGGTTCGATCATTACCCAAATCTCTGTTCTTGTGTGGTTATAATTTTTTGTTTTTTTTTGTCATATGGTAATTCATTTGTGTGTAGCATATGTAACAAGTGTGACTCATATTCTCATTTCCACAGAGTGTCTACAAAATTTCACACCAAAATTCATTTGTTTGTAGCAAACATGCTCACGTACTGTAAATTGGTGTCACGCTGTAGGGTCATGCTCTTGTCAAGCCGACTAATGACAAATAATGTGTTATGTGAAATAATTTCCCCAAATGTTGGTGTTTTGTGATTAAAAATCCCCAACTTGTGGTGCTAAGTGATAAAACCACTCATTCAATAGACCGAGCCTTAGGCATGTATCATTAGATATTTTTTTAGGAAGGCTGCAAATATTTATTTTGAATACTGCGTTGCTACTTGCTAGGATTTGAACTCAGGACCTTGTAGGTCTGATACCATTTCGAATTGCATGCTCTAGCAAGTTCATCCAATAGATCGATCTGTTGGAATTTGGAAGACCCTAGGCAATTATATTAAGCACACGCCATTCCATATGGTTAACCATTGGCATGAAAATGACACTTATATGTGTTTGAGTCTATATGTGGATTGCTTAGCCCTTTCCATCAGTTCGGACTTTTGGTTGCGTTGGCTACTGCATGAAGCTTGACATCATACTTATCCTAAAAATTGTTGCTGCTGCCCTTTGTTGCCCAACATAAATTATTTTTGAGCCATAATTTGTTTGCCCTTTCCATCAGTCCGGACTTCCGGTTGCGTTGGCTAGTGCATGAAGCTTGACAATATGAACATCAATTATTTTTGAGCCATAGTTTGTTTGTCATTACACCTTTTGAGCAGTCTCACTGCTACTATTAATTTGTTCTTATATGCACAGTTCCATGATAAATCTCATCTGCATTTCTCGCCAATGCATGTTAGGTCTTCCACTCGAGAATGAGTACGAAGAGCAACGGAGGCAAACTATTCTGCATAATAGCCGAGTTGCAGCCTCGTTGGGCCTAACACTACATCCTTCTACAAGGTCTAGTGCAAAAACGCCACCCACCTCCCTCACAAAGGATACGGAACATTCCTCTGATTCAGAATTTGATCCTGCTGATTGTGATGGCGAGCTGACTCAGGAAGATGCCCTGGTCGACTATCGTCTGCAACACAACAAGGTGAGTTTTCTCTGTCCTGTCATCGAATTATTTGTCCCAACTTCCATTTGTTGTATCCCAGTCCTACCAAATATGTTACCCATGCCATGTTCAATCTCATTACTACAATTTTTCCTGCTTAGTTAACGCCTCATATATGTTTTGGCATATGTTGCCTGACTGTTTTTCCATTCCATCTGCATATCATCATCATATAATATTGTACATTGAAATATCATTTATGTGTGACAGGCATCTGCAGATTCGGGAAAGAACTTTTCAAGAACGAATAGGAGGAAGAACACTCAACAGGAACCTCAGGCTGATACCGGAGGATGGGTGACAGTGCGTAATAAAAAAAGAGTTAAGCCTGATGCTCGTGCTGCTCCTCCTATTACAAGGTCTAACAAGAGACTGACACGAGGTGGCGAACAGGCCAAGAATGATAACAGTAAAAGGTCTCGTAAAAACCACAAACCATCGAATCAGACAGAAGTAGCCCCAGCATGTACCAGCCCACACATTCCACAACCACCAGTTGCCAATACTGTTTCTCAGCAACAATTGCCAACAGAACCAGTTTCCACAGCAAATTCTAGCCAAGAATTGGCACCATCAGGAGTGGTGGTAGGTAATAATGGCCAAGGACACATGATGCTAGTCCCAGATGATACAGCCTCAAATGTCCAAACAGTGCTGCCACAACACCAGCAAACTGGTGATGATCTCCCTCCGACCCTTAGTCCTGCGAAAGACAACTCCTCTCCCGATGATGAGACCCACGCCAAAAAAGGTAATACTTTTTTCAAGACTTGTAGTTTAATGCTCCCTTATGTATCTATATACCATGATAGCTTGATGTAATGCTTAACTTGGTAGGTTCGCCACGATCAATAAAAACGAGGGGGCCAACGGTAGGAAAAAAACTTGCAGCTAAGATTTCCGGAATGGGTTCAAGATTTCGCATCACATCTATTGTAGGTGGCAGAAGGCCACTTCATCCGCATGAATCTTCATATCTTGTATCACAGGTTGGCCATTTTATCAGGAATGAACTTCCTACCTTCCCATTGTGGAAGCAGCACGTTGACACCCCTTCACAGTTCGAGAGTTTAGTGCATAATTTACACGTAAGTCATGCTTCTCCTGGTAATGATAAATTATTCCACATTGATCTGTCCCATTTCTTGTAGCTTACTGTTGTTTCTATGCTATATAACTCACCAATCATTCCACCGTTGTGAGCAGTTAAGGTTTGAATTCGATGAGGATAATGAGGATGTAAAGTTTGTCATCGCTTCCATATTCAAAGAATTGTTGCGCCAGCACCGCTATAAGCTTAAGGCGACATACTTCACTGGCCAGATTACTGCCAATGTTCGAACAAAGTCTCCTGCACCCTGTATGACTGACGAGCAGTGGGGAGATCTTGTCAAGCATTGGTCTGATCCAAAGAATGTGGTATGGCTTATGAGGACCGTGAAACCAGATTAAATTCCGAATACTTATTTTGCGCCAGTGTCTCACTAGTCTCCTTTTGCAGACGTTGTCTAAAAGGAACCAGGCTAACCGCTTGAAACAACGTTTACCAAGCCGTACAGGATCTCGTCACTTGGTTGGGCATCTCTGGCAAAAAGTAATGCCCCGCTGGTCTGTACTGCTACATATGTTACTCGTAAATTGTGTAGAACTCCGTGTGCATGTTATATTTCCATCCTCCATTTCAACCACGTTATTTGATCTCCATATGATTGTACAAAAATGCAGAAAGTAGATCATGCAAACAACATGCAACCAGACAAAGAGATGACTCTGGCAGAGCAGTTCGAGGCATGCCAGAAGAACAAACATAATGTGATAGGAGAACTTGCAGAAAGTGTTATTGTAAGTCTTCTTTATGATTTAAATTTTTTAACTACACACTTGCCAATTTGTAGGAGCAATATGTCAATATGATCTTGTAGGCGTTTTTGTGAAAATGCATTTGATGTGTAATCAGGCATACCAACTTGTAGGATTAGAAGTAGTTCATACACATTAAATCTACCGTCTGCATGTTTCTCTGTAATAACTTTTATTTTTACACGACTCAAAACTTTTCAGGCAAATATGAAATTGGAGATGGCAAAACCCGGGAAAGATGGTATGGAAAAAACTCTAGAAGAATGTATGGAGACATTTACCATGGTACTTAAAAATAAAGATATCACCAAAAACACTTTCCTGCGAAATGCTGGGTTTTTGCAGTCCAAGTCCAAGTCCAAGTCTTTCTCTGCACAAGTTCTGGAGGAACAAATCCAAATAGAACGAGCTGCAGCAGATGTGTTAAGAAACCAAGTTGACATGTTGAGATCGAGATCAGAAGCATGTGATGCCCTACTGCAGGAGGCCAATCAAGTTTGTTATAATCTCTCAAAAGACTAATAAAATGCCATAGATAATTGGAGATGAAAACACTGACATTGACATGTGAGTACCTTGGTATTGTGAAATGTTTACTGAGACTGAGGCACTGTTCCTATTTTGTTGGTGGATGCATTTATCTACGGCTGGGATCAACTTGGTAGTTGTTCCTGTGGATGTTTTAGAAATTGGTTGCCTAGCCTTTTCAATCCGTTCGAACTTAAATGGTATTAGAGCCAAGGTCTCGAGTTTGAATTGTTGACGGTGTGGTTCAATTCATCCTTAAATTGTTGGTGCCCCATTGGCCCTTGTAAAGCTTCATGTGCCTACCTCCGAATCCAGTGTTGAATTTCTCTTGTCACACACGAGGATGGCTGTTAATGTGTATATAAGTGGGTTGCATAGCCCCTTTTATATAAGGTTGCAAGTTTCCTTATTGTGTTGTGCCTTTGGGATTCAGCCTGCACTTCTGACTTTTGGTTGCGTTGGCTACTGCATAAGTTTAATATAGTTCCATGTGGTTTTTGTTGAGTTCTATAATAAGTGGATTGCCTAGCCCTTTCCATCATTTCGGACCTGTGGTGTGCTATTCTGTTTTCCACGTATTAGACCTCCTCTTCTTAACAAGACTCCATGAGTAGGAGGCACTATGATTTTTTTTTGCGCATGAAATTACTCAATTAGATAGCTTAATCCCATTTGTTGACTCTCTGTTGATCAGCCACTTGAGGGTAAAACTGAGTATATTGCACTAGCCAGTATTTTTTTTATGAGGTAATGCACTAGCCAGTATTAGTACTCGAGGGGAAAACTGAGTGCAGATATTTTTCCAGTGTAAGGCTAACTGAGTACACGTAACGGTGCAGACGTGCAGTACCACGGACGCGTGTCGCGGTGCACAGCGGTTAGGCGGTGCGCGTGTTGAGACCAAACGTCTAGCTTTTTTGAGAAACTGCCGAGACCAACCGTCACGTTGCCAGAGCCCCCTCTCTCCCTCCCTCTGCACACAGTCTCATTCTCACTCACGCACGCAACCACGCCTCTCACGTCCCATCAACTTCTCCAAATCGAAGGAAAAAACACCAACCGCCCACGCGCGCTCCCTGCCGGCGATGGACAAGAAGAATGCGCCGGCGGCCGTCGCCTCCGTGAACTGGGCCTCTCTCTCGGCTGATGGACCACTTCACAAGATCGGCGAATGCTTACTGGCGAACGAGCAGTACGCTGACACCTACTCTGCTATGAGGCAAGTCTGTAGAAATTGGCGCTCAGGTTTACCTGAGCCCGACGTGCACCTGCACGAATGGATCATGCTAGACCACGGCCTTCCACGCGCTGCTGATTTCACCTTCCTCCACCTCCGCACATCCCGCTACGTCACCATCGATCTAACGGAAGTTCATGCAAGGTTCAAATTCCTCCATATCTATAGAGTTAATCTATTTTTATTTTCAATCGTAAACATCTTAGTGCTGAATGTTATCTTCATCAATATATTTTAGATACTACTTTGTCGGCTTTTGCCGTGGCGTCATCGTGCTTGCCCAGAAGAACCAGCCGCACAAGATACGGCTTCTGAACCCACTCACAAAGACATTGAATACTATGTTTGAGGCGCATATGCCAAACGTTATTCTGAAGTCAGTCGCTGTGATGAAGTCCCCGACTATGGTCTTCGTTTCCAAAGATTACCCGGCGGAAATTGCTTGGGTCGATGAGAGCACTCCAACTAAGGGTATAGATGAAGATTGGGGAGAAGGAAGATTTTCGATCGAGCACCATTGTCTGCGTTGCATTACCCCGTTCAATGGTGAATTGTATGCAATAGCTGTGAACAATTTTGAGTTCGGAAAATTAGTGTGCACCAACAATGTCCAGTTGGAGCAGCGTGCGAGCACTGTCAAAATGGATACACTATTTTCATTTCCAGAACTTGGAAATAACAAGTTCTACCTTGTGAAGTCGGATGGTGCTCTGCTGCTTGTGTTGTTGGACAACAAGCATTTGGAGGAAGGTCAACCATTGGTGTACCGTGTGGACACTGAGAGCCGCTCTCTCCATGCCGTCAATAACATTGGCAGTCGTGCCTTCTTCGTCCATTATATCCGGTGTATCTCCGTCGACACCAGAGTGCACCCGACACTTCGACCTGGCTGCATCTACTACACAGATTTTGGTTATATCAGAGAGTACTTTGATGATATAAAGGCCTGGGATGAGTGGCCAATACATGTGAATAGATTAGGAAACTACGGTATGAGAAATGAACAAAGGCCATACCGTTTGGAGGATGTATTGGCTGCACACTGCAGACGGAAGGAGTTCAATGAAAATTTCCTTCAATGGAGTGACGAAGAAATATATGCTGAATGAAGAACATATTCGTTCATCCTGGGGTATCCTAATCTTCATGTTGGCCATACATTGTGTCTTGTATTATTTTCAGATTAGTTTGTCGTGAACATTAACATTGTTATTGGCTGCTTTTGGCTCTTGTATGCAGTTTATGTAGTATTATACTTAGTTTTCTGGATTTATTATGCTGCTGTGAATTTATCCTATACTAGCTTCTAGATTTGACTGATTTTGTTTGTAATGATGATGGCTTGATGTGGCTGCTGGCCTTAACTGCCGAAGCAGAGCAATTAGTACTTAACCAGGTGTACCGTCTTTATATTAGTATTATATTATATTACTTGACCATAGCCATATTCAAAATCAAATCTCAGTCGGGCGGCAAAATCTCCCGCCAATCTAGAAATATTTCAGGCGTGTTTTTGAATGGGATAAGAAGATAGAACACGATGATAGTAACCGATATTCAAGGTGATGATGATTTGATTTTGCACTCGGCCTTGAACAGAGGTACTAGTACGGTCTCACAATTTTTTATCATTATACTTGGACCTTAGCCAAATTCAAAATCTCATAGCGGCAAAACTTCCCGCCCACAAAATACAAAAAATTCACACGCTTTCAAATTCCCATTCTACCCTTGTGGAGATGACAGAAAGTCGGTTGGTGGGGGGGTCTGCCCGTCATTTTTTGGATCACCACCTCCCTAGCCCCGGAAACCCTCCCAAAAAAATTCATTTCCCTCAGACCACCCACCGGAACTTCCCAAGTCCCTCTCTCTACCACCTCCACGACCACCGCACCGGAACATCCCCGCCGGACTTCCCTGGCCTACCCGAGCCCTCGCGATCCTCGTCATCCGGCTGCCTGCCGGAGCCGCTTCATCGACGCCGTCATCAACCGGACCGGATCATCCCCGCCGAACCTCGAAACCATATGCTCATCCAGCAGCCTACCGCAGTCGCTTCAGCTGCGGCATCGTCCACCGCATCGGATCTTGCTCACCGACACCGATGTGCATGAACCGAATCTGCTTCACCGGCGCCGTCCATGATCTAAACTCTTCTACTGTCGCTTTTCTATTGCTTGCCTGCAAGTTCTTGTTTAATCTTGGGGGAACCTGTTTGTGCTAACGACGCGCCGTTACGTCTTTGCAGATTAGATGAGTAACCATGAAGTTTAATGGCCGTCTCTCCAACCCCAAGGAGCACATGTAGTGTACTTCATCACCGGATCTATCAACCCCAGGAAGATCTGCTGTGATTCCCACAGAGTGCTTCTCCTAATGTAAGTCCCTTGTTTTAGCGCCATGTTCTGGGTTCAGATGCCTGTTTGTCTGAAGCTCTTTTAGTTCATTCCTAGTTATGACCGTAACACCTTGCCATTTTCTAGTTCATTGCTAACTTCAAGCGATTGAACATTTTGGTTTGCATTCCCTGCTCTGTAGATGTAGCCATCATAACTTCTATCTTGCTCATTCGTTGTTCATGCCAATCTTGTTCTCCCTGAACATGTTGGTTTGCATTCCCTGTACTACGGTGATGCCATTGTTATTTCTATCTACTTCGTCGTAAGCTAACTGCCTGCTATTAGTTCCTGCATGCTATCGCTCTGCCATCCTGCAGTACAAATTAACTGCCTGCTATTAGTTCCTGCATGCTATCGCTCTGCCATCCTGCAGTACAAATTTATTTGAACTCGTCACAGCAGCAACTTCCATCATAATTTTGTCTGCCATCTGATTCTTCAAAAGCTGCAATATTAACTTGTTTCTCTTAATTGGCATGGCGCTCACATATAGAATTGTGAACATATTGGTGTGCATTCCCTTTTCTACAAGTTCAGATCCCACTATATTCCGTTTCTGGTCCATCCTAAGCCGTAGCATTAACTATCCTCTATGTGTTGCTCATTACAACTTTATATCCCGAAACAAATTGATTTTTTTCCCTTATCTACAAGTTTATCAGTGATGCCATTATAACTCCTATCTGTTTTATTCCTAGCTATTATAGTAACATCCTGCTATTATTTAGTTCATGGCCAATTTTAAGTAATTGCACATGTTGGTTCGCATTCCCTGCTCTATAGCTTTTGGCATCGTAACTTCTATATTTGGTTTACATTCCCTGCTCTGTAGATCTAGCCATCATAACTTTATCTTGCTCAGATGTTGTTTCAAAAATTATGGCCTGCTACTATGTTGTTTGTGCCAATTTTTTACTCCATGAACATGTTGGCTTGCATTCCCTGTACTACAGGTGATGCCATTGTTTTGTATCTAGTTCATTGTAAGCTAACAAAGTAAGGACTTAGTTTGGCATGCTATCACTCTGCTATCTAAGCCTGTAGTACAAATAAACTTGTCATATTACTAGATAATAATTTTGTGTGCCATCTTGTTCTTCAAAAGCTGCATTATCGACTTGTTTCTCTGACTTGGCATGACGCTCACATATGGAATGCTGAACATATTGGTTTGCATTCCCTCTTATACAAGTTCACAGGTGATCCCACTATATTCTGTATCTTGCTCAGTCGTCGTTACAAAATTTATAGCCTGCTACTATGTTGTTCATGCCAATTTTGTACTCCCTGAACATGTTGGTTTGCATGGGACTCGACAGTAGTAAGTCTGCTGTTTCATTCTAACATGCTCTGTTATATTGGCTGTTGGTATGCGGCATGCACTCTTTGTTTGCTTATTGTGCGCATTACAATGATCTTGTTATAACGACGAAATGATGAGTTCCAAATTCTTTGGCAAACAATATTGTAGTGTCTTTGCCTTTCCATTGTTGCTGTCTTAACTTGTAATGTCTTTGTTTCAGATATAGGTGCTGCATGGACAACTTAAAAGATTGCCGGATCGCTTCATTGTATTGCTAGGTTTAATTACCATTCAATTTCTCTGGGTTCTGTAATATTTTTTTCAATGCCTTGCAGCTGATGTAATATTTAGTTAGTTTTTATAGTTCTTTCGCGCATTTTTTCTTTGGTGCTTGTGGTAAGTGAGGCTATTCGACAGAAATCAATGCTGCGTAAATATTCTCAGTATCTAAATCACGAATTCCCATCCCTTAAACGGCCCAATTAAGCAAAATCACATATGTGCCTGCCCGCAAAATCCTAAAGCGCATATTATGCCGGCATATAAACACAACTAAACGGGCTGGCCCACTTACTTCTTGGGCCAGCCCATTTGATTTACCGTGGACCCCACACTCTAATTGGGCTGGCCCACTTGCATTAAGGTGGACCCCACATACTACTGGGCCGGCCCACTAAATAGTTGGGCCAGCCCATTTGCTTTTGTGGTGGACCCCACATACTAAATGGGCCGGCCCTTTAAGAGGAAAGTGGGACCCACCTGTATTTTGGCCCGGCCCACTATCTTGTTGGGCCGGCCCACCTGCTACATGGTGGACCCCACATACTAATTGGGCCGGCCCTTCAACAGGAAAGTGGGGCCCACCTGTGTTTTTGGGCCGGCCCACTATGTTGTTGGGCCAGCCCATTTGCTATATGGTGGTCCCACATGGTAAACGGGCCGGCCCTTTAATAGGAAGGTGGGACCCACCTGTGTTTTTGGCCCGGCCCACTATCTTGTTGGGCCGGCCCACTTTCTATATGGTGGACCCCACATACCAAATGGGCCGGCCCATTAACAGAAATGTGGGACCCACCTGTGTTTTTGGCCCGGCCCACTAGCTTGGTGGGCCGGCCCACTTGCTATATGGTGGACCCCACATACTAAATGGGCCGGCCCTTTAACGGAAGGTGGGACCCACGTGTTTTTGGCCCGGCCCACTATCTTGTTGGGCCGGCCCACTTGCTATATGGTGGACCCCACATACTAAATGGGCCGACCAGTGGAAAGTGGGACCCACTGTGTTTTGGCCCGGCCCACTAGCTTGTTGGGCCGGCCACTTGCTATACGGTGGACCCTACACACTAAATGGGGCCTTTAACAGGAAAGTGGGACCCACCTGTGTTTTGGCCCGGCCCACATGCTTCTTGGGCCGGCCCATTGCTGTAAGGTGGACCCCACATTAAATGGGCCGGCCCATTTAAGTTTTGACCAGTCAACATTAGAGGTTAGGCCCGGCCCACGTAACTAATGGACCAGCCCAGCTATATAGTTGACCGGTCAAACTATGTCATCTGGCCCGGCCCGCTTAAGACGTGGCAGGCCTCGTGTGGGCCTACCATCTACCACGGGGTTTCAGCCGGTTAACGCCGTTAACTGCCAGTTAACGGCGTCTGCCACGTGTCAGTTTGCATGACGTCAGCAGTCAACGGGCTCCCGAAAACACTTCCGCAACGGTCCGATTTTCCGTGGCGGAAGGGCGCCCAAGCGCGACGGACCGAAAAAATCGTCGTTGGACTTTGCCTGACGCAGTTTCGACAACGGAACCCATATCGTCGGGTTAGGCCCATAGGCGACGAAAAATGCCCCTTAGTTGACGATTTTGGGACGTTGTCTATCAGAACTTTTCTTGTAGTGTATGTGTGTAAGTGGAATCATGTGATTCAATATTGTAAGACATTATGGCTTGTAATAAATAATGACTGTGATATTCGACTATTATGCCTCGCAACAACATTATCCTGGGATTGCGATGAATGACATAATAGGCATCTGGACTTAAAAATCCGGGTGTTGACAAGTTGGTATCAGAGCCATTGTTTGACCTTAGAAAACCTTAGTTAGAATGGGCGTTCATAAAAACCTAACTTTGAAATCAAAATGAAAAATACTTATGAAAAATTATTCATATTCTTGTCTTGGAGGCTTTTTCAAAACTTGATAAAACATGCTCTTCTTATTTGTCTACTTAAAATTTTGCCACACTTGTTCAAATCTCTAACTTACTCATCCAATTCACTTTCAGATGGAGCCCAACGAACCCGTCAACACCAAGTTTTACCAACTTGGTAACGGAGGACTTGATTTTCGAGCACGATCTCACCGCAGTCTCGAACTTTCGGGGCGCCTCCAGCCCGAGTTCCATGGGATCCGGTGAATGATCAGGCGGGAGAGCTGCAATGGATCATTACTGCTGATCTGGGGAAACATGGAGTCTCCCACCCGGAGAGAATCCTGTTCTCTTTCCATGAGAGCAACTGGCTCGATGGCCTTGCACGCGTCTGCAGGAGGCACTGGCATGCCTCGCGGACGAACGCGTACGGCTTGCGACCCGCTTCGCTCACTTGGTGAAGCGTGACGCCACGGGAGTACCTATGGCTCTGCAGTCTCACCCGGAGTTGAGGCACCACGCCGAGCATCTGGATTTCATGCTGTACCATACCCAGCTGGATCTGGATCACGCGCGGATGCACGCGAACCAGACTCACCTCTCACTGGCCACTCATGGCGATGCTATCAAGATGCTGTCTCGGGACCGCAACAAGCTTCGCCTGAGGTGCGCGAAGAAGGATGCTACTATCACGCGCCTTCGCGCTCAGATAGCATCACTTGAGACCACCGTCAAGGCTCAGGAGGAGCAGCTGCTGGAGATGGAGGAGGACGAAGCCGGGATCGATATTCAGGGAGGAGGTGCTTTCGAGTGACGATGACGATTTCGAGGATGACGAGTTCACCGAGGAGGAGGATTACGCGTTTACGGAGCCAGGCCTGATGATGTCGTTCCCATCGACATTGAGGATGAGGGTAGCCACACTTGAGCACGTATGTAGGTGTGAGTTGTATCCCGTCGGTTGTATCGTAGCATGTGAAATGGTTCTTAAAACCATTGGAGTGTTGAACTACTAGTTTGTAATATGTGATGTGGAATGAATGAATGAATGTTTGTGTGTGTCATCCAAAGCATTCAAGTTTTTACAAGTTTTTGAACTTATTCAAAATAAACCATAGAATTTCCCTCTTATCTTATAATCTTCTGTATATTCAGATGGCCCCTCCCAATCGCACCAACAACGATGCCATGATGCAACTGCTGCAAACCCTGCTTCAAGACAGGGAGACGGAAAGAGCTGAACGTCAAGCCAACATCGCAGCACTGCAAAACCTTGCTAACCAAGGCCATGGGAATCATGATCATCCCGGATCCAAACTCAAGAACTTCCAGAATACCAACCCTCCGGTGTTCAGCAAACCGAAGAACCCCTCGACGCCGACGACGGCTCAGACTATGGAGAACAACTTGGAAGTCGCCGGAGTCGAAGCCAATGAGAAGGTCCTGTTTGCAACCCACTACCTTGCCGGACCAGCCCGAGCCTGGTGGACCAGCACCCGTGCCATGAACGGAGGTCAAGTCATGACTTGGGCAGATTTCAAGCTCAAGTTCAGCAAGTACCATGTGCCCCCGGGTCTCATCAAGAAGATGCGGGATGAATTCCGCGAACTGAAGCAAGGAAGGATGACGGTGGTAGAATACCGCGACAGGTTCCTTACCCTGTCAAGGTACGCCCCCGATGAGACTGACACTACTGAGAAGAGGCAAGAGAGATTCCTGAATGGACTGCATGATGAGATGCAGACGGTCCTAGTCAACATCCCCTTTGCAGACCTTGAAGCCCTTGTTGACTCCGCCATCCAGATGGAGGGCAAGTTGAACCAAGCCAATGAGAACCGCAAACGCCGCATGATGCACCAGAGTGGGCCCAGCAATACTCCAAAGTATCGCCCCAGCTCAAGCGGAGGTTTTGCCCCCAGAAACACTAAGCCCCAGATGCAGACTTCACGCCCCGGATTCCAGAACCGGAGTGGAGGAAACCCCAGGCCAGGAGGCCACCACAACAACAACCACAACTACCAGAACAACACCAACAACTTCAACCGCGCGCCAATGCGAGCCCCCAACACCAACAACAACAACACCAACACCGCTCCAAGGACCGGGAGCAACGCCATTCCGGTCGCCAACAAGGACAAGTCCACTATCACTTGTTATGAGTGCGGTGTAGTGGGACACTACTCCAACGAGTGCCCCAAGAGGCTTGCCAAGCTCGCCGGCAACACCCCTGCACCTGCTCAGCAGCAACGCCGCGTCTCCACCGGAAAGAAGTTCGCCCCCAACAACCCCAATAACCGCAACGGCCGTCTCTTCCACATGAATGCCGAAGAAGCCCAGGAAGCACCAGATGTTGTACTGGGTATGTTTCCTGTCAACTCAGTACCTGCCAGAGTGTTGTTTGATTCCGGAGCATCTCATTCTTTTGTCACCGAAGACTTTGCATCAACAAGTAAAATTCAACCTCTCAGTTTGAAACATGTCATGATAGTTCAAATCCCCGGATCAACCACTAAAGCCAGAAAATTTTGTAAAAATGTACCCATCAGAATACATGAAGTAGATTTCTATGCCAATCTAATCTGGGAACCAAAGGTTTGGAAATAGTGCTAGGAATGGATTGGATGGCCAAACACCATGGAATGATTGACTGTGCCAAGAAAGCCATCACCATGACCAGTAGCACTGGTATTATAGTAGAACATGTCTCTGAACTGCTACCCAGAAAATTTACCTGCAACCAGAGTGTAGCCAAGCCAACTTTGGATCAGATCAGGGTCGTTTGTCGATATCCTGATGTGTTTCCCGAAGGTTTACCCGGTATGGGATATCGAGTTCATCATCGAGTTAATTCCCGGAACCGGACCTATAGCCCAGAGAGCCTATAGCATGAACCCAGCAGAGTGTGGAGCTGAAGAAGCAACTGGATGAACTGTTAGCCAAAGGTCTGATTCGACCAAGTGCGTCACCGTGGAGATCCCCAGTGTTGTTTGTGGATAAGAAGGATGGTGCCAGTCGTTTATGTACGGACTATCGTAAGCTTAACGATGTCACCATCAAGAACAAATACCCTTGCCAAAGATAGAAGACCTGTTTGACCAGCTGACCGGTGCCGTAGTATTCTCGAAGATTGATCTCAGGACTGGATACCACCAGCTGAAGATTCGTGCATCAGACATTCCCAAAACTGCCTTCACCACCAGATATGGATTGTACGAGTACAATGTCATGTCATTTGGATTGACCAATGCCCCCGCTTATTTCATGAATCTCATGAATAAGATCTTCATGAACTTTCTGGATAAGTTTGTTGTCGTTTTCATCGATGACATCCTAATCTACTCCAAGTCCGAGGAAGAACATGAGCAACACCTAGAAGCTGTCCTGGAGACCCTTAGAGAGCATAAGTTGTATGCTAAGTTCAGCAAATGTGAGTTTTGGTTGAAGGAAGTAGGATTCCTGGGACATATCTTGTCTGCAGGAGGAATTGCCGTAGATCCCGCCAAGATCAAGACTGTTGCAGAATGGAAAGCCCCAACCACCCAGACCGAGGTCCGCGCTTTTCTTGGATTAGCCGGATATTACCGCAGATTTGTAGAAGGCTTTTCGAGCATCGCCGACCAATGACCCAATTGTTGAAGAAGGACAAGAAGTTCGAATGGACTGACAAATGTGAAGAGAGTTTTCAACAACTCAAGCTTAGACTGACCTCAGCCCCAATTCTGATCATGCCAGACATCACCAAACCCTTTGATGTTTACTGCGATGCATCCAAGATTGGTCTCGGATGTGTGCTTATGCAAGAAGGCAAAGTGATATCTTATCTGTCCTGGCAACTGAAGCAACATGAACAGAACTACCCCACTCATGACCTCGAGCTCGCAGCCGTAGTTTTAGCACTGAAGGTGTGGCGTCATTACCTCATGGGTAATCGCTGCGAGATCTATTCTGATCACAAGAGCCTGAAGTATATCTTTACCCAAAAGGAACTGAACATGAGGCAAAGAAGATGGTTAGAATTAATCAAAGATTATGATATGGAGATCTACTACCACCCCGGCAAGGCCAATGTGGTAGCGGATGCGTTGAGTAGACTGTGTCGGTTAAACTCAATGATAGCGAAACAACCCAGCCTATACCAGGAGTTTGAGCAGTTTAGAATGGAGTTAGTCAGTGAAGGATTCCTAGCCAGCATGGAGCTACAACCCACCTTGATTGGTCAGATCAAGGAAGCTCAGAAGGGAAATGCCAGCATTGATGGAATCAAGACCAGATAGCTGCAGGAAAGCACCGGGATTCACCGTAGATGAAGAAGGAGTCCTTTGGTACAACGGACGCCTGTGTGTACCGTCAGACTCAGAGTTGAAGCAAGTTATTCTGAAGGAAGCCCATGACACCTTATACTCTATTCACCCCGGAGGTACTAAGATGTATCAGGACTTGAAGGAACAGTTCTGGTGGCATGGAATGAAGAGGGAGATCGGAAGCTACATCGCCAAGTGTGATATCTGTCGCGAGTCAAGGCCGAACATCGGCGACCCGGGGCTGCAACCCTACAGATTCCGAATGGAAGTGGGATTCGTAGGGATGGACTTTATCACGGGCCTGCCTAAATCCAGCAAAGGAAATGATTCCATATGGGTAGTTGTTGATAGATTGACCAAGGTAGCCCATTTCATCGCTGTCAAGACCACCTACCAAGGCCCAAAGTTAGCTGAGCTGTACATCTCTAGAATAGTCGCCCTGCACGGAACCCCGAAGTCAATAGTGTCAGATAGAGGTTCACAATTCACCTCAAGATTCTGGCAGAAGGTGCATGAAGGACTAGGAACCCGCCTGAATTTCAGCACCGCCTACCACCGACGATGGACAGACAGAGAGTCAACCAGATATTGGAAGACATGCTGAGAGCATGTGTACTGGAATATGGATCCATGTGGGAAGAATGTTTTCCGTATGCTGAGTTTTCGTACAATAACAATTACCAAGCTAGTTTACAGATGGCCCCCTTTGAAGCACTGTACGGAAGGAAGTGTCGTACCCCCCTGAACTGGTCGGAAGTCGGAGAAAGTCAAGTCTTTGGACCTGATGTGCTTCGTGAAGCTGAAGAGAAGGTGCACAAGATTCGAGAGTACCTCAAGACGGCGCAATCAAGACAGAAGAGTTACGCCGACAAGAGACGCCGGGAGATGACCTTTGAGATCGGAGATTTTGTCTATCTTAAAGTATCCCCCTGAAAGGAATGCAGAGATTTCAGCTGAAAGGAAAGCTTGGTATGTCGGACCCTTCAAGGTTCTGAGTCGCCGAGGAGAAGTATCCTATCAACTGGAGTTGCCGGAAGAAATGTCGGCGTGCACGATGTGTTTCACATCTCACTCCTCCGGAAGTGCCTTGAAGTCCCTGAGAAGACCGAAGTGTTCAAGAACATCGATCACCGTTCGGTGGATATCAACAAGATTGACCTACCGCGAAGTGCCGATTCGCATCTTGGAAGAAGCATACAGAACCACCCGCACCAGAAGCATCAAGTTCCTGAAGATACAGTGGAGCAACCATACCGAAGATGAAGCCACTTGGGAGCGAGAGGAAGATATGAAGAAGGAATACCCAGATCTCTTTAGTACCTAATTTTCTTTAAGATCTCGGGACGAGATCTTTTGTAAGGGGGAAGGGTTTGTAACATCCCAAATTTCAAATAAAGGAAGAGGAACAAATCCAATTATCCAAATTTCAGAACCAACAAAAACTTTTACTTTGCATATAGTACCCTGCCTAGGACTTGTGCATTTTGAGTGATATGCCATGATGATTGTTACTTAATGAATGTGATGAACTCCAAAACCTTAAAGTGATCAAGTGATCATCATAAATCAAATCCATCAAAAAGAGAAAGAAATCAAATAAGATTAAAAACCCTAAAAACCCTAACATATGGTCTATGTCATTTTTGTAAATTTGACCCTAGACCCATTTGATCTTCACCAATAATTGTAACATGATATTAATGAGTATTTACAACTTGGAGAATCAAAGATATACCATTTAAACCAAATTCAAAAATTAAAATAGGATCACATGAGATAATGGTCATTTCTGACTTTTATATTCTGGTCACCACTTTGAGCCTCTCTATTTCAAAATTTCTAAACTAAACAAATCCAAACCTTTGCATGTCATCCAAGTACACAACAAGATGAACAACTTTTGTAAAGGGGACCATACCAAATTCATTTTGAATCAAGAGCTATGATCAAGTGAAGAAGAGACATTGAAACATATACAAGATTCCCAATTTTCAAAATGTGATCAAACCTGGCCAAACCTTGACCCTCACTTGACCTAGCCCTACTCCCCTGACCCAACCCTACCTAGCCCAGGCCAGAGCACGCCATTGACACAACCGAATCATGGCCAGCCATGGCCATGCCGGCCACGTCGCCCTCGACACGCCTCCCCCTTTCTCTCTTCACCATCGCCACGGCCACCATGTCCAGCACGTAGCCCAAGCCATGCTGAGATCGCCCGTACTCGCCGTCGATCGCGAGGACGCCGACAAGCCCCGGACGACGCGCGCCCAGGTACGCCCAGGTACGCCGCGAGCGGCATGGGCGACGTCACCGGCGCACGGACGCGCGCGACACGGCCACGCGGCGCCCGCCAAATCCTGCCGTACCCCGACCATATCCCGCGCGCCGTGGTACTCTTCTCGCCACGCGGAGCTCGCCGGACACGCCGACGTCATGCCTTGGCGACCACGGCCGCCGGAGAGGACGAATGCGTCCGCCACGGCCGCGACAGTACACGCGTTCGCCCGACCACCGTACGCCGCCATTAACCACGCCGTTGACGCTCCAAGGACCGCGGTGACGTCGTGAACACGACCGCGTCGCCGCCTAGCCCTCTAGACCCCCGGAGCGGCCGCGCCCTTGTCGACTTCGCCGCAGCACCCCGGCCACCATCGCGCCTATAAAAGGAGGCCTCGCCTCGACCATCTCTTCACACCAGCTCACTCCCCTCTCCTTCCTCGACCTCCCCAGCACCTCGCCATGCTCGATTAGCCACCGCCGCCGTCCAATCGACGCCTCACCGCCGCGGAAGCCCTGCAGCAATCGCCGGAGAAGGAGGCCGCCCCTGACGACGCCACTGCTACCAGGAGCTTCGCCGTCGTCCACAACGTCATCACGCACACTGCCATCCCTCGCTGGAGCCGCCGTAAGCCCTCCGACCCCCTACTGCCGCCGCCGCACCGTCGGGTTCTCGTCGGAGACGACGATGAACCACGGCCGTAGATCCTCGATCTAATCCAACGCCCCAGACTCGCCCATACCGATTCGGGTTTAGTGAGCCGCTGACAGGCGGGGCCCTCTGTCAGGCAGCCCGTGCGGCACTGGACCGTGGCTGGGCTGGCCTTGGGCCGTTTTAAACGTTTGGGCCCAGTTAGTTTTCCCGCCGGCCCTTTTAATTCAAATTTCATTTAATCAATGTAGTTTGAATTCAATACTGAACCCAAATTTGAAAATTCATAGAATCTGTTTGGCTTGGCCAAATTTAACAAAATTTATATATTTGGAAAGCTAGTAAAAAGATCTACAATATGCCACTGGTCTCACCTCAAGATCTGTTGTAGAAATAAAATGATAAAAAGAAGAAGGCAGGGACTTTTTCATATTCAAATAATTATTAAAAATCAATTAAAATAGATATTTGAATAATTCCAACTCCTATAGCTCACATTTGACTTACACTAATTGTTTCTGCAAGAAAAGGGTGTGGTTACTTTACATGATCATGCCCTAGATTAATTACTGGACTATATGGCTAGTTTAGTTAAGTGATATTGTCCAAAACTATTATATAAATCATATGAAGTATTTTACTTCATTTAAATCTTCCCAAATGAATTCATGAGATGTTTGCACCCCTGGTCCAAACACTCCTATATGAATATTTGTGGAATTAACTCATTTGGGGAATTATAAAATGGTATGAGGTGACATACCTCATTTAAATCATTTTCTCAAATAATGATCATGAAAATTTGACTTAGGTCAATATGAATTCATGTATGATCATTTGAGAAGTTAAATCTTAAGAAGATCTCAATGAGAGGAAATTATTTTTCTCAAGAACTAAATGGAAATTACTAAATGACCTATGCCATGAGAGGAAATCCCTTTTCATTAATAAAGACAACTAATACACCTAGTTATTTTATGTGTGTGCTTAGCATAGTTTGTGTGAGATAATGATGTGCTTAGTATAAGTCCTTGAGCTTGTTTAGTGATTATACCTCGTATTCAAATTTAGACGCTAGCACCGGAGATTACCAAGAGGAAGGAGAATTCTACCCAGAAGAGGAAGAAGAAAACTTAGAGAACTACCAAGGCAAGCTAATACTCTTGCAAAGTGCAAAGCCCTCCTTGGGCAAGGCACCATGATTCTTATCTTTCTTCATACAATCCCATCTTACATTTATAACATGCAAGTCTTACTTGTTGTGTTTTCAAAGAGTTGTTTTCAAATGATATAGGTGAATACAACTATTAGAGTAGCAAGTTAGTCTTATAGATAGCCAAGCAATGTAGCACCCCTCATCATTACTGCTAGTGCTAAAGTACTAAAACTTGACTACTCTAGATGGGAACATATGACTTGTTGGAATTTGAAACCTTGGAATGATGAAGCATTCCATTGAATGATGTGAACAAGAGAAGATAGTGATTTTTGATAAAACCCTGATATTGGTTTGGATGCGATACCTTTCCAATTTTTGAGTACCCCCACAATACCTGATTATGGGTAGGGCGTAACTGGAAGTTTATAGATTTTAGTATGAGTTCCCTCTGAACACACATCATAGGGGTTATGCCGAGCTGCCTCCGTTGTTGGGAAAGGATGTGAATTGAGGTGAAATGCGGCCAAGCCTGTGCAGTTCCCGGGTTAACAGTTGGTTTTCCGGGAGGCCAAGCTCATGGGGAGAGGTGCTCATACTAGGATGTGTAAGTGAAAGGTTAGGGTTGATGATCCGCGTACTGTGTTACGGTGACTCGGAGTTATTCCGACGGATGAAATCAAATGTTGTGGCACAAGTGTGCAACCTCTGCAGAGTGTAAATCTATTCGAATAGCCGTGTCCACGGTTACGGACGGTTGGAAGGGCCATACAGTTTCCGTGTCAGCCTTTTTGAAAACCTTAGTGAATATGAATGGTGACTTGGTGACTTGTTGGAATTAACCAATTGTGTGAATGACACTAATGTTCCCACTTGAGTAGTTAGTACATGATCCACTACTTATGAACTAAAATATGGCTTATGCAAGATAAAATAGAGCTTAACTCCAAGAGCTAGCATTTTACATTGGTATTAGTTTGCAAGTACTTGAAGTACTTACGGCTTTGTCCCTGGCTATTCAAATGGCCAGAGTACGATGATGAACAGAACTATCACGAGGATGACCAGCAGGACGCCTACGACAACTAGGGGTTTCTGACGTCAAATGTTGGCCTGTGGACTAGAGAGCCCAGTTATAGTTACGCTTCCGCTATGTATGAACTTGTGTATGTGTGTTGATGGAAAGATCAACTATGTGTGTAAGTGGAATCATGTGATTCAATATTGTAAGACATTATGGCTTGTAATAAATAATGACTGTGATATTCGACTATTATGCCTCGCAACAACATTATCCTGGGATTGCGATGAATGACATAATAGGCATCTGGACTTAAAAATCTGGGTGTTGACAGAGCTACAGACTTATTGGAAATCATACATACCGATGTGTGTGGACCAATGAGTGTAGCATCGCGCGGTGGTTATCGTTATGTTCTAACCTTCACGGATGATCTGAGTAGATATGGATATATTTACTTTATGAAACATAAGTCCGAGACTTTTGAGAAGTTCAAGGAATTCCAAAGTGAAGTAGAAAATCAACGTAACAAGAAGATTAAGTTTCTGCGTTCTGATCGCGGAGGCGAATATCTGAGTTATGAGTTTGGCATGCATTTAAAGAAATGCGGAATACTTTCACAGTTGACACCGCCGGGAACACCACAGCGCAATGGTGTGTCCGAACGTCGTAATCGAACTCTCTTAGATATGGTTCGGTCTATGATGTCTCTTACCGATTTGCCGTTATCGTTTTGGGGTTATGCATTAGAGACAGCCGCATTCACTTTAAATAGGGCACCATCTAAATCCGTTGAAACGACACCGTATGAATTATGGTTTGGGAAGAAACCTAAGCTGTCGTTCCTTAAAGTTTGGGGTTGCGAAGCTTATGTAAAGAATTACATCCTGACAAGCTAGAACCCAAAGCGGAGAAATGCGTCTTCATAGGATACTGATGGCGTGTAACTCACACGTTCGTTGGGAACCCCGAGAGGAAGGTATGATGCGCACAGCAAGTTTTCCCTCAGAAAGAAACCAAGGTTTAATCGAACCAGGAGGAGCCAAGAAGCACGTTGAAGGTTGATGGTGGCGAAATGTGATGCGGCGCAACACCAGGGGATTCCGGCGCCAACGTGGAACCTGCACAACACAACCAAAGTACTTTGCCCCAACGAAACAGTGAGGTTGTCAATCTCACCGGCTTGCTGTAACAAAGGATTAACCGTATTGTGTGGAAGATGATTGTTTGCAAGAAAACAGTAAAACAAGTATTGCAGTAGATTGTATGCGATGTAAAGAATAGGACCGGGGTCCACAGTTCACTAGAGGTGTCTCTCCCATAAGATAAAAGCATGTTGGGTGAACAAATTACAGTCGGGCAATTGACAAATAGAAAAGGGCATAACAATGCATATACATGATATGATAAATATAGTGAGATTTAATCAGGGCATTACGACAAAGTACATAGACCGCCATCCAACTGCATCTATGCCTAAAAAGTCCACCTTCAGGTTATCATCCGAACCCCTTTCAGTATTAAGTTGCAAAGCAACAGACAATTGCATTAAGTATGGTGCGTAATGTAATCGACAACTACATCCTTAGACATAGAATCAATGTTTTATCCCTAGTGGCAACAGCACATCACAACCTTAGAACTTTCTGTCACTGTCCCAGGTATCAATGAAGGCATGAACCCACTATCGAGCATAAATACTCCCTCTTGGAGTTAAGAGTAAAAACTTGGCCAGAGCCTCTACTAGTAACGGAGAGCATGCAAGATCATAAACAACACATAAACAATAGATTGATAATCACCATAACATAGTATTCTCTATCCATCGGATCCCGACAAACACAACATATAGTATTACAGATAGATGATCTTGATCATGTTAGGCAGCTCACAAGATCCAACAATGAAGCACAATTAGGAGAAGACGACCATCTAGCTACTGCTATGGACCCATAGTCCAGGGGTGAACTACTCACTCATCACTCCGGAGGCGATCATGGCGATGAAGAGTCCTCCGGGAGATGAATCCCCTCTCCGGCAGGGAGCCGGAGGCGATCTCCTGAATCCCCGAGATGGGATTCGCGGCGGCGGCGTCTCTAAAGTTTTCCGTATCGTGGCTCTCGGTACCGGGGGTTTCGCGACGGAGGCTATTTGTAGGCGGAAGGGCAGGTCAGAGGCGGCACGAGGGGCCCACACCATGGTCGGCGCGGCCAGGGCCGGGCCGCGCCGCCCTGTGGTGTCGCCACCTCGTGGCCCCACTTCGACTCTCCTTCGGTCTTCGAGCTTCGTGCAAAAATAGGACCCGGGCGTTGATTTCGTCCAATTCCGAGAATATTTCGTTACTAGGATTTCTGAAACCAAAAACAGCAGAAAAGCAACTGGCTCTTCGGCATCTTGTTAATAGGTTAGTTCCGAAAAATGCGTAAATACGACATATAATGTGCATAAAACATGTAGATATCATCAATAATGTAGCATGGAACATAAGAAATTATCGATACGTTGGAGACGTATCAGCATCCCCAAGCTTAGTTCTGCTCGTCCCGAGCAGGTAAAACGATAACAAAGATAATTTCTGAAGTGACATGCCATCATAATCTTGATCATACTATTTGTAAACATATGTAATGAATGCAGCGATCAAAACAATGGTAATGACATGAGTAAACAAATGAATCATAAAGCAAAGACTTTTCATGAATAGTACTTCAAGACAAGCATAAATAAGTCTTGCATAAGAGTTAACTCATAAAGCAATAAATCAAAGTAAAGGTGTTGAAGCAACACAAAGGAAGATTAATTTTCAGCGGTTGCTTTCAACTTATAACATGTATATCTCATGGATATTATCAACATAAAGTAATATAACAAGTGCAATATGCAAGTATGTAGGAATCAATGCACAGTTCACACAAGTGTTTGCTTCTTAAGGTGGAGGGAGATAGGTAAACTGACTCAACAATAAAAGTAAAAGAATGGTCCTTCAAAGAGGAAAGCATCGATTGCTGTATTTGTGCTAGAGCTTTTATTTTGAAAACATGAAACAATTTTGTCAACGGTAGTAATAAAGCATATGAGTTATGTAAATTATATCTTACAAGTTGCAAGCCTCATGCATAGTGTACTAATAGTGCCCGCACCTTGTCCTACTTAGCTTGGACTACCGGATCTTCGCAATGCACATGTTTCAACCAAGTGTCACAAAGGGGTACCTCCATGCCGCCTGTACAAAGGTCTAAGGAGAAAGCTCGCATTTTGGATTTCTCGCTTTTGATTATTCTCAACTTAGACATCCATACCGGGACAACATGGACAACAGATAATGGACTCCTCTTTAATGCATAAGCATGTAGCAACAATTATTATTCTCATATGAGATTGAGGATATATGTCCAAACTGAAACTTCCACCATGATTCATGGCTTTAGTTAGCGGCCCAATGTTCTTCTCTAACAATATGCATGCTCCAACCATTAAGGTGGTAGATCCCTCTTACTTCAGACAAGACGGACATGCATAGCAACTCACATGATATTCAACAAAGAATAGTTGATGGCGTCCCCAGAAGCATGGTTATCGCACAACAAGCAACTTAATAAGAGATAAAGTGCATAAGTACATATTCAATACTACGATAGTTTTTAAGGCTATTTTGTCCCATGAGCTATATATTGCAAAGGTGAATGATGGAATTTTAAAGGTAGCACTCAAGCAATTTACTTTGGAATGGCGGAGAAATACCATGTAGTAGGTAGGTATGGTGGACACAAATGGCATAGTAGTTGGCTCAAGGATTTTGGATGCATGAGAAGTATTCCCTCTCGATACAAGGTTTAGGCTAGCAAGGTTATTTGAAGCAAACTCAAGGATGAACCGGTGCAGCAAAACTCACATAAAAGACATATTGTAAACATTATAAGACTCTACACCGTCTTCCTTGTTGTTCAAAACTCAATACTAGATATTATCTAGACCTTAGAGAGACCAAATATGCAAACCAAATTTTAGCAAGCTCTATGTATTTCTTCATTAATAGGTGCAAAGTATATGATGCAAGAGCTTAAACATGAGCACAACAATTGCAAAGTATCACATTATCCAAGACATTTTAGAATTACTACATGTAGCATTTCCCAATTCCAACCATATAACAATTTAACGAAGAAGAAACTTCGCCTTGAACATTATGAGTAAAGCCTAAGGACATATTTGTCCATATGCAACAGCGGAGCGTGTCTCTCTCCCACAAAGTGAATTCTAGGATCCATTTTATTCAAACAAAAACAAAAACAAAACAAACCGACGCTCCAAGTAAAGAACATAAGATGTGTTGAATAAAAATATAGTTTCAGGGGAGGAACCTGATGATGTTGTCGATGAAGAAGGGGATGCCTTGGGCATCCCCAAGCTTAGACGCTTGAGTCTTCTTAGAATATGCAGGGGTGAACCACGGGGGCATCCCCAAGCTTAGAGCTTTCACTCCTCTTGATCATAGTATATCATACTCCTCTCTTGACCCTTGAAAACTTGCTTCACACCAAACTTCAAGCAAACTCATTAGAGGGTTAGTGCATAATTAATAATTCACATATTCAGAGGTGACACAATCATTCTTAACACTTCTGGACATTGCATAAAGCTACTGGACATTAATGGATCAAAGAAATTCATCCAACATAGCAAAAGAGGCAATGCGAAATAAAAGGCAGAATCTGTCAAAAACAGAACAGTTCATAAAGACGAATTTTAAAGTGGCACCAGACTTGCTCAAATGGAAAAACTCAAAACTAATGAAAGTTGCGTACATATCTGAGGATCACGCTCGTAAATTGGCAGATTTTTTCGAATTTTCTACAGAGACTTGTGCCCAGATTCGTGACAGACAGCAATGCTGTTTCTGCGCAGCGATCACAAATATAACATCAACTTTAACATAGAAACTTTACTTGGCACAAAAACATGATAAGGAGAGGTTGCTACAGTAGTAAACAACTTCCAAGACTCAAATATAAAACAAAGTACTGTAGTAAAAACATGGGTTGTCTCCCATAAGCGCTTTTCTTTAACGCCTTTCAGCTAGGCGCAGAAAGTGCAAATCAAGTAACATCAAGAGTAGAAGCATCAACATCATAACTTGTTCTAATAATAGAATCAAAAGGAAACTTCATTATCTTTCTAGGGAAGTGTTCCATACCTTTCTTGAGAGGAAATTGATATTTAATATTACCTTCCCTCATATCAATAACAGCACCAACGGTTCGAAGAAAAGGTCTTCCCAACACAATAGGACAAGATGCATTGCATTCGATATCCAAGACAACAAAATCAACGGGGACAAGGTTATTGTTAACCGTAATGCGCACATTATCAATCCTCCCCAAAGGTTTCTTTTTAAAATTATCGGCAAGATTAACATCCAAATAACAATTCTTCAATGGTGGCAAGTCAAGCATATCATAAATCTTTTTAGGCATAACAGAAATACTTGCACCAAGATCACATAAAGCATTACATTCAAAGT
Source organism: Lolium multiflorum (assembly GCA_030979885.1). Lineage (NCBI taxonomy): Eukaryota > Viridiplantae > Streptophyta > Magnoliopsida > Poales > Poaceae > Lolium > Lolium multiflorum. The sequence continues at coordinate 126,694,635 of CM061750.1, forward strand.
CATTGAATTTCATTTTAATGATGGGCTCCCAACCATCTTCTAACTTTCTAGGAATAGAAGTTTCAAGTTTTAGTTTCTCTTCTCTAGCTTTTATGAGAGCATTTGTAATATGTTTTGTAAAGGCTAAATTTATAGCACTAGCATTAGGACTTTTAGCAAGTTTTTGTAAGAACTTTATAACTTCAGAGATGTGGCAATCATCAAAATCTAAATCATTATGAGCTACAGCAATGGGATCATTGTTCCCAAGGTTGGAAAAAATTTCAGCAGTTTTATCACAAGCAGTTTCAGCAGTTTTAGCAATTTCAGGCAGTTTTGTTCGCTTTGCACTAGGAGTAGAAACATTGCCAACACCAATTATTTTACCATTGATAGTAGGAGGTGCAGCAACATGTGAAGAATTAACATTACTAGTGGTGGTAATAGTCCAAACTTTAGCTACATTATTCTCTTTAGCTAGTTTTTCATTTTCTTCTCTATCCCACCTAGCACGCAATTCAGCCATTAATCTTATATTCTCATTAATTCTAACTTGGATGGCATTTGCTGTAGTAGTAATCTTATTATCAATATCATTATTAGGCATAACTTTCAATTTTAAAAGGTCAACATCAGAGGCAAGTCTATCAACTCTAGAAGCAATAATATCAATTTTATCAAGCTTTTCCTCAACAGATTTGTTAAAAGCAGTTTGTGTACTAATAAATTCTCTAAGCATCGCTTCAAGACCAGAGGGTACACTCCTATTATTATTGTAAGAATTCCCATAAGAATTACCATAACCATTACCATTAGCAGAAGGATATGGCCTATAGTTATTACCAGAGTTGTTCCTATAAGCATTGTTGTTGAAATTATTATTTTTAATGAAATTCACATCAACATTTTCTTCTTGAGCAACCAATGAAGCTAAAGGAACATTATTTGGATCTACATTAGATCTACCATTCACAAGCATAGACATAATCACATCAATCTTATCACTCAAGGAAGAGGTTTCTTCAACAGAATTTACCTTCTTACCTTGTGGAGCTCTTTCCGTGTGCCATTCAGAGTAATTTATCATCATATCATCAAGAAGTTTTGTAGCCGCCCCCAAAGTGATGGACATAAAGGTACCTCCAGCAGCTGAATCCAATAAATTCCGCGAAGAAAAATTTAGTCCTGCATAGAAGGTTTGGATGATCATCCAAGTAGTCAGTCCATGGGTTGGGCAATTCTTTACCAAAGATTTCATTCTCTCCCATGCTTGAGCAACATGTTCAGTATCTAATTGCTTAAAATTCATTATGCTACTTCTCAAAGATATAATTTTAGCGGGACATAATATCTACCAATAAAAGCATCCTTACATTTAGTCCATGAATCAATACTATTCTTAGGCAAAGATAGCAACCAATCTTTAGCTCTTCCTCTTAATGAGAAAGGAAACAATTTCAATTTAATAATATCACCATCTACATCCTTATATTTTTGCATTTCACATAGTTCAACAAAATTATTAAGATGGGCAGCAGCATCATCAGAACTAACACCAGAAAATTGATCTCTCATGACAAGATTTAGTAAAGCAGGTTTAATTTCAAAGAATTCTGCTGTAGTAGCAGGTGGAGCAATAGGTGTGCATAGGAAATCATTATTATTTGTGGTTGTGAAGTCACACAACTTAGTATTTTCAGGGGTATTCATTTTAGCAACAGTAAATAAAGCAAACTAGATAAAGTAAATGCAAGTAACTAATTTTTTGTGTGTTTTTGATATAGAGAGCAAGACAGTAAATAAAGTAAAACTAGCAACTAATTTTTGTGTGTTTTGTTTAGGTGCAGCAAACAAAGTAATAAATAAAATAAAGCAAGACAAAAACAAAGTAAAGAGATTGAGAAGTGGAGACTCCCTTGCAGCGTGTCTTGATCTCCCCGGCAACGGCGCCAGAAAAGAGCTTGATGGCGTGTAACTCACACGTTCGTTGGGAACCCCAAGAGGAAGGTATGATGCGCACAGCAGCAAGTTTTCCCTCAGAAAGAAACCAAGGTTTAATCGAACCAGGAGGAGCCAAGAAGCACGTTGAAGGTTGATGGTGGCGAAATGTGATGCGGCGCAACACCAGGGATTCCGGCGCCAACGTGGAACCTGCACAACACAACCAAAGTACTTTGCCCCAACAAAACAGCGAGGTTCTCAATCTCACCGGCTTGCTGTAACAAAGGATTAACAGTATTGTGTGGAAGATGATTGTTTGCAAGAAAATAGTACAACAAGTATTGCAGTAGATTGTATGCGATGTAAAGAATAGGACCGGGGTCCACAGTTCACTAGAGGTGTCTCTCCCATAAGATAAAAGCATGTTGGGTGAACAAATTACAGTCGGGCAATTGACAAATAGAAAAGGGCATAACAATGCATATACATGATATGATAAATATAGTGAGATTTAATCAGGGCATGACGACAAAGTACATAGACCGCCATCCAACTGCATCTATGCCTAAAAAGTCCACCTTCAGGTTATCATCCGAACCCCTTTCAGTATTAAGTTGCAAAACAACAGACAATTGCATTAAGTATGGTGCGTAATGTAATCGACAACTACATCCTTAGACATAGAATCAATGTTTTATCCCTAGTGGCAACAACACATCACAACCTTAGAACTTTCTGTCACTGTCCCAGGTATCAATGAAGGAATGAACCCACTATCGAGCATAAATACTCCCTCTTGGAGTTAAGAGTAAAAACTTGGCCAGAGCCTCTACTAGTAACGGAGAGCATGCAAGATCATAAACAACACATAAACAATAGATTGATAATCACCATAACATAGTATTCTCTATCCATCGGATCCCGACAAACACAACATATAGTATTACAGATAGATGATCTTGATCATGTTAGCCAGCTCACAAGATCCAACAATGAAGCACAATTAGGAGAAGACGACCATCTAGCTACTGCTATGGACCCATAGTCCAGGGGTGAACTACTCACTCATCACTCCGGAGGCGATCATGGCGAGGAGTCCTCCGGGAGATGAATCCCCTCTCCCGGCAGGTGCCGGAGGCGATCTCCTGAATCCCAGAGATGGGATTCGCGCGGCGGCGTCTCAAGGTTTTCCGTATCGTGGCTCTCGGTCTGGGGGTTTCGCGACGGAGGCTATTTGTAGGCGGAAGGGCAGGTCAAGAGGCGACGAGGGGCCCACACCATAGGTCGGCGCGGCCAGGGCCTGGCCGCGCCGCCCGTGGTGTCGCCACCTCGTGGCCCCACTTCGACTCTCCTTCGGTCTTCTGGAAGCTTCGTGCAAAAATAGGACCCTGGGCGTTGATTTCGTCCAATTCCGAGAATATTTCGTTACTAGGATTTCTGAAACCAAAAACAGCTAAACAGAAGCTCTTCGGCATCTTGTTAATAGGTTAGTTCCAGAAAATGCGTAAATACGACATATAATGTGCATAAAACATGTAGATATCATCAATAATGTAGCATGGAACATAAGAAATTATCGATACGTTGGAGACGTATCAGATACCCTAAAGAAACAATTGGGTACACTTTCTATCACAGATCCGAAGGCAAAATCTTTGTTGCCAAGAATGGATCCTTTCTTGAGAAGGAGTTTCTCACTAAAGAAGTGACTGGAAGGAAAGTAGAACTCGACGAGGTTAATGAACCTTCTCTCATAGATCAGAGTAGCGCAGTGCCGGAAGAAGTTCCTGCGCAGCCTGCACCGATAGGAGAGGAAGCGAATGATGATGATCATGAAACTTCAAACGAGGAAGCTACTGAACCTCGCAGATCAACGAGGGAACGTACCACTCCTGATTGGTATGATCCCTGTCTAAATGTCATGATTGTGGACAACAATGATGAGGACCCTGCGACGTATGAAGAAGCAATGATGAGCCCAGATTCCAACAAATGGCAAGAAGCCATGAAATCCGAAATGGGATCCATGTATGATAACAAAGTATGGACTTTGGTAGACTTACCTGATAGCCACAAGGCTATCGAGAATAAATGGATCTTCAAAAGAAAAACAGATGCTGATGGTAATATTACTGTCTATAAAGCTCGACTTGTCGCGAGGGGTTCCGACAAATTCAAGGAGTTGACTACGATGAGACTTTCTCACCTGTAGCGAAGCTAAAGTCTGTGAGGATTTTGTTAGCAATAGCTGCATTTTTCGATTATGAGATTTGGCAGATGGATGTCAAAACGGTGTTCCTTAATGGTGATATTGAGGAAGAGTTGTATATGGTACAACCCAAAGGTTTTGTCGATCCTAAAAATGCTGACAAGGTATGCAAACTTCAGCGTTCCATTTATGGACTGAAGCAAGCATCCCGGAGTTGGAACCTACGCTTTGATAGAGTGATCAAAGACTTCGGTTTTATACGGACTCATGGTGAGGCCTGTATTTACAAGAAAGTGAGTGGGAGCTCTGGCGTTCCTGATATTATATGTAGATGACATATTATTGATTGGGAATGATATAGAACTATTAAGAAGCGTTAAAGGTTATTTGAATAAGTATTTTTCTATGAAAGGCCTTGGTGAAGCAGCATACAATTTAGGCATCAAGATTTATAGAGATAGATCAAGACGCCTAATAGGCCTTTCACAAAGTACATACCTGGATAAGATTCTAAAGAAGTTTAGAATGGATGAGAGCAAGAAAGGGTTCTTGCCTTTGTTGCCAGGTAAGGTCTTGAGTAAGACTCAAGGTCCGGCTACGGCAGATGAAAGAGAGAGGATGAGCAAGATCCCCTATGCTTCAGCAGTAGGCTCTCTCATGTATGCCATGCTGTGTACTAGACCGGATATCGCACATGCTCTTAGTTTGACCAGCAGATATCAAAGTGATCCAGGAATGGAACACTGGACAGCGGTCAAGAATATCCTGAAGTACTTGAAAAGGACTAAGGATATGTTTCTTTGTTATGGCGGTGACCAAGAGCTCGTTGTAACCAGTTACACCGATGCAAGTTGGAACACCGATCCCGATGACTCTAAGTCTCAGTCTGGTTACGTGTTTATATTGAATGGTGCGGCAGTAAGCTGGAGCAGTTCCAAGCAGTGCACGGTGGCGAAATCTTCAACAGAATCTGAATATATAGCGGCTTCAGAGGCTTCATTGGAAGCGGTATGGATGAAGAGGTTCATTGTTGAGCTTGGTGTGGTTCCTAGTGCATTGGACCCGTTAGTCATTTATTGTGACAACACGGGTGCCATCGCCAATGCAAAGGAACCAAGGTCACACAAGAAGCTGAAGCATATCAAGCTGCGTTTTCATTCGATTCGCGAGTACATCGAAGATGGTGAAGTAGAGATTTGCAAAGTACACACAGATCTGAATGTTGCAGATCCGTTGACTAAAGCTCTCCCTAGGGCAAAGCATGACCAACACCAGAATGCCATGGGTGTTAGGTACCTTACAATGTAATCTAGATTATTGACTCTAGTGCAAGTGGGAGACTGTTGGAGATATGCCCGAGAGGCAATAATAAAGTGGTTATTATAATATCTTTGTGTTTATGATAAATGTTTGCATACCATGCTATAATTGTATTAACGAAACATTGATACATGTGTGTTATGTAAACAACAAGGAGTCCCTAGTAAGCCTCTTGTATAACTAGCTTGTTGATTAATGGATGATCATGGTTTCGTGATCATGAACATTGGATGTTATTAATAACAAGGTTATGTCATTAGTTGAATGATATAATGGACACACACCCAAATGAGTGTAGCATAAGATCAAGTCATTAAGTTCAAATTGCTATAAGCTTTCGATACATAGTTGCCTTAGTCCTTTGACCATGAGATCATGTAAATCACTTACACCGGAAGGGTACTTTGATTACATCAAACGCCATTGCGTAAATGGGTGGTTATAAAGATGGGATTAAGTATTTGGAAAGTGTGAGTTGAGGCATATGGATCAATAGTGGGATTTGTTCATCCTGATGACGGATAGATATACTCTGGGCCCTCTCGGTGGAATGTCGTCTGATTAGCTTGCAAGCATATGATTGGATCATAAGAGATGACATACCACGGTACGAGTAAAGAGTACTTGTCGGTATCGAGGTTGAACAAGGTATGGAGATACCGATGATCAAACCTCGGACAAGTAAAATATCGCGAGACAAAGGGAATTGGCATTGTATGTAAATGGTTCAATCGATCACTAAGTCATCGTTGAATATGTGGGAGCCATTATGGATCTCCAGATCCCGCTATTGGTTATTGCTCGGAGAGGAGTCTCGACCATGTCTGCATAGTTCGCGAACCGTAGGGTGACGCGCTTAAGGTTCGATGTCGCATAAGTAGCTTCGGAATATGAGTTGGAGTCCAAAGTTTTTGTTCGGAGTCTCGGATGGGATCCAGGACATCACGAGGAGGTCCGGAATTGTTCGGAGAATAAGATTCATATATGGGAAGTCAATTTCCGGGGTTCGGGAAAAAGTCCGGTGTTTTGACCGGAGCTTCTAGAAGGTTCTAGAGGGCCACCAGTGGGCCCACCACCCCGGGAGAGGCCACATAGGCGCCACATGGCATAGTGGGTCCTGCCCACCATGACATGTGGGCCCAGGCCGGCCCCCCTTAGATATAAGATCTATCTCTAATTTAAATGGTTTAAATTTAGAGATAAGATCTATCTCCTAAAATAAAGCGTTTAAATTAGGAGATAAGGGGGAAGACTTGGGGAGGAGTTGGCCCCTCCCCATGCGCCGGCCAAGGGGGTAGGTGGGCCCTAGGGGAAACCCTAGGCCGACCCCCACCTATATAAAGAGGGGAGGGGGTGGCCGGCCAAGGCCCCCCATCCACAACCCTAGCCGCCTCTCTCTTCCACCTCCATACGCTGTGCAGGCTTAGGCGAAGCCCTGCAGCAACTCTTCTCCACCACCACCACCACGCCGTCGTGCTGCTGGGATTCCATGGAGATCTACCACACCTCCGCTGCCCGCTGGAACGGGAGAGGAAGGAGCTTCATCGACACCGTACGCGCGACCGAGTACGGAAGTGCTGCCGGATTGCAGCACCGGGGACGATCGTCTACACCAACAACGAGATTAATCTCGTAGGCTTTGGAATCTTCGAGGGTTAGTATCATCTCCATCTCGTTGCTTCGATCTTGTAGATTAGATCTTGGGTGTTCCATAGATTAGATCTGTTGGTTTTATTCGTCTTGCGGTAGGAAATTTTTTGTTTTCTATGCAACGAACCCCATCAGTATATAGCTTGCCACGGAATGACAAGGGTTGAACACTCTGTGGGACCTTCCAGCTTGTCCATAGTTTTAAAAACCGGACCGGACCGGCGGTCTGACCGGAAAAAACCTGAACCGACGAGTCCTCCGGTTTTTTAAGAAGCACTGGTCGGAATAGTAAAAAACCAGTAAAAAATAGGAAAATAAAATGCGATAAGGAAGAATTGAACTTCTGACCTGCCCGGAAGCAATCCTAGGTCCAGTTCAGGCCCAACACCAGCTACGCTGAGTCTACTTTCTGTTGTGGAGCTGATTTCGATACTATATAGTTGATTTTAGATTAACTTTTTCTGAAATTACATTAAATTTTAACAAATCATACCGGTTTTTTGTCGCCATCGAACCAAATGAACCGATGGTTGGACCAGCGAACTGCGAACCAACAGCTTGACCGGTTCACTCACCGGTCCGGTTTTTAAAACTATGAGCTTGTCACAGTCCAATGCATGTCCTGGAAGGTAGCAAAGGCTACCCGAGACTGATAATGGGATGCAAGCATGACAGAAGTGATCCCAACATTGCAGGAAACAGAAGCACATATATTGTATCCGATGAAGAACCACTTCTCACACTCAGGTTCTTCGTTGCGTTCACCGTCTAACTGAGTGGGGAGGGTCGACAATGGTGGGAGCTCTGCAATGTCGCCGGTGAACGGGTGGAAGACTTGGATGACGGTGTCTTCATCCCTTTGGAGTAGGAGCAGGCCGTCGACGGTGATTTCTGAACAACATGAGCGAAGGTTCCCGTGTAGAGGTTGAAGAAGCGGATGTACCCACCGAGATTGCAATGGCCGGGGTAGAGGCCGTGACCCTCGGTCAGCATCATCCACCGGCGCGGGTGGAAGCGCAGATTGGTGACGCCGTGGCCGCGCGGTCAAACTTCCGGGGCGTTCCAAATTCTTTTGGGGGGACGCGGCTGGAAACACTCTTAGTTAGACATTAAGTACCGACATGTTTACTTTGAAGGTTCTTCGTCACCTCGTGTTGAGGCCAGGAACATAACAGATGCAGACTTTATAGTTCTTTTCCCTGGCCTTTGACAAAAATATGACACTTCTTTCTTTGGTGAAGAGTCGTCCTGGATCATGTTGAATGGACCATGCATTTCCAGTCGATTTCAGTGTTGTATTTCACTTGGCCATGATGCACTTACTTAGCCATTCGGCACACGGAGTACAAATGTACAATTCAAGCAGTTTCAGATTATCACGTCGTCTGCTAGCATGTTTCCCTGCAAATCAACTCTCCAATCGGCAGTCACATTCCTCGGAGCATATTGATACGTCACTATTTACGTGCGTCAGATTTACAAGACCGAAGGCATAGCGTCTGCTCTCCGGTTTGATAAACGCAAGCTTCGTCACGATGCCAGGTCAGATCTTCTAAGACACAGATAACGCCCGCGTGAATCAAAGTGTCTGAACAATTAGTGAATTCATGTCAGTCTTTTAAAAAGAGAAAATTCACATCTAAGAATCTACAATGACTGGACTCACTAACATCTGAACTGCTTAAAGGCACTGGCAGCCCACATATATAAGCTGAACACAAGACAAACGAAACGAACTCAATGTCACTGACCTAACTGAAAATTTGATAGTGCCGGACTTATCAAAGTTACATTACTGCTGAACACAAACGAGACAAATAGTTCAACAGCTCAGTGTAGAGTTGCAGACCATGACATAACAGCACAGTGCAGAAGGATCGAGCTAGTATCCTGAGTAGTCTCTCTAGTTCATGGTGGTAAGGATCTCGGATGATGCAGGGGAATTTTCGTGCACCAGGTAGCATCTCCACGCAAGAAGGGTCCTTCAGGACTAGCAAAAGGAACATACAAGCAGACAACAAGATGTTATGTGGGTGATCATACAGCTATGCCAAAACGATCAAACAAATAAAATAAGACAAAACCACATATATACTGATTGATCTCGGTAATGAAATCAGTCAGTGTAAGTTGCTAAATCTACAATTATAGTGAGGGAAAAACACATGATCCTTTAGTTATTTTTGTGTGTACAACTAATATATTGTGTGAAAAGTCAAGATTATTCACATAACTTTTAAAACTGGATGATTTAATCCCTACTTTTGCTGCCACTAGCATGGATTCAAATATTTAATTATAATTCACTAGATATTTATTAAATCCACATAACAACAATTTAGAAAACCGCGATTTGAACTCCATTTCACTTTCAAAAACAGTTAGGGGTTTTAGAGCAGAGTATATTTCAACTGAGACTGAACAAGGGGCAGACACATTCTACTGTGAGGCTTAATCATTTGAAAAATAAATCCCAACCTAGAACCAGTATAAATTGGTAGTAAAACAATGTACAAACTGTGAGCAAGGTTTTACCCCATTGCGAAACTTTCTTTTGACCTTCCAAACAAGCCATCCAGGCTTCTTATACTCCTTTGTGGAATATATCAGTCCTTTGTTCCTACACAACAATTAATAACATATTAGCTCGTAGAAAAATAAACTGCTACAGGGAACAGCAAATGAGATCTGCAAGGAACCTTAAGAGTAACTAGGTATGTACCAGACGTTGCGAATGCAGCAGCTCAGGACATGGTGGATGAGGCTACAAGGACCCGGGGCAAAGCCATCAAGCCCCAATTCGTCGATGGGCCGAGACCAAATGCCAGTACCAAGCTGAAATTGTGCAAAATCATGTGTTCTTGGATGTGTGTAAATGACAGTTTCAGCCATGATGGTAGGTAACGACTTAGTGGAGACACTCAGAGACCTTTGTTCGACGAAAAGGGCACGGTCTCCAATGCTTGTTACGGGGATAAACCTTCCCAAGATAAGATCCGCTAGTTTGTGTACTAAAATGTGAGAAAAGGAACTGTCGCTATGACCAACCACCAAGATCTCCGAGTCACATTCTACCAAATAGAGGGGGTAGCGGAGAACATCTGGCGGGCATGTGGCGACTAACCTTGGTGGTGGCGGCTCCCGAGAACCTAAGCCAATCTCATCCTGCAGGGGGTGATCTATCTGGAAAACTTGTGATGTAGCATCAAGCGTGGGAGTGGGGTTATGCACAACGTACAGCTTGCCGCTGAATGACAATGGTCGAACGTTATGTGGGACTTTCCAGCTTGTCATAGTCCAATGCCGGTCCTGAGAGGTAGCGAAGGCTACACGAGACAAATTATGGAACGCAAGCATGACCGTGGTGATTCTGGCATTGCAGGAGACTGAAGCACATATAGTGTTTCTGATGAAGAACCACCTGGTACTATCAGGTGCTCCGTTGAGATCGCCACCCAGCTGATTGAGGAGGGTGGCTAGTGGTGGGAGCTCGGCAATGTCGCCAGTAAAAGGATGAAGGACATGGATGGTTGTGTCTTCGTCCCTTTGTAGTATGAGCAGGCCGTCGACACTATCAAGCGCGCAGTGGTTCCTGAACAACTGGAGCTTAGCACGGATGAAGGTTCCGGTGTAGAGGTTGAAGAAGCGGACGTATCCACCCAGCTTGCCATATCCAGGGTAGAGGCCGTGACCCTCGGTCAGCATCATCCAGCGGCGCGGGTGGAAGCGAGAATCGGTGACGCCACGACCACGCGGACAGATGGTGCCGGACCGCCAGCCGGTGCAGACGGCGCGGAACCGAACGTAATCCAGGAAATCTCCCTCCAAAACGCGCCCCGCTATAAGGCGAAGCAGATCTCCAGGAAGGATCGACGCCCATGGAGAGAGAGAAAAGGGCGCCGCCATGGCAGCATCCGAAGTTGCCGCCGCGGAGCGCCGGCCCTTCGTTGTGCACGAAGTCATGGCCAGCGGGCGCGGAACCGGATCCGGGAGAGATCACGACGGTGTCATCACCGCGTGCCAATGTGCAGGTGTGATGAGACAGATAGGGAGGTAGAAGCTGAACGAACATTTCTGGTAGGAGAAGTAATCAAGGTAGCATCAGAAAGGGAAAGAAATATCAATCAGAGATTTTTGTTTGTGATTTGATTTGGATGGCTTTCCTGATGCAATCCGCTGCAAGTTACACTGTGTATTTGGCAAGTTCTTTACCAAAGATTTGCATCCGTTAGAAGTGGAAGCCTGAAAATCAGTATCGACGGTTTATGATTATTAATTCAGGTCATGGGGATTGTGGTACTGGCCTCGATTCTTCTTGGTAATGGCGAAAGGGCTTTGTTCCGGCGTGATGCTTGGCTGAATGGGAATGCCCCGGCTTTGATTGCTCCAGACTTGTTCAAGCTGGCATTCAGTAAGAAGTTGACTGTACGTGTGGCCCTAAATAACGGGGCCTGGATGCCAGGATTGCAAAGGATGAGCAATGAAAGAGAATTGGACCAGTTCATCGAGCTTTGGACGCCGATTCAGGCTGTAACTCTCACAAATGCTGCCGACTCGGTCAGTTGGAATAACACTGCGGATGGCATGTATTCTGCGAGCTCGGGTTACGAGTTTCAGTTACACGGCCGTATCAGAATCCCTCAGCTCGAGCATGGAAAATAAAAACTGAATGAAAACTTCATTTCTCCCTTTGGCTTATGTTGATAGGTTGTGGGGTACGTCTTGTGTGGTGGACGAGCTGGCGCCGGCGACTAGTGCCAGGGCAGACCTTGCGCTGTTCCGTTTGTCGGCATGGATGGAGGCCATACCTAGGGGATTTTTTTAAACATAAGGCTCGAGAGCCCAGTTTTAAATTAATAAAGCCCTGAACCGGCTAGGATACAACGGTGCTGATTACAACAAACTTGCAACAAGGTAAAAGAAAGAGGCAAAGCCCTAGAGAAACTACAGAGAAACAGTGGCGATATGAGATGATGTGGGAGAGGGATTTATCTTTGACTGAGGAAATTGAAGTGGCTTGGGGTAAACATGCACGTGCTTCTGACCTACAAGATGTTGGTCTAAAGTTAAAGTCAACTATGGACTCATTGAGAAGCTAGAGTAGTCTGAGTTTTGGAAACGTAACAAAAGAGATCAGAAAATTAAGAAAAAAGCTTGAAAGGGTGCAGTCCAATAATAACTATGATAGATCAAATGACATTGATCGTGTAAACCAAAGACTAGATGAATTACTGCTACAAAAGGAAATGATGTGGAGACAAAGATCTAGAGCCACTTGGCTAAAGCATGGTGACCAAAATATAAAGTATTTTCACAGAAAGGCCACATGGAGAGCAAAAAAGAATAGAATAAAAGGATTACAGAAGGATGATAGGTAGTATGTTGCAGAACACGAAGAAATGGAAACAATGGCTAAGGAATACTTCAGCTCATTATTCACTAAATATGATGTCGTGGCTCCTGAGCTTATTGTCGAACTTGTTGAAGAGAAGGTGCCAAACCATGAATGATAGTCTAATCCAAGAATTTTCTGAAAGAGAAATTAGTGACGCTCTTTTCCAAATTGCCTCCCTAAAAGCTCCGGGTGCCGATGGATTTCCTGCACGCTTCTTCCAGAGAAACTGGGGGCTGCTAAAATAAGAGGTCATTGCCGCAGTGAAAAGATTTTTCAGTGATGGTGTTATGCTGAAATTAAAGACACGTTCATTATTCTCATCCCGAAATCAAACCAGGCTGAGATTCTGAAGGACCTTAGGCCCATTTCACTTTGCAATGTTGTCTACAAAGTGGTAGCGAAATGTACTGTCAACAGACTAAGACCACTTCTAGATGGTTTGATCTCTAACAACCAAAGTGCTTTTATCTCTGGGCGTCTAATGCTTTGATTGCTTTTGAGTGCTTCCATGCTATCCAAAGGAACAAAAAACAAGATGGAAGTTTTCGTGCCTATAAATTAGACTTGACAAAAGCCTATGATAGAGTGGACTGGCAGTATCTTAGAATGGTTCTCACAAAGTTTGGTTTCCATGATAAATTTGTGGGCTGGATCATGAGTTGTGTTACATCTGTCAGATATAAGGTAAGAATAAATGGCACGCTAACCCAAATTTCATTCCAACCCGTGGAATCAGACAAGGGGACCCTCTATCCCCGTATATGTTCCAATTTGTTACAGAAGGTTTATCAAAGGTGGGGCAGCGGGCTGTGTACTTGCAAGAGCTCCAGGAGCTGAAAATATGTCGCCGTGCTCCCGAAATATCACATCTACTTTTTGCTGATGATGACAGTCTACTCTTCTTTAAAACAAATACAAACCAAGCTGGTGTGATCAAGGCAGCGATTGGCATCTTTGAAGTGGGAATGGGACAACTTATCAACCCTGCAAAATGTTCCATCCTTTTTAATGAAGATTTCCTAGAAGAGATGCAGAACTGTAACATCCCAAAAATTTCAAAACTAAGAAAATGAAATTCCCTTTTTCGAAAATTTGGAACAAACAAAAACTTTATTTAAGTTCTAGGATATGCATAGTACTCATACCTAAATATGTGATATTTTGCCATGATAATTTGTTTGAAGTGATGAACATGTTTCTAAACCCTAAACCCTACCCTTTTCAACCCCAAAGAAGAATCAATAAAGAAAAGAAAAGCCTATGTGAGCAAATAGCCATTTTTGCAAATAATGAACTATGCCATCTTTACTTTACCAAAATGGGTTGAACCCCTATTTAAACTTAATCCAACACTCCATGAACACCGAACAAGGACCTTTGGTCAAAGAAAAATAAAAGAAAATAAAAACAAGAAATTCACATATGAGGCTATGGCCATTTTTGTAAATCTTTAACCTAGGCCATTTTGAATTGTGCCAATGGTTGGGAAACATCAATGAACCAATAACAAACACTTTTGAATCAAAGAAACCCAAATCAAGTCAAAGGAAAATTCAAAAACAAGTTACATGTGATAATGGTCACATGTGGCAATTTTAACATCTTACCCTCTTTGAGCCCATGTATTAAGAGATTTCTAAACCAAACCCTCTCAACTCTTTGCACCTCATCCAATACCTCATCAAAGTGAACAACTTTGGTGTTGACCACCTTGTCTAATTCTTTCCAAATTCTTTAATATAAGGATGCAAAGTGGTGACATTGAATCAGATTTAAGATCATGCCATATTTGGTTTTTCACAAATCAATTCCATTTTGCACACCACCACCACCATTGTGTGTCAAATAATATGTGAATCAACTCCACCAAAAATCTTTGCAAAATTCAAAAATAATTCTCATGCGGCCATATGGTCGAGCACCTTGTGTGCAATAATCTGGAAAGTTAACACTCTCTAGTATCCACTGGATTTTAGACTAAACCCTCACACTTTTTGTCATCCTTGACCTCCTCTTACATCCAGTACACCATGCCAGGCCTTAGAGACAGGGATCAAAGCAAGGAATGATCACAATTCAACCATGCCGAGCACCTTTGGCATCACCATGCCACTCATCACCTCCACCCCTCTCTGGTCACTCTCACTTTGTCAAAGAGACTCACCACACTCCACTACGCATGCTTGTACCATCCCTGGCCGAAGACAAGCACGACAACGCCTAGAACGCCACGCGCCTGTACGCGCCCAGGCCATGCCAGAGCGCGCACAGGCACGACACTGGACGCGCCAGTGCGCACGCTCGCCCCGCCGCGTCCGTCCTCCCCTCGCCTTCTCCTCTCGCACGCGCAATCACCACACCACCCACTCCCTCCTGGACAACCCCACTGGCCCGCGCTCGCCCTGTCGCCGTCGTCCTCTTCAAAAGTCTCCGCCACGGTACTGCGGAGACATGGACGTCGCCCGCACGCCCTCGTCCTCCTTTTGCTGCGCCGTCACGCTCGCTCTGCTCGCCATGATGCCAGTGACCTCACGCGCCCCCTCCTTTGCCCCTTCGCCTCTCCAAACGCCGTCGCCACCATGACCTGCCCTGTGCACCCACGACACCTCCTCGCATCTATAAAAGGAGGCCACCCCCGCCTCAATTCTTCACACCAGCTCACTCCCCTCCTTCCTCTGACTCTCCTCGACCCTCTCCCTCACCACATTATCGCCGGTAGCCACTCAATTTCTCGCCGGAGTCCGCGGAGCCGCCGCAGACGAAGACGACGATTGGCGCCAGCCCCGGAGCTGCCGCGACCACCGTTGGCTTCCTCATCGTCCGCAACGTCGCCCTGCGTCAATGCCCACGACCACCAGCCGCCGGTGAGCTCGCCGACCCCCTAGCCCCGCCGCTGCCAGTACCCCCTCTCGCCGTCGACGACGACGCTTGTGCGCTATTGATCCACGATCTAATCCAACGGCTCGCCTCGCTGCGTACCGCTTCACTATTTAAAACCCACTGACATGTAGGCCCCTTTGTCAGGCGGCCCGCTGCGCATTGGAGCACAGCTGGGCCGGCCCAATTCTTTTCCCGCGCGCCCATTTTATTCAAACTTTGTTTAATTCGTTTAAATCAAATTTGAATACTGGTGCTTTGCTAGAAATTAAATAACTTCAAATCTACTGAGCCAAATTTGATGAACATTATATCATTGGAAAGCTTGTGAAATGATCTATGAAACCCCACTGGTCTCAAACCCTATTTCATTATAGATCACCTGCAATAAAAATAATAAGGCAGTACCTTTTCAGAATTCAAACATTTTTATATAATCAACCATGAATTATTTTGAGTTTATTCCAACTCTCAAAAATCTCATTTCATATTATCTATCTGAATATGTAAAAATATGACATGGTTGTTTCAAATGATCATGGATATAATCAATTAATGGCTATGTAGTCATTTCTAGCTCATTTAAATTATTTCAAATTTAGTAATTCAAATCTATGAGGTGTAGCATCTCATTTAAATCACTTTCACAAGTAATTCAAGTGAGGTGATGACATTAGTCTTCATGACCCCATATGTTATTACTTGAGGATATTAAATCAAAGTAGTATTTAAATTGTATGATATGAGTATCTCATTTAAATCATTTTCCTAAATGGATAAATATGAAGTGGTGACTATGGTCAACATGATCTCATACTTTATCATTTGAGGAAATTAAATCTTAGTAATGTTCAATGAGATGAAATTACTTTCAAAGGAAATGAATGGCAACCCTAGTGGTTATTAAATCTTGCAATTCTCAAATAGTAGAATTTAATTATTAAAAAATAAATAAAGAAAACCCTAGTATGATGTTGAGTGATGATTGGGATGATGCCAGATTACCTTGTGTGAGCCATTAAGGCTAATTAGTCTACTTAAGTATTGTTTGGTGATTGTATCCTCGTATTCGTTTATAGACGCTAGTACCGGAGACTACGAGGAAGAAGAAGGACTACTACAAAAATGATTATAGCCTCCACGTGATTAGTGACAGGCAAAATTATGCCTGTCACTAGTAACCATAACCAGTGACAGGCATCTATAAGCCTGTCACTAGTAGAAAATACTAGTGACAGGCGTGAAGAAGGGATGTCACTGGTTAATTTTTCGGAGGCCGGTCGAGAGGGCAAAGTTTCTAGCGACGGGCTCAGAAAAGAGACTGTCACTAGGCATGGACCGGTATTTTCCGCGCGGGTCTGGCCAAAAACTGCCGCGATCGCCTCGTATCCATCCTGGTCCTCGAGTGTCGCGCGTCTGGCCGATAACAGCCTCAAATCGTGGCGGCCTTGTATCCCCCGGAGTCGCGCTGGACTACAGGTCACAGTAGACATAGAGTCGGCTATAAAAGATCCATCGATCGACCCGTTTGCAGTAGAAATAAACATAGTTTTTTTTTTGAGAAAAAGAAATAAACATAGTTGGATCTATAGGACGCTGTATTTGGCATAGCACATAATTAAATTCCGCGTGAACTGAAAGAAGGATTTTCTTTTATTAACGGAGCAAACAGTGCGGGGGACTTGGCCAAAATAATCAGGGCGACTCTCCGGTCAATACCCGAACCAGTTCCTAATCCCAAACCGCCGGCCGCCCTGCTCCCTCCAACGCCGCCAGATCCTCCAAGTCTCCAACCACCGCCGCTCAACGCCGCCAGCCCCTCCATCACAGCCGCCCGACGCCAGGACGCTCTCCTCTGATGCGAGTGTCGCCGGCTCTCATGTGCAGCCCTGCATCCGCAACGCCGCCGCCCTAGGACGCAGCGCCGCCAGCCCCTCCAACGCCGCCACCCGACGCAAGGATCCCAAAGCCGCGCCATTTCCCTTCTTCCCCAACGATGCGCCGCCCGTCCCCATGACGCAAGGACGCCGCCGCCCGAGGACGCCGCTCTGCACCTTCTGTCCGGTGTCGTCCACTGCTCCTCGAAGCTGAACTACACCTGAAGGTACCTGAATATGTGCTTCCCATTTTGGCACAATATATGCTTCCCAACTTGCAGTAATTGGAGACCAATGCCTAACTTTTGAAATTGAACATTGGTATCACCATTTGAATCAGGAGACGGTGGAAGAACTTACAAATGAAACTAACATTTAGCAGTACCCAAACTACATGCTGACGTAAAATTGCAAGGATCTAAGATGCGCAGTTCGTGGTCATATTCTAGCGTTGTGGCAGCAGCGGCAGGACAGGCTGGTCCAATTGAATAGACCCTCTCCACTCCCAACCCAGGCTGCTAGTAATATAGAGCACGGCTGATTCTTTTAACTCAATTTTGTTGTTGTAGAGATCCAGGGAGGCACCACCGTATCACCTCATTCTAGCTCTCTCTAAGAAGCTTATAGGCCTTCTAGCATTTTGTTTTGCCTGGCTGTTCTGCCTCAACCTGTTTGTGGAGTATTGAAAAAAACAAGAGCATGAAACGCAGGAGAATTACTTGCAAATAAGTAGAAGTTAGGCACAACAATCTCTGATATGAAGCTTGCTAGGCTATATCTCTGTTTTTTAAGGTCTCGTGCGTGGCGCATGCGTTTCAAAAGCTCAAGAATATTTTTTGCTACCATTGACTTGCTCTGATTAATGCCTTCTTTGTTTGAGATTATTCTGAGGGAGTACATCTTTGCTGCACTGCAAAATAACAAGGACAAGAAGTACATACAGTGGCGGAGCTCCCATTCTGGCGAGCTGTGGCGTCCGCCAGAGCTAAGCATTGCAAGGTAAATAAGTAGTATGCTTAATTAGTGTTCTGAGTAGAGCTGGTCTCATGGGTATGTACGTTGACATAAGAGGAGAAATCCAACCAGAAAACATGGATGGGCCCTGGTAGGATTTATTAGCTGAAAAAGTTGCTTGCTACGGCGGCCTTTACACAATATACTAATGATGAATCTTTGGCTCGTACCAAAATAATTGATTTGAGAATGTGTTATATGGATTTAATAAATAATTAATTCTTTGATATCCTACTTTCATATTGATTTTTTTTATTACTACTTCCTCTGTTCCATAACCACAATAATATTTATGAAACGGAGGGAGTAGCAAATAGTAGGCGGTGTACTTAGCACATACTTCCTCTGCTCAATATTATAATTTTTTTTTAAAAAAATACATGTATCTAGATGTGTTTTAGTAAGTACGTAAGTTTACACTCATATCGGTCTGTATCTAGCTCACGTTAAAATATCTAAAATATTCTTTTATAATGAACGAGGGGAGTATATATTTTTCCCTACCTAATGTTACCGTACTATTGGCTCCGCCACACCTAAAATTTAGTTTGTCTTCCGCCACTTAGTACATACTAGTGCCCTACAATCCAACATAAGTCCTACTCAGTCTTAATTGATTAATGTTGTCTCTGTTGCTATTTCTGCACCACCACATGTAACCTCTAACTTCAAAAGATGTTTGCCTATAATAATTAGTAGAAATAAAACCTTCACTATATGTACTGGAGTTGTTTACAGCGAACCTTGTTAAAAAAATGATAGTATGCAGCGATTCATCTTTACTTTCCTCAAACAAAAGCTCTTCTTTGGCATAATCCACATGTCTGTGCAGAGGTCACTAGGTTCTGATTATACTCATGGTGAGCGAATGCAAGGCTTTTTGCTTGGATTCACTTAAAAACAATGCAGTGAAAAGGGATTACAAAGTGTTGTCAACGATTCTGGATGTTGCTATCTTCGAACATAGTTTTAAAGGTGGAATTGTGCCAAGAAAAAATAGAGATCCTGCACGCTTCAAGCATTAAACAGAGGTTAGTTGCACACAGCAACAGGATAGCGTGTCCTGTGGCTACCATCTCTGCTACCATATGGACATATTTGTAAGGTGACATCAGCATTTAAACAAAGGTGTAGACATTCAGTTGTTCGGTACTCATGCTGAGTCCAATCCATTTGATCGGAAGACAAAGTTTAGACGCATCCAAGACATTTTCGCAAAAAAATCAACACAGAGGTCGCCTCAGAATCTGGGGTTTTCTATGGCCGTAATGACTGCACGCACAAAGTCGGCTGCAACTCAATTGATCAAGCACGCATGATCACCGGAGAGGTATGGGGCATTACTATTTGCACTGTAGAACAATTCTAGACTAACAATTCTATTAATGTTCATACTGCAATATGATCTGACATTGGATGCTATTTCCATTATGCTCCTGATGGTTCTGGTGTACTTCTTAACCAGGTTAGGCTGGAGTACATCGTCCAGCGGCTTTAATTTTATGAACCATGTCATCTATTGTTGGTTCTAGCTGCATGACTTACTGTTCTGCAATGCTTCTTCTTGTTCCAGCGAGTTAATTTAGAGAGTTATAGTAAATATTTCTGATGTAAATTTATAGAGTAATATGTTGTCAGTTCGTAATTTTGTTTTGACTACTCTTTGGTACAGTGTACTTTGGTTCAACCCGTGCAATGTACATACATATATTGCACTATAATTTCAAAAATGGGGTGAGCATCAACTGCATTGGTTTTGAGTACTACAACACTACTGCTACTTGCAGCTAATGTTTTATTTGTTGTGTGTTTGTTGGTTTTACAATTGGTGATCTGTTTGCAAGTATGATGCACTACAGGTTTATATCTTCATCTTGTGTTTGAAAATATTGATTTCAAATATGACTACTCTCGTTTTTTCCAGGAAGGCAAGGCTGGGACTAATGGTGCTCAAGTTGGAGGTGATACAGTGAGTAGAAGACGTCGAAGATCTGGGATGTTGGTGTCTTTTGGTTCGCCAAGTAGAAGATGTGGAAGTGTCCGGCGTTTGGTTTCTTTTTGTTCGCCTCTAGTTGCCCTAGAGTTCTTAACTCTTAGTTTTAAATTTTGTGTAACTAATCTTATGTTTCCTATAATACACTTTGTACTAGGCTTTTCTTTAATTCAATATGGGATTGCGCCTATGAAATGCTATATTGTACCTTGGGTTACTGCATATCCATTGAAAATGTATTTTTTTAATATCAAAATTCATACCAGTGACAGTCATGATAATTGACTAGTCACTAGAGAATACAACATGGCTACGGCCTTCCATTACGACAGTGACATGCATTTTTTGTGCCTGTCACTAGTTCACCTACTAGTGACAGGCTTTCTTCCCATCACTAGTGACAGGCAGTACCAGTGACTGCACACTAATGACAGGCAACATGCCTGTCACTGATGAGCAAAATGTGCCTGTCACTAATAAGGGTTTCTACGAAGAAGAAGAAGAGAACTTTGATCACTACACCAATCTAGGCAAGCTAGACTAATGCAAGCTATATTATTGCAAGCTATTACCAAGATACCCTAATGCAAAGCTCTACTAGAGCAAGGCATCATTACCATATTATTTTGTGTTTAAGGATCCCATCCCAAGTTTTATTCTTACAAGCTTTACTTTTGTTTATCAAAGTTTATTTTGTTCATTGTTCACTTTGGTCTAGATATGAGGTATTGCAAGAGCAACAAGGTTAGCCTAGAGAACTACAATGTAGATAGCACCCCTCATGATTAGTTGCTAGTGCTAAACTAAAATTGACTACTCTAGATGGGGAACATGTGAATCAAATGACTTTGAAAACCTTGGAATGATGAGTCATTATATTGAAAGATTTTGAAGGTGAATATGACTTGTGAATGACTTGGTGAATTTTACGAAAACTGATGGTTGGGTTCGGATGCGATACCATTCCAATTTGAAAGTACCCCCACAATACCTGAACATGGGTAGGGCTTAACTGGAAGTTTATGTGCTTTAGTATGGGTTACCTCTAAACAAGCGTCATAGGGGTTATGCCGAGGCTGCCTCCATTGAAATGTGAAATGACGTGAAAATGAGGTGAATGTCCTACCCAAGCTCTGTGCAGTTCCCAGGGACGGTTTGTCTTCACCGGGAGGCCAAGCTCATGGGGAGAGGTGCCCTACTAGGGTATGTAAGTGAAAGGTTATGGTTGGTAGTCCGCACACAGTGTGATAAATCAGGGCCAGCTTAACCCTGATGGATTATTGCAAATGTTGTGGCAAAAGTGTGCGACCTCTGCAGAGTGTAAAACTATTCGAATAGCCATGTCCACGGTTATGGACGATTGGAAAGGCCAAACTGTTCCGTCATCAGACCATTTTAAAAATGTGACATGTGACTGGTGACTTGAACTTGAAAGATGAATTTGACTTGAATCACAACAGAGTTGTGGGAATGACACTAATGTTCCCACTTTGGTTAGTTAGGCAAATAAAGACTCTTTTACTACTAAGTGCTTATGAAATAAAACTGGCTTTATGCAAATGAACCTAGAGCTTAGAACCCCCTTACTATAGTTGATAGAGCTTACACTAGTATTAGTTTGCGAGTACTTTAACGTACTCATGGCTTTTTGTCCATGGCTATTCAAATGGCCAGACTATGAAGAGGAGCACCAGTACCAAGAAGATGGACAGCAGGACGTCTATGATAACTAGGACTACTCCTGACGTCAGGTTCCTGTGGAACAGATGGACCGCTACTACGCTACTTCCGCTATGTGCTATGTAATTGATCATTAGATCAACTGTTGTATTAAGACTAGATCATGTGATTCTTTGATGTAAGACAATTATGGTTTGTAATGAATGATGTTCTCTGATATCAATCTATTATGTCTCGCAAAAACAATATTCTTGGGATTGCGATGTATGGCATAATAGGCATCTGGACTTAAAAATCCGGGTGTTGACAAGTTGGTATCAGAGCCATTGTTTGACCTTAGGAAACCCTAGTTAGAATGGACGTCTGAAAAATTTAGTTTCAAAACAAATGAAGTGAATATTTATAAAAACTTATTCTCACCCTTATCTTTGAGACCTTTTCAAAAAGAAATTCATGCTCTACTTTTCCTTGTAATCCTAACTAAAATTTGACACACTTGCTTACTTCTCTAACTTACTCATCCTAATGCTTCACAGATGAAGTACCACTGTGAGTCCTATCAGCTTGGCCACGGAGGAAACCTAATGTTCGAGAAGGATTTGAAGCAACTAGCTGAATACTTAGGACGCCCGTATCCCGAGTTCTTTGGAGTGCCAATCAATGATCAGTCAGGAAGACAACCTCAATGGGAAGTTACAGCAGATCTAAGAGGAAAGCTAGGAGCCCCAATTTGGGAAACCATCTGGTTTTCTTTAAGGGGGAACACTTGGAAGGATGGAATAGCCAAAGCCATGCAGGAAGCAATTGCCCGTCTGTGTGGAAAAAATGTGAACAAGATCAAGAACACTCGTTTCTTGTACTACCCAAGACATGATCCCATGGGAAGACCAATAACCATGCCACCGCACCCGGAGATGAACCACTATATATGTTGCATACCTGGACTTCATGCTGTACAAGACCCGCAAGGAGTTGGACAACGCCAACACCTTTCGCTGAGCACATTACCCGTGAAGACGAAGAACCACCATTCCCGATGAAGAGTAGTATCACTAGAGCACTCTCGTAGGTGTGAGTTTGTATCAGATCCCCTTGTATCGTAGAACGAATGAATGGTTCTTAAAACCAACGGTGTGTTAGTTTTGTAATGTGTGATGTTTGGTATGAATGAAAAAGTGTTGTTGGTTTTTACCCCCTCAACACCACTCAAGTTTTGAAATTTTTTGAACTTTAGCCAAAACAAACCATAGAAATTTCTCTCTTATCTTATGATCTACCTCATTATTCAGATGGCCCCACCAACCCGCAGCACCAACCAAGATGCAATGATGCAGATGCTCCAAATGATGATGGAAGATAGAGAAGCCGAGAGAGCGGAACGACAAGCCAATATTGCCGCACTACAGCAGATAGCCCAGAACAATCAAGGCCATGGAAACCATGATCATCCTGGATCCAAACTGAAAAATTTCTAGAACACAAACCCTCCAATGTTTAGCAAGACCGAAGAGCCGTTAGATGCAGATGACTAGCTCCAGACAATGGAAAACAACTTAGAAGTTGCAGGAGTAGAAGCCGCTGAGAAAGTACTGTTCGCCACCCACTACCTGTCCGGACCTGCCAGAGCCTGGTGGACAAGTGCCCGTGCAATGAATGCGGGACAAATGATGACCTGGGAAGACTTCAAGCTCAAGTTTAGCAAGTACCATGTACCCCAAGGACTGATCAAGAAGATGAGAGACGAGTTCAGGGAACTCAAGCAAGGAAGGATGTCGGTGGTGGAATACCGTGACAGGTTCCTCACTCTGTCTAGGTACGCCC
Organism: Lolium multiflorum; assembly: GCA_030979885.1. Classification (NCBI taxonomy): domain Eukaryota; kingdom Viridiplantae; phylum Streptophyta; class Magnoliopsida; order Poales; family Poaceae; genus Lolium; species Lolium multiflorum. The sequence continues at coordinate 126,718,391 of CM061750.1, forward strand.
CGGATGAGACCGACACCAACGAGAAGAGGAAAGAAATATTTCTGAACGGACTACATGACAAGATGCAGACTGTGTTAGTGAACCTTCCTTTTGCTGACCTGGAAGCCCTTGTGGACTCAGCCATACAGATGGAAGGGAAGCTGCATCAAGCCAATGAGAACCGCAAGCGCAGAATGATGCACCAGAATTGACCCAGCAATGCACAGAAATACCGCAACAATTCATCTGGAGGATTTGCCCCAAGACACAACAAGCTACCTGCTCAGACCTACCGCCCAAGCTACACCAACAACAATGGAGGACCCCCGAAGCCCGGAGGCAACAACAACTACAACAGCAACAACAACCACCACAACAACAGCAACCACAACCAGAATGGTAACAACAACAACACCAATACTGCCCCAAGGACTGGAAGCAACGCTGTCCCAGTCACCCCAAAGGACAAGTCAACAATAACTTGTTATGAATGTGGAATTGTGGGTCACTACTCCAATGAGTGCCCCAAAAGGTTAGCAAAGACTGCCCCCAATACCGCAGCACCTGCCCAGCAATAGCGCCGCTTTGCAGGTAGAAGGAACCAGAACAACCGCAACGGCCGTTTCTACCACATGAGTGCCACAGAAGCCCAGGAAGCACCCCAGATCATGCAGAGTATGTCTCCTGATAACCCCTCCGCCCAATCTCTCTTAGGATCCTAATTTTTCTTAAATCGCGGGACGAGATTTTGTTTAAGGGGGAAGGGTTTGTAACATCCCAAAAATTTCAAAACAAAGAAAATGAAATTCCCTTTTTCCAAAATTTGGAACAAACAAAAACTTCATTTAAGTTCTAGGATATGCATAGTACTCATACCTAAATATGCGATATTTTGCCATGATAATTTGTTTGAAGTGATGAACATGTTTCTAAACCCTAAACCCTACCCTTTTCAACCCCAAAGAAGAATCAATAAAGAAAAGAAAAGCCTATGTGAGCAAATAGCCATTTTTGCAAATAATGAACTATGCCATCTTTACTTTACCAAAATGGGTTGAACCCCTATTTAAACTTAATCCAACACTCCATGAACACCAAACAAGGACCTTTGGTCAAAGAAAAAGAAAATAAAATAAAAACAAGAAATTCACATATGAGGCTATGGCCATTTTTGTAAATCTTTAACCTAGGCCATTTTGAATTGTGCCAATGGTTGGGAAACATCAATGAACCAATAACAAACACTTTTGAATCAAAGAAACCCAAATCAAGTCAAAGGAAAATTCAAAAACAAGTTACATGTGATAATGGTCACATGTGGCAATTTTAACATCTTACCCTCTTTGAGCCCATGTATTAAGAGATTTCTAAACCAAACCCTCTCAACTCTTTGCACCTCCTCCAAGACCTCATCAAGGTGAACAACTTTGGTGTTGACCACCTTGTCTAATTCTTTCCAAATTCTTTAATATAAGGATGCAAAGTGGTGACATTGAATCAGATTTGAGATCATGCCATATTTGGTTTTTCACAAATCAATTCCATTTTGCACACCACCACCACCATTGTGTGCCAAATAATATGTGAATCAACTCCACCAAAAATCTTTGCAAAATTCAAAAATAATTCTCATGCGGCCATATGGCCGAGCACCTTGTGTGCAATAATCTGAAAAGTTAACACTCTCTAATATCCACTGGATTTTAGACTAAACCCTCACACTTTTTGTCATCCTTGACCTCCTCTTACATCCAGTACACTATGCCAGGCCTTAGAGACAGGGATCAAAGCAAGGAATGATCACAATTCAACCATGCCGAGCACCTTTGGCATCACCATGCCACTCGTCACCTCCACCCCTCTCTGGTCACTCTCACTTTGTCAAAGAGACTCACCACACTCCACTACGCACACTTGTACCATCTCTGGCCAAAGACAAGCACGACAACGCCCAGAACGCCACGCGCCCAGACACACCGAGACCATGCCAGAGCGCGCACAGGCACGACACTGGACGCGCCAGTGCGCACGCTCGCCCCGTCGCGTCCGTCCTCCCCTCGCCTTCTCCTCTCGCACGCGCAATCACCACACCACCCGCTCCCTCCTGGACAACCCCACTGGCCCGCGCTCGCCCCTGTCGCCGTCGTCCTCTTCAAAAGTCTCCGCCACGGTACTGCGGAGACATGGACGTCGCCCGCACGGCCTCGTCCTCCTTTTGCTGTGCCGTCATGCTCGCTCTGCTCGCCATGATGCCAGTGACCTCACGCGCACCCTCCCTTGCCCCTTCGCCGCTCCAAACCCCGTCGCAACCATGACCTGCCCCGTGCACCCACGGCACATCCTCGCATCTATAAAAGGATGCCACCCCCGCCTCAATTCTTCACACCAGCTCACTCCCCTCCTTCCCCTGACTCTCCTCAACCCTCTCCCTCACCACATTATCGCCGGTAGCCACTCAATTTCTCGCCGGAGTCCGCGGAGCCGCCGCAGATGAAGACGACGATTGGCGCCACCCCCGGAGCTGCCGCGACCACCGTTGGCTTCCTCATCGTCCGCAACGTCGCCCTGCGTCAACGCCCACGACCGCCGGCCGCCGGTGAGCTCGCCGACCCCCTAGCCCCGCCGCTGCCAGTACCCCCTCTCGCCGTCGATGACGACGCTTGTGCGCCGTTGATCCGCGATCTAATCCACCGGCTCACCTCGCTGCGTACCGCTTCGCTATTTAAAACCCACTGACATGTAGGCCCCTTTGTCAGGCGGCCCGCTGCGCACTGGAGCACAGCTGGGCCGGCCCAATTCTTTTCCCGCGCGCCCATTTCATTCAAACTTTGTTTAATTCGTTTAAATCAAATTTGAATACTGGTGCTTTGCTAGAAATTAAATAACTTCAAATCTACCGAGCCAAATTTGATGAACTTTATATCATTGGAAAGCTTGTGAAATGATCTATCAAACCCCACTGGTCTCAAACCCTAGTTCATTATAGATCACCTGAAATAAAAATAACAAGGCAGTACCTTTTCAGAATTCAAATATTTTTATAAAATCAACCATGAATTATTTTGAGTTGATTCCAACTCTCAAAAATCACATTTCATATTGTCTATCTGAATATGTAAAAATATGACATGGTTGTTTCAAATGATCATGGGCTAGAATCAAATAATGTCTATGTAGTCATTTCTAGCTCATTTAAATTATTTCAAATTTTGTAATTCAAATCTATGAGGTGTAGCATCTCATTTAAATCACTTTCACAAGTAATTCAAGTGAGGTGATGACATTAGTCTTCATGACCCTATATGTTATTACTTGAGGATATTAAATCAAAGTAGTATTTAAATTGTATGAGAGGAGTATCTCATTTAAATCATTTTCCTAAATGGATAAATATGAAGTGGTGACTATGGTAAACATGATCTCATACTTTATCATTGAGGAAATTAAATTCTACTAAATGGATAAATATGAAGTGGTGACTATGGTCAACATCACTCAACATCATACTAGGGTTTTCTTTATTTAGTTTTTAATAATTAAATTCTACTATTTGAGAATTGCAAGATTTAATACCCACTAGGGTTGCCATTCATTTCCTTTGAAAGTAATTTCATCTCATTGAACATTACTGAGATTTTGAAGGTGAATATGACTTGTGAATGACTTGGTGAATTTTACGAAAACTGATGGTTGGGTTCGGATGCGATACCATTCCAATTTGAAAGTACCCCCACAACACCTTAACATGGGTAGGGCTTAACTGGAAGTTTATGTGCTTTAGTATGGGTTACCTCTAAACAAGCGTCATAGGGGTTATGCCGATGCTGCCTGCATTGAAATGTGAAATGACGTGAAAATGAGGTGAATGTCCTACCCAAGCCCTGTGCAATTCCCAGGCTGACGGTTTGTCTTCACTGGGAGGCCAAGCTCATGGGGAGAGGTGCCTGTACTAGGGTATACAAGTGAAAGGTTATGGTTGGTAGTCCGCACACTGTTGCCTGCCAAAACCCACCGGCGGGCAGTGGTTAAGCAACACGAAGAGCTGGGAGGCTGCCAAGACTGTCGGGTGGCCCGGTCCCTCGACGTCGTCCCGCAATGTTCCGGCACACGTCCCGGCGGTGTGCAAGGGCGTGCCACCTGACCTATACCTGGTCAAGAAGGTGTTGGATTGCTTCGATTAGTCTCCTGCATGGTAGACACGTAAACATTAAATACGAGCCCGATCGGCTCTCAGGTTGCCCTGTGGATCGGCTCAAAGAGCCGATTGCCCCATGGTTCACGTTGGGTTTACGATGACATGGGGATCCTGCTTGATCAATACAAAGTTAAACCAATCCACGACAGTTTAGGGTTTTCACCGCATGATCGGAACATCCTACGCGTAGTTGAGCCTAGTAGACACGAAAGATGATGGAAAACTAACCCTAAAAGAGGCCTAAAAACCAACATTAAGTCAATTCCCGAACAATCCCTCTTAGGGCTAACAAACCACACCTCTCGCACTACCGGATCGTTCAACCCGTTTGCAAGGCCTAACCATACGGATATTAAACTAATCCTTGAAGAACAAGGAGCAACTATAACAGATCGGATCTACTAAATAACGAACAAGCAAGTGCTGCCCTTACACCTAGATAGGTGTAAGGGCAGCTAGATATCGAGGGACGGCATAGCTAAGCAAATATGTGTAAGAAAAGCATCAATGCAAGCCCCAAAACATCTATGATAAGTAGTGCTACTCGCCATCAACAATGCTTCAAAGACGAGCAACACAAGATAACGAATAATGTACTGCCTAGATCGCAAGATGCGATCTAGGCAGATGATGCTTACCCGGAAGAAACCCTCGAAACAAGGGGTGGCGATGCCTGGTTTGTGTTTGTTGTGAACGTGATTGTCCTCCTTTTCTCAATAACCCTAGGTACATATTTATAGTCCAAGGGACCTTCTAATTCGGAAGTACACCTAACCGTGTACGGGTTAAACTCTATCTTTTAATTCTAAACTAAGATGCAATCTACTATAATATACAGATACACGGCAATCTAGCACAAACTCTTCATGCAAGGCCGCTTCGAGACGCTCCACGTGTATCCTGCTTCCATCTCAATTACGGCCCATCTCCCGATTTGGCCAAAATCCGTGATAACACATGCCCCCTGGTTTTGGCAATGATAATTTCAAAACCACTGCTTTTTTCCTTCGTAGAGTCATGTCGTGGCAGAGCAGAACCGTCGCAGTATCCTTCATCATGATGCCTTGCCTTCTCAACTTCTCTACACGATTTGATAGTTTTGGCACCATGTTCCTCGGAAACCACCGCAACATTAAATCTCCACTATATCCCCTTTATTTAACCGCATCGAGCAGTTCGCTTCTTCATCCCCCTGCTCCGTACTAGCCGTCAGCAAAAAACCCTCCTCCGCAGCCATGTCTTCTTCCTCCTCCTCTGCTTCATCGGCTCTTTCTCTCCAATTCTCTTCCTCGAGTGAGCCGATTCCAGAGCACGACCAGATGGAGGCGTACAATAGGCGCGCTCCCAAGCATTGGGATGAGCAGGAGTGGGACTTCAATTTCGTGCCAGACGGCCCACCCGAGGCCCTCGTCTGGTCAGATGGTGACCTGCCACTGACTGACGGGGAGGACGACCTCCGGTTTCTCATTGACGGAGAACTGGAGGCGGAGAGTGATGATGACCTCTCCTTCTGGGGTAAATTCACATCCTCTGTCGAAGAGGAAGAAGAGGAGGATGAGGACGACAATACCTCCTCCGACAAAGAGGAGGAAAAGGAGGACGACACCTCCTCCGACGAGCCGCCGGAGAAGCGCTTCCGCGGCTGGGCCTGGTCAGATGACGATGAAGACGACGATGAGGAGGAAAAAGCCCCTGTTGAAGGCTACGACAGCAGCGACGAAGAACTCGCCATCAGCAGCAGTGACGGCGGCTACAACGGCAACGGCGAGGAAAGCGACAAAATTCTTAGAGTAGGGACACTAGCATAGGACCGGCAAAAGCAATCTGTTCTCCTTTGTTCCCCTTTTCCGAGCAATCGGCTCCTCTTTGTAAGAAATCCCCTTTTCAATCAATGAAGAAGGATTCCTCAAAAAGCCGATGGCAATACATCAGTCTTTACCCAAAACGCCAACAAGGCCAGTCCCAAAATCGAATGGTGCCCTGATACTTGCTTATGACAGTTGTTCCTCTATAGTCGATGGCCCCGCATCAGCTTTTCAATTCTAAAGTCGATGTCAGTGCATCGGCTACGCTTAGCATCCTGTTGCTTTGTACGTATATTTCTCTTTACCGGCCGATTTCATACATCGGCCCCCATATTCCACTGTTCACCATCCCGATACTTGGGAAACAAAATTTCAAAAATTTTTACTGGCCGATTTCACGCATCGGCCTCCATATTTTACTGCCCATCATCCCACATACTTGGGAAATACTTCTTGAGATGTTGGCCATTGACAGCCACTGGGAACTTCACACCGTCCAACTGCTCGAGCATGTATGCATTACCCTTCAAAACTTGGTCGACTTTGTACGGGCCATGCCAATTTGGAGACCATTTACCATACATTTTGTCCTTAGTCCCCAACGGCAATACAGCTTCCCATACCAGATCACCAACCTGGAACTCCTTTGGTTTCACCTTCTTATTATATGCGCGAGCCACCTTGGCTTTATTCTCCTTGATTTTCTCAAGTGACCATAGTCTGAGCTCCGTTGCATCCTCAATGCCGTCACTCATCGTGCTGCATATTCTTCAGTAGTTAAATCCTGAAATGTAATCCGTCTCGACCCAGCCTTGATTTCCCAGGGCAACACAGCTTCTTGTCCATAGACCAGATGGTATGGCGAGGTTTTTATTGCTCCATGACACGACATGCGATAAGCCCACAAAGCTTCTGACAATACCTCGTGCCAACGTCTAGGATGCTTGTCGATCTTCCTCTTAATCAGCTTGATCAGACTCTTGTTGGACGCTTTAGCCTGCCCATTTTCTTGAGCATAGTATGGAGACGATCGGACCAGCTTGATTCCCATATCCTCGCAGAACTTTCTAAATTCCTTAGAAACAAAGACCGAACCTCCATCGGTCGTGATAGTCTGGGGAATCCCGAATCTATGAATGACATGCTCCATTACGAAACTGATGACATCTTTCGATGCTACTGACTTCATAGGGATGGCCTCCACCCATTTAGTGAAGTAATCTGTAATGGCCAGAACCCATTCATGGCCTTTGCTCGATGCAGGATGAATTTTGCCGATCATATCCATGCCCCAACCTCGGAATGGCCAAGGTTTGATGATGGGATTCATTGCCGATGCGGGTACCATCTGAATGCTCCCAAACTTCTGACATGCTTGACACCCTTTATAGTACTTGAAACAATCTTCAAGCATGGTGGGCCAATAAAATCCCGATCGCCTGATCAGCCACTTCATCTTATGAGCCGATTGGTGAGTTCCACAGGCACCCTCATGCACCTCATGCAAGAGCCGATTGGACTCGGCTGGTCCCAAACATTTGAGAAGTAACCCTTCCAAAGTCCTGTAGAACATGTCATCACCAATCAGGACGTACTTCATGGCCCTGTATCTTATCCGTTTAGGTGCCCCCGAGCCAAATCTTTCAAGTAATTGAAGATATCGGCTCTCCAATCATCTGACGCCATGAACTGCACCTGAAAATCGGCTCCATCTGCTACGTCCTTGTATCCTGACGCCATCTGTGCGAGATCGTTCGCCTCGGTATTTTGCGACCTTGGGATCCAATTGAAGTTTATGTACCTGAACTGTGCCATCAGCTCACTGCATTGTATCCAAAATGGGAAGAGCGACTCGCTCTCACACTTGTACTCCTCTGTGAGTTGAGAGATCACCAATTTGGAGTCTCCAAAAATCTCCACTGCTTCCGCTCCGGTTTCCAACAGCAACTCCATTCCCTTGCAAATTGCTTCATACTCAGCGACATTGTTGGTGCAAGAGGTAGGTAGCCTGATGGAGAAGGAATATGTTGCCCCCCGAGGCGACACAAGTAGAACGCCGATGCCGCAACCATCCTCACAGACCGATCCATCAAAGAACATGGCCCATGCACACACAGATAGTGCTGCTACATCCGTGTTTATTCGTTCCGCAATAAGATCGGCCAACGCTTGTCCCTTTCGCAGCTGATACCGGATATCAAATCCGATAATGCAAACACACTTGCCGAGTCGGCCTTTCAACACAGGAGCCGACAGCATGTTTGATCCGATTTGCATATGACGATAATTCACCGGGAGATGTTTGGAGATATGCCCAAGAGGCAATAATAAAATGGTTATTATAATATATCTTTGTGTTTATGATAATGTTTGCATACCATGCTATAATTGTATTAACCGAAACATTGATACATGTGTGTTATGTAAACAACAAGGAGTCCCTAGTAAACGTCTTGTATAACTAGCTTGTTGATTAATGGATGATCATGGTTTCGTGATCATGAACATTGGATGTTATTGATAACAAGGTTATGTCATTAGGTGAATGATATAATGGACAAACACCCAAATGAGCATAGCATAAGATCAAGTCATTAAGTTCAATTTGCTATAAGCGATACATAGTTGCCTTAGTCCTTCGACCATGAGATCATGTAAATCACTTACACCGGAAGGGTACTTTGATTACATCAAACGCCATTGCGTAAATGGGTGGCAATAAAGGTGGGATTAAGTATTTGGAAAGTGTGAGTTGAGGCATATGGATCAATAGTGGGATTTGTCCATCCTGATGACGGATAGATATACTCTGGGCCCTCTCGGTGGAATGTCATCTGATTAGCTTGCAAGCATATGAATAGTTCATAAGAGATCACAGACCACGGTACGAGTAAAGAGTACTTGTCGGTAACGAGGTTGAACAAGGTATGGAGATACCGATGATCAAACCTCGGACAAGTAAAATATCGCGAGACAAAGGGAATTGGCATCGTATGTAAATGGTTCAATCGATCACTAAGTCATCGTTGAATATGTGGGAGCCATTATGGATCTCCGATCCCGCTATTGGTTATTGCTCGGAGTGAGTCTCAACCATGTCCGCATAGTTCGCGAACCGTAGGGTGACGCGCTTAAGGTTCGATGTCGCATAAGTAGATTCGAATATGAGATGGAGTCCGAAGTTTTTGTTCGGAGTCTCGGATGGGATCCAAGAAATCACGAGGAGGTCCGGAATGGTCCGGAGAATAAGATTCATATATGGGAAGTCATTTTCGGGTTACCGGAAAAGTTCAGGATTTTTCTGTATTGTACCGGAGGTTCTAGAAGGTTCCGGAGGGTACCATAGTGGGGCCCACCTATCCCGAACGTCCAACATGGACCGTAGGGGGTCACATAGGCCCACATGGGCCAGGCACACCAGCCCCCAAGGCCCATGTGGCTGGATCAAGTGGATAAGATCAAATCCCTTAAAATTAGGGACTTAACTTGGGGGGGGAAGTTGCCCCCCTTGTTTTGGCCGACCCAAAGGCTTGAAGGGGGCCCCCCCACACCTATATAAGAGGGAGGGGAGGGCTGGGGCGCAACACATGTTTTCCCCCCTAGCCGCCTCTCTCCCTCCTCCTTCTTCCCGCGCAGCTTGGCGAAGCCCTGCAGGAATTTCTCTCCACCTCCACCACCACGCCGTCGTGCTGCTGGGATTCCGAGGGGATTTACCACACCTCCGCTGCCCGCTGGAACGGGGAGAGGAAGGGCTTCATCGACACCGTACGCGCGACCGAGTACGGAAGTGCTGCCGGATTGCAGACCGGGGACGATCGTCTACACCAACAACGAGATCTAATCTCGTAGGCTTTGGAAATATTCGAGGGTTAGTCTCATATCAATCTCGTTGCTCCGATCTTGTAGATTAGATCTTGGGTGTTCCATAGATTAGATCTTGGATTTATTCGTCTTGCGGTAGGAAATTTTTTGTTTTCTATGCTACGAACCCCTTCAGTGGTATCAGAGCCATGTCTATGCATAGATCTGTTGCACGAGTAGAACACAATGGTTTTGTGGGCGTTGATGCTTTTGTTGCTTTAGTTTGTGTACTTTGCATCTTGCGGGATGGTGGGATGAAGCGGCCCGGGCTAACTTTACATGACCGCGTCTCATGAGACTTGCTCCACGCTTGACATGCAACTTGTATTGCATAAGTGGCTTTGCGGGTGTCTGTCTCTCCCACCATAGTGAAGATTCCAATTTGCACTTTCTATTGTCAACACTAGTATCACCGTTGTGGTTCATGTTCGTAGGTAGATTGGATCTTACTCGAAACCCTAAACCACGTAAAATATGCAAACCAAATTAGAGGCGTCTAACTTGTTTTTGCAGGGTTTGGTGATGTGATATGGTCATGATGTGATGATGATTATATTTGATGTATGAGATGTTCATTGTTGTATTATGGCAACCGGCAGGAGCCTAATGGTTGTCTTTAATTTTTGTTAAAGACCTGCGTGTCTATTCATCATGTAATAGCTTTATTTCAAGTAGTTGTCATAGTAGCTATAAGTGATGGACAACCATGAAGCGGCGCCACAGACCTTGGTACAATGTTGGTGATGATGGAGATCATGATCATGTGCTTTGGAGATGGAGATCAAAAGCACAAGAAGAAAGGCCATATCATATCACATATTATGAATTGCATGTGATGTTAATCCTTTATGCATCTTATCTTGCTTAGATCTCGACGGTAGTAGCATTATAAGATGATCCCTCACATTAATATCAAGATAATAAAGTGTTCTCCCCTCGTATGCACCGTTGCTACAGTTCGTCGCTTTGAAGCATCTCGTGATGATCGGATGTGATAGACTCTACGTTCACATACAACGGGTGTAAGCCATGTTTGCACACGCGGAATACTTGGGTTTGCTTGACGAGCCTAGCATGTACAGACATGGCCTCGGGACAACGGAAACCGAAAGGTTGAACACGAGTCATATGGATGATATGATCAACATGTTGATGTTCACCATTGAAGCTACATCATCTCACGTGATGATCGGTTTTGGTGTAGTAGATGTGGATCGTGTGCCACTTAACAACTATGAGGGATGTTGTATTAAGTGGGAGTTCATTAGTAATTAGATTAAAACATGAACTAATTATCATGAACATAGTCTGAATAGTATTTTGAATTAAAGTTGTAGAATTGGCATCCGTTATCTACCATGCGCTAGTCTTGTAATTAAGATAGAAATATTGTTAAGTATGACAAGTAACTCTACGGGCTGGTACCGTATTGTTAAAGAATCAAGAAATGATTAAGTCCTATTGCAAATTTTTAGTAAACTTCTCATTAATGATTCAAAGAACAATGGTTTCAATTAGTACCTAGAATCATCTTGCCTCCATGAAACTTGAAGTTCAAATCTGTTTGAAAAGTAAGGAGCTGGAAATTTTGTTTTCAGAAATAAGCAAGGTATGAGATATATGTGATATCTAAGACCTTATTGCAAGATGATAGAATATAATCTAGTGAGACTACATAAACTCATAAGTTTTATGGGAATGTACGAAGGTTGAAGACGCCAGTCCCAATCCTCCAACTAGTTGGGCACTAACGATATTCGCATATCCATGAAGTGATCGTCCTTAGTATGCACCGTTGCTAAGACTCGTCGTTTCGAAGCATCACGTGATGATCGGGTGTGATAGATTCTACGTGTGCATACAACGGGTACAAGCCAGATTTGCACATGCGAATACTGAGGTTAAACTTTACGAGCCTAGCATGTACAGACATGGTCTCGGAAAGTCGTCATGATATGATGGATAAAATTATGAGTGAAATTGTTCATCATATTACAAAGTTACTAATAGTGAAATCTGGAACACTTGTCATATGATGATCAACTTCAAAGTAAGAACCTCAGGTTATTGGTATTTGACCAATGGACTTAGAAGTCATTGAAAGTGAAGTGTTTTCTGAGAATGAGGAAAACTAAAAGAGAAACTACAAAAGATATTTTGGCAGAAAGAAAAAACTAGAAAGTCTAGCTCAGGTGTATATAGATGATATACATGTTATGAATGTATTCCTTGTTTGGTCACAAAATGGAATTCTTGGGTATTAGTACCATATTGGTTGGTATGAGGTGTCATACAAAACAACGCAATACAAGAATACATTGGCCTAAGTGACTGAAAAGGAATGTGATAGGAATGCACGTCTGGAACAAAAATAAAGTGTTATTATGTTCGTCGTTGGCATTCTGTCTAGCCATTCAGATTTATAATAAAGAACTTTATAATTGTTATTCTTGTTCTGGTTAAATGAAAACAATGAGTTGTTCAAATTGTAACAGCATTCCATGTACGATGGATAAGTTATTATAAATCTTTATGGTGAAGCACACATACATAACACTGACGCTAAAATGCCATAAGGCAAATGATGTGAATTCCACTCATTAGTGGAACCGCCATTTAGGTCATGTTAGAAAGGAACGCATGAAGGAACTCCATTTGAATGGATTTTTGGAGTCATTCGACTTGGAATCGTTTGGCGCTTGCAAATCTCTTCTAAAAGAGAATGACTTAAATACCGTTCATAGGCCAAGAGTTGAACGGGCAACTAACTTAGTGGAAACATACATAGTGATGTATATGGTTCACTGGGCATAGTTGTGTGCGGGAGATTCTTCTACTTCATGAAAACTTCTAACAATGAATTGAGTATATATATATGGATATATTCGATAAGGAAGAAGTTTGAAACATTTGAATGGATTCAAATAAATTTCAGCATGAATTGGAAATCATCGTAATAGAAAAGTCAAATATCTGTGATTGGATCATGGTGGAAACATTTGAATTACGAGTTTTAGCGAACATCTAAGAGAGTTATGAAATTGTTCTACAACCTCACGTTTCTTGGAGTATCATAATGATGACGGAGTATCCAAGAGACGTATCCAAACCTTGTTGGATTAATGATGAGATAATATAAAATGATGCCATTATATTTTTGTGGATTATGCTTTAGAGACTATCGCTTTTACACTGAATAGAGCATCATCATGATCCATTGAAATGACACCATACGAGTTATGGCATGGGTATAAACCCTAAATGGTCCTTTCATAAATTTTGGTATGCATAGCATAAGTAAATGAGTTTACAACCAAAATCGGATAAATGTCTTTGTTGATTATCCCATGAAATTGATTGGGAATTCTTTCCACTATGAAGTCAAAGACAAAAGTGTTTTTCAATGTTTCTTACTTATTTCAAAGAAATTGTTTCTAGCGAACTATTTTAGTGGGAGGACAATAGAACTTGATAAGGTTTATGAACCTGAGCATGATGATCAGAGTAGCACAACATCGGAAATGGTTCCGGAAACGGCTACGAAGATCATGGCTCCCATGTCTACAAAGTGTTATAGTCATGGAGATCAAAGTACTTATTGAACCTTGTAGATTAGGTTTATTTGTGATCAAATAAATGATTTGTGAACAAAGGATTGATTTTGAACAATGATAAACCAACTACATACAAAGAAGTTATGATGGGCCCTGACTCCGTTAAAATGGCTATGCGCCATGAAATCCAAGATAGGTGAATACTTTTTGAAAGTAAATGGATCTATAGAATTGATGGACTTGGATGGAATATCCTTAAAGAAGCTTGACTTATCGAAAAGTAGTTTACGACAAAGTTCAAAGATTTGACTATGATAAGATTAGATCTTCCGTATCAATGCTTAAAGTCTATGTGGATTATTCTAGTAATCGCTACATATTTCTTTTATGAGATATGATAGTAGGATGGCAGAAATACATTCCTTACCAGAAGTGTGTATGAAGGATGTATACTAGATACAAACCAAGAGTTTTGCTGGTCCGTGGAATACTAGATAGGTATACAAACTTCAATTGGATGAAGTGAGTATCGCGGAGTTGGAATCTTCACCGGATGAAATAATCAAGAGTTTTGATTTCATCAGAAACGATGAAGATGCTTGCATTTGCAAGAAATTAAGTGGGAGCGCTGAGACATATTTGTAATACTTTATGTAGATGACATATCGTTGATTATAAATAGTGTAATTATAAAATTGATTAAAAGGTTTCATTGAGAATTAACATCAATGAAAGGATATGAATTGAAACATATTTAGTGTCAAGATCTATGAAGATAGATTGAAACACATAATAAGTTTAAGTTAAAGTACATAGAATGAATATTGAAGTAGTTCAATACAAAATGTTAAGAAGATGTTCTTTTCATGTGAAGGTTTAACAAGACTTGAGTGTATTTGACACTCGATGAGTTAATACACATGAGTGATTTCAGATCACGAATAATATGTACGAAGTCAGATTTCCTGTGCTCTAAAGTGTTATGAGCATATACTAGAATGATTCATGTAATGATCATTGGACAACAGTAAGAATATCCCTGAGTGCTTTAGAAGAACCAAGGGTATATATATATATATAGTTTTTGTATGGGGTAATGACAAACAAATCGCTGTAAGGTGTTGCACCGATATTGTTTTGTCACATATAAGAATAAAATTTCAATCTCAATTAGGCTAAGTGTTATTTAAAAGGTAGCACAATGAGCTAGAATATGTCTATGCTAGATTTAGATGAGTTCTAAATATTGTGACGGATTTTACAAATGTAGGCAGAGTATGTCATTGTTTTGACAATGACTGAGGATGTTAAGTCGAGGAGTTCTTTGAGAACTTGGTGTAGTTCCGATAGTGTCAGAACTTTGAAGCTATATTGTGTGTGACAATATTAGTGACTTATTTCAGACCGCGGAATTAAGGTTCCACCAGAGGACTAAGCATATACAATTAATGCCGACTCATTTGGAAAATGAGTGATGCGTAGAGACGCAAATGAATTGCAAAATACATACGTTTCTGAGAGTGTCAGATTCGTTGACTAAAACCTCTCCCGTGAGCAAAACATGATAAGCACCAGAAGGCCAAGGTGTTATATCTTTTCAAATGTAAACTAGATTATTGACTCTAGTGCAAGTGGGAGACTGTTGGAGATATGCCCAAGAGGCAATAATAAAATGGTTATTATAATATATCTTTGTGTTTATGATAATGTTTGCATACCATGCTATAATTGTATTAACCGAAACATTGATACATGTGTGTTATGTAAACAACAAGGAGTCCCTAGTAAGCCTCTTGTATAACTAGCTTGTTGATTAATGGATGATCATGGTTTCGTGATCATGAACATTGGATGTTATTGATAACAAGGTTATGTCATTAGGTGAATGATATAATGGACAAACACCCAAATGAGCATAGCATAAGATCAAGTCATTAAGTTCAATTTGCTATAAGCTTTCGATACATAGTTGCCTTAGTCCTTCGACCATGAGATCATGTAAATCACTTACACCGGAAGGGTACTTTGATTACATCAAACGCCATTGCGTAAATGGGTGGCAATAAAGGTGGGATTAAGTATTTGGAAAGTGTGAGTTGAGGCATATGGATCAATAGTGGGATTTGTCCATCCTGATGACGGATAGATATACTCTGGGCCCTCTCGGTGGAATGTCATCTGATTAGCGTGCAAGCATATGAATAGTTCATAAGAGATCACATACCACGGTACGAGTAAAGAGTACTTGTCGGTAACGAGGTTGAACAAGGTATGGAGATACCGATGATCAAACCTCGGACAAGTAAAATATCGCGAGACAAAGGGAATTGGCATCGTATGTAAATGGTTCAATCGATCACTAAGTCATCGTTGAATATGTGGGAGCCATTATGGATCTCCAGATCCCGCTATTGGTTATTGCTCTGAGAGGAGTCTCGACCATGTCTGCATAGTTCGCGAACCGTAGGGTGACGCGCTTAAGGTTCGATGTCGCATAAGTAGATTCGGAATATGAGATGGAGTCCGAAGTTTTTGTTCGGAGTCTCGGATGGGATCCAAGACATCACGAGGAGGTCTAGAATGGTCCGGAGAATAAGATTCATATATGGGAAGTCATTTTCAGGGTTACCGGAAAAGTTCAGGATTTTTCGGTATTGTACCCGAGGTTCTAGAAGGTTCCGGAGGGTACCATAGTGGGGCCCACCTATCCCGAACGTCCAACATGGACCGTAGGGGGTCACATAGGCCCACATGGGCCAGGCACACCAGCCCCCAAGGCCCATGTGGCTGGATCAAGTGGATAAGATCAAATCCCTTAAAATTAGGGACTTAACTTGGGGGGGAAGTTGCCCCCCTTGTTTTGGCCGACCCAAAGGCTTGGAGGGGGGGCCAAGGCAGCCCCCCACGCCTATATAAGAGGGAGGGGAGGGCTGGGGCGCAACACATGATTTCCCCAAGCCCTAGCCGCCCCTCTCTCCCTCCTCCTTCTTCCTGCGCAGGCTTGGCGAAGCCCTGCAGGAATTTCTCCTCCACCTCCACCACCACGCCGTCGTGCTGCTGGGATTCCGAGGGGATCTACCACACCTCCGCTGCCCGCTGGAACGGGGAGAGGAAGGGCTTCATCGACACCGTACGCGCGACCGAGTACGGAAGTGCTGCCGGATTGCAGCACCGGGACGATCGTCTACACCAACAACGAGATCTAATCTCGTAGGCTTTGGAAATCTTCGAGGGTTAGTCTCATATCAATCTCGTTGCTCCGATCTTGTAGATTAGATCTTGGGTGTTCCATAGATTAGATCTTGGATTTATTCGTCTTGCGGTAGGAAATTTTTTGTTTTCTATGCTACGAACCCCTTCAAGATGTGCTGGAGCTTGGTGCAGGTGAAAAACAGGCAGAGGCACAACTTCTCGATCTCAAGGTACCTCGTTTCTGCATCCAACATCCTTCTGCTGAGGTAGAATACTAATCTCTCCAGGCCATCATAAACTTGCACCACCACTGAAGCAATGGAAGTGTCAGCTACTGACAGGTATATGTAAAATGGCCTGTCTTGTTGGGGCGGCACCAACACGGGTGGCTTTGTCAGGTACTCTTTGATTTCGTCAAACGCTTGCTGCTGCTCTGCCCCCCAGCAAACTCCTCATCAAATTTAATTTTGACCAACCCCATGAACGGCTCAATTCGCCCTGACAGATTGGAGATGAATCTTCTGACGAAGTTGATTTTGCCGATGAGACACTGGAGCTCCTTCTTCGTGGTGGGTGGCTTCATCGTTCGCACTGCCTCCTGACTTTTCGGGCCGATCTGTTACCACCCGATTTTGGCCAAATCAGGAGTTGGGCCGTAAGTGAAGATGGGCTTAGAAGATTACACGTGGAGCATCTTTGAAGCGGCCTTGTGCTAAGAGTTTGGAGCATCTTTGAAGCAGTTACATAAATTTTATAATAATGTGGATCTCCCTTGGGTCAAATTAATAAGGAACACATATTATTACAGAGAAGTGCCACATGCAGTCACTGTTTGTGGATCTTTTTGGTGGAGAAACATTATGAAATTGTTTGATATATACAGACAAGTGACACATTGCAAACTTGGAAATGGGGAAACAATTCTCTTTTGGTCAGACAATTGGAATGATTGGGTTATTCATGAGAGATTTCCAAGACTTTTTTCGTTTGCCAAGGACAAACTCATCTCAGTTAAAGAGGCTTTACAAACTACTGACCCAGCACAAGCTTTTCATCTTCCTATTTCAAATGAAGCTGCTGTTGAATTAAGAGCACTCCAAGATCTGTTAGCAGGAGTTGGAATACTGAATAATAATGATCAGTGGCTTATCACAAAGAACCAAGCTGGAGCTTTTATTCCCAGTCAGGTGTATAGAATGAGCTTCCAGCATATTCCTTCTCATTTTCCTTCACAGTGGATCTGGAAGAGTAAATGTACCTCTAAGCATAAATTTTTTGCATGGCTCATCTTGCATGATAGAATCAACACGAAGGATATGCTGAGAAGAAGGCATTGGCAAGTTACCTCGGACCATACTTGTGTTCTTTGCCATACTGATGCTTTGGAAGATTGGTCCCACTTATTCTTTGAGTGTACCTTTAGCGTTAGAGTGTGGGTATACTTACAAATAAATTGGACGCAGGGATCAGGACCAGAGATGCTAAAGAATACCAAAAAAAGATTTAAGGGCCCCTGTTTTGTGGAGATTATTATTTTGGCTTGCTGGAATATATGGAAGCAGAGGAATAACAAGATTTTTAAGAATATAAGGCCAACATTCAGGAATTGGAAGGAGGGGTTTGTTTCTGATGTTACCCTACTTAAGCATAGGGTGAAGGAAAGTTCTGTGCCCATTTTGTCATCATGGCTTGACAACTTGTTGTAATCTGTATTTTTAGTGGTAGGTTGCTTTTTTCTTTCTTTTTGTTTATACTCTTTGTACATAACTTTTGATTCTCAAGTAATAAAAGGCTGTGGGGGGCTCCCCTGCAGTAGTTAGTTTCAAAAAAAAAAAAGTTGCCCGTGTATCTGTAACATATTAGATCGCATTGTAATTTAGAATTAAGAGATAGAGTCTGGCCCGTGCACGGTTAGGTGCACGCCTCAATTAGAAAGTCCCTTGGACTATAAATATGTATCTAGGGTTATCGGGAAAGGAGGACAATCATCGTTCAACCAACACAAATCAAATCAGGCGCATCGCCACCCCTTCTCTTCGAGGGTTTCTCCCGTGTAAGCACCATGCTGCCTAGATCGCATCTAGCGATCTAGGCAGTATAAGTTTATTCGTCAACCTTGTACTGCTCGTTCTGAAGCCTTGTTGATGGCGAGCAGTACTATTTATCCTTAGGTGTTTAGGGGCTAGCATTGGTGCTTTCACGTGCATATCTGCGTGGCAATGCCGTCCCTCGACACCTAGCTGCCCTTACGTCGATCCAGGTAAGGGCAGCATCTTGCTTGTTCTTACTTAGTAGATCCGATCCGTTATAGTTGCTCCTTGCTCCGCAAGGATTGGTTTAATATCTGCATAGTTAGGCCTTATGTTGGGGTCGGAGGATCCGGTAGTGCGTTAGGCGTTGTTTACCGTCCCTGCGAGGGATGTTCCGAGGATCAACGTTATGTTGGTTTTTAGGCCTCTCGTAGGGGTAGTTTGCATCGTCTCTCGTAGCTGCTAGGCCCGATCGCACTTAGGACGTTCCGATTATGCGGTGAAAACCCTAAACTATCGTGGATCGCTTTAGCTTTGTCCTGATCAAGCAGGATCCCCATGCCATTGTAAATCCAACGTGAAACATGGGGCGGCTCCTTGAGCCGATCCACAGGGAAACCCGAGAGCCGATAGGGCTCGTATTTAATGTTTACGTGTCTACCATGCAGAACAATCGAAGCACTAACACCTTCCTGATCGGGTCTAGGTCGGTGGCACGCCCTAGCAACCGCCAGGACGTTGGCCGAAGATTTGCGGGACGACGCGAGGTGCCAGGGATCCACTAAGCGGCCCTGGGAGCTTCCCGGCTCTTCGTGTTGCTTAACCAACGCCCGTCGGGGGGTTTTGGAGGGTAACATTCTGGCACGCCCGGTGGGACACGACGTCGGCATCTACGTCAACATCCACGTCAACATCGGCATCCGAGATGGCGGAGGAACAGATCACATATGAGGATCTTCCTCCTGATCATAAGAAGAAGTACGATGAGCTGAAGGCCATCGTTGAAGCCGAACTCATCGGCTCCTTTGAGAAGACCCGTTCGCACGGTATCAGGTTCAAAGGATTCACGCCACAAGGCGTCCTCGACGGGTTAGATCTGTCTCTCCCTTCAGATGAGCGTACCAGAGCCCTACGACAGGAGGTCAACTACATGGTGGCCCATTCACTGCATCGGCACTCTGAGAGCCTGGTGAACACTTTGGAGCGCGTTGCGCTCCGTGTGGTGCAAGAGATCATGGAGCGTCGATACTCCCCTTCAGGACCTGTTCTAGGGACGCACCAGGGAGAGATGCAACTCCACACCAGGCCACCTCTGCCGTACGCAACGGCGGCTCCACAGCAACAAGGCTCACCGGCATACGTCGTCTACAAAGTTGGGGGTGACCCGGGCGACTATCAGTTCTTGCATGACCCGCCCAAGGAAATCCCACACGGATACGTGTGCGCGTATGTGCCGGATTGCAACAACTGGATGCAGGCGATCCAGGCTCCACCAGGAGGGATTGCCGGAGCAGGAGCAATTGTTCCGGCAGGAAGAACGATCGCAGCAGCGGGGAGTTTAGGAGCAGAAGCTGAGAAACAAGCGTGGTTAGCCAAGTATACCACTGCACCAGTCCAGGAAAGTTCAGCTGCCACTACCTCCACCGCAGATCAGATCAGCGCAGTCCGAGAGATCAGTTCGGCATCTTGCCGAAGAAGAAGGTAATCGGCTATTCCAAGCCGTACCCCAATGAGTTCGACCTGATCCCACTACCGCCTAAGTACCGGCTTCCGGACTTCAAATTCAGTGGGTCAGAAGGGTCAAGCTCCATCGAGCACGTGAGCGCAGGCCCAGGGCATGGTTTCAGATCGGATCAGCTACGGTGAGGTTCTTCTCAGCCTCACCGGTCCAGCGTTTGGGTGGTACACCGTTGCCCAGTGCAATCATGGAAGCAGCTAGAGGAACTGTTCCACACCCAATACCATTCAAAAGCCACTGAAGCTGGTATTGCCGAACTAGCACAGGTTCGGCAGAAGCGAGGAGAGCCAGTCTCTGAATACATCCAACGTTTCAGAACTGTCAAGAACCGATGCTATTCGGCTCACCTAACTGAGAAAGAGGCAGTCGAGCTGGCCGTGGCAGGCCTTGCAGCGTCATTCAAGGACCTGACGTTCCAGGTTGAATACAACTCGTTGACGCACCTGGTCAATAGACGACCTTATATGAACAGCGCCATCCAGAACTGTACCAGACAAGTTCAAGCGCGCGATAACCCTGGTCAATGCTGACGAGGATGAAGATTCTGCGGAAGATCAGGAAGTTGCGAGCCGAGTGGACTCGGACGCCGACCTGTCCCTGCAAATGGGTGAACCCACCAGGGCCTCCAAGAGGGTTGGACTTTGACGTGACCAACACGGAATAGATCTTCGATCTCTCTGAAAGAGAAACGTTGAAGCTACCCGACGGCCACAAGATCCCTACCAGAGAGATGAACAAGAGGCCATACTGCAAATGGCATCATACGTTCACGCACGCCACCAATGACTGCAAAGTATTGCGCGCACAAATTCAGATGGCGATAGAATCAGGCCGATTAACTTTTGGACAGTTTGCCATGAAGGTAGACATG
The DNA here is from genome assembly GCA_030979885.1 of Lolium multiflorum. NCBI lineage: Eukaryota > Viridiplantae > Streptophyta > Magnoliopsida > Poales > Poaceae > Lolium > Lolium multiflorum. Next base: position 126,739,616 of record CM061750.1, read on the forward strand.
CGTCCGTTTCCGGACGTCAACATGGTGGACCTAAGCCACTCCATAAGAGAGCCAGGTTCTCTTTCGATGTCAATATGGCAGGGTTTGTGATCCGCCATGGCGTGGACAAGGCAGAGAGCAGCCACTCACGTGGCAAAGATAAAGCAGAGAACTCTCGTGGCAAAGATAAAGAGGAGGCCGTTCCAAGCGACCGGCCCCAAGACGATGACAGACGGTACCTAACCAAGGAGGAGGTGAGAAGCATACGGTATCGCGCCCATTATCCGTGCATCTCCTCAACAAATATGAGCAGCACGACCGACGTCGGCGCTACGACGAAGACGATGAAAGATATCGTCGGTCCGATGCGGAGAACAGGAGGTATCGTCAGAATGACGGCAACAACGACGGGTACGAACGTCGCGCCAGTGGGAGGTCAAGGGAGCAAGACAGCGTGGATAAGCACTGGAACTGTCCCTTCTTCAAACATTGCTGGGACTCAGGAATGAGCCGATTGCCAACAATCGAGAACTGCCCAGAATGCACACAGCGAAGGAGAAGGGCAGACGGAGTTTCAGTGTTCGAGCGTCTAGGACCTCTCCCACATCAGAGTAAACGAGCTGAGTCATCTCAAGAAGAAGACTTTGAGGAGTCAGATGGAGAAGAAGATAGGTATCACCGACCAAGGTGGTGCCCTGATGGACTCAGCCATTCTCAAAAGCGTAGGGTGCAGCGGCTGCGAAACCTGGAAGAAGCCGAGGCACAGTACCTGTACACGTTGAGGAGAGCACGGCCCGATCTGGCCGTGAAAATTCAGCAAATAGTGGAGACGGGCGCGCCCGCCAAAGAAAGTATGGCGCCCAAAACAGGCGAAAGCCGATGCACAGGCATCGGCTGATGCCGATGCAGACACGGCTGATGCGAACATGGTATTCATACTCCCATCGGAGTTTCGTGCTCCAAGCGACGAGGAAGTTTCAGTGGCTCAATTCGACTGTGGTCCACGACCGGTTATCTTTGAAAAGCCACGAGATAGAAGCTACAGGCATCTGAAAGCCCTATACTTGAGGGGATACATCAATGGGCAGCCTGTCAGCAAGATGTTGGTTGATACCGGAGCGGCAGTCAACATAATGTCGTATTCCATGCTACGTCGTTTGGGACATTCCAGCGACGATCTGATCAAGACCAAAATCACATTAAGCGACTTCAACGGCCAGGCGTCAAGCGAAAGGTGTTCTGAATGTAGAACTTATCGTAGGCCGGAAGACCATACCTACGCGTTCTTCATCGTTGACAGCAAAGCAATTACGCCGTCCTATTGGGAAGGGATTGGATTCATGCTAACTGTTGCATCCCGTCTACAATGCACCAATGCATCATACAGTGGGATGGAGATGAGGTGGAAGTCGTTCAGGCGGATGACTCGATCGAGATATCATTAGCTGCCATGAGCGTGTGGGAAGCAGATGACCAAGAACCGCTCTCTGGAATCAGTTTAGAGGGTTGTGAGCGCATCGAAGCTTCGAAAAATGGGGTAAGGCTGGTTTTATCCACCGGCCTAACGGAGTAGCAAGTTCAAGACATTGGACACACGTGGCAAGGCCGATCCCCAGATCGCCCTAAAAATAAAAAAGCAGGGATCTTATCTCCAGCATGCCACGTAGCTACAGCGGAAGTTCAAGAAGTTGCAAATCATCGCCAAAGTATTGCAACGGAAAGGGAGGCCGATTCCCGCAATCGGCCAAAATTATCCTCAACATACCTTGTCTGTGTTCAGCATTGATCCAACAGAGGCCTGAAGAGCCGATGCCATCAATTACTTGACAGAATCGGCTCGGGGGGCACATAGATGGATGAGATATGAGGATACGGAGCTGGGAACGGATGCCAAATGTCCAACAGAGCAGCTCAAGCATGGGGGTCGATACATAAATAAATCGGCCATAAAAACTCGAAAATACAAAAAATTTGAGCACAGCCGATGCGTAGACATTGACTTAAGGATTCAAAGCCGATGCACGGCCATCGACTCAAGGGATACGACTGTCACAAGCAGAAGCCTAATGGAGCAGTCACCAAGTACGTAATGAGGTTCTACTGAAGGAGTCCCTCAGTGGAATGGTTGGTGGCTCCGTTGGCGAATCCTCGAGGTCAGCAGCGCCGGCATAAGCATGCAGATCAGGTTCAGCCAATGAACATTCAATTGGCTGTGGCATCTCCTCCTAGGGTTTGACCAAGGTGGCAACTTCATCAGACATCGTCACCAGAAACTGCATTAGTCTGCTCGAGGTGATGAGTCGATCTGAGCAGCAGGGCACAAGAAGGGAGCTGGGAAGAGTTCAAGGGCCACTGCGTGTGAGGCTTCTTAGTTCAAGGGAGCTGCTGATCCTTTCAGAGCCGTCCTAATGCACTGTCTCCCTGGGTGCTCAAGTTTTGATGAAGAGCTGGAATGACTCGGGGGGCAGCTCACCTTGGAGGTTCTCTGCTATTAACAGCCGATTTGTTCAGAATCGGCTGATGCTGCACTGCAATTGGGAAGCCGATGGTGGCCCATTCGGTGGATGTACTTCTTGTCCTCGCCTTGGCCGAGGCTCGGGGGGCAGCTAGCCCTGAAAATTCCTCATTCTGAAGAGCCTGTGGTGTTGACATTGGCTATCTCTGCATCATAACCATGTGGAACAGGAGGACTCTTGCAGAGGAAAGCCATTATGATGGCAAGAAGAGTTTGTAGAAGGAGCCATCATCGTTGATCAGGCTCTAAACCAGTCCGTTGCTGCAAAGAAACAAACGTCACAAGGGAAGCTGTGAACGAGTGACACCTGTTTTACAGGAGTATCAGCTTCAAAATCAAGATTGTCAGCAGCGGACTAAGGAGCTGTCCTGGAAGCATTAATCCAGGAGTTTTGCCGTCAGGACAAACACTACGATCGGATGATTTCAAAGTCCAAGGATCTAGGGGTCTCACGGCTGCGCGTTGGACCTGTCCGGTTGGAAGTTTGGATCTAAGCTTCATGGGTTGCAAGTTAACATCTGAGGAGGCAATTAGATCGACCTGTTTTGCAATCTATTGGGAAAGCTGATGCTTTGCCATCGGCTCATTGAGCATCTACCGAATCAACAATCGGCAGACTCAGTACGAAGGGCAATCGGCTAAATCGTCGCTAAGGGAATCAGTAAAATCAAATTGGGGAATTCTTCATTGATAAACAAGGATTTCTTACATAAAGAGCTGATTGCTCTCAAAAGGAACTGCTAGGGGGGACATTGCCCCTACTACTCCTAGCTCTATCCTATCTAGGGCCGCTGCTGCCCTCGCCGTCGCCGCCGCCGGCGCCGCCCGCCGGTTCGTCGTCATCGTCGTAGTGACCACCGCGGACCTTCATCGTCTTCATCGCTCGCTGCGCCGCCATAGTCGCCGTCGAAGTCGCGATGTTGCCCGGCCAGGCAGCGTGGCCGGCGGTTCGTCGGAGGAGGTGGTGTCCTCCTCCTCTTCCTTCACCTCCTCGGCGGAGGAGTAGCCGTCCCAGAGAAGCCGTCGTCATCGCTTTCCTCCTCCGATTGCCCAATGGCAAGGAAGCGAAGGTCGCTCTCCCCGTCCGTTAAGGACTGGTTCTTCGGACCAGACGAAGGAGTCGTGGGTCGACTCGTCCCCGCCGGCTATGGCGCGGCGAATGTTGGCCTCCTGTGGGTCCCATTCAGGCGTTGGCTCGCGGGAGGTGGAGGATTGGGTGGAAAGACCCGATGAGGGAGAAGACGAAGAGGAAGACATGGCGGCGGAGGAGGGTTTTTGGTTTGCCGATGGCTACTGTGGAGCAGGGGGATGAAGAAAGAAACCACAGAAGTGGCCAAATAAAAGGGTGGATTTAATGCCTAAGGTTCCGAGGACGTGGTGCAACCGTCAAATCGTGCGAGAAGATGAGAAGGCAAGACGTCATCATGAAGAAAACTGCGACGGTTCTGCCATGACATGACCCTTCGAAGGAGGCAGATGGTTTTGCAATTATCATTATCAAAACCAGGGGGGGCATGTGTTACCACCCGATTTTGGCCAAATCAGGAGTTGGGCCGTAAGTGAAGATGGGCTTAGAAGATTACACGTGGAGCATCTTTTAAGCGGCCTTGTGCTAAGAGTTTGGGCTAAGTTGCCCGTGTATCTGTAACATATTAGATCGCATTGTAATTTAGAATTAAGAGATAGAGTCTGGCCCGTGCACGGTTAGGTGCACGCCTCAATTAGAAAGTCCCTTGGACTATAAATATGTATCTAGGGTTATCGGGAAAGGAGGACAATCATCGTTCAACCAACACAAATCAAATCAGGCGCATCGCCACCCTTCTCTTCGAGGGTTTCTCCCGTGTAAGCACCATGCTGCCTAGATCGCATCTAGCGATCTAGGCAGTATAAGTTTATTCGTCAACCTTGTACTGCTCGTGCTGAAGCCTTGTTGATGGCGAGCAGTCCTATTTATCCTTAGGTGTTTAGGGGCTAGCATTGGTGCTTTCACGTGCATATCTGCGTGGCAATGCCGTCCCTCGACACCTAGCTGCCCTTACGTCGATCCAGACGTAAGGGCAGCATCTTGCTTGTTCTTACTTAGTAGATCCGATCCGTTATAGTTGCTCGTTGCTCCGCAAGGATTGGTTTAATATCTGCATAGTTAGGCCTTATGTTGGGGTCGGAGGATCCGGTAGTGCGTTAGGCGTTGTTTACCGTCCCTGTGAGGGATGTTCCGAGGATCAACGTTATGTTGGTTTTTAGGCCTCTCGTAGGGGTAGTTTGCATCATCTCTCGTAGCTGCTAGGCCCGATCGCACTTAGGACGTTCCGATTATGCGGTGAAAACCCTAAACTGTCGTGGATCGCTTTAGCTTTGTCCTGATCAAGCAGGATCCCCATGCCATTGTAAATCCAACGTGAAACATGGGGCGATCGGCTCCTTGAGCATCCACAGGGAAACCCGAGAGCCGATAGGGCTCGTATTTAATGTTTACGTGTCTACCATGCAGGAACAATCGAAGCACTAACACCTTCCCGATCGGGTCTAGGTCAGGTGGCACGCCTAGCAACCGCCAGGACGTTGGCCGAAGATTTGCGGGACGACGCGAGGTGCCAGGGATCCACTAAGCGGCCCTGGGAGCTTCCCGGCTCTTCGTGTTGCTTAACCAACGCCCGTCGGGGGGTTTTGGAGGGTAACACGATCTCAATTCCGCGTTCATGAACCAAGAAACCCAGGAACTGACCGGCCGTCACACCAAAGGCACACTTCTTTGGATTCATTCTTAGTCCGAACTTTCTAGTTCGGTCCAGGACGTGTCGCAAATCTTCCAAGTGTCCGTCCACCGAAACAGACTTGACCACCACGTCATCGATGTAAATCTCCACCAATTTGCCGATTAAATCATGAAAGATGTAATTCATGGCTCTTTGGTATGTTGCGCCGGCATTCTTCAGTCCAAAGGTCATGACTACATATTCAAACAAGCCCACCGAGCCTTGCACTCTGAATGCAGTCTTGTATATATCTTCTGGAGCCATAAAAATTTGGTTGTAGCCGGCATTGCCATCCATGAAACTCAAAATCTTATGACCAGCAGCTGCATTGATCAATGTCTCTGCTACTGGCATTGGATATTCATCCTTTGGAGTGGCACTATTGAGATTCCGAAAATCTATGGCGACGCGCCATCGGCGATCCTTCTTCTCCACAGGTACAACATTGGAAATCCACTCAGCGTACCTGCATGGCCTGATGAACCCGGCGCCCAACATCTTCTGGATCTCTTTCTTGACTTCCACCAAGATTTCGGCCTTCATCTGTCGTGCTCGCTGCTGGAATGGCCGAAATCCTTTCTTCAGGGAGCCGATGCTCAATGATGCTCCTGTCTAACCCAGGCATCTCCGTATAATCCCATGCAAAACAATCTGGGTACTCTTTCAACAAGGCTATCATCAGGCCCCTCAGATGCGGATCTAACTTTTTGCGATAAATGTTGGTCGTGGCTTATCCCCAGGACCAATGTCAATCTCTTCCAGCTCATCAGCTGATGTAAACCCATACCCCAGCTTTCCATCGCCTGCTAAATCAATGCTGAACACAGGCAAAACGCATGTTGAGGATAATTTTGGCCGATTGCTAGAATCGGCCTCCTTTTTCATTGCAATGCTCAATGAGGGTTTACAACTTATCGGTTCTCTACTATGGCTACGTGACATGCTTGAGGTGAACTCGTTGCTTTTTATTTTTTGGGGCCGATCGCAGGGATCGGCCTTGCCACGTACGTCTACTGACTCAGGTCTTGCTCCTCTGTCAGGCCGGTGGATAAGACCAGCCTCACCCCGTTTTTGAAGCTTGCGCTCGCAGCCGTCCAAACTGATTCCGGAGAGCGGCTCTTGGTCGTCTGCATCCCAAATATTCATGTCAGCCAATGAGATCTCGATTGAGTCATCTGCATGAACGACCTCCACTTCATCTCCATCCCACTGTATGATGCATTGGTGCATTGTGGATGGAATGCAACAGTTAGCGTGGATCCAATCCCTTCCTAGCAGGACAGCGTAAGTGCTTTTGCTGTCGACGATGAAGAATGACGTAGGGATGGTTTTTCGGCCTACGGTTAGATCTACGTTCAGAACACCTTTTGCTTCTGACGCTTGGCCGTTGAAATCGCTTAATGTGACGTTGGTCTTGATCAGATCTTCGTTAGAGCATCCCAAACGTCGTAGCATGGAGTACGGCATTATATTGACTGCCGCTCCCGTGTCAACCAACATCTTGCTGATAGGCCGCCCATTGATATAACCTCTCAGTATAGGGCTTTCAAATGCCTGTAGCTCCTCTCTCGTGGCTTCTCAAAGATGACCGGCCGTGGACCGCAGTCAAACTGTGCCACCGACACTTCCTCGTCTTTTGGAGCACAAAACTCGACGGGAGTATGAACACCATGTTTGTATCAGCCGATGCCTCCGCATCGGCTTTTGTCCTGCTTGGGGCGCACACTTTCAGGCGGGCGCGTCTCCGTTTCCAACGTTTGTTGCATTTTCACGGCCAGATCGGGCCGTGCTTTCTCAACGTGTACAGGTACGCGCCTCGCTTCCTCCAGTTTCGTAGCCGCTGCACCCTACGCTTCGGGAATGGCTGAGTCCATCAGACACCACCTTGGCCGGTGGTATCTATCTTCTTCTTCTCGACTCCTCGAAGTCTTCATCTCGAGATGACTCAGCTCGTCTGTTCCGAGGTGGGAGAGGCCCTAGACGCTTGAACACCGAAACTTCATTTGTTCCCTTCCTCTCGCTGTCTACATTCGGCTTCTCGATTGTAGGCAATCAGCTCATTCCTGAGTCCCAACAGTGTTTAAAGAAAGGACAGTTCCAATGCCTATCCATGTCTTCTTGCTCTCTTGACCTCCCTCTAGCGTGACGCTCATACCCGTCGTTGTCTCTATCATATCGACGATATTTCATGTCATTTGCATCAGACCGACGATATCTCTCATCATCTACGTCGTAGCGCCGACGTCGGTCATACTGCTGCTCATATTTGTTAAGGAGATGCGCGGAGGGTGGCCATTGATACCGCACGCTTCTCACTTCTTCCTCGGTCAGGTACCGTCTGTCATCATATTGGGGCCGGTCGCGTGGATCGGCCTCCTCTTTATCCTTGCCACGGGAGTGACTGCTTTCTGCTTTATCCTTGCCATGGCGGTTCACAAGCCCTGCCATGTTGATATTGAACGAGAAACCTGGCTCGCATCTTATGGAATGACTGAGAACCACCATGTTGACGCCAGGAAACGGTTGTGTGTCAACTTTCATGGCAAACTGACCGAAGATTAATCGGCCTTGTTCTATCGCCATTTGAATCTGTCCGCGCAATACTTTGCAGTCGTTGGTGGCGTGGGTGAACGTGTGATGCCATTTGCAGTACGGCCTTCCGTTCATCTCTTGTAACGTAGGGATTTTGTGGCCTTCGGGTAACTTCAGCTATTTTTCCTTCAGCAGCAAATCAAAAATCTGCTCAGTTTTGCTTAAATCAAAGTCAAACCCTTTTAGAGGCCCTGGTTGTTTCACCCATTTGCAGGACACGGGTACTGCCGTCCGAGCCCATTCAGCCACGGCGACTTCCTGGTCATCTGCAGAGTCTTCAGTCTCTTCTGCATCGACCAGGCCTATCGGGCGCTTGAACTTGTCTTGCACTGGTGGCGCTGCTCATACGATGTCGCTTCTGGACCATATGCGTCAGTGAATTGTACTCTACTTGGAAAGTCAGATCTTTAAGTGGCGCCGCGAGGCCTGCCACTGCTAGCTTGACTGCTTCTTTCTCAGATAAGTGAACCGAATAACATCGGTTCTTGACGGTCCTGAAACGCTGAATGTAATCAGACACCGTCTCTCCCCCTTTGCCGCACCGTGATCGGCAATGCCAGCTTCGGTAGCTTCTGAATGATATTGTATGTGAAACTGTTCTTCCAGCTGCTTCCAGGTCCGAACTGAATCTGGTGGCAACGAGGTGTACCACCCAAAGGATGGACCCGTGAGAGATTGCGCAAAGAACCTCACACGTAGCTGGTCTGATGCTGAAACCATGCCCAACTGTGCCAAATATCGGCTCACGTGCTCAATTGAGATAGACCCCTCTGATCCACTGAATTTTGTGAAGTCAGGGAGCCGATACTTAGGCGGTGTGATCAGATCATTGGGGATACGGCTTGAATAGCCGATCGCTCTTCTTCGGCAGGATACCGAACTGGTCTCTCAAGATTGCACCGATCTGATCCACCGTAGGAGCTGTAGGGGTTGAGCTTTCATGACTCGTTCCGGTGGCATATTTAGCTAGCCACGTTTCTCAGCATCTCCTCCGTAACTCCCTCCTGTCCGCAAATCCCTCCTGCTGTAGTCTGGATCGTGTGCGACCAGTTGTTGCAGTCCGGCACGTATGTGCACACGTATCCATGTGGGATCTCCTTGGGCGGCTCATACAGGAACTGGTAATCGCCAGGATCACCACCAACCTTGTAGACGACGTATGCCGGTGAACCTTGTTGCTGTGGGGCTGAAACGTGAATGGCAGCTGTGGCCTAGTGTGGAGCGGTATTTCTCCCTGGTGCGTTCCTAAGGCAGGTCCTAAAGGAGAATACTGACGCTTCATGAGTTCCTGAACCACGTGAAGCGCAACACGCTTGAGAGTGTTCACCAGGCTCTCAGAATGACGATGTAGAGAATGAGCCACCGCGTAGTTAATTTCCTGGCGCAGGGCTCTGGTACGTTCCTCCAAAGGGAGATACAGATCTAGTCCCTCGAGCACGCCTTCGGGTGTGAATCCTTTGAACCTAATGCCATGTGAACGAGTTTTCTCGAAAGAGCCGATGAGATCGGCTTCGAAGACGGCCTTGAGCTCATCATACTTCTTCTTGTGCTCTGCAGGCAGATCTTCGTACTTGATCGGTTTGTCCGCCATCTTGGCTGCAGATGTTGACGTGGTTGCTGCAGTGTCCCACCGGGCGTGCCAGAATGTGTTGCTCTGCCAAACCCACCGGCGGGCAGTGGTTAAGCAACACGAAGAGCCGGGAGGCTCCCAAGACGCTGGTGGGCCCTGGTCCCTCGACGTTGTCCCGCAATGTTCCGGCACACGTCCCGCAGGTGGTGCACCTGACCTATACCTGGTCAGGAAGGTGTTGGATTGCTTCGATTAGTCTCCTGCATGGTAGACACGTAAACATTAAATACGAGCCCGATCGGCTCTCAGGTTGCCCTGTTGATCGGCTCAAAGAGCCGATTGCCCCATGGTTCACGTTGGGTTTACGATGACATGGGGATCCTGGTTGATCAAAACAAAGTTAAACCAATCTATGATAGTTTAGGGTTTTCACCGCATGATCGGAACATCCTACGCGTAGTTGAGCCTAGTAGACACGAAAGATGATGGAAAACTAACCCTAAAAGAGGCCTAAAAACCAACATTAAGTCAATTCCCGGAACAATCCCTCTTAGGGCTAACAAACCACACCTCTCACTACCGGATCGTTCAACCCGTTTGCAAGGCCTAACCATACGGAATTAAACTAATCCTTGAAGAACAAGGAGCAACTATAACAGATCGGATCTACTAAATAACGAACAAGCAAGGTGCTGCCCTTACACCTAGATAGGTGTAAGGGCAGCTAGATATCGAGGGACGGCATAGCTAAGCAAATATGTATAAGAAAAGCATCAATGCAAGCCCCAAAACATCTACGATAAGTAATGATACTCGCCATCAACAATGCTTCAGTACGAGCAACACAAGATAACAAATAAACGTGTACTGCCTAGATCGCAAGATGCGATCTAGGCAGCATGATGCTTACCCGGAAGAAACCCTCGAAACAAGGGGTGGCGATGCGCCGGTTTGTGTTTGTTGTGAACGTGATTGTCCTCCTTTCTCAATAACCCTAGGTACATATTTATAGTCCAAGGGACCTTCTAATTCGGAAGTACACCTAACCGTGTACGGGTTAAACTCTATCTTTTAATTCTAAACTAAGATGCAATCTACTATAATATACAGATACACGGGCAATCTAGCCCAAACTCTTCGTGCAAGGCCGCTTCAGAGACGCTCCACGTGTATATCCTTCAAGCACATCTCAATTACGGCCCATCTCCTGATTTGGCCAAAATCTGGTGATAACACACACGGAGTGTGATAAATCAGGGCCAGTTAACCCTGACGGATTATTGCAAATGTTGTGGCAAAAGTGTGCGACCTCTGCAGAGTGTAAAACTATTCGAATAGCCGTGTCCACGGTTATGGACGATTGGAAAGGCCATACTGTTCCGTCATCAGACCATTTTCAAAATGTGACATGTGACTGGTGACTTGAACTTGAAAGATGAATTTGACTTGAATCACAACAGAGTTGTGGGAATGACACTAATGTTCCCACTTGGGTTATTTAGGCAAATAAAGAGTCTTTTACTACTAAGTTCTTATGAAATAAAACTGGCTTTATGCAAATGAACCTAGAGCTTAGAACCCCCTTACTATAGTTGATAGAGCTTACACTAGTATTAGTTTGCGAGTACTTTAAAGTACTCATGGCTTTGTCCCTGGCTATTCAATCTACTATGTCTCGCAAAAACAATATTCCTGTAATTGCGATGTATGGCATAATAGGCATCTGGACTTAAAAATCCGGGTGTTGACAAGAACAATATAAAAGCTATTCTTGAAGTTGACCATAGTACTTTTGAGGAAAAATACCTAGGCCTTCCAACACCTGAAGGAAGGATGAAAGGATCTGGATTCCAACCGATCAAACAAAGATTTTGGAAAATGTTGAACGTCTGGTTAGAGAGATTCATGGCTATGGCAGCGAAGGAAGTTCTAATTAAATGTGTAGCACAAGCTTTGCCTATCCATGTCATGGGAGTCTTCAAAATGCCTATGAATTTTCATGATGACTATATGAAGATGATCCGCAAATTCTTTTGGGGAGAAGATCAAGATAAAAGGAAGTTCCACTGGGTGGCATGGGATTCCTTATCCGAACCAAAATGCATGGGCGACATGGGATTCAGGGATTCCATAAAATTTAGCCAAGTGTTGCTGGCCCGCCAAGCCTGGAGATTATTGAAAAAGCCTAACTCTCTTTGTGCTAGGTTATTGAAGGCCAAATATTACCCAAACGGGAATCACCTTGACACAGTTTTCTCTAGTGATGCTTCCGCAAGCTGGAAAGGAGTCGAGCATGGGATTGAGCTTCTAAAAAAAGGCGTCATTTGGCGTATAGGAAATGGAAGAAGAAAAAGTACGTATGTGGAGAGATAATTGGCTATCAAGAGATGGAAGACTAAAGATTACTGGAAAAAAAGAAAAAAATCAAGACTAAAATGGGTGAGCAGCCTTTTTGGTAATGGAACCAATGGGTGGAACGAAAACCTGGTACGGTCTTTTTTTTACCCACATGATGCTCAAGAAATCCTAAAACTTAGAGTGCCTGCAGCTGACTTGGAGGATACTGTTGGGTGGCATTATGGAAATAATGATTTTTTTACTGTCAAAAGTGCCTACAAATTGGCATGCACTTTGACTACAGTTAGCCATGATGTCCCAAGTAATGCCCCTAATGGCGACAGAAAGATTTGGCAAAATATCTGGAAGGCTCCTGTTCCAAACAAAGTGCATATCTTCAGCTGTCATCTTGCGTCCGACAATTTATCCACCCAAAAAAATAAATGGAGAATGACTTTGGAGATACAAAATATTTGCACTATCTGCGGAAATGGAGTAGATGATAGCTTCCACGTCACCGTAACATGCTCAAAGGCAAAGGCGCTAAGGCACAAAATGAGAGAGTTTTGGCCACTGCAAAAAGAAGGCAGGTTTGTTAATTCTGGGATGAACTGGCTTCTAATCCTCCTTGATAGTATTCCAAAGAACATGCACATGTTTATTCTACTCGCTTTGTGGAGATCATGGTACCTGCGAGATGATGTCATTCACTCAAAGGGAGATGCCACCATGGACCAATCAGTCAGGTTTCTTCTTTCCTATGTCAATACTCTTGACTCCGATCTGGATGTGCATGCTGGCCCTGGTCCTACTGAAGAAAGAGGAAAAACTCCAGGCCAAAGAATTATGTCCGTGCACAGCAAACAAATACCTAAGAAGAAAAGCATGGTAAGATGGGAACCACCACCTGTTAATTGGCTTAAAATTAACGTAGATGGATCTTTTGTTCCTACTACAGGTTTTGCTAGTGTTGGTGCGGTGATTCGGGGTGGATATGCTATTGCTGGTGTTGGGAGAGTACTCGAGAAGTATAAGTGCGGAGGAAGTTGAGGCTCTCGTGCTCCTAGAAGGTGCACTCTGGCTGCTGGATGGACCAGAGCTCCAATAATTTTTGAAAATGATTGTGCGATTTTTGTTAGTGCACTACGAAAAGACTCCAATTCTCTGTCATCTTTGGGGACAATTTTCAATGAATTTAAGTTGTTTACCTCCATCCTCATGTAATGGGCATATTTTTCTGGTAACCATTATTAGTATACCTGGCTCGGCCTAATATGGAGAAGGCCCAAGAAGGCGACCCGAAGGAGTAGTCGACTAGGATTCTTGTAAAACTCTAGGCTGGTTGCATATATAAAGCTAGCCCGAGCACCCAATAAAGAGGAGGAACAGATAGACAAAATAGTTCCGCCTACGGCTGCCCACTGTAAACATACTTGTGATCATATACTAGAGATTGCTAGCAGCATGTAGGGATCCTCCACCGAGGGGACCCGAAGCTGGGTATATCGTGTGCCCAATCTCGCTCCCGGAATTTCCATCGTCGCTCTTCTCCAAAACCCAAGTCTACAATCCGTAGGCATTGGCGAGGTGATCCCTCGTCACTGCCGGATTGGAAATGTGTTTTAGCCAAAAGAAATCAGAATTATGTAGCGCAAGAGCAGTGTACCGGCTCCAGATGGGACCCGCAGTGGGCACAAGAGCAGTGTACCGGCTCCGGAATCTATCTCAGGATCGGTGACGTTTAATGTGGGCGATCAGGAGGCGATTTGGAATATGAGCCGGGGGTGGAACTACATCTGGCCCCTTGGGTGTGTCCGGCTAAGACATGATCGCGGATGAGGGCGTGTCACAACAGAGGCTTGTGGAGGCGCACGACGAGGCTATCACCACATGCAATCAAGAGCTAGTGGCAATGAACAAAGTCAAAGCTTTTTGAGCTAGAATTCTAAAGACACTAGCACCACCTTTGCCGAGGGAAGTGGAAATTGCAAACAAGCTAAATGTACAGGCGGAGCCTTTCACACCAAGGAGGGTTACAAGGAGATCTGCGTTGTCTACCCCGGCTGCGCTGGACAAGCCAGTTAAGAAGGCTACTACTGCTGAAACATTGCTGCTTAAAGCTCTTGGGTTAACACCAGCTGAGCTATCAATAAACGAGGAGGACCTGCTGACTTTCCGCAAGTTGTTTGATTCACCGCTGCGAGAGCAGCACTTGAGAGTGGTGGCGTCCTATAAAACAATGTTTAGGGAACGCTCAACACCCTTGAGGGTTGGCGTATGTTTATATTTATAGGGGTACAGCAATACATGGGTACAAGTACAATACACAGGCTACCGTATATATACAGTCTAACACCCTCCCTCAATCTTAACCATGTCATCGAACATCTAACAGATTAAGATTGCGCCTACAGCCTTGAAACAAAGGTAAGGACAATGGCTTCGTAAAGATGTCAGCAAGTTGATCCTTTGATGAGATAAACCTGATCCGAAGTAGCTTCTGTGCAACACGTTCCCTCACAAAATGATAGTCAACTTCGATGTGCTTCGTTCGGGCATGAAATACTGGATTAGATGACAGATATGTAGCACCGATGTTATCACACCAAAGAACAGGAGACTGAGTTTGTGGAACACGCAACTCTCGCAGTAAACACTGTACCCAGATCAGTTCAGCTGTAGCATCACCCACAGCTTTATATTCAGCTTCAGTACTACTCCGAGATACTGTAGCTTGCTTACGAGAAGTCCAGGCGATCAAATTAGGACCAAAGAACACTGCATATCCCCCCGTAGATCGCCTGTCATCAGGATTCCCAGCCCAGTCCGCATCAGAGAAAGCAGAAAGCAAGCTTGAAGAGGAAGAGCGGAGTCGCAGTCCAAAAGACACCGTATGGCACACATAGCGCAAGATGCGCTTCACAGCTGTCCAGTGAGAATCACGAGGAGCATGAAGATATTGACACACACGGTTCACCGCATAGGAGATATCTGGGCGAGTAAGAGTCAAGTACTGCAGACCACCCACAACACTGCGATACTCTGTAGCCTCTTCAGAACTAAGAAGCGTGCCATCAATAGAAGTAAGCAGCTGAGAGGGAGACATAGGCGTAGTCGCAGGCTTACACTGAAGCATACCAGCACGCCGTAACAGATCCTGGGAATACTTTTGCTGAGTAAGAGAGAGACCAGTATCATCATAAGTCACCTCAAGACCAAGGAAGAAATGCAGTCGTCCAAGATCCTTCACAGCAAAGGTAGAGCCAAGTGAAGATATCAGACGGTCCGTGGCAGTAACAGAAGAGCTGACCAGAATAATATCATCCACATAAACCAGAAGATACATAGTAACCTCTGGGCGCTGAAGCAGAAACAGAGATGTATCTGCTGTAGAAGGAACGAAACCATGAGCACGAAGAGCTGCACCAAGACGAGCGTGCCAAGCACGAGGAGCCTGTTTAAGGCCATAAAGCGCCTTGACTAGGCGACACAGATGATCAGGGCGATCGGGATCAGAAAACCCAGGAGGCTGACGCATATAAACTTCCTCCTCAAGAACACCGTGAAGAAATGCATTCTGAACATCCAACTGGCGAAGAGACCAACCACGCATGACAGCCAACGAGAGCAAAATCCGAATAGTGGTGGGCTTGACGACAGGGCTGAAAGTATCCTCATAGTCAAGACCATATCGTTGTTTGAACCCTTTGGCAACAAGACGCGCCTTGTACCTCTCTATAGATCCATCAGCATGTTTCTTCACCTTGAACACCCATTTACAGTCAATGATATTGACACCAGACCGGGGAGGAACAAGAGTCCATGTATCATTCTTCAAAAGTGCCTGATACTCAAGTTCCATAGCACTGCGCCAATGTGGAATTTGCATGGCTGCTGTGTAATGACGAGGCTCAGCCATCGGATCTGCAACGGCCTGAGATAGACAAGCAGCAAGCCAAGCCACAGTACCATCAGTGCGCTCCTTGCGACGAACAATGCCACTTTTACTGCGCGTGTGAGGACGAGAAGCCACGGGCGCAGTAGTCGAGGGAGGCGCCGGTATGACCGGCGGCGATGCAGGAGCGGTCGGCACAGGGGTAGGTGACGCCAGAGGCGACACCCCAGCAGGTGCTGGTGCAGGCGATGGCGACGGAGACCGTTCTGGCGACGGCGACGGGGACCGCGCTGGCGACGGCCCAGCAGCATCCGACGCAGAAGACGCCGTGGGCGACGGCCCGGCATCGCACGACGGCCCAGCCAGGGGCAACGTGGAGACCGGCGCCGACAAGGCTGGTGACGACGAAGCGGCCCACGGGGTTGGCGCAGGCGGGCGCACGTCGATCGGAGGGACTGCATGCGCCATGCAGCGAGCGACGTCGCTGGTTGCATCAGCAGTAACAGGAGCAGGGCTGCGTGGACTGTCCAGCAGCTCAAGACGAGCACCTCTTCCAATACCTGCACCATGATTAGGCAACAAAACAGGCGAGTATGCAGCATCTTCAAATTGAACAGGCAAAGCAGGAGGTGAAACAACAGGAGAGGAGAGTGGTTCGGTGGGTGAAGAGGATGCAAAGGGAAACAAATGTTCATCAAAGACGACATCACGTGAAATGTAGACACGATTTGAAGGAATATGAAGACACTTATAACCCTTATGCATGGAACTATAGCCAAGGAACACACACTTTTTGGACCGAAACTCAAGTTTGCGACTATTGTAAGGGCGAAGATGAGGCCAGCATGCACACCCAAACACTTTGAGGAATGAATAATCAGGAGGTTCATGAAACAAGAGTTCAACAGGTGTTTTCATATGCAGAAGACGTGTGGGAAGTCTGTTTATCAAGAAACACGCAGTGGTAAATGCATCACTCCAAAACCTGAAAGGTACGGACGCATGCGCAAGAAGAGTTAAACCAGTTTCAACTATGTGGCGGTGTTTGCGCTCAGCAGCACCATTTTGTTGATGTGTATGTGGACAAGCAACACGATGCGCAATCCCATGTTTCTGAAAGAAGGAACTCAGATTACGATATTCACCCCCCCAATCGGACTGAACATGGACAATTTTATGTTTGAGGAGGCCCTCAACGTGTGCTTGGAACTGAATAAAAATATCAAACACATCAGACTTGCGTTTAAGTAAGTAAAGCCAGGTAAACCGACTGTATGCATCAATGAAACTGACATAATAATTATGACCACTGACAGAGGTTTGGGCATGACCCCACACATCGGAGTACACAAGCTCAAGAGGAGCCTTAACTACATGAGTAGACTCTGAAAACGGCAACTGATGACTCTTGCCTTGTTGACAGGCATCACACACGGAGGACGCTGTTTTATTGGACACAAAAGGAAGATCATGACGACGCAGCACATGGCGGATAACTGGGGTGGCGGGATGACCAAGGCGGGCGTGCCACTGTGAAGGAGCAGCACGAACGCCAGTGAAGGCTTGCGGAGCGGCTGGGGCATCAAGCACGTAGAGACCATGGTGATCCCGTCCTCTAAGAAGAATGTCCCGGGTGACTCGATCCTTAACAAAAAAATGAAAGGGGTGAAACTCAACAAAGACGTCATTATCAATTGTAGGTTTCTTCACGGAAAGGAGATTGCGAGTGACAGAAGGGACACGAAGCACATTAAGAAGGCGAATATGTTTAGAGGTGTGGGAAAGAAGCGATGCCTGGCCAACGTGAGTGATGCGCATACCTGACCCATCAGCGGTGCGGACTTGATCATGGCCGGTGTAGGACTCCCGAGGGTTGAGCTTGGACAGCTCGTGCGTCAGATGATCCGTAGCTCCAGTGTCCATGTACCAAGTCGGGTCAACAGGATAGGACGTGGTAGCCCCATGCGTAGCTAGTGCAGCCTGCTTGTCGTTGCCACGGCCATCGTTGCCAATACCAAGAAAGTCTTGCTTGAAGCGACGGTGGCAGCGGGAGGCGAGATGACCAGCTATACCACAGAGCTGGCAGGGCGCCTTGGCGCCACACGCGGTGCACACCCAAGCGCGGCCACGTCCGCCTGACGTGGGCTGCGGCTGGGGCAGCTGACCAGCGCGAGGCTGCTGAGGCGACTGAGGAGAACCAGGGGGCCGAGGAGGACGGCTGCCAGTGCTGCCACGAGACGCGGCACTAGCCTCAAAGTCCATAGACGAGGTATCAGGACGCCGGGCACCGAGGCGTTGCTCCGTGTTGAGTAGACGAGCATACAGATCATGGGGCGTGATTGGATTAGTGGCATCACGCCCTTCAATGTTCTCAACAAGGGAGTCAAATTCTTGGCCAAGTCCCTTAAGAAGATACCCGATGAACTCAGAGTCCCGAAGGGGCTGCCCAATGGAGGACAGTGTGTCTGCCAGTTCTTTCGCCTGATTGTAGTAGACTGTCACAGTTTTATCCAGCTTGTGTAAATCAGCTAGTTTGTTGCGGATGGCATTGGACCGTGCCATGGTCTGCGAGGAGAAGCTGGACTCAAGAGTGCGCCAGGCATCATAGGAAGAGGTGGCAAAGAGCACCATGCCTGCCACGGACGGCATCAGCGAAGACTGTATCGCACTGAGAATAGCCTGATCTTGGGCAGTCCATTGACGATAGGCAGGGTTGGCAACTGGCAGAGGATGGCCATCAGCCGTGGTGAGCTGAACCACAGCAGGAGGACACGGTAGTGAACCGTCGACGTATCCATCCAGGTAGTAGCTGCGGAGAAGCGGGAGCACTTGGGCGCGCCACAGCAGATAATTGTCAGGGTTCAGCTTCACAGTCACAAGGTGCGCCAGGTGAATTGGTGGCGGGTCACGGACGGAGCCAACGTCGCGAGGGACGGAGGGCATAGCAGGTGCCACAGACGGCGGCACGGTCACAGCAGGCGGAGGTGAGTGCGCACCATAGGCCACTGGCGGCACGCCGTAGAATAGAGGCTGGCCGGCAAACCCCGCACCAAGGGTGGGGGCAGGAGCTCCATGAGGCACCAGGGACAAGCCATCATAACCAGACGTAGGCGGTAAGCGAGGCGAGACCGCGGGCGCCACGGGATGCGAGGCCGGCGACGGTAGGAACATCGACGAGACGGGGGCCTGGTTCGTCACCGAGACTGTCGGCAGCTGCGAGGCGTAGGGCCACGCGTTCACAGAGGCGGCGAGCGGGAGATCGTCCGAAGCGATCGAACCCACGGCCACGGTGGAGATTGGTCGGGGAACGAGCGGCGGCGGCGGGTTCCCAGAAAGAAGTGCCGCGAGAAACGGCGACACCAGCGGGTGAGACGACGAGGAGTCCATCCCAGGTGTCGTGGACGTGGTCGAGGCGGCGGAGAGCGACGCGGCGGCGGCGGAGATCGTCGCGGCGGCGGCGCTAGGGTTTGCAGCGGAAGACATGAGCGCTAGGGCTCTGATACCATATAAAACAATGTTTAGGGAACGCTCAACACCCTTGAGGGTTGGCGTATGTTTATATTTATAGGGGTACAGCAATACATGAGTACAAGTACAATACACAGGCTACCGTATATATACAGTCTAACACGTCCATATTTGGCAAGATCATGCCACCAAATAGACAGAGTCTAGAGAGGTGCCTGGAGGCGGTGGAGGCTCGGTGAGTGCTCCGTGGAGGGGGAGTATTATCCAGTATTTATGGATATTATCCTAGAGTTGCTGGAATGGAACGTTCGTGGCTTGAATGATCCGGCAAAGAGAATTGTAGTGAGGGAGTTCTTGGCATCGTTACATGTAAACGTTGTATGTCTGCAAGAGACTAAACTACAATTCATCGATGAGTTCATTGTAATGCAGTGCTTAGGCCCATCTTTTGATGGGTATGTGTACCTCCCGGCGGTAGGAACTAGGGGTGGAATTCTTTTTCCCTGGGACTCATCGGTCCTAGAGATCTCGAACATCAATATGGACACATACGGTATCACCGGCGAAATTAAAACCAAGGACAACAAAAGGTGGTGGCTCACCAAGGTGTATGGGCCGCAGCAAAATGCAGATAAGCTAATCTTCCTAAACGAGCTCACGGAGCAATAGTCGTTTTGTCCTGGGCCGCGGATGTTGTTGGGTGATTTCAATATGATCATGTACGCCTCAGAGAAAAGCAACGAGAATCTCGACATGCCGATGATGGCACAATTCCGCATATTTGCTCAAGAGCTAGAACTAAAGGATCTTTATATGCATGCGAGGATTTTCACCTGGAGTAATGGATGGGAAGTCCCCACGCTGTTGAGAATCGATTGTGTTTTAGTGTCAGTAGATTGGGATTTGCAAAACCTGGACTCCATGCTTCAAGCGCTTTCTTCATCTGCTTCCGATCATGGACCGCTACACATTTCCATGACCGCGTACTTTCGGCCAAAGAGACGCTTCATGTTTGTGTTGTTCTAGATGAAGTTGGAGGGATTGATGAGGCGATCAAAGAAGCCTTGGTCTGTGACGAGGGGATCACGGATCCTTGGCATTGTCTCTTTGTCCAGCACAGTTCCGAGTCTGAAGAGATCGCTCCACCTACTTGAGCCATTTCATCGGTGTGAGGACGGCTAGGGCAGGGGTGTAGGCGGTGGCTAGCGGCGGTGCATCCACCATCCCTCACTAATGCATGGGCGGCTTTGCGAGCGGGTTTTGTATGGAAGTGTGCCTCTGAGTTGAGCGCCAGGAGAGGACAAGAGAAGAGGTGGCGTGAACATAGACACCTCTTAAATGTTGTTTCAACCTAAAGCTGGGATTGAAAATAGAGCCTCACGAACCAATCCACATGAAAGTACAAGGATGTCGCCTAGAGGGGGGTCAATAGGCGAGCTATAAAACTTCTACTTGAGAGCTTAACAAGGCGAAATAAAACTATATTTTACTTGTTAAGCACAAAGCCTACAAATTACGGTTTTCCTATGTGCACCAACAACCTATCCTAAGGAAGATAAGCAACAAGGTGATAGCAAACTAGATATAGAACATCAAGCACGAAGGCTACCACAATGTAAAGCGCATATGTAAAGGAGCTCGGGTTGAGAAGTAACCAGTGCACGAGGAGACGATGATGTATCCCGAAGTTCACATCCTTGCGGGTGCTACTCTCCATTGGAGCGGTGTGGAGGCACGAGGAGATGGAGAATTTGATGGTTGTGCATTGCGTATGTGGGATGGAATTACACGTGCTCGTCAAGAAGATGGAGAATTGCCAGTTCTTATTTGGCGCGAGATGAAGACAATTATGCAAGCTCGTTTCGTTCCCACTATTTATTTGCGATCTATATATGATAAGTTGACCCTCTTGAGACAAGGTGTTATGACAGTTGATGCTTATTACATGGAGATGGAGATGCTTATGCAGCGTGGCCGTGTCCATGAGTCACTTGAGATGACAATGCAATGTTTTTTACATGGTCTGAAGTATAATGTCAAAGGCATTGTTCGTCATCACAGTTACACTACTATGAATCAGCTGCTACATCATGCAAGAGAAGCTGAAGCATAGTTGGCTGAAGAGGCGCAAATCAAAGTCCGTGCTACCGGAGCTGAGCGCTTTACATCTAGGGCGCCACCCTCTACGGTGCCAAAGCAATCATCGCGTCCCGCACCTTTTCCTACTTCGTCTAGCAAGTTGATCTCCAATGTGTCCAACACAAAGAAGCCTGAACCTGTTGCAATTACAAGTGGTTCTAGCATGTCTATGGCGCGCAACTGCGATATGAATTGTCATACATGTGGTGGCAAGGGTCACTGAAAGGACACGTATGTCGACTAGAGGGGGGGTGAATAGGCGGTTTACAACTTTTACGAGATGGGCTTAACAAATGCGGAATAAAACTAGCGTTTACTTTGTCAAGCCCAAATCCTATATGCTATGGTTCACCTATGTGCACCAACAACTTATGCTAAGCAATATAATCAACTAGGTGATAGCAAGATATATAACTTCAAGCACGATGACTATCACAAGGTAAAGTGCATAAGTAAAGAGCTCGGGTATAGAGATAATCGAGGCACGCGGGAGACGATGATTTATCCCGAAGTTCACACTATTGCGAGTGCTAATCTTCGGTGGAGAGGTGTGGCATAGTGCTCCCGAACGCCACAACTGGCTTCACCTTTAGATGTGTTGCTCGATGCACACCAACGCCACAAAGGCCTCACCCCAAGATGCGGTACTCACACCACACACCGAACGCCACGAAGGCGCCTGTTACCTGCCAAAACCCACCGGCGGGCAATGGTTAAGCAACACGAAGAGCCGGGAGGCTCCCAAGGCCGCTTAGTGGACCCCGGCACCTCGCGTCGTCCCGCAAGTCTTCCAGCCACGTCCTGGCGGTTGCTAGGGCGTGCCACCTGACCTAGACCCGATCGGAAGGTGTTAGATTGCTTCGATTGTTCCTGCATGGTAGACACGTAAACATTAAATACGAGCCCTATCGGCTCTCAGGTTGCTCTGTGGATCGGCTCAAAGAGCCGATCGCCCCATGGTTCACGTTGGATTTGCAATGACATGGGGATCCTGCTTGATCAAAACAAAGCTAAAACGATCTACGATAGTTTAGGGTTTTCACCGCATAACCGGAACGTCCTACGCGTAGTCGGGCCTAGCAGATACGGAAGATGATGCAAACCACCCCTACAAGAGGCCTAAAAACCAACATTACGTCAATTCCCGGAACATCCCTTGTAGGAACGGTAAACAACACCTAACGCTCTACCGGATCGTCCGACCCCAGCATAAGGCCTAACTATGCAGATATTAAACTAATCCTTGCGAGCAAGGAGCAACTATAACAGATCGGATCTACTAAGTAACGAACAAGCAAGATGCTGCCCTTACACCCAGATAGGTGTAAGGGCAGCTAGGTGTCGAGGGACGGCATTTCCACGCAGATATGCACGAGAAAGCACCAATGCAAGCCCCTAAACACCTAATGATAAGTAGTGTTGCTCGCCATCAACAACGCTTCAGCACGAGCAGCACAAGGTAGACGAATAAACGTACTGCCTAGATCGCGAGATGCGATCTAGGCAGCATGATGCTTACCCGGAAGAAACCCTCGAAGGAAGGGGTGGCGATGCGCCTGATTTGTGTTTGTTGTGAACGTGATTGTCCTCCTTTCTCGATAACCCTAGATACATATTTATAGTCTAAGGGACTTTCTAATTGAGGCGTGCACCTAACCGTGCACGGGCCAGACTCTATCTTTTAATTCTAAACTAAGACGCGATCTACTATATTACAGATACATGGGCAATCTAGCCCAAACTCTTAGCACAAAGCCGCTTCAAAGACGCTTCACGTGTAATCTTCTAAGCCCATCTTCACTTACGGCCCATCTCCTGATTTGGCCAAAATCCGGTGATAACACATGCCCCCTGGTTTTGGTAATGATAATTTCAAAACCATCTGTTTTTCTTCGAGGGGTCATGTCGTGGCAGAGCAGAACCGTCGCAGTATTCTTCATCATGACGTCTTGCCTTCTCAACTTCCCTGCACGATCTGACAATATTGGCACCACATCCTCGGAAACTGTTCGAGTATTGAATCTCCAGTATATTCCCTTTTATTTAACCGCATCGAACAGTTCACCTCCTCATCCCCTTGTTCCAAACCAGCCGTCAGCCAAAAACCCTCTTCCTTGGTAGCCATGTCTTCCTCTTCCTCTTCCCAATCCTCTTCCGCGAGTGAAGGAGAGCCGGAGGTCAATCAGACGGAAGCGTACAACCGGCGCGCTCCCGAGCATTGGGATGAGCAAGAGTTTGACTTCGACTTCGTGCCCGAAGGCCGACCCGAAGACCTCGTCTGGTCGGATGGTGACATGCCCCTGACTGACGGGAAAGATGATCTTCGGTTCTTGATCGACGGAGAGCTAGAGGCGGAGAGCGACAGCAACGACCCCTCCTTCCGGGGCAAATTCACCTCCTGTACCAAAGAAGAAGACGAGGAGGATGAAGATGAAGACGTCTCCTCCGACACGAAGCAGGAGCAGGAGGAAGACACCTCCTCCAACGAACCGCTGCCCAAGCGCATCCGTGGCTGGGCTTGGTTAGATGAGGATGTCGACGATGAAGAGGAAGAAGCCTTCGCTGAAGGTTACAGTAGCAGCGACGAGGAAATCGTCGACAGCAGCGATGATGGCAGCTACCCCGGCGATAGCGAAGATGACAACAGTCCTTAGAATAGGGAGTTGCTAGTAGTGATCTGTTCCCTTTTTGTTGAGCAATCGGCTTCTCTTTGTAAGGAATCGCTTCTTTAACCAATGAAGATGAATATGTCCTTCCAATCTTAATTCCCAATCGTCTGATTTCTCATCTTGACGTTTTCCGATTGTCAAAGGCGGCCCACGCCTTGATGAACTGATGGTAACGCATCAGTTCCTCAGGAAAAATTGCGAGACAGGTTAATTCAGTTATCCCTCATGGTGACCTGCAACCCTTGTCCCAATTCCGATTTTCAAACGGTAATCCTTGGCCACTCCAAACCACCACGGAAGCCTTATACCCCTTTGCCAAGGCCTGGATGACCCTCTCCTTTCTCCTTATCAGGATTCCGCAAATTTTGAAAATCTGGTCATCTTCAGTTTAGGCAACCTTTCCGATGACGACAGCACTCGGCAATTTTACTCACGATCCGTCCCTGCGTCCTAGCTGGTATGAGTACCTCAACAGGATCATAGGATCTGGTCGTGAACCTTCAGGGCCATTGCCCCCCGAGCTTTAGTCCAGGCGACAACAAAAGTGAACCAACCAAATCGGCCACCATTGGCTTTCAAATTGTAGTGCAGCATCAGCCGATTCTAACCAAATCGGCTTTCAAGAGCAGAGAACCTTCAGGGCGAGCTGCCCCCCGAGCTCCTTCAGTTCAATGATGCAGCTTCTGGTGAGAATGTTGAAATCGTCACCTTGGTCAAGCCCTAGGAGAAAACTCCACAGCCAATTGGATGGTCATCGGCTGTTCTCATGATCCTAACCTGATCTGCATGCTTACGCTGCTCTTGTTGTTGGTCAAGGTTGTGATCCTTCAAGCTTGCCCCAGCCGATAGACAAATATCAGTAGCTTCCACGAGAAAAAGGGCAGTTCTGGGCGCCCAAACTGACGCTTCTGCTAGCACCACTGCACTTGAAGACTTGCAAACGAAGTTGGAGGTCCTCGCAGAGAAGATCTGAGTCACTAAACAGTTCCATTGAGGAGTTCCTCCAGTAGAGCCTCGCCATGTAACTCGAAGACTACTTCATCAGGCTTCTTCTTATAACAGTTTTTACCTCTTGAGTCGATGGCCGTGCATCGGCTTTTAATTCTTAAGTCGATGTCTGCGCATCGGCTGTGCTTAAAATTTTTGGAGTTTTCCATTTTTTACGGCCGATTTGTTTGTGCATCGGCCCCCATACTTCCATACCCATCATCATCAAAGAATAAATCTTGAGCTGCTGGGCATTTGGTAGCCCCTTCAAGCTTCGTATCCTCGTGTCTCTTCCATCTATGTGCCCCTCGAGCCGATTCTGTCAAGTAATTGATGGTATCGGCTCTCAGTTGGATCAATGCTGAACACAGACAAAACGTATGTCGAGGATAATTTTGGCCGATTGCGGGAATCGGCCTCCCTTTTCATTACAATGCTTCGTGAAGGTTTAGCACTTCTTGGTTTTCCACTGTAGCTACGTGACATGCTGGAGATAAGATCCTTTGCTTTTCACTTTTTGAGGGCCGATCGCAGGGATCGGCCTTGCCACGTACGTCCAGTGTCTTGGACCTGCTACTCTGTCCGGATCACGGACACCATGTTTGTATCAGCCGATGCCTGTGCATCGGCTTTCGTCTGTTTGGGGCGCCATACTTTCTTTGGCGGGCGCGCCTTCGTCTCCAATGTTTACTGAATTTTCACGCCAGATCGGGCCGCGCTTTTCAACGTGTACAGGTACGTGCCTCGGCTCTTCCTTTCTCGCAGCCGCTGCACCCTACGCTCGAGAATGGCTGAGTCCATCGCACCACCTTGGCCGGTGATACCTATCTTCTTCTCCATCTGACTCCTCAAAGTCTTCTTCTTGAGAGGACTCAGCTCGTTTATTCGGAGGTGGGAGAGGCCCTAGACGCTCGAACACTGAAACTTCATTGGTCCTCCTCCTTTGCTGTTTGCATTGTGGGCAGTTCTCGATTGTTGGCAATCGGCTCATTCCGGAGTCCCAGCAATGTTTGAAGAAAGGACAGTCCCAGTGCTTATCCATGTTGTCTTGCTCCCTTGACCTCCCTTTAGCGCGACGCTCGTACCCGTCGCTGTTTCCATCATGCTGACGATACCTCCTTTCGCATCGACCGACGATATCTTTCATCGTCTTCGTCGTAGCACCGACGTCGGTCGTACTGCTGCTCATACTTATTGAGGAGATGCACGGAGAGTGGGCGTTGATACCGTATGCTTCTCGCCTCCTCCTCGGTCAGGTACCGTCTATCATCATCTTGGGGCCGGTCGCGTGGAACGGCCTCCTCTTTATCTTTGCCACGAGAGTGGCTGCTCTCTGCTTTGTCCGCGCCATGGCGGCTCACAAGCCCTGCCATGTTGACACCAAAGGAGAACCCTGGCTCCCTTATAGAGTGGCTGAGATCCACCATATTGACGCCAGGAGACGAACGTGTGCCTCCTTTGACCTTGATGCCGTGCGAACGGGTTTTCTCAAAGGAGCCGATGAGCTCGGCTTCACAGATGGCCTTCAGCTCATCGTATTTCTTCTTGTGCTCCGCAGGGAGATCCTCGTATTTGATCTGTTCCTCTGCCATCTCGGATGTCGGTGTCGACGTGGATGTTGCAGAAGATTGTCCCACCGGGCGTGCCAGAATGTGTTACCTACCAAAACCCACCGGCGGGCAATGGTTAAGCAACATGAAGAGCCGGGAGGCTCCCAAGGCCGCTTAGTGGACCCTGGCACCTCGCGTCGTCCCGCAAGTCTTCCAGCCACGTCCTGGCGGTTGCTAGGCGTGCCACCTGACCTAGACCCGATCAGGAAGGTGTTAGATTGCTTCGATTGTTCCTCATGGTAGACACGTAAACATTAAATACGAGCCCTATCGGCTCTCAGGTTGCCCTGTGGATCGGCTCAAAGAGCCGATCGCCCCATGGTTCACGTTGGATTTGCAATGACATGGGGATCCTGCTTGATCAAAACAAAGCTAAAACGATCTACGATAGTTTAGGGTTTTCACCGCATAACCGGAACGTCCTACGCGTAGTCGGGCCTAGCAGATACGGAAGATGATGCAAACCACCCCTACAAGAGGCCTAAAACCAACATTACGTCAATTCCCGGAACATCCCTTGTAGGAACGGTAAACAACACCTAACGCTCTACCGGATCGTCCGACCCCAGCATAAGGCCTAACTATGCAGATATTAAACTAATCCTTGCGGAACAAGGAGCAACTATAACAGATCAGATCTACTAAGTAACGAACAAGCAAGATGCTGCCCTTACACCTATAGGTGTAAGGGCAGCTAGGTGTCGAGGGACGGCATTGCCACGCAGATATGCACGAGAAAGCACCAATGCAAGCCCCTAAACACCTAATGATAAGTAGTGCTGCTCGCCATCATCAATGCTTCAGCACGAGCAACACAAGGTAGACGAATAAACGTGGCCTAGATCGCGAGATGCGATCTAGGCAGCATGATGCTTACCCGGAAGAAACCCTCGAAGGAAGGGGTGGCGATGCGCCTGATTTGTGTTTGTTGTGAACGTGATTGTCCTCCTTTCTCGATAACCCTAGATACATATTTATAGTTGTTACCCTCCAAAACCCCCCGACGGGCGTTGGTTAAGCAACACGAAGAGCCGGGAAGCTCCCAGGGCCGCTTAGTGGATCCCTGGCACCTCGCGTCGTCCCGCAAATCTTCTCCAACGTCCCGGCGGTTGCTAGGCGTGCCACCTGACCTAGACCCGATCAGGAAGGTGTTAGTGCTTCGATTGTTCCTGCATGGTAGACACGTAAACGTTAAATACGAGCCCTATCGGCTCGGTTTCGTGATCGGCTCAAGGAGCCGATCGCCCATGTTTCACGTTGGATTTGCAATGGCTTGGGATCCTGCTTGATCAGACAAAGCGAAACGATCCACGACAGCTTAGGGTTTTCACCGCATAATCGGAACGTCCTAAGTGCGATCGGGCCTAGCAGCTACGAGAGACGATGCAAACTACCCCTACGAGAGGCCTAAAACCAACATAACGTTGATCCTCGGAACATCCCTCGCAGGGACGGTAAACAACGCCTAACACACCACCGGATCCTCCGACCCCAACATAAGGCCTAACTATGCAGATATTAAACTAATCCTTGGAGCAAGGAGCAACTATAACGGATCGGATCTACTAAGTAAGAACAAGCAAGATGCTGCCCTTACGTCCGGGTAGACGTAGCTAGGTGTCCAGGGACAGCATTGCCACGCAGATATGCACGTGAAAGCACCAATGCAAGCCCCTAAACACCTAAGGATAAATAGTACCGCTCGCCATCAACAAGGCTTCAGCACGAGCAGTACAAGGTTGACGAATAAACTTACTGCCTAGGTCGCTAGATGCGATCTAGGCAGCATGGTGCTTATCCGGGAGAAACCCTCGAAGAGGGTGGCGATGCGCCTGATTTGTGTTGGTTGAACGATGATTGTCCTCCTTTTCCGATAACCCTAGATACATATTTATAGTCCAAGGACTTTCTAATTGAGGCGTGCACCTAACCGTGCACGGGCCAGACTCTATCTCTTTAATCTAAATTACAACGCGATCTACTAATTTACAGATACATGGGCCACTTAGCCCAAACTCTTAGCGCAAGGCCGCTTCGAAGATGCTCCACGTGTACGTCCTTCAAGCCCATCTTCACTTGTGGCCCATCTCTGATTCGGCCAAAATCAGGTGGTAACACATGCCCCCCTGGTTTTGATAATGATAATTGCAAAACCATCTGCTATCTTCGAAGGGTCATGTCGTGGCAGAACCGTCGCAGTTTTCTTCATGATGTCTTCTTGCCTCCTCGCCTTCTCTGCACGACTTGACGGTTCTGACACCACGTCCTCGGGAACTGCTTAGGCATTAAACCATATATTCCCGCTTTTATTCGGCCACATCGAACAGTTCTCCTCTTCCCTCCTCTGCATCAACACTTCCAAAAATCCTCCTCCGCCGCCATGTCTTCCTCTTCTTCTTCCTCCACTTCATCGGGTCTTTCCTACGTGTCCTCTCCCATCCGGGAGTCAACACCAGAATGGGGTACGCAGGCGGCGTACGATATCCTTGCCCCAACAGCGTGGGACAAGGAGGACCATGACTTCTCCGTCTGGTCCGAGGATGACAGTCCTCAACCGACGGGGAGAGTGACCTCCGTTTCCTCGCCAATGAGGGAGCGGTGGAGGCAAGCGCACGACGACCGCTTTTCCTGGGACGGGGTCACCTCTTCCGAGGAGGTGAGGAGGAGGAGGAAGACGACGGCTCCTCCGACGAGCCGACCAAACGCCATTGCCCCTGGCCCGGGCACCTCAGCGACTTCGACAGCGAGGACGACGATGCTGACGAGGAGGACGAGGACAACGAGGGTCCTGCCGGCGGCCGCTACAACAGCGACGACGAGCCGGTCGGGAGCAGCGCCGACGACGGCGATGATGACGACGACGACGAGGGCAGCGACGGCCCCTAGATAGGATCTTAGCCTAGGGCCAGTAGCAGTAGACGGGGCAAGGTACCCCCTAAGACCTCCTTTTGAGAGCAATCAGCTCTTTGTGTAAGAAATCTAGCTTATCAATGAAGAATTTCCCCAACTTGATTTTGCCGACCTTCTTCATGATAATTTAGCCGATTGCCCTTTGTACTGAGCCTGCCGACTGTCAATCTTGTCAGTGCTCAATGAGCCGATGGCAGTGCATCGGACTCTCATGACAAATTCGAGGTAGATCCATCCGGACCTCCAACTCCCGGTCGAGCCACAATCGCGCAAACCCCAGAACCTGGAAATACAGATCCAACTGACCGGAATGTTGGACTTTAACGGCATCCTCGTCTTCCAGATCCTCTTTGCCTTCAGGAGATCTTAGGACCGTCGTTAGAACAATTCCGCTGCTGAAGCTAACACTTTTGCAGAACAGGCACTATTCGCCCATAACTGTCCTTGTGACGCTTCATTTCTTTGCAGCCACAACTGGTCCAGAGCCCATTAACGATCGTTGCTTCCTTTCTAAATTCCTCCCATCAGCAATTCCTTTCTGCAATAATTCACCCTCTCTCGACGAGTTGTGATGCAGAGCAAGCCGATTTCAACCAAATCGGCTCCATAGAACAAGGAACCTTAAGGGCGAGCTGCCCCCCGAGCCTCAGTCAAGGCGAGGATAAAAGTGGACCAGCCGATTGGGCCATCATTGGCTTCCCAACTGTAGTGCTGTGTTAGCTGAATTCCACAAAATCGGCTCTCCAGATCATCGATGTTTCAGAGCGAGCTGCCCCCCGAGCTACTCCAGCTTTTCATTAAAACAGGGCAAGAACGCTTACGCTCAAGGAGCCAGCACCGGAAAGGTTTTGGAAGGATCAGCAGCTCCCTTGAACCAAGAAACTTCAACGTAGTGGCCCTTCAACCCCTCCCAGCTCCATTCCTGCGCCTTGCTGCTTTGATTGGCTCATCATCTTGGGCAAACTGACGCAGCTTCTGGTGAGAATGGTCCAGCTCCAGGAGATCATCGGATGATCATCGGCTGTCCTCATGGTGTATGCTTGCGCAGGCACTGCTGATCTGGTGATGACCATTCCATTGAGGGACTTCTTCAAGAGAACCTCGCTACGCCTCGGTGACAAAGGATTAACTTGTCAATGCCTACAGATTGTAGACTAGGTTTTGCTAGAAGTAGAGGGCAAGTAGATCTCGAAGGTTTAGGCGAAAAGTACTCGGCGATTATGAAAACTAGGGTTATGTTGACAATGATTCGATCCTTTCTTTGTCCCTCGACTCCCCTTATATAGGAGGTGGAACCGAGGGTTTCGTATTACAGAGTCCGGGATGGTTTCTAACTCATCCCGCCAGATTACAAATAACACTTCCTATTACAACTCTAGCTTTCCTTACATCTTGGGCTCCCGAATCTTCTTATTCTTCGGATAGTGGGCCTTCAGTAAATCCCGGGTACTATCTATGGCAGGCCCATTTGGGATGCCTATGTCAGTAGCCCCCGAGATTTTGCTTGAATCGTAGAGTCAGGGAAAATCTCTCCCGTTTATTTTTGTTCGAGAGTTTTTATTCATACTCCTTCACACAAAATTCTATATTGTACAGGGATAATGGTAGTTGGGGCTAGTTCATCTGACGGATCAGGTACTAGTTAACTGCTCTAGTGGCAATCCGCAAAAACCTACTTCAAGATCACGTCCCCGGACATGATCTCGGGATACTGGTGTAAACTTCGACAGTGCCGCTTAAGGTCTTACCATTCTGTCGAGTCCCCAAATTTATCGGGTACCTAACGCGTCCGTTAGGATTTTTCTTCGTATCCGTTGATACGGATAAAAGTAGAGCGCAGTCTTTGGCGATGCCACGCCCAGCAGAACGGATCTGGGTCTTACCTTCGCACATTTGCGGCATTCAGAAATTGATCGCAACTTTGGCGTTCTGAGAATATATTGTCGAGTGCTTTTCGCCTTTGGAATAGCACATTTTATCGAGTCATATTTGATGACTTTATTTTGTCTTCCCGATGGGAGTATATGTAGAGTTATTCTGTAACTCGAAATATACTCACTTCTTTCTCTATTTTTGATCAAATTCATCGGGCACGCGAACAGCGTTCCCGATGGGAGTAGCCCCGAGGCTACAGCCAAGAACTTGTGCTTGGGTGTAGGCTCCACAGATTAGTATCCTTTGCCGCTATATTTATGATCCTTCTCGATATTTTTATATTTATCGGGTGCGCGACCAGCGCTCCCGATGGGAGTAGCCCCCGAGGCTATGAACAAATTCTTGGATTTGGTCATAGGCTCTCGCCATTTCTATATTGTCATACTCGAAATTTTCTATTTTTCCAAAGTAGCCCCCGAGCATTTGGGCAAAAACTTGTATTTGATCAAAGGCTCCAAGAGTATTCGAATGTTTTACCCTGTCGCCATTCTCTCTTTAATTTTCTTGTCGAGATATTTTCCTTTGTCAAATTCTCTTCATCTCTGTCAATAATTGGGATTTTTTCTGCCTTGTGGGTCCATTGTTCCCACCACGTTGACACGTCGTGCAAGTGGGGGACACACGTCCTCCGCTTTTCCTGGCGCACGTACGGTAACGCCTGTTCCATTCCTTCTCAATAAAAATACCTTTTTACCCTTGTATCTATGAGATCCTTTTTCACCACACGATTTCTTCATCCAACGGTGCACTGCTTCGTCCGAACCCTATATAAACCTTTCTTCAACCTCGGTCCAGTCCTTCGCTTGCGCCGCACATCTGTTCCCCTCTGCAAAAACTTCCCTTGCGCCCAATTCTGTTTGGTCTTCCGCACGCTCAAGCATTGCCTTGTCCATTGCTGTTGATGCCACCACGCACGCGACTTACGCGCCACAGCACTCCAGAATCCGCAATGGCCGCCGAAGATCTTGACTGGGAGAGATCTAAAATCTCCAACCAAGACCTCAACCTGATGAAGAAGCTTGGCCTGATGAAGAAGGATGACGCCATCCGCTTTCCCAGCGAAGAAAGCTACCCCAACCCTCCAATGGAGTACCGGGTTAGTTTTGTTGATCACCTCATCCGCGGCCTTTCTGCCCCTATTCACGATTTCCTCCGCGGCCTTCTTTTTGTTTATGGGATTCAACTACACCAGTTGACCCCCAATTCCATCCTCCATATTTCCATTTTCATCACACTGTGCGAATGTTTCCTTGGAGTCCCTCCCAATTGGGCTCTTTGGAAACGTATTTTCCTTCTTCGTCGCAATGCCTCCCGCAACGCCACTTATAACATAGGCGGCGTTGTTATTTGCGTCCGAACTGATGTTGAATACTTCGACGTCAAATTTCCTGATTCTGTCCAAGGGTGGCGCAAAAAGTGGCTCTACATTCACGAAGAAAGTGCCAACTCTGTGGAGCACAACATAATCCCCTTCGACGGAAATGCTAAAATTCAACGCCGCCGTTCCTGGGATGCTGAAGCTTCCGAAGAAGAGAAAAAGGCGACAGAAGCACTTATGTCTCGTATTCGTCAGCTCCAAAATACTCGAGGCGAAGAACTATCTGGTGTTCAAATCACTGCCTACTTTCTTAGAATTAGGGTGCAGCCTCTTCAGGCTCGCAAAAATCCCCTTTGGACATATACTGGTGTAAATGACGCCAATAGGCTCTCCAGTGATCTCTCTGCAAAGGACTTGGAGAAGCTGATTCGAAGAATTTCTAGTTTAAATAAGAAAGATCCTGTTCCTTCTTCCTGCCGCGTGAAACCATATAGCTCCACCAATCCTCTCCCCGAGGTATTTTTGTCTTCTCGAATTTTTATCTTGTTCAAAATGTTCCCTGCATCTTACTGTATTGATATCTCGCTATTTTTTCTTTTGTCGCTATGTTTGCAGAACCATCCTACTATGTCTTCTCTTCCTCCCCTTCCTGAGGATGGAGAAGTCGAAGAACAAGCTGTCGTTGCCGAGGACAATCAAGGTTCCTCTCTTCATGAAAGTGAAGTCGCAGGTTCTCACAAATCTGCGACTTCCCATGAAAAGGAAGTTGAATCTGAAGCCAGCGAGTCGACGCAATCTCTTCCTCCTGCTGTTTCCCCGAAGAACAAAAGGAAAAGGGATGACGCCGAAGCCTCCGGCACCTCCAAACCCGAGGAAACTGATCCTTCGTCGCAAAAGGCAGCTTATGATCCATATCTTGAAACCCTTATCAGTTCGTGAGTCCTTGTTCTATCTTTTCCTTGTATTTGAACATTCGTATCTATCTTGCTGCTTATATTTGTCGACATTTTACTTGCAGTGATGAGGAAGAAGAGGTACCAACCGCTGATGTGGCTACTCGAACGAGTACGTCACATACTTTAGTTGCCTCGGAAACACCAGTTGAAGGAGAAGAATCTTCACCTCCTCGGCAAAATGTCAACACTGCTACTCCTCCTTCAAGCCCCCGAGCTCCTTTGTCGAAAAGGGCGAGGACGGAAATCATCCCGGAGCCTACTCTCCAATTGAGTAGCTCCTCTAACCCTCTCTTGGACGATGTAAGTTCTCAACTTCCTTGTCATTGTTTATGTTTTCTTTTGTTGATTTCCCTGTACCATTATATTTTTCTCATACCGCCATTTCCTTCTATCCCCCTTTTTTTTAACAGCCTTTGATAAAGGATCTTCTTCGCATCGGTACCCAATTTGTCGGGTACCGTGAATATGCTAGTAGAGCTGAAGGTAATGCTTTACTCCTTTTTGCTTCTTTTCTTTTGCTCCCTTGTTGTCGAGATTTTTAACTATATTTATCTTCCTTGGTAGAAAAACTGGCGGAAGCCAATGAGCGTGCCAACACACTTGCTCAACAGTTAGAGCAAAGTGAACAGGCTCGCAAAAAGGCTGAGTCAGATGCTGTTGGTGCTCGTGCAGAGGCTGATAAGGCCAAGTCTGATGCTGCTGGTGTCGAAGATCTCCGGAAGAGACTTCATGATGCCGAAACTTCGCTGAGTGAACATATAACCGCTCAATCTGCTCGCGAAGAGGCGATCCTTAAACGCTTGAAGACACAGAGTCGCCGCTTCGTCGGTAAGTAACACTTATCATTTTTTGTATTTCCTTTTCTGTGTTTGTTTGTTGCTCAATAAGTTTCTTTTTTGACAGCTAGAACAGCTCAAGAGTTTCAACTTGAAGAACCCGTCAATGATCCTCTTCTCGACGCCCTGTCATTTCTCGAGGTTCATGGATCAGAGGCACGCGAAGGCATTGATCAGGCCAAAGCAGGATTGTCGCGGCTTTTTCCTTATTTTTTCCCAAAGAAAGAGGAACCCGCAACTTTCCTTGATCTCGCCAAGAGCTTCAATTCAGCAGAAGACCTTGGACTGAAAATGCGCCAAGAGAACATGAAGGTTGCTGTCGAGAGTACTGTTGCCCTGGTTGCTGACAGCCGACAAACTATTGATTGGATGAAGGTTGGCGACACCAATCAAATAGAACAGTCGAGGTGGAGGTCGCTGATTAAGGCAGCCAAACCCAACACAAAGAAAATCTTAGCATATCTCGGGATCAAGCCACCCTCGACTCCCAGCTCATCAAGGCCGGAGGTCTAGTTCCATATTCTTTTGCTTTGTTTTAGTTTATCTTCTCCTTCTGGTACTGTCGCTGTAACGCTCCTGGCGACGATTAGGTCGTGTGGAGTTCCTTCTTTTGTAATAGATATGTATATACTACAAGAATGAATGGAAGTCGAACTTTTGTCTCAATGATTGATGTCGACGTTTTTCTATTTTTCAGTTGATTTTTGACAATTATTCGCCAATTCCTGATCCTCCCGAAGTTTTTCCTTCATCCCTTGCGAAGAAGTCTTCTGTCCCTGTTAACCTTGATGATTCTTCGAGTGTGGATCTGACAGAAGAATTGAAAGAACTTCGAGTGCAACTTCAGTCTGTGAAGAAGCAGTCGCTTATACTTATGGAGCAGTCTCGAGAATCTTCTGAAAAGGAGAAAATTGCGCTTCAACAAGCTCAAGATGCCATAACTGACAAGGACGCCGCTGTTGCTGAAGCTGACGCAGCTGCATCTCGAGAGAATTCTATGCTCCAGCTGCTAACAGATGCTAGCTTGGATATGGCGGGTAAGTTTTATCTCGCTTCTTCGTTTCCTGTGTTGCTTGCCTCCTTATTGCCCACTGAATTGTTTTGTGAAACAATAGGTGCCTTTTTGGATCCGATAACTGAAGATGAACGTGTCGAGGCTCGTTCCAATGTTCTCCTTCGGCTTGCACGTGAACACGGATCGACTTTTTGGGGTACACCTGAGCGGACTCGCCAAATCGTGAGATTTCAAGATCGTGCACTTCAGGTTCGCGAATATCTTGACTTCTGTACAAGGACTTTGTCTTTGGTTTATGGTACTATGTTTCCTCGCAATAAGATGCCAGAGACCCTTCCTGCACTGATGGACAAATTTCGAGATGCTCCTCGCATCCATGGCTTTGTACGAGCCCAACTAGCTGCTGGCGCAAGGTTTGCGATGATCATGATAAAAATTTGCTACCCGAAGTTAGACGTGGGGCAAGTTGTCCCGAAGTGCTGGAGAAGATGTCGAAGAGGAAAAGAAACTTCGGCAAATATGATGACATTGTTACTCCTGTTGCCGAAGATATGATGGATGAACTTCTCCGGATGGATTCCGAATTCTTCGTGAAGGGTAGCTATGCTGAGCATAGTACTCGCGCTGTAAATAACGAGCGCTTAACCATAGATAATATATTGGGAAATTCTTGAAGACGAAACTTATTCCGAAATTTGTATCCTGTATAGACGAGCTATATTGTAAAGTCATTGTGTTTTATTTTTATCGCCAAGCCCCCGGGCGTTTTGATTGCAATATCTTGTATATTATAATGCGAGGTTGTCCCAAGGCAAGATAATATACATTGTGTACTATTTTGTACGGGTGTAAGCCCCCGAGCTTTTTTTTGATCACTATTTTGTCGATATCTCTTTTTATTTTTGCGAGGTATTTTTTACCAAGGCAAGGTGCTTCTTTTGTCGATACTGTGTTTATATATATATTGTATCATGTAGGGGAGAAACCCCTGATCTTGTCGAGAAGAAGATATATAATTCCACTATCTTTATTATATTGCAGCACCGCGAGTCCGCCTCATTAAAAACCTTCTCCGGCCCCACTCGGTGCCCCGAAAAAGGAAAAGAGTGCGTCTGAAAACTCGCGGGCGTTTCAGTACATTGTAGCTTTACAAAGGGAGACTATATTTTCGACATCTAGGCGTAGAAACGCCTGAGCTGTGCCACATTCCAGGGATTTGGCTCGTCGATCCCTGTCTTCTTGTCTTTAATTCTGTATGCTCCTCCTTCTATTACTTCTGTGACGATGTATGGTCCTAGCCATGGTGACTCGAGTTTTTCATGGCTTTTTTGATTGAGTCGTAAAACCAGGTCACCCACTTGGAAAGATCTTGGCCGCAATCGTCGACTGTGATAGTTTTTCAGGTCCTGCTGATATTTAGCGACTCGTGACAGGACCTCGTCTCGAGCTTCATCGAGTGCGTCGACATCATCTTCCAAAGCTTTTCTCGAAGTTTCCTCGTCATATTCTGCGACTCGTGGAGAATCATGCTCGATTTCTATCGGCAGGACTGCTTCAGCTCCATGGACCAGGAAAAACGGCGTTTCCTGTGTCGCTGTATTTGGTGTTGTTCGAATACTCCATAATACACTTGGCAGCTCCTCCGGCCAAGTATGCCGAGCTTTTTCCAGTGGTCCTAGCAGACGTTTCTTGATGCCGCAGATGATGCCATTGGCCTTCTCGACTTGTCCATTGGTCTGAGGATGCGCAACAGACGCAAAACTCAATTTAATGCCCACTTCTGCGCAGTATGCTTTGAACTCTTTGGACGTAAAATTGCTGCCGTTGTCTGTGACGATGCTGTGAGGTACTCCGAAGCGAAAGACAATGCTTTTCACAAACTTTATTGCGGATGCTGCATCTGGTGAATTTATTGGCTTCGCCTCTATCCACTTGGTAAATTTGTCGACAGCCACTAGCAAGTACTCGTATCCTCCTGGCGAAGCTTTGTGCAGTTTACCCACCATGTCGAGACCCCATTGAGCAAAGGGCCAAGACAGTGGGATTGGCATAAGTTCCGCTGCTGGTGAGTGAGGTCTTGCCGCAAATCTTTGACACGCGTCGCAAGTGCGCACTATTTCCTTTGCATCCTCAATTGCTGTGAGCCAATAAAATCCTGCTCTGAAAACCTTTGCCGCGATGGCTCTGCTGCTCGCATGGTGTCCGCATATCCCTTCATGCACGTCCTTTAGGATGATCCTTCCTTCTTCGGGTGTAACACACCGTTGTAGCACACCCGAAATACTGCGTTTGTACAGTTCCCCTTTTACCACAGTGAAAGCTTTTGATCGCCTAATTATTCGCCTTGCTTCGACTGGATCGTCGGGTATGACTTTCCTTAGGATGTATGATATGTAGGCCTGCATCCATGGAACTTGTACCATCATGACTAGTTCTTGCTCTTCTTCTTCTTCTGCTGTGTCCTTGGTGACAGTCGAGGTTTTCTCTTTCTTCTCCTTTTTTGTTTTTGCTGGCTTTGTTGATCTTTCGCTTATCTCTTCCCAAAACACACCTGGAGGGATTGCGAGGCATTGTGACCCGATGTTTGCGAGAACGTCGGCTTCATCGTTGCTCATCCTGCTGATGTGGTTTACCTCACAACCGTCGAATAGCTTCTCCAGCTCATTGTACACCTCCTTGTATGCTATCATACTTTCGTTGACTGCGTCGCATTGGTTCATTACTTGTTGTGCTACCAACTGTGAGTCGCCGAAAATTTTCAATCGGGTTGCACCGCAAGCTTTCGCCATCTTCATCCCGTGTATGAGAGCTTCATATTCTGCTTCATTGTTAGATGCGTTTGGGAACGTCATCCGCAGAACATACTTCAACTTGTCGCCTTCAGGTGAAACTAATATCACGCCTGCTCCAGCACCTTCCAATCTCTTGGACCCATCGAAGTTCATGGTCCAAGTCCTCGATAAATCTGGGGGTCCCGTGTTTTGTAGCTCCATCCACTCTGCAATGAAATCTGGTAAGACCTGTGATTTTATTGCTTTTCTTTTTTCATACGTGATGTCCCGAGGGGAAAGTTCTATTCCCCAAAGGGAGACACGACCCGTAGCTTCTGGATTGTTCAGTATATTTGATAAGGGAGCTTCGTTGACCACTATTATCGGGTGCGCCGAAAAATAGTGTCGCAATTTTCTTGCTGTCGTGAATACTCCATATGCTAGCTTTTGATATTGCGGATACCGCTGTTTTGACGGCGACAGTACTTCGCTGATGAAATATACTGGCCTTTGAACTCCATGAAGCTTGCCTTCTTCTTCCCTTTCGACTACTAAGGCCGTACTTACCACCTGAGGTGTGGCTGCAATGTACAAAAGGAGAGGTTCTTTCTCTTTTGGCGCCACCAGTATCGGTGGTGTCGAAATTGCTCGCTTGAGATTCTCGAAAGCTCTGTCTGCTTCCTCGTTCCATTGAAATTTTTCCTTGCTTGATCAACGCATAGAACGGCAGCGCCTTTTCTCCTAGCCTGGCGACGAATCTGCTTAAAGCTGCGATTCGCCCCGTTAGCTGTTGTATTTCTTTCAGCTTTGTTGGCTTTCTCATAGTAACGATGGCCTGTATTTTTTCGGGATTAGCTTCGATCCCCCTTGCTGATACTAAGAACCCGAGAAGTTCTCCTGCGGGAACTCCAAAGGAGCACTTTGTCGGGTTCAGCTTGAGGCAGAACTTGTCAAGGTTGTCGAAGGTTTCTTTCAAATCTTCGATCAACGTTGACCC
This sequence comes from Lolium multiflorum, assembly GCA_030979885.1. NCBI lineage: Eukaryota > Viridiplantae > Streptophyta > Magnoliopsida > Poales > Poaceae > Lolium > Lolium multiflorum. Next base: position 126,778,874 of record CM061750.1, read on the forward strand.
TTTCTTTGATGTTATTACGACATCGTCGATGTAGACTTGTACATTTTTCCCGATCTGTGTTGCTAGGCACTTCTGCATCATCCGCTGATATGTTGCTCCCGCGTTTTTCAGACCAAAGGGCATTGTTTTGTAGCAAAACACGCCATAAGGTGTGATGAACGCTGTCTTGGCTTCATCTTCTTCTTTTAATCTGATCTGGTTATAACCAGAATATGCGTCCAGGAAGGAAAGACGTTCGCATCCTGCCGTGGAGTCGATGATTTGATCGATCCTTGGGAGGGGAAAGTGATCCTTGGGACAATGTTTATTGAGACACGTGAAGTCGACGCACATGCGAAGGACTATTGTGTGTTTCTTCGGCACCATCACTGGGTTAGCTACCCATGTGGCTTCTGTAGATATTTCTCTGATGAACCCGGCATCTTTGAGTCGATCTATTTCTGATAACATAGCTTTGCGGCTCGGTTCCGAAAAACGCCGCAAAGGTTGCTTTACTGGTCGTGCGAGAGGGTCCAAATTGAGGTGGTGCTCGGCAAGTTCCCTGGGTACTCCTGGCATGTCGGCTGGACACCATGCGAAGATTTTCCAGTGCTCACGGAGGAACTCGACGAGCGCGCTTTCCTATGCGACATCCATGTTTGCGGCAATGGACGTCGTTTTCTTTGGATCTTCGGTGGATCTGTACCTCTTTTGAATCCTTGTTTGTGTTGAAAGTTGGCTCCTTAGATCTTCCTACCTCTGGCAGCACATCATAATCAGTGAACCTAGGTGCCGCGTATTCTGCTTGCATCCCGAAAGTTTCTGACAGTCGATGAAAATCCTTGTCGCATTTATCGGCCAGTGCAAAGCTTCCTTTGATTGTGATAGGTCCCTTAGGCCCAGGCAACCTCCACAACAGATATGTATAATGCGGCACTGCCATGAACCTGGCGTACGCTGGTCGTCCCAACAAAGCGTGATATTGCGACGGGAAATCCACCACTTCAAACTCTAAATTCTCTATCCTGTAGTTTTCTCGGGTTCCAAACTGAACGTCGAGGTTGATCTTGCCCAATGGGTAACTTGGCTTCTCTGGTGTAATCCCGTGGAAGCGTGTGTCAGTTGGCTTCAGATTTGCTAGGGATATGTTCATCTTCCTCAATGTATCTGCGTACATGAGGTTTAAGCTGCTGCCGCCATCTATGAAAACTCTCGACACATCAAAACCAGCGATTACTGCGGGTAAGATGAGTGCCGATTGCCCTGGTCGAGGAACTTGCTGCGGATGATCTGCGATTGTGAAGCCAATATCTTGCCCCGACCAATTTAAATATTCGACTGTTGGTGGAGGCATTTTCTCTGCCATGAACACTTGTCGAGATATTACCTTCTGCGCCCTGTTAGACGGCCTAGCTTTCTGAATCATCGAGACCACACCGTTAGAGTTGGGGTCAACATATGGAGGTGGATGTGGTGCTGCCGCAATTCTAAGCTGGTGTCGATTTTCTTCGGTTATTGCGGGAGGAGGTGGAAGGTGGATCTCGCTCCTTGGCTCCCGAGGATTTCTGTTACTTGCTTGAGCGTTTGCGATTCCTGCTGCTCGCAGCATTGCTTGAAAATTACGGCAGTCTTTCTGTAGATGTCCTGACTGCCTCTTTCCATTGTTGTCGAGGTAAAAGTGCATTTGACACGGACCGTTCATCATCTCCTCGGGAGACACGTAAGGTCTTTGAATCCTTGGTCCACTATTTTGTCTGTTGCCGCGAAAATCACCTCTATTGTCGCCTTGTTGCTCATTGCTCCTTTGATAATCATCTCGACTATTTCCTCCAGGATTTCCTCGAAAACCAGCCGATATATGGCCGGGAGCATCGTTGTTGTAGAACTGGCGAGAAAATCGCCTTCTATTTTGATAATTTCGACTACGATCCTCTTCTGGCGACCTGTGTCGCTTGTTGTATATTGCGTCTTCTCCATCTGCCCACTTGTTAGCGATTTCCATCAACGCTGAGATTGTCTTGGGATTAGTTCTCCCCAAGTCCTCGACGAAGTCTGCTCGTCGGATTCCTGCCACGAACGCATCTATTGCCCTCTCGTCAGATATGTCTTCTGCCGAGTTCTTGATAATGTTCCACCGCTGTATATATTTCCTCATCGACTCGTCATGTTTTTGTCGACACGCTCGTAATTCTTCCAACGACGCAGGTTTCTTGCACGTGGATCGGAAGTTTTTCACGAAGATGTCCTCAAAAGTTTCCCAGCTGTCGATGGAGTTCAAGGGGAGTTTCTTTATCCAAGATCTTGCGGCACCACTCAGGTGAACTTGGATACTTTGCATAGCTGTTGCTCTGGTTCCTCCTACCAGTTTTACCATCTCGAGATAATCCACGAGCCAATCCTCGGGATCTTGCAGGCCGTCGAACTTCTTGAAATTCTCGGGTATTGATGGCGTGTAACTCACACGTTCGTTTGGGAACCCCAAGAGGAAGGTATGATGCGCACATAGCAAGTTTTCCCTCAGAAAGAAACCAAGGTTTAATCGAACAGTAGGAGCCAAGAAGCACGTTGAAGGTTGATGGTCGCGAAATGTGATGCGGCGCAACACCAGGGATTCCGGCGCAACTAGGAACCTGCACAACACAACCAAAGTACTTTGCCCCAACGAAACAGTGAGGTTGTCAATCTCACCGGCTTGCTGTAACAAAGGATTAAACGTATCGAGTGGAAGATGTTTGCAAAGAAAACAGTAAAACAAGTAGATTGTATGCTATGTAAAGAATAGGACCGGGGTCCACAGTTCACTAGAGGTGTCTCTCCCATAAGATAAAAGCATGTTGGGTGAACAAATTACAGTCGGGCAATTGACAAATAGAGAAAGGCATAACAATGCATATACATGACATGGTAAATATAGTGAGATTTAATTGGGCATTACGACAAAGAACATAGACCGCCATCCAACTGCATCTATGCCTAAAAAGTCCACCTTCAGGTTATCGTCCGAACCCCTCCAGTATTAAGTTGCAAAGCAACAGACAATTGCATTAAGTATGGTGCGTAATGTAATCAACAACTACATCCTTAGACATAGCATCAATGTTTTATCCCTAGTGGCAACAGCACATCACAACCTTAGAACCTTCTGTCACGATCCCAGAGTCAATGAAGGCATGAACCCACTATCGAGCATAAATACCCCCTCTTGGAGTTAAGAGCAAAAACTTGGCCAGAGCCTCTACTAATAACGGAGAGCATGCAAGATCATAAACAACACATAAACAATAGATTGATAATCACCATAATCATAGTACTCTCTATCCATCGGATCCCGACAAACACAACATATAGTATTACATATAGATGATCTTGATCATGTTAGGCAGCTCACAAGATCCAACAATGAAGCACAACAAGGAGAAGACGACCATCTAGCTACTGCTATGGACCCATGGTCCAGGGGTGAACTACTCACTCATCACTCCGGAGGCGATCATGGCGATGAAGAGTCCTCCGGAGATGAATCCCTCTCCGGCAGGGTGCCGAGGCGATCTCCGAATCCCCCGAGATGGGATTGCGGCGGCGGCGTCTCCGTAAGGTTTTCCGTATCGTGGCTCTCGGACTGGGGTTTCGCGATGGAAGCTTTAAGTAGGCGGAAGGTCAACGCGAGGGGCCACACGAGGGCCCAGGGGGCAGGGCCGCGCGGCCAAGACCTAGGCCGCGCCGGCCACCCCCCTGGCTGCCTCGTGGCCCCACTTCGTTAGGTCTTCGGTCTTCTGGAAGCTTCGTGCAAAAATAGGACCCTGGGCGAAAGTTTCGTCCAATTCCGATTTCTTTACTAGGATTTCTGAAACCAAAAACAGCAAAAAACCAACTGGCTCTTCGGCATCTTGTTAATAGGTTAGTTCCGAAAATGCATAAATATGACATATAATGTGCATAAAACATGTAGGTATCATCAATAAAGTAGCATGGAACATAAGAAATTATCGATACGTTGGAGACGTATCAGCTGTTAGTTTGCTCGTCCCGAGCAGGTAAAACGATAACAAAGATAATTTCTGAAGTGACATGCCATCATAATCTTGATCATACTATTTGTAAACATATGTAATGAATGCAGCGATCAAAGCAAAGGTAATGACATGAGTAAACAACTGAATCATATAGCAAAGACTTTTCATGAATAGTACTTCAAGACAAGCATCAATAAGTCTTGCATAAGAGTTAACTCATAAAGCAATAAATCAAAGTAAAGGTGTTGAAACAACACATAAGAAGATTAAGTTTCAGCGGTTGCTTTCAACTTATAACATGTATATCTCATGGATATTGTCAACATAAAGTAATATAACAAGTGCAATATGCAAGTATGTAGGAATCAATGCACAGTTCACACAAGTGTTTGCTTCTTAAGGTGGAAGGAGATAGGTAAACTGACTCAACAATAAAAGTAAAAGAATGGTCCTTCGCAGAGGAAAGCATCGATTGCTGTATTTGTGCTAGAGCTTTTATTTTGAAAACATGAAACAATTTTGTCAACGGTAGTAATAAAGCATATGAGTTATGTAAATTATATCTTACAAGTTGCAAGTCTCACGCATAGTATACTAATAGTGCCCGCACCTTGTCCTACTTAACTTGGACTACCGGATCTTTACATGCCATGTTTCAACCAAGTGTCACAAAGGGGTACCTCCATGCCGCCTGTACAAAGGTCCAAGGAGAATGCTCGCATTTCGGATTTCTCGCTTTTGATTATTCTCAACTTAGACATCCATACCGGGACAACATGGACAACAGATAATGGACTCCTCTTAAATGCATAAGCATGTAGCAAAGTTATTATTCTCATATGAGATTGAGGATATATGTCCAAAACTGAAACTTCCACCATGGTTCATGGCTTTAGTTAGCGGCCCAATGTTCTTCTCTAACAATTTTGCATGCTCCAACCACTAAAATGATAGACCTTCAGACAAGACGGACATGCATAGCAACAATAGTTGATGGCGTTCCCCAGAAACATGGTTATCGCACAACAGGCAACTTAATAAAATATAAAGTGCATAAGTACATATTCAATACTACGATAGTTTTTAAGGCTATTTTGTCCCATGAGCTATATATTGCAAAGGCGAATGATGGAATTTTAAAGGTAGCACTCAAGCAATTTACTTTGGAATGGCGGGTAAATACCATGTAGTAGGTAGGTATGGTGGACACAAATGGCATAGTAGTTGGCTCAAGGATTTTGGATGCATGAGAAGTATTCCCTCTCGATACAAGGTTTAGGCTAGCAAGGTTATTTGAAGCAAACTCAAGGATGAACAAGTGCAGCAAGACTCACATAAAAGACATATTGTAAACATTATAAGACTCTACACTGTCTTCCTTGTTGTTCAAAACTCAATACTAGATATTATCTAGACCTTAGAGAAACCAAATATGCAAATCAAATTTTAGCAAGCTCTATGTATTTCTTCATTAATGGGTGCAAAGCATATGATGCAAGAGCTTAAACATGAGCACAACAATTGCCAAGTATCACATTATCCAAGACATTTTTTAGAATTACTACATGTAGCATTTTCCAATTCCAACCATATAACAAATTAACGAAGAAGAAACTTTGCCTTGAACATTATGAGTAAAGCCTAAGGACACATGTGTCCATATGCAACAGCGGAGCGTGTCTCTCTCCCACAAAGTGAATGCTAGGATCCATCTTATTCAAACAAAAACAAAAACAAAAACAAACCGACGCTCCAAGTAAAGAACACAAGATGTGATTGAATAAAAATATAGTTTCAGGGGAGGAACCTGATGATGTTGTCGATGAAGAAGGGGATGCCTTGGGCATCCCCAAGCTTAGACGCTTGAGTCTTCTTAAAATATGCAGGGATGAACCACGGGGGCATCCCCAAGCTTAGAGCTTTCACTCCTCTTGATCTTAGTATATCATTCTCCTCTCTTGACCCTTGAAAACTTCCTTCACACCAAACTTCAAGCAAACTCATTAGAGGGTTAGTGCATCATTAATAATTCACACATTCAGAGGTGACACAATCATTCTTTTCACTTCTGGACATTGCATAATGCTACTGACATTAATGGATCAAAGAAATAAATCCAACATAGCAAAAGAGGCAATGCGAAATAAAAGGCAGAATCTGTCAAAAACAGAACAGTCTGTAAAGACGAATTTATAAATGGCACCAGACTTGCTCAAATGGAAAAACTCAAAACTAATGAAAGTTGCGTACATATCTGAGGATCATGCTCGTAAATTGGCAGATTTTTTCGAATTTTCTACAGAGAATTATGCCCAGATTCGTGACAGACAGCAATGCTGTTTCTGTGCAGCGATCCCAAATATAACATCAACTTTGACATAGAAACTTTACTTGGCACAAAAACATGATAAGGAGAGGTTGCTACAGTAGTAAACAACTTCCAAGACTCAATAAAACAAAAAATTGCTGTAGGTAAAAACATGGGTTGTCTCCCATAAGCGCTTTTCTTTAACGCCTTTCAGCTAGGCGCAAAGTGCAAATCAAGTAACATCGAGAGTAGAAGCATCAACATCATAGCTTGTTCTAATAATAGAATCAAAAGGCAACTTCATTCTCTTTCTAGGGAAGTGTTCCATACCTTTCTTGAGAGGAAATTGATATTTAATATTACCTTCCCTCATATCAATAACAGCACCAACAGTTCGAAGAAAAGGTCTTCCCAACACAATTGGACAAGATGCATTGCATTCGATATCCAAGACAACAAAATCAACGGGGACAAGGTTATTGTTAACCGTAATATGCACATTATCAATCCTCCCCAAAGGTTTCTTTTTAACATTATCGGCAAGATTAACATCCAAATAACAATTCTTCAATGGTGGCAAGTCAAGCATATCATAAATCTTTTTAGGCATAACAGAAATACTTGCACCAAGATCACATAAAGCATTACATTCAAAGTCATTGAATTTCATTTTAATGATGGGCTCCCAACCATCTTCTAACTTTCTAGGAATAGAAGTTTCAAGTTTTAGTTTCTCTTCTCTAGCTTTTATGAGAGCATTTGTAATATGTTTTGTAAAGGCTAAATTTATAGCACTAGCATTAGGACTTTTAGCAAGTTTTTGCAAGAACTTTATAACTTCAGAGATGTGGCAATCATCAAAATCTAAATCATTATGAGCTACAGCAATGGGATCATTATTCCCAAGGTTGGAAAAAATTTCAGCAGTTTTATCACAAGCAGTTTCAGCAGTTTTAGCAATTTCAGGCAGTTTTGTACGCTTTGCACTAGGAGTAGAAACATTGCCAACACCAATTATTTTACCATTGATAGTAGGAGGTGTAGCAACATGTGAAGAATTAGCATTACTAGTGGTGGTAATAGTCCAAACTTTAGCTACATTATTCTCTTTAGCTAGTTTTTCATTTTCTTCTCTATCCCACCTAGCACGCAATTCAGCCATTAATCTTATATTCTCATTAATTCTAACTTGGATGGCATTTGCTGTAGTAGTAATCTTATTATCAAGATCATTATTAGGCATAACTTTCAACTTTAAAAGATTAACATCAGAGGCAAGTCTATCAACTCTAGAAGCAATAGTATCAATTTTATCAAGCTTTTCCTCAACAGATTTGTTAAAAGCAGTTTGTGTACTAATAAATTCTTTAAGCATGGCTTCAAGACCAGAGGGTACATTCCTATTATTGTTGTAAGAATTCCCATAAGAATTACCATAACCATTACCATTAGCAGAAGGATATGGCCTATAGTTATTACCAGAGTTGTTCCTATAAGCATTGTTGTTGAAATTATTATTTTTAATGAAATTCACATCAACATTTTCTTCTTGAGCAACCAATGAAGCTAAAGGAACATTATTTGGATCAACATTAGATCTACCATTCACAAGCATAGACATAATCACATCAATCTTATCACTCAAGGAAGAGGTTTCCTCAACAGAATTTACCTTCTTACCTTGTGGAGCTCTTTCCGTGTGCCATTCAGAGTAATTTATCATCATATCATCAAGAAGTTTTGTAGCCGCCCCCAATGTGATGGACATAAAGGTACCTCCAGCAGCTGAATCCAATAAATTCCGCGAAGAAAAATTTAGTCCTGCATAGAAGGTTTGGATGATCATCCAAGTAGTCAGTCCATGGGTTGGGCAATTCTTTACCAAAGTTTTCATTCTCTCCCATGCTTGAGCAACATGTTCAGTATCAAATTGTTTAAAATTCATTATGCTACTTCTCAAAGAAATAATTTTAGCGGGAGGATAATATCTACCAATAAAAGCATCCTTGCATTTAGTCCATGAATCAATACTATTCTTAGGCAAAGATAGCAACCAATTTTTAGCTCTTCCTCTTAATGAGAAAGGAAACACTTTCAATTTAATAATATCACCATCTACATCTTTATACTTTTGCATTTCACAAAGTTCAACAAAATTATTGAGATGGGCAGCAGCATCATCAGAACTAGCACCAGAAAATTGTTCTCTCATGACTAGATTTAGTAAAGCAGGTTTAATTTCAAAGAATTCTGCTGTAGTAGCAGGTGGAGCAATAGGTGTGCATAGGAAATCATTATTATTTGCATTTGTGAAGTCACACAACTTAGTATTTTCAGGGTTGGCCATTTTAGCAACAGTAAATAAAGCAAACTAGATAAAGTAAATGCGAGTAACTAATTTTTTTTTGTTTTCGATATAGAGAGCAAGACAGTAAATAAAGTAAAACTAGCAACTAATTTTTTTGTATTTTAATTTAGTGCAGCAAACAAAGTAGTAAATAAAATAAAGCAAGACAAAAACAAAGTAAAGAGATTGAGCAGTGGAGACTCCCCTTGCAGCGTGTCTTGATCTCCCCGGCAACGGCGCCAGAAAAAGAGCTTGATGGCGTGTAACTCACACGTTCGTTGGGAACCCCAAGAGGAAGGTATGATGCGCACAGTAGCAAGTTTTCCCTCAGAAAGAAACCAAGGTTTAATCGAACCAGTAGGAGCCAAGAAGCACGTTGAAGGTTGATGGTCGCAAATGTGATGCGGCGCAACACCAGGGATTCCGGCGCCAACTAGGAACCTGCACAACACAACCAAAGTACTTTGCCCCAACGAAACAGTGAGGTTGTCAATCTCACCGGCTTGCTGTAACAAAGGATTAAACGTATCGAGTGGAAGATGTTTGCAAAGAAAACAGTAAAACAAGTAGATTGTATGCTATGTAAAGAATAGGACCGGGGTCCACAGTTCACTAGAGGTGTCTCTCCCATAAGATAAAAGCATGTTGGGTGAACAAATTACAGTCGGGCAATTGACAAATAGAGAAAGGCATAACAATGCATATACATGACATGGTAAATATAGTGAGATTTAATTGGGCATTACGACAAAGAACATAGACCGCCATCCAACTGCATCTATGCCTAAAAAGTCCACCTTCAGGTTATCGCCCGAACCCCCTCCAGTATTAAGTTGCAAAGCAACAGACAATTGCATTAAGTATGGTGCGTAATGTAATCAACAACTACATCCTTAGACATAGCATCAATGTTTTATCCCTAGTGGCAACAGCACATCACAACCTTAGAACCTTCTGTCACGATCCCAGGTGTCAATGAAGGCATGAACCCACTATCGAGCATAAATACCCCCTCTTGGAGTTAAGAGCAAAAACTTGGCCAGAGCCTCTACTAATAACGGAGAGCATGCAAGATCATAAACAACACATAAACAATAGATTGATAATCACCATAATCATAGTACTCTCTATCCATCGGATCCCGACAAACACAACATATAGTATTACATATAGATGATCTTGATCATGTTAGGCAGCTCACAAGATCCAACAATGAAGCACAACAAGGAGAAGACGACCATCTAGCTACTGCTATGGACCCATGGTCCAGGGGTGAACTACTCACTCATCACTCCGGAGGCGATCATGGCGATGAAGAGTCCTCCGAGATGAATCCCCTCTCCGGCAGGTGCGGAGGCGATCTCCGAATCCCGAGATGGGATTCGCGGCGGCGGCGTCTCTGTAAGGTTTTCCGTATCGTGGCTCGGTACTGGGGGTTTCGCGACGGAAGCTTTAAGTAGGCGGAAGGTCAACGCGAGGGCCACACGAGGGGCCCAGGGGGCAGGGCCGCGCGGCCAAGACCTAGGCCGCGCCGGCCACCCCCTGGCTGCCTCGTGGCCCCACTTCGTTAGGTCTTCGGTCTTCTGGAAGCTTCGTGCAAAAATAGGACCCTGCGAAAGTTTCGTCCAATTCCGAGAATATTTCTTTACTAGGATTTCTGAAACCAAAAACAGCAGAAAACAGCTGGCTCTTCGGCATCTTGTTAATAGGTTAGTTCCGGAAAATGCATAAATATGACATATAATGTGCATAAAACATGTAGGTATCATCAATAAAGTAGCATGGAACATAAGAAATTATCGATACGTTGGAGACGTATCAGTAACTTGAACCCTTTTGGGACTCGAGTTTTTCGAACTCTTCTCGTGAAGCACGGGAGCCCACACATATCTTCGTCGGCAAGTTCTGGCGAGTACTGACGGTCCCTCCTTTCTTGTCGCGCTCTATCCACCCTTACTTGGACTGCTGTGTCTCTTGCTCCACTTGCTCTTGGTGGGTCTTGGACTGCTGCAGTGGGTCGTGGACTATTTTGCCTAGGATTTTCTTCGGGAGGCGTTGTTGCAAACGCTGTTCCCATGACTCCTACTCCAGCCATCGCCATATTGAACAATGGTTCTCTCGGGTCCCCAGCAGGTGGTCTGGATGCCAAGATGTAAGCTTGTGTTGCCATGTAACCTGCCTCTGGCGTTTTTGGGATGATATTTCCTCTTTCATCGATCGACATAAAGGACATGTCGAGATTTTGGATTATGTTTCCTCTCTCTGCTTCGGGTATGTTTTGCAGCCGAGACATTGCTCTCCTCCGAGCTTCTCTGTGACTATCTCCCGAAGTTCTAGATTGTCGACTTAAATCTGCTCGGCGTCTGCTTGATGCAGAAGCTGCTTCTTTTCTCCTATTCAGGGATGCTGTCTGTTTTTCCAACTCTCTGCTTACTCGAGCAAGTCTATATTGATATGCTTGAAGTTCTTGTGCAGTAGCGGTGGTGGTCATAGGTTCTGAACCATCCATGGCTTTCGCGGCCCTATCCCACGCGCTTTGCGGGAGCTGTACTCTTGCGCGAGTTGTGGATCCAGGATATTTGGTGCCTAGACCATGTCTGAGATCAGCGGGATCGACGTATGGATTTCCCAATTCGTCGAAAGCCTCTGATGTTTGCGGGTCTGATGTGCCTGCCCCTTCTACCACATAGATCTGATGATATTTTGTGCATTGATTTTTGTCGGTTTGGTGACACCATCATATAGAGTGGTGAAGACCTTTCCGATGGCAGCAGACTTGTCGATGAAGTTGAAGCTGTCGACGCTGTCGGAGTCGCTGCTTATAAAGGAGTCCGCAGACGACTCGAAGGATGTGTTGCTGAAGATCTTGGCGAGCTTTCCGCTTGCCTTGTTGTCGACGAAGTACGCCGACGAAAAGTTAGAATCGACCGCTGAAAATTCCGACGAGATCGGAACTTCGAGACGGTAGGATCCTTCCTTGTTGACGCCAAATCGGAATTCTCCGAACGTCATGATGATGGGCTCCTCCAGATAGGCACATGCATCCATACGGGAGGGCGGGTGAGGAATAAAATTGAATAGATCAGTTTTTCCCTTGTTACCTCGATCCATCGCGTTGCTTGCTGTTGATGAAGTCGAAGATCTTGAACGTGCCATCGAGATCAGATCCTTGCAGCCTCTAATTCCCACAGACGGCGCCAATTGACAAAGGATTAACTTGTCAATGCCTACAGATTGTAGACTAGGGTTTTGCTAGAAGTAGAGGGCAAGTAGATCTCGAAGGTTTAGGCGAAAAGTACTCGGCGATTATGAAAACTAGGGTTATGTTGACAGTCGATTCGATCCTTTCTTTGTCCCTCGACTCCCCCTTATATAGGAGGTGGAACCGAGGGTTTCGTATTGTACAAGTTACAGAGTCCGGGATGGTTTCTAACTCATCCCGCCAGATTACAAATAACACTTCCTATTACAACTCTAGCTTTCCTTAATACATCTTGGGCTCCCGAATCTTCTTATTCTTCGGATAGTGGGCCTTCAGTAAATCCCGGGTACTATCTATGGCAGGCCCATTTGGGATGCCTATGTCACGGTGACTGCTCCATTAGGCTTCTGCTTGTAACAATCCCTTGAGTCGATGGCTGTGCATCGGCTTTTGAATTCTTAAGTCGATGCCTCTGCATCGGCTGTGCTCAAAAATTTCAGTATTTCCGATTTTTTGCGGCCGATTTGCTTACGTATCGGCCCCCATACTTGAGCTGCTCTGTTGGACATTTGACATCCGTTCCCAGCTCCGTATCCTCGTATCTCATCCATCTATGTGCCCCCCGAGCCGATTCTGTCAAGTAATTGATGGTATCGGCTCTTCAGGCATCTGTTGGATCAATGCTGAACACAGACAAGGTATGTTGAGGATAATTTTGGCCGATTGCGGGAATCGGCCTCCTTTTCCGTTGCAATGCTTTGGCGATGATTTGCAACTTCTTGGATTTCCGCTGTAGCTACGTGGCATGCTGGACATAAGATCCTTGCTTTTCCTTTTTTTGAGGGCCGATCTCAGGGATCGGCCTTGCTACGTATGTCCAACGTCTTGGACGTGCTACTCCGTCCGGATCACAGATATCATGTTTGTATCAGCCGATGTCTCTGCATCGGCATCAGCCGATGCCTGTGCATCGGCTTTCGCCTGTTTTGGGCGCCATACTTTCTTTGGCGGGCGCGCCTTTGTCTCCAACGTTTGCTGGATTTTCACGGCCAGATCGGGCCGTGCTCTTCTCAACGTGTACAGGTACTGTGCCTCGGCTTCCTCCAGGTTTCGCAGCCGTTGCACCCTTGGCTTCTGAGAATGGCTGAGTCCATCAGGACACCACCTTGGTCGGTGATACCTATCTTCTTCTCCATCTGACTCCTCAAAGTCTTCTTCTTGAGATGACTCAGCTCGTTTACTCTGATGTGGGAGAGGTCCTAGACGCTCGAACACTGAAACTCCGTCCGCCCTTCTCCTTTGCTGTGTGCATTCTGGGCAGTTCTCGATTGTTGGCAATCGGCTCATTCCTGAGTCCCAGCAATGTTTGAAGAAGGGACAGTTCCAGTGCTTATCCATGCTGTCTTGCTCCCTTGACCTCCCACTGGCGCGACGTTCGTACCCGTCGTTGTTGCCATCATTCTGACGGCACCTCCTGTTCTCCGCATCAGACCGACGATATCTTTCATCGTCTTCGTCGTAGCGCCGACGTCGGTCGTACTGCTGCTCATATTTGTTGAGGAGATGCACGGATAATGGGCGCTGATACCGTATGCTTCTCACCTCCTCCTTGGTTAGGTACCGTCTGTCATCATCTTGGGGCCGGTCGCGTGGAACGGCCTCCTCTTTATCTTTGCCACGAGAGTGGCTGCTCTCTGCTTTGTCCACGCCATGGCGGATCACAAACCCTGCCATATTGACATCGAAAGAGAACCCTGGCTCTCTTATGGAGTGGCTTAGGTCCACCATGTTGACGTCCGGAAACGGACGCATGTCCACCTTCATGGCAAACTGTCCGAAAGTTAATCGGCCTGATTCTATCGCCATCTGAATTTGTGCGCGCAACACTTTGCAGTCGGTTGTGGCGTGCGTGAACGTATGATGCCATTTGCAGTATGGCCTCTTGTTCATCTCCTGTGCCGTAGGGATCTTGTGGCCTTCGGGTAGCTTCAACTGTTTCTCTTTTAGTAGCAGATCGAAGATCTGTTCAGTCTTGCTCACGTCGAAGTCCAACCCTCTTGGAGGCCCTGGCGGGTTCACCCATTTGCAGGACACAGGTACTGGCGTCCGAGTCCACTCGGCTACTGCAACTTCCTGATCTTCCGCAGAATCTTCATCCTCATTAGCATTGACCAGGGTTATCGCGCGCTTGAACTTGTCCTGGTACAGTTCTGGATGGCGCTGCTCGTATAAGGTCAGTCTATTGACCAGGTGCGTCAACGAGTTGTACTCAACCTGGAACGTCAGGTCCTTGAACGACGCTGCAAGGCCTGCCACGGCCAGCTCGACTGCCTCTTTCTCAGTTAGGTGAGCCGAATAGCATCGGTTCTTGACAGTTCTGAAACGTTGGATGTACTCAGAGACTGTCTCTCCTCGCTTCTGCCGAACCTGTGCTAGTTCGGCAATACCAGCTTCAGTAGCTTCTGAATGGTACTGGGTGTGGAACAGTTCCTCCAGCTGCTTCCATGATTGCACTGAATTTGGCGGCAACGAGGTGTACCACCCAAACGCTGGACCGGTGAGGGACCTGCGAGAAGAACCTCACCCGTAGCTGATCCGATACTGAAACCATGCCCAGCTGGGCCAGGTATCGGCTCACGTGCTCGATGGAGCTCGACCCTTCTGACCCACTGAATTTGTTGAAGTCCGGAAGCCGGTACTTAGGCGGTAGTGGGATCAGGTCGAACTCATTGGGGTACGGCTTGGAATAGCCGATTATCTTCTTCTTCGGCAAGATGCCGAACTGATCTCTCAGGACTGCGCTGATCTGATCTGCGGTGGAGGTAGTGGCAGCTGAGCTTTCCTGGACTGGTGCAGTGGTATACTTGGCTAACCACGCTTGTTTCTCAGCTTCTGCTCCTAAACTCCCCGCTGCAGTCGTTCTTCCTGCCGGAACAATTGCTCCTGCTCCGGCAATCCCTCCTGGTGGAGCCTGGATCGCCTGCGTCCAGCTGTTGCAATCCGGCACATACGCGCACACGTATCCGTGTGGGATTTCCTTGGGCGGGTCATGCAAGAACTGATAGTCGCCCGGGTCACCCCCAACTTTGTAGACGACGTATGCCGGTGAGCCTTGTTGCTGTGGAGCCGCCGTTGCGTACGGCAGAGGTGGCCTGGTGTGGAGTTGCATCTCTCCCTGGTGAGTCCCTAGAACAGGTCCTGAAGGGGAGTATCGACGCTCCATGATCTCTTGCACCACACGGAGCGCAACGCGCTCCAAAGTGTTCACCAGGCTCTCAGAGTGCCGATGCAGTGAATGGGCCACCATGTAGTTGACCTCCTGTCGCAGGGCTCTGGTACGTTCATCTGAAGGGAGAGACAGATCTACCCCTCGAGGACGCCTTGTGGCGTGAATCCTTTGAACCTGATACCGTGCGAACGGGTCTTCTCAAAGGAGCCGATGAGTTCGGCTTCAACGATGGCCTTCAGCTCATCGTACTTCTTCTTATGATCAGGAGGAAGATCCTCGTATGTGATCTGTTCCTCCGCCATCTCGGATGCCGATGTTGACGTGGATGTTGACGTGGATGTCGACGTCGTGTCCCACCGGGCGTGCCAGAATGTGTTACCCTCCAAAACCCCCCGACGGGCGTTGGTTAAGCAACACGAAGAGCCGGGAAGCTCCCAGGGCCGCTTAGTGGATCCCTGGCACCTCGCGTCGTCCCGCAAATCTTCTGGCCAACGTCCTGGCGGTTGCTAGGGCGTGCCACCTGACCTAGACCCGATCAGGAAGGTGTTAGTGCTTCGATTGTTCCTGCATGGTAGACACGTATTAAATACGAGCCCTATCGGCTCTCAGGTTTCCCTGTGGATCGGCTCAAGGAGCCGATCGCCCCATGTTTCACGTTGGATTTGCAATGGCATGGGGATCCTGCTTGATCAGGACAAAGCTGAAACGATCCACGACAGTTTAGGGTTTTCACCGCATAATCGGAACATCCTAAGTGCGATCGGGCCTAGCAGCTACGAGAGACGATGCAAACTACCCCTACGAGAGGCCTAAAAACCAACATAACGTTGATCCCCGGAACATCCCTCGCAGGGACGGTAAACAACGCCTAACGCACCACCGGATCCTCCGACCCCAACATAAGGCCTAACTATGCAGATATTAAACTAATCCTTGCGGAGCAAGGAGCAACTATAACGGATCGGATCTACTAAGTAAGAACAAGCAAGATGCTGCCCTTACGTCTGGATAGACGTAAGGGCAGCTAGGTGTCTAGGGACGGCATTGCCACGCAGATATGCACGTGAAAGCACCAATGCAAGCCCCTAAACACCTAAGGATAAATAGTACCGCTCGCCATCAACAAGGCTTCAGCACGAGCAGTACAAGGTTGACGAATAAACGTATACTGCCTAGATCGCTAGATGCGATCTAGGCAGCATGGTGCTTATCCGGGAGAAACCCTCGAAGAGAAGGGGTGGCGATGCGCCTGATTTGTGTTGGTTGAACGATGATTGTCCTCCTTTTCCGATAACCCTAGATACATATTTATAGTCCAAGGGACTTTCTAATTGAGGCGTGCACCTAACCGTGCACGGGCCAGACTCTATCTCTTTAATCTAAATTACAACGCGATCTACTAATTTACAGATACATGGGCCACTTAGCCCAAACTCTTAGCGCAAGGCCGCTTCGAAGATGCTCCACGTGTACGTCCTTCAAGCCCATCTTCACTTGCGGCCCATCTCCTGATTTGGCCAAAATCGGGTGGTAACAATAGTCCAAGGGACTTTTTAATTGAGGCGTGCACCTAACCGTGCACGGGCCAGACTCTATCTTTTAATTCTAAACTAAGACACGATCTACTATATTACAAATACATGGGCAATCTAGCCCAAACTCTTAGCACAAAGCCGCTTCAAAGACGCTCCACGTGTAATCTTCTAAGCCCATCTTCACTTACGGCCCATCTCCTGATTTGGCCAAAATCCGGTGATAACACCCTCGCCACAAAGGCCTAGGTCACGGTTTCACTAAGGAATTTCCTTCGAGGCGGATACCGGGCCTTACACAAAGGTTGGGGCACACATCAACAAATTAATTGGAGGCTCCCTTCAAATCACCACAAAGGTCAAGAATCCGTCTAGGGTTCCAAGAACCCAAGAGTAACAACCTTCTTGCTTTCACCACCACGAATCAACGTGGAGAACTCAAACCGATACACCAAATGCAATGGCAAGAACACCACAAAGATGCTCAAATCCTTCTCTCTCAAATTCCAACAAAGCTACAAAATCTATTGGGGGAATAAGAGAGGAAGAACAAATAGGAGAACACAAAATTCTCCAAGATCTAGATCCCAAAGATTCACTCACAAAGAGATGACATGGTTTGGTCAAAGTGTGGATCTAGATTTCCTCTCTCTTTTCCCTCAAAAGGGGGCAAGAATCATGGAGGGATAGAGAGATAGGGCAAGCTTCTTAAGATCAACAATGGAGGAGATAGAGACTGCAAGAAGCAACAGCCCAAGGAGGCAGAAGGGGGGTATTTATACCCCCCAAGAAAATCGAGCCGTTGGGGATATTTGGGGGCGGATAATCCGCCCTAAGTGAGGGGTGGATTATCCCCCCACCCCGGAAAATCCGGGCAAAAGTCCAGCCCTGGTTCCAGGATAGTACTGAGCCACTCACCAGAAAGTCCTTAGCCTATTTTTGGGCCCGGATATTTTGCAAATATCCAGCCCGGATTATCCGGCCTAGCAAACTTGTAAAATCAATATCTCAAGTTTGGTAGCTCCGAATAGAGTGAAACCAATTTTGTTGGAAATATGGAAACCAATGGGGGTGATTTTCTATTATTTTTAGAGGTGCAACACCTCAATCATGAGAAACCGAGAAAATCACCAAACTCAAAAACGCAACAAGTGATCTATGCAAAAGCCGTTTTCGATGAACTAGAGCTTGTCATGAGAATAAGCACAAGCTCTAAAACATCACATGGATAAGATCCAAATAACAACCAAGAAAGATGATGCAAGGATGCAAAGGTTTGAGCTCTCCGAAGGATACGATCGAGTTACTCACTCGAGAGCCCTCTTGATAGTACGACAACTAAACTATATACCGGTCTCTAACTACACCATGAGACCGGTGAGAAAGAAACCCTATCAAGAGCAAACCTTAACCTTGCGCATTCCACTTGAGCTTGATGATGACGGTCTTGACCACAATAAGATGGAACGCCTTTCTTGATTGTGCTTGCTTGATGAAGTCATGTGAAATGCTCCCCATACTCCACTATGGGAGAGCTTCTTCTTCGGCGCATCTTCACATATCCATGATCACCATATGGATGGCAAGCTTCAAGCATATGATCTCGATCTTCGAGTTTGGCTCATCTTGAACTTGTACTTCATTTCTTCATTCTTCATCATGTTGATGTCTTGAAGTAACTTGAGGGCTCACTTCATCTTCATCTTCAAGACATCCTTGACACTTGATATCCTTCATCAATTTCTTCTTATTGCAACCTTGAAGCCAACATATGGTTCAAGCATTGCCTATGGACAACTCCTACAAATATAACTCAATGCAAACATTAGTCCATAGGGATTGTCATTAATTAAGAAAACCACACATGGGGGTTCCATGCACTTTCAGTCACTTCAAGAGAGATTGTCCTAACTGTAAAGTGATGATCATTAATGACAATGATGAGTATGAGACTGGAGATGATGCTGATCCATATGCTCCAGAAGATGATGATTATGACAGTGATGGTGTAGATGTTTATTCGTCTGAAGCTCGCACTATTGTTGTGTCACATCATACTCTTAATGTGCAGTCGAGTGCATCTACTCAACGCTGTAATTTGTTCCAAACAAAGGCACTAGTTGGTCCTGATAAAGCTTGCAAGGTCATTATTGATGGCAGAAATTGTCGCAACCTAGCAAGCAAGGAGTTGTGTGACAAGATGAAATTGAAGTATCTACCACACCCGCATCCATACTACATTCAGTGGTTTAGTGACAATGGTGAGATGAAGGTAAACCACATGGTGCGTGTTGATTTTGAGGTTGGACCGTATAAGGATTTCATTGATTTTGATGTGGTTCATATGACGGTGTGTCACCTACTATTAGGTCGGCCGTGGATCTATGACCGTTCTATGCAACACAATGGCCATGCCAATACATATCACTTGGAGATCAAGGGCAAGAAAATTAACTTGCAGCCTATGTCACCACAACAAATTGTCAATGAATCTCGTCATAAAGTTCAAGTGAAATTGGAGGATGCATCCATAGATAGGCGAGAGAATTGTAAATTTAGTGAGGATCCTACAACTAGGCCTCTTGTGCTTATGTACAAGGGTGAGGTTTTGGTTTCTAACGACATGACCCCTATTTCTCTTGGTGTTTCTAATGTTTTGCAGGAATTCAGTGATGTGTTTCCGGAGGAGGTGCCCGCAGGATTGCCACCATTGTGTGGTATTGAGCATCAAATTGACTTGATCCCCGGCGCCTCGCTACCCAACAGGGTGCCATATAGGACGAACCTCGAAGAGATGAAGGATATTCAGAAACAAGTACAAGCGCTACTCGACAAAGGTTATATCCACATAAGCCTTAGTCCTTGTGTTGTTCCTATTATTTTAGTTCCTAAGAAAGATGGTACTTGGAGCATGTGTGTAGATTGTAGAGCGATAAAAACATTACTATTCGATATCGTCATCCTATTCCCCGCTTAGAGGATATGCTCGATGAATTGAGTGGTGTTGTTGTTTTCTCTAAAATTGATTTGCGTAGTGATTATCATCAAATTAGGATGAAAGAGGGGGATGAATGGAAAACAACATTTAAAACAAAATTTGGTTTATATGAGTGGTTAGTAATGCCTTTTGGTTTGACTAATGCACCTAGCACTTTCATGAGACTGATGAACCATGTTTTGCGTGATTTTATTGGCAAGTTTGTGGTTGTGTACTTTGATGACATATTAATCTACAACCTCAATGAATCTGATCATACTATACACATTCGACATGTTTTGCAAGTGTTGTGTGATAATAAACTCTAGGGTAATCTTGAGAAGTGCACATTTTGCAAAGATAAGGTCATATTTCTGGGTTATGTTGTCTCTAAGAATGGAGTAGAGGTAGATTCATCTAAGATTGAAGCAATTCAAAATTGGCCTACTCCCATGAATGTGAGTCACGTAAGAAGTTTTCATGGTCTTGCTGGGTTTTATCGACGTTTTGTGCCTAATTTTAGTACTATTGTTGCACGTTTGAATGAATTGACTAAAACGGGTGTTGCATTTGAGTGGGGTGTCACCCAAGATCATGCTTTTGATGAACTGAAAAGATTATTAACTTCTGCACCATTGCTTGCACTTTCTGATTTCAATAAGAAATTTGAGATTGAATGTGATGCTAGTGGTATTGGAATTGGTGGTGTGTTGATGCAAGAGGGTCGCCCAATTGCATATTTTTATGAGAAACTTTCTGGTGCTAAGTTGAACTATCCTATCTATGATAAAGAATTGTATGCTTCAATTAGAATTCTTGAGGTTTGGCAACATTATGTGTTGCCAAAGGAATTTATCATACATCTGATCATGAAGCTTTGAAATATCTGAAAGCTCAATCTACATTGCATAGGCGTCTTGCTAAGTGGGTTGAGTTAATTGAGTCTTTTCCATACATTATTAAGCATAAGAAGGGAAAAGATAATATTGTTGCTGATGCACTATCTAGGAAAAATATGCTCTTAACTCAATTGGATGTTAAAATTCTGGATTAGAAGTACTATGTGATTTGTATGCCACTGATCATGATTTTGCTGAACCATATCGCTTGTGTGCTATGGTAAAGCATGGGAAAAATATCACATACATGATGGGTTCTTGTTTAGAGCTAACAAGCTATGTGTTCTAGAATCGTCTGTGTGTTCGCTCTTACTGCAGGAATCACATGTTGGAGGTTTGATGGGTCACTTTGGGCGTGAGAAGACGCTACTCATGCTCGCTGATCACTTCTATTGGCCAAAGATGAGGCGGGATGTGGACAGGTATGTGAAGAGATGTATTACTTGCAACAAGTCCAAGTCCAAGATGAAGCCTCACGGTTTGTATACTTCCGACACCTACTACACCATGGGAAGATATTAGTATGGATTTTGTGTTGGGTTTGCCGCGTACTGAACGAGGCCATGATTCTATATTTGTGGTAGTGGATAGATTCTATTAGATGTCACACTTTATTTCCTGCCACAAGAGGGACGACGCGTCGCATATTGCTAACCTGTTTTTCAGGGAGATTGTACGTCTACATGGAGTCCCGAAGACTATTGTTTCTGATTGTGACGTGAAGTTTATGAGCTACTTCTGGAAGACACTTTGGGAAAAGCTGGGGACAAAGCTATTTTTCAGCACTACTTGTCATCCCCAAACTGATGGTCAAACTGAGGTGGTGAATAGAACATTGTCTCAAATGTTGAGATCCATGATCAAGAAGAACTTGAAGGTGTGGGAAGATTGTTTGCCGCATGTGGAGTTTGCTTAGAACAGGGCGGTACATTCTACCACAGAGTTGTGTCCGTTTGAGGTGGTGTATGTGTAACACCCCACCTTTTTCAACCTTGTTTAAGTGTCCAGAGTGCAAAAATCAGGGGGAACAAAAACTTTTTCTAAATAGTTTGTTGAGATGATTTGTGTTGATCTGCTTGTTAGGTGAACTACCTTGCGCTGTTTTCTTAGATGAATTGTCTTGATATGCTTGCTATAAGTTTGTCTTAATCTACCTCAAAGCAAAACCCATCTAGGGGTAAAACCATCTAGCGACTCACCAAATAAAACTATTCCATTTGTGGAACAAGGAATGCACCTATCCTGAGATCATCTCTGTGATGTGCTCCATCTCACCCCATCCTTTACTCAAGTATTGAGACTCATCTACTCCTTATTATATCCTTCTCTTGCACCCTTGACTTTAACTTTGGAATAGCTCCAAATTTGGCTAAGTCCTAATTTTTTATCACATTCAATTTTGGAGACTCTATCTCTATATCTATCCTTTGCCATCTGAGACAATGCACCTAGCCCTGGACCTACCTTGTCTTGAGCACTTCCCAACCATACCATTTTCCATTGACCATATCAATCATCTACCCTCCTATCCTAGATGCTTTTTAGGCCAAGTCAATAACCTGTTTTGGCAGTGTTAAAATCTTCTAACTTTGGCAGTTGTTACCTAAGACCCCACAACTGTTATTGGTAAACTTAAGGCATGGATATCATCTATGCAACTCCCTCTCCAACTTCCACGTCTTGCATGTCTTATACAAGTCTTGTCGCCCCTCTCTTCAACTTGATCTTATACCATACCCACTGTTTCATCTTAAGATCACTTTTCCACTTTTACCTCTTTTTCCTTCTTTAATCCAAGTTTAATCTCTATAAAACCAAGTGTGGAAATGATAGATACATGTTGTAGTAATCATCTACCCTTGAGAAATTACTTTCCCAAAATTATTATTCTCTCTAATCAAGTTATTTTATTTCAAAATTTTCGAAAACCCTACTTTACTTCTTCTCTACTTTACTTTACTTCTTCTCTACTTTGACCACAAAACTAATTCTAGTTTGATCAAAGATTTTCAAATTATTTTCTCAATTTAAATAGGAAATGTGTGTGGTATTTCTTTTTTTTCGAGAGCACGCGCAAAGCGTGCCTTATCTTTATAGAAGAGAGCAACATCATTTACAAGACTCGGTGACCAGATGCGAACATCATGCCCGAGAACCCACACACGCCCTAACTCCGCCTAAGCCTACTCTCTCGCGACATCCAAACTCCTTCCTCTCTTCGCTCTCTCCCAAAACTGAAACTCGTCTCTGATCTCCTGCAGCATTTGATCAACATTCTTCTGCCTCCTTGTGTCCCCGAAAGCCCTCGCGTTGCGTTGCTTCCAGAGCGTCCATGCCGTGCAGATCACCATGGAGTCGAAGCGTCTCCTGTCGATCCTCCTCACTCGCTTGCGGGCCTCCGTCAACCATCTCTACAGGTCAACCATCTCTGCAGGTTTCCTGTGGAACCTGGGTCCGTCAGCTGTAGGCTCGCACTGTGTAAGACTCTGCACCACACCTGTCTCGCATAAGGGCATGGGGTTAGTATATGGACCACATTGTCCTCCTCCTGCAGGCATGTGTAGCAAGCGTCCGGGTGCTCCTGGATCCCATGTCTCGCCCTCCTGTCCGAGGTCCAAAGTCTATCTCTCAGGGCCAGCCATGCAAACATCTTGCATTTCATGGGGGAGAAGGAACCCCACACTGGCCTACTCATGGTCCATCTCATGCTCCCCTGGCAAAGCATGTCGTAGGTATCTTTCGTCGTATACCTTCTCGATTCCACTCCTTTCCATGAGATGTCGTCCGGGCTTCCTGCCTCCCTCTGCACAGATTCTATTGCCTCCCAAAGTGTCAGACATTCCCTCCAGAGCTCCTCTGTCATCTCTCCCGTCATGTCATCAATCCATCCATCATCAGGCAGTGCCTCTCCTACGAGCCGCTCATTTTTTCTCCTTGTTGGGACCCTCGCCACAACTTCCGGTGCCAATTCCGCCGCGGTAAATCCGCTGATCCATCTATCCTTCCAGAAGTAAGTTGAGAGCCCATCTCCCACTCAGAAGTGCGCGAGGGTCTGGAACACCTCCTCCACCTCTGGGTCCTTCAGCCCTGGCAAGCCCTGCCACGGCCTTGTCCTGTCTGTACGTCGGAGCAAGAACCATCTCACTCGAAGCGCCAAGCCCTACAGCCTCAGATCCTTTACTTCAATGCCGCCAAACTTCTTTGGTTTGCAAATGGTTTTCCACGCCACAAGGCACTGCCCTCCTTGGACCTCATCCTTGCCAGCCCAAAAAAACACTCTCATCCATTTGTTAATTTCCTCCAGCAACCATACAGGGGCCTCTGCAACGACCATTTGGTGCACCGCCCTAGCCGCCACCACTGAATTTACTAGCACAAGCCTCCCCTCTCTCCGAATGAGCCCTCTCTGCCACGATGGCACGCATTTGATAACTTGGTCCAGCATCGGTTGCCACTCCGCTTTTTTCAAAGGTCTGAGTGCTAACTGAAGCCCCAAATATCTGATTGGGAACCGCGCCAACTCACAACCCAGAATTCGGGTTGTCCTCTCCTCATCCTCATGCGTACCTCGAATCAGGGTAGCCGACATCTTTCTATAGTTGACCTTTAGGCCCGAGGCCTCGCCAAAACGGCCTAGGATCTGTCTCACGGCCCTTAACTCCGTGCTCTCCGGCTTTAGAAAAATCACCACATCATCCGCATAAATCGATCTCCTCTGTAAGGGCGAGATAGCCGCCAGGTTCCTAAAGAGTCCGTTCTCAGCCGCCTTAGTAATCATGGCAGACAAGGACTCCATTGCCGCCACAGACAGCATGGGTGAAGTTGGGTCAGCCTGCCTCAAGCCTCGTCCATGGTAGACCCTGTCTCCAGGCACTCCGTTCACCATGACTCTCGTGTTCGCCGTGTGTAACAACAGGGCGATCCATTTTAGGAAACGCTCGCCAAACCTCATTCTCCTTAGCACCTCAAATAAGAAACTCCAAGATATGGAATCGAAAGCTCTCGCTAGATCTAGCTTTAGGAGCACCTCCATCTATCTCCTCATGTTGATCTTTCTGGCCACTCGTCTAACTAGCACAAAATTGTCATGCAAACTCCGGTGCTTGATGATGCCGATTGATTCATACTCACAATCTCCCCAAGCCTCGTCTGGAGACGATTTGCGATGATATTAGAGAACAATTTTGCAAAGCTATGAACTAGGCTGATGGGCCTGAAGTCCTTAGTCTCAATGGCCTCGGGTTTCTTGGGGATGAGCGTGATCAATGCTCTGTTTAGCCTGGCAAAACCTCTACCATCTCCCACTCCCAATTTCATAATCCCTGCCAGAATGTCATGTTTTATGATCGGCCAGGCTCTCTGGTAAAACGCGCCGGTGAAGCCATCCAGCCCAGGTGGACGGTCATTCGGCATGTCACGGATAGTGTTCCAGACTTCCTCCTCCGTGAACATGTTTTCTAACTCCGCGAGGTCCGCTACCGGAATGTCAAGAGCTTCCAGGTCGATGGTGTGAGCTCTGGTTTGAATGCTCCCCATAAGCCTCTCGAACTCCTCCGTGAACATCTCATTCTTTCTCTCCTGAGTGGTCGCAGTTTCATCTCCCACTCTCACCGCTGCGATGTAGTTTTTCGTCGTCCTCCCATTTGCCACGGCATGGAAGAGCTTAGTATTAGCGTCCCCCTCTTTCAGCCATCTTATTCTCGATCTTTGTCTCACAATGGTACGCTCAAGGGAAGCCAACCCCAGCACCACGTGCTTTAGCGTTTTTCTCAACCATGCCTCCTCATGTGTAAGCGCTCTAGACTCTTGTGCAACGTCAAATCTGAGGATCAAGGTGTTCGCCATCGCGATCTTGAGTTTGATGTTTCCCACTTTTTTTCTCACCCCACGCTTGGATGAACTCCGTCGCATTGCGGAAAAGGGCATCAAGGCGTCTAAAGGGGTCTATAATGCAGGGATCGCAAACCCAAGCCTCTCTCAGAGCCTCCTCAAACCCCTCAAGGTTTAGCCAAAAGGCCTCGAATTTGAACCTCCTCTTTGGCTCGAAAGCCGCGCTTAGGGACAGGTGGATAGGAGTGTGATCCGAAACCAAAGAGGAAAGGGCCTGCAGGATTGAATCATGGCGCATCAGATCCTAGTCCACAGATACAAAGGCCCTGTCAATACGGGTAAGTGTGGGCACGTCCCTCTGACTACTCCAAGTAAATATCCGACCATGAAGGTAGAGATCCTTGATCTCATGCTCTTGGACAAAATTCCGAAAGTTCATCATCATGAATCTATCTAAACGATCATTATTCTTCTCATCCGCATATAGGATCATGTTGAAGTCTCCAAGGAGCAACCATGGCCCAGGGCATAGGCTTCTCCGCTCCATAAGCTCAAGTAAGAAGCTCAACTTATCCTCATGGGTTTGTGGCCCATACACCGTAGTTAACCACCACCTATTAGTATCTCTGGGGGGTTACTTCCCCGGTCACCGCATACTCATCGAAGCTGATACGAGCAATGTCTACAACAGACTTGTTCCATGATAACAAGATCCCTCCTCTCGTCTCCACAGTAGGCACATAAACATACCCATCAAATGATGGTCCCAGGCATTGCATTACCAAGAAATTATCGATTACATCCAACCTCGTCTCCTGGAGGCACACCACGCTAACTCTAAGACTAGTAATGAACTCACACACCGCATCTCTCTTGGCTGGATCGTTCAAACCTCTGACATTCCAGCACACAATCTCGTAAGAACAATCCATATATCTAAGCTAAAAACTCTCTCCAATCTCCTGCGCCTACTGCGCCGGCACTGCCACTCTGCAGTGAACCTCTCTCTCGAAGCTCGTGGGGATCTCCTTGCCAAAAATGGCCACCATCACTCTCGGGTGTGTGTCGTGGACCGGGGAGTTGAAGAACTCCTTGAAGCGCCTGAGGTCATCCTCACCAACCGAGAGGTTCTCCGGGCAAAAGCCCATTGCTTTGAGCAAAGAACTCTCCGCCGCGGAAGCTGTCTTGACTTGTGTGTCAGCTAGTGCCGCCGCCGACCTTCTCGTCACACATTTTGGGGTAAATGGCTCCGCGTCCGCCCTGAGCCCCGTAGCCTTCAAATACTCATGCAACAGGGGAGGAGCTAGGGCTTTGAGCAGAGAGGAGCAGAAAGTCTTGACACGAGCAAGCTCCAGCTTCTCCTGCTCCCTCTCAGCCGCCACCTTCTCCGAAGCATGCTCCTGGCGCACCTCCCGTGAAACCTGATCGTGCACTTGTTGTTGGGCCAAACCTCTAGGGACTAGCTGCATCAGGCTGTTGGGGCCCGTGTAAGACATCTGGGTCTGGCTGTTCGCCAAGGGGCTGCACATCACGGGCGAGTCCACATTTCCAAACGCGCCGAACGTTGATCAAACGCGCTAACCATCACGAATTCCTCCGCATGCACTGGGTCGCTCTGACTGCACGGTGCACGCTCCTCCTCTCCCGCGCATGCATCCTCCAGCTCATTGGCTAGAGAGCGTTCTGTGGACCCCACCGACAAGACAAATGGGGACGAAACCACCTTGTCCCGATCCATGCATTGGCCCCCCGACCCTGCGGCAGCAGGCACGACCGGCTCGGAATCGGCGCCCGGCAGCGAGTCCGGCGCGTCTTCCCACTGCACCTGGTTGGCAGCGTGGCCCGCCTTGATGTCGATTGGCTCCAGAACTGCCACGTGCCCCGTGCCCAACGGCACCACTCCTCCACTGCGACTGGCCCCTTCCTCTTTTCGGCTTTCTCTTTTTCTTTTCTATCTCGCTGACCAAAAGCAGCCCTCTCTGCTGCAGGAGCAGCAGCTTTCCCAGCCACGACATGTCCCAGCGTTGTCCCAACATGGGAGGTTTGAATGGTCAAGGGCGCCGGGTTATTCACACGTGGTAGGGCCCAAGCCTTCTCCGGCGCCAGCGACGCCGCATGCACGGCCGGACCCCCGGTCAGCTGAGCTGCACCACCTCCACCTCCCGGACCGCGGCGATGATCTGGCACTCCGCGCGTCCAGGCCAAGTCGCGGCAGACCCTCTGAGGGCCTGCACCTCTGCCACCACCGCCGCCATCGCTCCCTCCGTCGCCGAGGTCCCTGGACCCTGCCGGCCCATGACCGAACTGCCCCTGTGTGGTATTTCATATCACCTTATTTTCCACCCAAAAATAATTTCTATATAATTATCTTCTAGGTTCTATTTTCTTTTTTGGGCAAAATGCATGTTATGGTACTTGTACCATTTCTTGCTTATTTTAAAATTTAAAGAAAACATACCTTGCCTAGTAAAGCAAGTAGAGCATTTTGAAATTCTTGTACTACCTAGCTACTCTCAATATTTTTCAAAATACTTCTCAAATAAATATCAATTCAAAATTTCCATACCATGGGTAATGATCCAAATTACTTATCGCTTGAGCCCTTTTTAGAAGCCACCCTTGTGCACCATATAGGTATCTCTTTGATCTATTTAACATCACCCCCTCCTCTCCTTGACCCATCATCTCATGCTATATTGAAATATTGCCAACTTGTGTTCCAACTTAGGAAGTGAACTAAACCTACATCTCCCTCTCCTTTCATCTCAACTCCACCAAATTACCACCATCTAATTGGCCTCCCTCTTCTCCATCACTTTGGCACCCCTCAATGGCCTCTTGGATGTGGTGGCTGGCCATGTCATGCAATGGCATGTTTGTGCCATATTCCCTCCCTCTCCTTTTAATTTAATTACCTCCAACCTCATAACTTTGACCCTTCCATCCCCTCCACCCCTCTCTGGTCGACATGCATGGTGACCCTACCCATTCCTTGTCCTCTTTTGCTTGGCACCATGTGGAATGGTCGGGCATGCCATACCATGGCATGAGCTGGTGGCATCCCTCTCCCTCTCACCCCAAGCCAAACTAATAGACAACACTACACCTGCAACCCTCCTGCACCACCAGCACACATGGAACCGCCCCCAACTAGCCCCAAACCCCTCTCTCTCTCATGTGCCCTGGTGCACCGATGGCATGCACTCGGATGAAAACATGCTCCTCTGCTCGAGCCACCTCGCCACCAGCCTATCCTTGTTGTCCCTAACGAAACCAGAGTGAAACCTCTCCATTGTCTTCTTCCTGTTGGCCGCGAGCGACCCCGCTCTAGGTGCCGACACAGTATCGAGCACCTAGCATGCGCATGTTCTAAGACCTCCCTTTGAACCGACCTTGTGTCCCCCTACTTGTCCTCTCGCCTTAGACACGGCCCTGCTCCCCTTCCCTTCCTGGCGCAGCCCCTGCTTCCCTCCTTGTCCCTTTGCTGCGGGCCACGCTCGCCGCCCAAACCTGCCTATCCGTGGTGACCACGTCACCAGGACAAACGGTGCACCGATTGCGTCCACTTCTTTAACTTGAACCTCAGCCCTCCTCACCCTTGTTATCTCATTCCTCTCCCCTCCCCTCTCTGCGTCATCCGAAGCGGAAGAGACGGCGCCATGCCTCATCTCCCTCTCGGCCATGCTCCAGGGCGAGCCGAGCTCGTCTCGTTGCATGCCAGCGCATGTCGCTATCACCATCGCCTCACTCCGCTCCCTCTCTCCTTCTAGCTCTTCCTGTCGAATATCACGAGCCCTGACCACCCTCTGTATGCCATGCAGCTCGCCTAATTACGTCGCCTCCATTCCGTCCGTGACGGGGGTCCTGCGCTGCAACCTCGACGTTGCAGTCGTGGTCGCGCTCGACCACGGCATTGTTCGGGACGCTGCATGCAGGAGCTGGAGGCGCACCTGCATTCGGCCGCACGTCGATGCGTCGTTCCTGCGTCTCCACTGTCTCCTGCGGCCCCGCGAGGAGAGTCTCCATCCTTGTCATCGACCTTGCCGGCGTACAGGAACCCCGTGAGCATGTTCTTGACGCTGTCGCAAGCTGCGTCCGGCCGCCTCGGACCCCCCGCGCCACCACTGCATGCGCTCGTCGCCATCAGACCCTCTCCCGCGTCCGCAGCGTCTCCCTGTCTTCGCCAAGCCAACCACGGTGAGCAGCGACTCGCCACCACTGCGCATCATCGACATGAGCTCGCGGTTCCTGGCAGTAGTCATCTACACCAAGCCTCCACGTCGTTCCCGATGCTCCCCCTTCGCGCACAAGCCCCCAAGGTGAGCAGCCGACTCGCCTAATTCCTCCCTATGTTGCTCGGGCACGAGCACCGCCCAGTCCTGGACGCCGCTGGTAGCGTCCCGATCGTTGCCGGCAGGGATGGGCGCGGGCCATGGGATCGACATCCAACGGATGCATGTATCCCTGGACCCGGCCGCATGCGCCCCACGTGAGCATGGCCAGAACTGGCGGACCCCGCCGGGCCCCGCCCAG
This sequence comes from Lolium multiflorum, assembly GCA_030979885.1. Classification (NCBI taxonomy): domain Eukaryota; kingdom Viridiplantae; phylum Streptophyta; class Magnoliopsida; order Poales; family Poaceae; genus Lolium; species Lolium multiflorum. Next base: position 126,808,723 of record CM061750.1, read on the forward strand.
GTCATTCGAAGCCGCTGTCTCCCGCGCACGCCTGTGGTGGCAGCGGGCCGGTCTGGTGCCGCGCGGCCCAGATCTAGCCGAATCGGCCCGGTCCCCTTTCCTTTCTTTTTCTAAGAGATTATTTCTGCTGCTATATTAACCTTAGGTTTTAATCGTTTAGAAATTCATATTAGCTTCAAATTGAGTGATTCAAATTTCTAAATACTCCTAAACAAATTCCTACCCACGCAGTATTGCGTGCATGTGTTTTTATATTTTACTTTTGTGCTGATAATTGCTCTACTGAAATGTTGCTGTTAGAGTATTTTAACTATTGTGTGAACTTGGTGAAATATTTTTGTGTGAAACAAATTTTGTTTTTTTTGAAAGGAATACTGTAGGACAAGCTCCTACAGTGATTTTGCTTTTTAAATAATAAGAACCCAAATTCGCGTCCCTGAAAACTTGAACCTGGGTGGCTGGGTGAGCTAGGCTCACTTCTTGAAACCAATTTTGTTGTGCAGTAGAAGTCAGTACCTTTATTTTGGCAGGGGTCTCACATGCAGGAGTTTCCTGGATTTTGCATGGTTAATAGATTCAGATATGTCTAGTAGGTCTTTGTGTGATTTTTATTTTGAAAATTAAAACTTTTTATGAAACAAACCCAAATCCCAGTGCTAGGTATTACCTTAGGCTGCAAGTGTGCCAAAGGAAATATTTTTCTGAGCTTTATTTAATTTATGGGAATTTTATAACCAGAACGGGATACCTTTTTAGTATAAAACTTGGTTAAATTATTTTATAATTCAGAAAAATACCAAACCAATTTTGGTAGATCACATCTTTCAGTACCTATATAGTGATATGTTTGTTACTCCTTGGGTATGTTCTGATGACTGTGTGCCTTGAAAATGGTTGGCTCTAGTTTCTGCCTTGTAAAAATATTTAAAACAAATTAAAAGTTTATTTTTGAAAACTTCTACTGCATGTGGGTTCCACATGTTAATAGCTTCCAGTAGAGGTGCTGCATGTATTTTTGTGAGCCCCAGAAAGATATAGGCCATTTATTTGGTCCCTAAGTCATTTCTGGTTTTATAAAAATCATAACTATTATTTTATAAACCCAAATTTAGTGAATCCAATTTATGTAGCTTTATAATATCAAGCTTTACTCCCTGTGAATTTAACAAAATTTTGTGTACATTATTCTAGAGTGGCTTAATAGATTGATGCTAGTGCTTATTTTACCCATAGGGAAATTGGGTTGTTTTTGTTTAAAATGAATTGTGATGAACTTTGGCACCAGACCCTTTATGGTGGTTTCCAATATTCAATACCTACCAGTATTAGTGCGGATTATATCTTGGTGTGAGCTAGAGCCTTTTTAGCTTATAGTTGTTATGTTAAGGCCTTTTTGAGTGGCGGTAAAAATCTGCCCCTTTATAAATAAACTGACCATCTGGCCCCAAGTGTTATTTATTTTGTGTGTTTATTGCCTCTGATTGAGTGGTTTGATACTGGTTTTGTATGAGTGGTTGATTCTATGGCCATGTGTTGATTGTTCTCCCTTTTCTTTTGCGATGTTAGAATGCGAACGCTATCGGAGATGGAGAGGATCTTGGTGAGGAAATTGAAGAGGAAGGAAGAGCAAAGGATTCGTGAAGATGAAGTCCAGGTATAAATATCCAACAAAGGCAAGCCACCTCTTGACGCATCTCTGATCCTATATATCTTGCTCTTGCATTATTGCAGGTTTTATAAAGTGCATGTCTTTTATTTATTATATCGGTGGTTAGCGCTACCGGGAGTTTTTATTAATCCACCCTTAGGGTGCAACCCTCGTTGGTACCTACTGATCACACCTCTATTATTGATATGGTGCATACCACCTTATCACCCTTGTCGCCTCTTTTGAAAGAGAAATTGGACTATAGGTTGGGAGCCCTGGAAAAATATTTGTGAAAATTGTTTTCAAGCAAAAAAGGTTTTTCTGGAAAACCTTGGAATGCGGTTGCCCTGCCCAAGTGTGGTTTTATGAAACACAAAAAGTTTTATGAAAGATATTTCTGGAGGCAAATGGAGATGAAAAGTTGTTTTCGAAAAACCTTGGTGACCATAGTACGAAACCGGACCTAGCTAGTACAACCACATTACCCTGTAGTGGGACGGGGCGTAGCGTAGTAGTTTGTCTCGCCTTAGTTTGGGTCCTGCAAATGTAAGGGGTAGTCCGAGCATGGACACCTATCGACCAAGGCCTTCCCGACGTACTGGGGATGCCTTTCCGTCTCTTCAGATGGCAGGGGTACAACCTATGAGCTCCCATTGAATAATGCCTCGCAGTTGGTCGCGGCATCCGGAGGGTCGAGCTGTTCGGGGAATTTGCTACTCCTGGGTAAACGACCCCTCGGACTATGGTGTTGGGAGGTACAACTCTAGGCTGCATGTCTTAGGCTAAGGCGAGTAGGCGAAAAACTACAATCGGGTACTTGTCGTGGCATATGTTGTTCTGCAGGAATGATGCCCACACGATGAGTATTCAGATCTTGTGGGGAAAGTGTACAACCTCTGCAGAGTGTAAATCTATTCGAATAGCCGTTTCCGCGGTTATGGACATGGGAATGGCGGTACGTGGCATTAGAGGAAAGTTTTGGTTTATAAAAGTGTTTTCTCAAAAATATTTCGGGAAAAATTATGCCAGTGGGACTGGTGGAAATGTACCTGCGAGGTACGGTGGAAAGTTGGAAAAGTTGATTTGGTCATACTGAGATGGCCAGAAAGGAAAATGGGTAACCCTTACCTATTAGACTTCGAATAAAGTTGTTTTCAAAAAGGTTTTCAACAAAGATATAGTGAGGTCATACTTTTGAGAGAAGCTATCTCTCATTCCTTGTAGCCCTAGTTTAGCGCCTATTCCTTTTTACTGCCAAATTGCATATCCTTTACTTCTCTCTAAGGTGGTTTGCGAGTACAATTCATAATGTACTAATGGCTTTGTCCCTGGCTATTTACTTGGCCAGACTTGGAGGAATCCGGCAGATGAAGAAGGAGTCGACGACGTCTCTGCGAGCTAGGAACGTTCTCCCAGTCAGTTACCTGTAGGGTTATGGCATGACTTGGGCCATGCGAACGCTCTCGTCTGAAGTATTTCCACTGTGTGGTTGATGATCTCCTGCCCTTATGGCTCTTATGTAAGTATTTTGTCATCTGACCATTGTAATCTTTTTATTATGTACTGTATGGATGTTGTATTTGATACCAGTTCGGTTATACCTTCACGACACACTGATCATGGGATCGTGAATGTGTATGCATTACGGGTGTTTTAGACAGCTAGTCCGAGGGCCCACAGAGCTGGTATCAGAGCCATCCTGACTGTAGGAGACCCTAGTTTAGCATGGACGTTAGTTAGGAAAATAGTATTTTTGGTTAACACTATTTATGAAATAATTTTCTAAGTAGTTGGAAGCCTAGCTTCAAAACTTTTCTTATCCTTTAAAAATCTTCTCATTCTTACCTCACTCTCTGATTTCGAAAGACTTTGAAAATTTCTGATTCTACTATCTCATCCTCTTCCAAATCAACATATTGGACGATGTCCCCACTCAGACTCGGAGATTCGAAGTTGAAGATGGATCAATCCTTCAGGAAGTCTCAAGTATCTCCGGCTGTAGCTATTGAAGATTGAATGTCGACTAAGCAGTACACAAATTGGGATAATAAGATCATATCTTTGGTTGTCACCAAAGTATGTCAAGTAGTTGACCTTGTTCCTCTTTGGACTTGCACTTTTGCAATCGTCAAGGATCAAGTCCTTAGTTCTTGACTAGTAATTTTTAGGCCCATCACAAGAAGTTGTCATCCATGGAGCTCTTCAGCAATTACCCCTCCGAACTGAGACCAGAAGATCCTATAAAGTTTTCTCCTCCGCCTCAACATCGACGACTCAACAGCAGGTCTACTTCACCACCAACTGCTACAAGAATCAATGTTGAAGTCAATATCAGCAAAATGAAGACGTCTACATCTCTGATCAACCCAAGCCTATAGGATGGATAGGAAAAACTCAATTTCTTCGATTGAGCTACCCCTGCGTATTAGGTATCCTTAGGTATTTGAAATACATCGTGTGGTTTTCATGATTGCTTGTGGTGTTGTGAAATTGCTGCTTGAGCACTTGTGATTGCTTGTTGTGTTTCTATGTTTGTTTTGGCCATTCGGCCTGAAAAACACTTTTTGTGTGATAACCTAGTCTAGGAAACCTTCCCTAAGATGTTTCCCTCGCATCCAGTCAAAATTCTAGTAGAAATTCCAGCTATTAGTTTACAAAGTTTACGGGAAACTCTAACTCTAACTCGGGTAACATCTAGGTACCACCATGTTTTCCCGAAATGCCCAACTCCAGTACGACATTCAACTCAAGGCAGCCTGCGTTGCAAACGAAGCAGAAGCCAGTACCTTCAAGACTGACTCCTACTCCGCTAGAAGATGGATCCATACAAATTTTGTCTAACCGTAGACCATAATCGCGCTAACCTTGAGGTTATCTTCTTAAAACCTCAGCCTGACTCACCTTCTAACAAGCTAAGTGAGATGTAGCACCAAAGCCAAGTTACTCTACAAGGTCCATCTAGTCCTCATCAAGTGAAGCCTTCGAAGATAATTCAAGACTCAAGATTTGGTGGACTTTAATAAGCACCAACCCTAAAGCTGAAGACTGTTTTCGACGACTATTGCTGCTGCTTTATTTGAAGACCCACCAGGAGTTCCGCTGACTTACTAACTTAACGAGCGCCTTACCGAGTAGTAAACACCGTGTGTGCCTCTTGAAGTTATGGACTGCACTTTGCCCCTGAAGATTCTTCAACTCAAGACAGGAGATCGATGACTTCTTCCAAACCGCCCGACAAGGCCCCATGGCTGAAGCGCCGAGTTTTGCCCGAGCCCCCGTTGAACAATCTTAAGGGTGGAAGACTTCGTCTTCCACTAAATTTTTAAGCCGACTTTTGAAAACATTCAACCTTTCTAAATAGCACCGTTTGTATAATCTAACCCTCCAAGAGTCTTGGAACCCTCGAAGATTGTCAGGAAGCTACAGATCTAACACTGGCAGAAAGAAGTCAACCTCTTTAAGAACCTTGTCCTTGATGGAAATCTACCATGTCTCTCCGAAGCTGAAGCTGTGACTTTCCGAAAACGACACACCTACCGGAGGATGGAGTTCAACTTAATTCGACTACTAACAACTTCTCTAGTACTACGCTTAGTAATCTCGGGATGAGATTATTCTAAGGGTGGAAGGATTTGTAACACCCCACCTTTTTCAACCTTGTTTAAGTGTCCAGGGTGTAAAAATCAGGGGGGGACAAAAACTTTTTCTAAATAGTTTGTTGAGATGATTTGTGTTGATCTGCTTGTTCGGTGAACTACCTTGCGTTGTTTGCTTAGATGAATTTTCTTGATATGCTTGCTATAAGTTTGTCTTAAGCTACCTCAAAGCAAAACCCATCTAGGGGTAAAACCATCTAGCGACTCACCAAATAAAACTATTCCATTTGTGGAACGAGGAATGCACCTATCCTGAGATCATCTCTGTGATGTGCTCCATCTCACCCCATCCTTTACTCAAGTATTGAGACTCATCTACTCCTTATTATATCCTTCTCTTGCACCCTTGACTTCAACTTTGGCATAGCTCCAGATTTGGCTAAGTCCTAAAATTGTTATCACATTCAATTTTGGAGACTCTATCTCTATATCTATCCTTTGCCATCTGAGACAATGCACCTAGCCCTGGACCTAGCTTGTCTTGAGCACTTCCCAACCATACCATTTGCCATTGACCATATCAATCATCTACCCTCCTATCCCAGATGCTTTTGAGGCCAAGTCAATAACCTGTTTTGGCAGTGTTAAAATCTTCTAACTTTGGCAGTTGTTTCCTAAGACCCCACAACTGTTACTGGTAAACTTAAGGCATGGATCTCATCTATGCAACTCCCTCTCCAACTTCCACGTCTTGCATGTCTTATACAAGTCTTGTCGCCCCTTACTTCAACTTGATCTTATACCATAACCACTGTTTCATCTTAAGATCACTTTTCCACTTTTACCTCTTTTTCCTTCTTTAATCCAAGTTTAATCTCTATAAAACCAAGTGTGGAAATGATAGATACATGTTGTAGTAATCATCTACTCTTGAGAAATTACTTTCCCAAAATTATTATTCTCTCAAATCAAGTTATTTTATTTCAAAATTTTCGAAACCCTTCTTTACTTCTTCTCTACTTTGACCACAAAACTACTTCTAGTTTGATCAAAGATTTTCAAATTATTTTCTCAATTTAAATAGGAAATGTGTGTGGTATTTCATATCACCTTATTTTCCACCCAAAAATAATTTCTATATAATTATCTTCTAGGTTCTATTTTCTTTTTTTGGCAAAAGGCATGTTATGGTACTTGTACCATTTCTTGCTTATTTTAAAATTTAAAGAAAACTTACCTTGCCTAGTAAAGCAAGCAGAGCATTTTGAAATTCTTGTACTACCTAGCTACTCAATATTTTTCAAAATACTTTTCAAATAAATCTCAATTCAAAATTTCCATATCATGGGTAATGATCCAAATTACTTATCGCTTGATCCCTTTTTAGAAGCCACCCTTGTGCACCATATAGGTCTCTATTTGATCTATTTAACATCACCCCCTCCTCTCCTTGACCCATCATCTCATGCTATATTGAAATATTGCCAACTTGTGTTCCAACTTTGGAAGTGACCTAAACCTACATCTCCCTCTCCTTTCATCTCAACTCCACCAAATTACCACCATCTAATTAGCCTCCCTCTTCTCCATCACTTTGGCACCCCTTAATGGCCTCTTGGATGTGGTGGCCGGCCATGTCATGCAATGGCATGTGTGTGCCATAATCCCTCCCTCTATTTTAAATTTAATTACCTCCAACCTCATAACTTTGACCCTTCCATCCCCTCCAACCCTCTCTGGTCGACATGCATGGTGACCCTACCCATTCCTTGTCCTCTTTTGCTTGGCACCATGGGGAATGGCCGGGCATGCCATGCCATGGCATGAGATGGTGGCATCCCTCTCCCTCTCACCCCAAGCCAAACGAATGGACAACACTACACCTGCAACCCTCCTGCACCACCAGCACACATGGAACCGCCCCCAACTAGCCCCAAACCTCTCTCTCTCTCGTGTGCCCTGGTGCACCGATGGCATGCACTCGGATGAAAACATGCTCGGCTGCTCGAGCCACCTCGCCACCAGCCTCTCCTTGCTGTCCCTAACCAAACCAGAGTGGACCGTCTCCATTGTCTTCTTCCTGCTGGCCGCGAGCGACCCCACTCTGGGTGCCGACACAGTATCGAGCACTTGGCATGCGCACGTTCTAAGACCTCTCTTTGAACCGACCTTGCGTCCCCCGACTTGTCCTCTCGCCTCAGACACGGCCCTGCTCCCCTTTCCTTCCTGGCGTAGCCCCTGCTTCCCTCCTTGTCCCTTTGCTGTGGGCCACGCTCGCTACCCGAACCCGCCTATCCGTGGTGACCACGTCACCAGGACAAACGGTGCACTGATTGCGTCCACTTCTTTAACTTGAACCCGAGCCCTCATTGCCCTTGTTTTCTCATTCCTCTCCCCTCCCCTCTCTGCGTCATCTGAAGCGGAAGAGACGGCTCCATGCCTCATCTCCCTCTCGGCCATGCTCCAGGGCGAGCCGAGCTCGTCTCGTTGCATGCCAGCGTGCATGTTGCTGTCACCGTCGCCTCACTCCGCTCCCTCTCTCCTTCTAGCTCTTCCTGTCGAATATCACGAGCCCTGATGACATAGGCATCCCAAATGGGCCTGCCATAGATAGTACCCGGGATTTACTGAAGGCCCACTATCCGAAGAATAAGAAGATTCGGGAGCCCAAGATGTATTAAGGAAAGCTAGAGTTGTAATAGGAAGTGTTATTTGTATCTGGGCGGGATGAGTTAGAAACCATCCCGGACTCTCGTAACTTGTAAACGAAACCTCGGTTCCACCTCCTATATAAGGGGAGTCGAGGGACAAAGAAAAGGATCGAATCGACGTCAACATAACCCTAGTTTTCATAATCGCCGAGTACTTTTCGCCTAAACCTTCGAGATCTACTTGCCCTCTACTTCTAGCAAAACCCTAGTCTACAATCTGTAGGCATTGACAAGTTAATCCTTTGTCAATTGGCGCCGTGTGGGAATTAGAGGCTGCAAGGATCTGATCTCGATAGCACGTTCAAGATCTTCGACTTCATCATAGCAAGCAACGCGATGGATCGAGGTAACAAGGGAAAAACGATGTCAATTTTATTCCTCACCCGCCCTCCCGTATGGATGCATGTGCCTATCTGGAGGAGCCCATCATCATGACGTTCGGAGAATTCCGATTTGGCCAACAAGGAAGGATCCTACCGTCTCGAAGTTCCGATCTCGTCGGAATTTGAGCGTCGATTCTAACTTTTCGTCGAGTGACGAGGAGTTTTCGTCGACATACTTCGTCGATAACAAGGCAAGCGGAAAGCTCGCAAGATCTTCAGCAACACATCCTTCGAGTCGTCTCGGACTCCTTTATAAGCAGCGACTCCACGGCGACAACTTCAACTTCATCGACAAGTCTGTCGCCATCGGAAAGGTCTTCACCACTCTATATGATGGTGTCACCAAACCGACAAAAATCAATGCACAAAATATCATCAGATCTATGTGGTAGAAGGGGCAGGCACATCAGACCCGAACATCGGGAGGCTTTCGACGAATTGGGAAATCCATACGATCCCAATGATCTCAGACATGGTCTAGGCACCAAATATCCTGGATCCACAACTCGCGCAAGAGTACAGCTCCCGCAAGCGCGTGGGATAGGGCCGCGAAAGCCATGGATGGTTCAACCTATGACCACCACCGCTGCACAAGAACTTCAAGCATATCAATATAGACTTGCTCGAGTAAGCAGAGAGTTGGAAAAACAGACATCCCCGAATAGGAGAAAGAAGCGCCGCATCGGCGCACGCCAGCATTTAAGTCGACAATCTAGAACCGGAGATAGTCACGAAAGCTCGGAGGAGAGCAATGTCTGCAAAACATACCCGAAGCAGAGAGAGGAAACATAATCCAAAATCTCGACATGTCCTTTATGTCGATCGATGAAAGAGGAAATATCATCCCAAAACCGCCAGGCAGGTTACATGGCAACACAAGCTTACATATTGGCATCCAGGCACCTCCTGGGACCCGAGAGAACCATTGTTCAATATGGCGATGGCTGGTGTAGGAGTCATGGGAACAGCGTTTGCAACAACGCCTCCCGAAGAAAATCCTAGGCAAAATAGTCCACGACACCGCAGCAGTCCAAGACCCACCAAGAGCAAGTGGAGCAAGAGACACACAGTCAAGTAAGGGTGGATAGAGCGCGACAAGAAAGGAGGGACCGTCGGTACTCGCCAAGTGCCGACGAAGATATGTGGGCTCCCGTGCTTCACGAGAAGAGTTCGAAAAACTCGAGTCCCAAAAGGGTTCAAGTTACCGAGAATTTCAAGAAGTTCGACGGCCTGCAAGATCCCGAGGATTGGCTCGTGGATTATCTCGAGATGGTAAAACTGGTAGGAGGAACCAGAGCAACGGCTATGCAAAGTATCCAAGTTCACCTGAGTGGTGCCGCAAGATCTTGGATAAAGAAACTCCCCTCCATCGACAGCTGGGAAACTTTTTGAGGACATCTTCGTGAAAAACTTCGATCCACGTGCAAGAAACCTGCGTCGCTGGAAGAATTACGAGCGTGTCGACAAAAACATGACGAGTCGATGAGGAAATATATACAACGGTGGAACATTATCAAGAACTCGGCAGAAGACATATCTGACGAGAGGCAATAGATGCGTTCGTGGCGGGAATCCGACGAGCAGACTTCGTTGAGGACTTGGGGAGAACTAATCCCAAGACAATCTCGCGTTGATGGAAATCGCTAATAAGTGGGCAGATGGAGAAGACGCAATATACAACAAACGACACAGTCGCGAAGAGGATCGTAGTCGAAATTATCAAAATAGAAGGCGATTTTCTCGCCGGTTCTACAACAACGATGCTCCCGGCCATATATCGGCTGGTTTTCGAGGAAATCCTGGAGGAAATAGTCGAGATGATTATCAAAGGAGCAATGAACAACAAGGCGACAATAGAGGTGATTTTCGCGGCAACAGACAAAATAGTGGACCAAGGATTCAAAGACCTTACGTGTCTCCCGAGGAGATGATGAACGGTCCGTGTCAAATGCACTTTTACCTCGACAACAATGGAAAGAGGCGTCGTGGACATCTACGTAAAGACGCGAATTTTCAAGCAATGCTGCGAGCAGCAGAATCGCAAACGCTCAAGCAAGTAACAAAATCCTCGGGAGCCAAGGAGCGAGATCCACCTTCCACCTCCTCCCGCAATAATCGAAGAAAATCGACACCAGCCTAGAATTGCGGCAGCACCACATCCACCTCCATATGTTGACCCCAACTCTAACGGTGTGGTCTCGATGATTCAAAGCTAGGCCGTCAACAGGCGCAAGGTAATATCTCGACAAGTGTCATGGCGGAGAAAATGCCTCCACCAACAATGATTAAATTGGTCGGGGCAAGATATTGGCTTCACAATCGTGCATCATCCGCAGCAAGTTCCTCGACCAATCGGCACTTATCTTACCCGCAGTAATCGCTGGTTTTGATGTGTCGAGAGTTTTCATAGATGGCGGCAGCAGCTTAAACTCATGTATGCAGAGACATTGAGGAAGATGAACATATCCCTAGCAAATGAAACCAACCGACACACGCCCACGGGATTACACCATAGAAGCCAAGTTACCCATTGGGCAAGATCAACCTCGACGTTCAGTTTGGAACCCGAGAAACTACAGGATAGAGAATTTAGAGTTTGAAGTGGTGGATTTCCCGTCGCAATATCACGCTTTGTTGGGACGACCAGCGTACGCCAGGTTCATGGCAGTGCCGCATTATACATATCTGTTGTGGAGGTTGCCTGGGCCTAAGGGACCTATCACAATCAAAGGAAGCTTTGCACTGCCGATAAATGCGACAAGGATTTTCATCGACTGTCAGAAACTTTCGGGATGCAAGCAGAATACGCGGCACCTAGGTTCACTGATTATGATGTGCTGCCAGAGGTAGGAAGATCTAAGGAGCCAACTTTCAACACAAACAAGGATTCAAAAGAGGTACAGATCCACCCGGATCCAAAGAAAACGACGTCCATTGCCGCAAACATGGATGTCGCATAGGAAAGCGCGCTCGTCGAGTTCCTCCGTGAGCACTGGAAAATCTTCGCATGGTGTCCAGCTGACATGCCAGAGTACCTGGGAACTTGCCGAGCACCACCAATTTGGACCCTCTCGCACGACCAGTAAAGCAACCTTTGCGGCGTTTTTCGGAACCTAGCCGCAAAGCTATGTTATCAGAAATAGATCGACTCAAAGATGCCGGGTTCATCGAGAAATATCTACAGAAGCCACATGGGTAGCTAACCCAGTGATGGTGCCGAAGAAACACACAATAGTCCTTCGCATGTGCGTCGACTTCACGTGTCTCAATAAACATTGTCCCAAGGATCACTTTCCCTCCCAAGGATCGATCAAATCATCGACTCCACGGCAGGATGCGAACGTCTTTCCTTCCTGGACGCATATTCTGGTTATAACCAGATCAGATTAAAAGAAGAAGATGAAGCCAAGACAGCGTTCATCACACCTTATGGCGTGTTTTGCTACAAAACAATGCCCTTTGGTCTGAAAAACGCGGGAGCAACATATCAGCGGATGATGCAGAAGTGCCTAGCAACACAGATCGGGAAAATGTACAAGTCTACATCGACGATGTCGTAATAACATCAAAGAAAGGGTCAACGTTGATCGAAGATTTGAAAGAAACCTTCGACAACCTTGACAAGTTCTGCAAGCTGAACCCGACAAAGTGCTCCTTTGGAGTTCCCGCAGGAGAACTTCTCGGGTTCTTAGTATCAGCAAGGGGGATCGAAGCTAATCCCGAAAAAATACAGGCCATCGTTACTATGAGAAAGCCAACAAAGTGAAAGAAATACAACAGCTAACGGGGCGAGTCGCAGCTTTAAGCAGATTCGTCGCCAGGCTAGGAGAAAAGGCGCTGCCGTTCTATGCGTTGATCAAGCAAGGGGAAAAATTTCAATGGAACGAGGAAGCGACGAGCTTTCGAGAATCTCAAGCGAGCAATTTCGACACCACCGATACGGGTGGCGCCAAAAGAGAAAGAACCTCTCCTTTGTACATTGCAGCCACACCTCAGGTGGTCAGCCTTAGTGGTCGAAAGGGAAGAAGAAGGCAAGCTTCATGGAGTTCAAAGGCCGTATATTTCATCAGCGAAGTACTGTCGCCGTCAAAACAGCGGTATCCGCAATATCAAAAGCTAGCATATGGAGTATTCACGACAGCAAGAAATTGCGACACTATTTTTCAGCGCACCCGATAATAGTGGTCAACGAGGCTCCCTTATCAAATATACTGAACAATCCAGAAGCTACGGGTCGTGTCTCCCTTTGGGGAATAGAACTTTCCCTCGGGACATCACGTATGAAAAAAGAAAAGCAATAAAATCACAGGTCTTACCAGATTTCATTGCAGAGTGGATGGAGCTACAAAACACGGGACCCCCAGATTTGTCGAGGACTTGGACCATGAACTTCGATGGGTCCAAGAGATTGGAAGGTGCTGGAGCAGGCGTGATATTAGTTTCACCTGAAGGCGACAAGTTAAAGTATGTCCTCGGATGACGTTCCCAAACGCATCTAACAATGAAGCAGAATATGAAGCTCTCATACACGGGATGAAGATGGCGAAAGCTTGCGGTGCAACCCGATTGAAAATTTTCGGCGACAGTTGGTAGCACAACAAGTAATGAACCAATGCGACGCAGTCAACGAAAGTATGATAGCATACAAGGAGGTGTACAATGAGCTGGAAAAGCTATTCGACGGTTGTGAGGTAAACCACATCAGCAGGATGAGCAACGATGAAGCCGACGTTCTCGCAAACATCGGGTCACAATGCCTCGCAATCCCTCCAGGTGTGTTTTGGGAAGAGATAAGCGAAAGATCAACAAAGCCAGCAAAAACAAAAAAGGAGAAGAAAGAGAAAACCTCGACTGTCACCAAGGACACAGCAGAAGAAGAAGAAGAAGAGCAAGAACTAGTCATGATGGTACAAGTTCCATGGATGCAGGCCTACATATCATACATCCTAAGGAAAGTCATACCCGACGATCCAGTCGAAGCAAGGCGAATAATTAGGCGATCAAAAGCTTTCACTGTGGTAAAAGGGAACTGTACAAACGCAGATTTTCGGGTGTGCTACAACGGTGTGTTACACCCGAAGAAGGAAGGATCATCCTAAAGGACGTGCATGAAGGAATATGCGGACACCATGCGAGCAGCAGAGCCATCGCGGCAGGTTTTCGTGAGCAGGATTTTATTGGCTCACAGCAATTGAGGATGCAAAGGAAATAGTGCGCACTTGCGACGCGTGTCAAAGATTTGCGGCAAGACCTCACTCACCAGCAGCGGAACTTATGCCAATCCCACTGTCTTGGCCCTTTGCTCAATGGGGTCTCGACATGGTGGGTAAATTGCACAAAGCTTCAGGAGGATACGAATACTGCTAGTGGCTGTCGTCAAAAATTTACCAAGTGGATAGAGGCGAAGCCAATAAATTCACCAGATGCAGCATCCGCAATAAAGTTTGTGAAAAGCATTGTCTTTCGTTTCGGAGTACCTCACAGCATCGTCACAGACAACGGCAGCAATTTTACGTCCAAAGAGTTCAAAGCATACTGCGCAGTATGGGCATTAAATTGAGTTTTGCGTCTGTTGCGCATCCTCGACCAATGGACAAGTCGAGAAGGCCAATGGCATCATCTGCGGCATCAAGAAACGTCTACTAGGACCACTGGAAAAAGCTCGGCATACTTGGCCGGAGGAGCTGCCAAGTGTGTTGTGGAGTATTCGAACAACACCAAATACGCGACACAGGAAACGCCGTTTTTCCTGGTCCATGGAGCTGAAGCAGTCTGCCGATAGAAATCGAGCATGATTCTCCACGAGTCGCAGAATATGACGAGGAAACTTCGAGAAAAGCTTTGGAAGATGATGTCGACGCACTCGATGAAGCTCGAGACGAGGTCCTGTCACGAGTCGCTAAATATCAGAGACCTGAAAAACTATCACAGTCGACGATTGCGGCCAAGATCTTTCCAAGTGGGTGACCTGGTTTTACGACTCAATCAAAAAAGCCATGAAAAACTCGAGTCACCATGGCTAGGACCATACATCGTCACAGAAGTAATAGAAGGAGGAGCATACAGAATTAAAGACAAGAAGACAGGGATCGACGAGCCAAATCCCTGGAATGTGGCACAGCTCAGGCGTTTCTACGCCTAGATGTCGAAAATATAGTCTCCCTTTGTAAAGCTACAATGTACTGAAACGCCCGCGAGTTTTCAGACGCACTCTTTTCCTTTTTCGGGGCACCGAGTGGGGCCGGAGAAGGTTTTTAATGAGGCGGACTCGCGGTGCTGCAATATAATAAAGATAGTGGAATTATATATCTTCTTCTCGACAAGATCAGGGGTTTCTCCCCTACATGATACAATATATATATAAACACAGTATCGACAAAAGAAGCACCTTGCCTTGGTAAAAATACCTCGCCAAAATAAAAAGAGATATCGACAAAATAGTGATCAACAAAAAAGCTCGGGGGCTTACACCCGTACAAAATAGTACACAATGTATATTATCTTGCCTTGGGACAACCTCGCATTATAATATACAAGATATTGCAATCAAAACGCCCGGGGGCTTGGCGATAAAAATAAAACACAATGACTTTACAATATAGCTCGTCTATACAGGATACAAATTTCGGAATAAGTTTCGTCTTCAAGAATTTCCCAATATATTATCTATGGTTAAGCGCTCGTTATTTACAGCGCGAGTACTATGCTCAGCATAGCTACCCTTCACGAAGAATTCGGAATCCATCCGGAGAAGTTCATCCATCATATCTTCGGCAACAGGAGTAACAATGTCATCATATTTGCCGAAGTTTCTTTTCCTCTTCGACATCTTCTCCGGCACTTTGGGACAACTTGCCCCACGTCTAACTTCGGGTAGCAAATTTTTATCATGATCATCGCAAACCTTGCGCCAGCAGCTAGTTGGGCTCGTACAAAGCCATGGATGCGAGGAGCATCTCGAAATTTGTCCATCAATGCAGGAAGGGTTTCTGGCATCTTATTGCGAGGGAACATGGTACCATAAACCAAAGACAAAGTCCTTGTACAGAAGTCAAGATATTCGCGAACCTGAAGTGCACGATCTTGAAATCTCACGATTTGGCGGGTCCGCTCAGGTGTACCCCAAAAAGTCGATCCATGTTCACGTGCAAGCCGAAGGAGAACATTGGAACGAGCCTCGACACGTTCATCTTCAGTTATAGGATCCAAAAAAGCACCTATTGTTTCATAAAACAATTCAGTGGGCAATAAGGAGGCAAGCAGCAAAGGAAACGAAGCGAGATAAAGACAATGAAACTTACCCGCCATATCCAAGCTAGCATCTGTTAGCAGCTGGAGCATAGAATTTTCTCGAGATGTGCGCTGGCCAGCAGCCGGCGTCCTTGTCAGTTATGGCATCTTGAGCTTGTTGAAGCGCAATTTTCTCCTTTGAGAAGATTCTCGAGATTGCTCCATAAGCATAAGCGACTGCTTCTTCACTCGAAGTTGCACTCGAAGTTCTTTCAATTCTTCTGTCAGATCCACACTCGAAGAATCATCAAGGTTAACAGGGACAGAAGACTTCTTCGCAAGGGATGAAGGAAAAACTTCGGGAGGATCAGGAATTGGCGAATAATTGTCAAAAATCAACTGAAAAATAGAAAAACGTCGACATCAATCATTGAGACAAAAGTTCGACTTCCATTCATTCTTGTAGTATATACATATCTATTACAAAAGAAGGAACTCCACACGACCTAATCGTCGCCAGGAGCGTTACAGCGACAGTACCAGAAGGAGAAGATAAACTAAAACAAAGTAAAAGAATATGGAACTAGACCTCCGGCCTTGATGAGCTGGGAGTCGAGGGTGGCTTGATCCCGAGATATGCCAAGATTTTCTTTGTGTTGGGTTTGGCTGCCTTAATCAGCGACCTCCACCTCGACTGTTCTATTTGATTGGTGTCGCCAACCTTCATCCAATCAATAGTTTGTCGGCTGTCAGCAACCAGGGCAACAGTACTCTCGACAGCAACCTTCATGTTCTCTTGGCGCATTTTCAGTCCAAGGTCTTCTGCTGAATTGAAGCTCTTGGCGAGATCAAGGAAAGTTGCGGGTTCCTCTTTCTTTGGGAAAAAATAAGGAAAAAGCCGCGACAATCCTGCTTTGGCCTGATCAATGCCTTCGCGTGCCTCTGATCCATGAACCTCGAGAAATGACAGGGCGTCGAGAAGAGGATCATTGACGGGTTCTTCAAGTTGAAACTCTTGAGCTGTTCTAGCTGTCAAAAAAGAAACTTATTGAGCAACAAACAAACACAGAAAAGGAAATACAAAAAATGATAAGTGATACTTACCGAAGAAGCGGCGACTCTGTGTCTTCAAGCGTTTAAGGATCGCCTCTTCGCGAGCAGATTGAGCGGTTATATGTTCACTCAGCGAAGTTTCGGCATCATGAAGTCTCTTCCGGAGATCTTCGACACCAGCAGCATCAGACTTGGCCTTATCAGCCTCTGCACGAGCACCAACAGCATCTGACTCAGCCTTTTTGCGAGCCTGTTCA
Source organism: Lolium multiflorum (assembly GCA_030979885.1). Classification (NCBI taxonomy): domain Eukaryota; kingdom Viridiplantae; phylum Streptophyta; class Magnoliopsida; order Poales; family Poaceae; genus Lolium; species Lolium multiflorum. The sequence continues at coordinate 126,825,601 of CM061750.1, forward strand.
CTTTGCTCTAATTGTTGAGCAAGTGTGTTGGCACGCTCATTGGCTTCCGCCAGTTTTTCTACCAAGGAAGATAAATATAGTTAAAAATCTCGACAACAAAGGAGCAAAAGAAAAGAAGCAAAAGGAGTAAAGCATTACCTTCAGCTCTACTAGCATATTCACGGTACCCGACAAATTGGGTACCGATGCGAAGAAGATCCTTTATCAAAGGCTGTTAAAAAAAAGGGGGGATAGAAGGAAATGGCGGTATGAGAAAAATATAATGGTACAGGGAAATCAACAAAAGAAAACATAAACAATGACAAGGAAGTTGAGAACTTACATCGTCCAAGAGAGGGTTAGAGGAGCTACTCAATTGGAGAGTAGGCTCCGGGATGATTTCCGTCCTCGCCCTTTTCGACAAAGGAGCTCGGGGGCTTGAAGGAGGAGTAGCAGTGTTGATATTTTGCCGAGGAGGTGAAGATTCTTCTCCTTCAACTGGTGTTTCCGAGGCAACTAAAGTATGTGACGTACTCGTTCGAGCAGCCACATCAGCGGTTGGTACCTCTTCTTCCTCATCACTGCAAGTAAAATGTCGACAAATATAAGCAGCAAGATAGATACGAATGTTCAAATACAAGGAAAAGATAGAACAAGGACTCACGAACTGATAAGGGTCTCAAGATATGGATCATAAGCTGCCTTTTGCGACGAAGGATCAGTTTCCTCGGGTTTGGAGGTGCCGGAGGCTTCGGCGTCATCCCTTTTCCTTTTGTTCTTCGGGGAAACAGCAGGAGGAAGAGATTGCGTCGACTCGCTGGCTTCAGATTCAACTTCCTTTTCATGGGAAGTCGCAGATTTGTGAGAACCTGCGACTTCACTTTCATGAAGAGAGGAACCTTGATTGTCCTCGGCAACGACAGCTTGTTCTTCGACTTCTCCATCCTCAGGAAGGGGAGGAAGAGAAGACATAGTAGGATGGTTCTGCAAAAATAGCGACAAAAGAAAAAATAGCGAGATATCAATACAGTAAGATGCAGGGAACATTTGGAACAAGATAAAAATTCGAGAAGACAAAAATACCTCGGGGAGAGGATTGGTGGAGCTATATGGTTTCACGCGGCAGGAAGAAGGAACAGGATCTTTCTTATTTAAACTAGAAATTCTTCGAATCAGCTTCTCCAAGTCCTTTGCAGAGAGATCACTGGAGAGCCTATTGGCGTCATTTACACCAGTATATGTCCAAAGGGGATTTTTGCGAGCCTGAAGAGGCTGCACCCTAATTCTAAGAAAGTAGGCAGTGATTTGAACACCAGATAGTTCTTCGCCTCGAGTATTTTGGAGCTGACGAATACGAGACATAAGTGCTTCTGTCGCCTTTTTCTCTTCTTCGGAAGCTTCAGCATCCCAGGAGCGGCGGCGTTGAATTTTAGCATTTCCGTCGAAGGGGATTGTGTGCTCCACAGAGTTGGCACTTTCTTCGTGAATGTAGAGCCACTTTTTGCGCCACCCTTGGACAGAATCAGGAAATTTGACGTCGAAGTATTCAACATCAGTTCGGACACAAATAACAACGCCGCCTATGTTATAAGTGGCGTTGCGAGGAGGCATTGCGACGAAGAAGGAAAATACGTTTCCAAAGAGCCCAATTGGGAGGGACTCCAAGGAAACATTCGCACAGTGTGATGAAAATGGAAATATGGAGGATGGAATTGGGGGTCAACTGGTGTAGTTGAATCCCATAAACAAAAAGAAGGCCGCGGAGGAAATCGTGAATAGGGGCAGAAAGGCCGCGGATGAGGTGATCAACAAAACTAACCCGGTACTCCATTGGAGGGTTGGGGTAGCTTTCTTCGCTGGGAAAGCGGATGGCGTCATCCTTTTCTTCATCAGGCCAAGCTTCTTCATCAGGTTGAGGTCTTGGTTGGAGATTTTAGATCTCTCCCAGTCAAGATCTTCGGCGGCCATTGCGGATTCTGGAGTGCTGTGGCGCGTAAGTCGCGTGCGTGGTGGCATCAACAGCAATGGACAAGGCAATGCTTGAGCGTGCGGAAGACAAAACAGAATTGGGCGCAAGGGAAGTTTTTGCAGAGGGGAACAGATGTGCGGCGCAAGCGAAGGACTGGACCGAGGTTGAAGAAAGGTTTATATAGGGTTCGGACGAAGCAGTGCACCGTTGGATGAAGAAATCGTGTGGTGAAAAAGGATCTCATAGACACAGGGGTAAAAAGGTATTTTTATTGAGAAGGAATGGAACAGGCGTTACTGTACGTGCGCCAGGAAAAGCGGAGGACGTGTGTCCCCCACTTGCACGACGTGTCAACGTGGTGGGAACAATGGACCCACAAGGCAGAAAAAATCCCAATTATTGACAGAGATGAAGAGAATTTGACAAAGGAAAATATGTCGACAAGAAAAATAAAGAGAGAATGGCGACAGGGTAAAACATTCGAATACTCTTGGAGCCTTTGATCAAATACAAGTTTTTGCCCAAATGCTCGGGGGCTACTTTGGAAAAATAGAAAATTTCGAGTATGACAATATAGAAATGGCGAGAGCCTATGACCAAATCCAAGAATTTGTTCATAGCCTCGGGGGCTACTCCCATCGGGAGCGCTGGTCGCGCACCCGATAAATATAAAAATATCGAGAAGGATCATAAATATAGCGGCAAAGGATACTAATCTGTGGAGCCTACACCCAAGCACAAGTTCTTGGCTGTAGCCTGGGGGCTACTCCCATCGGGAACGCTGTTCGAGTGCCCGATGAATTTGATCAAAAATAAAGAAAAAAGAAGTGAGTATATTTCGAGTTACACAAATAACTCTACATATACTCCCATCGGGAAGACAAAATAAAGTCATCAAATATGACTCGATAAAATGTGCTATTCCAAAGGCGAAAAGCACTCGACAATATATTCTCAGAACGCCAAAGTTGCGATCAATTTCTGAATGCCGCAAATTTGCGAAGGTAAGACCCCAGATCCGTTCTGTGGGCGTGGCATCGCCAAAGACTGCGCTCTGCTACTTTTATCCGTATCAACGGATACGAAGAAAAATCCTAACGGACGCGTTAGGTACCGATAAATTTGACTGGGACTCGACAAAGAATGGTAAGACCTTAAGCGGCACCTGTCAAGGATTTACACAGTATCCGAGATCATGTCCAGGGGTGATACGTCTCCAACGTATCGATAATTTCTTATGTTCCATGCTACTTTATTGATGATACCTACATGTTTTATGCACATTATATGTCATATTTATGCATTTTCTGGAACTAACCTATTAACAAGATGCCGAAGAGCCGAGTTCTTTTTCTGCTGTTTTTGGTTTCAGAAATCCTAGTAAAAAATATTCTCGGAATTGGACGAAACTTTCGCCCGGGGTCCTATTTTGCACGAAGCTTCCAGAGACCGAAGACCCTAACGAAGTGGGGCCACGAGGCAGCCAGGGGGTGGCCGGCGCGGCCTAGGTCTTGGCAGCGCGCCCTGCCCCAGGGCCTCGTGTGGCCCTCGCGTTGACCTTAGCCTACTTAAAGCTCCCGTCGCGAAACCCCCGACCCAGAGCACGATACTGGAAAACCTTACAGAGACGCCGCCGCCGAGTCCCATCTCGGGGGATTCGGAATCGCCTCCGGCACCCTGCCGGAGGGGATTCATCTCCCGGAGGACTCTTCATCGCCATGATCGCCTCCGGAGTGATGAGTAGTTCACCCCTGGACCATGGGTCCATAGCATAGCTAGATGGTCGTCTTCTCCTTGTTGTGCTTCATTGTTGGATCTTGTGAGCTGCCTAACATGATCAAGATCATCTATATGTAATACTATATGTTGTGTTTGTCGGGATCCGATGGATAGAGAGTACTATGATTATGGTGATTATCAATCTATTGTTTATGTGTTGTTTATGATCTTGCATGCTCTCCGTTATTAGTAGAGGCTCTGGCCAAGTTTTTGCTCTTAACTCCAAGAGGGGTATTTATGCTCGATAGTGGGTTCATGCCTTCATTGAACATCGGACAGAAGGTTCTAAGGTTGTGATGTGTTGTTGCCACTAGGGATAAAACATTGATGCTATGTCTAAGGATGTAGTTGTTGATTACATTACGCACCATACTTAATGCAATTGTCTGTTGCTTTGCAACTTAATACTGGAGGGGTTCGGACGATAACCTGAAGGTGGACTTTTTAGGCATAGATGCAGTTGGATGGCGGTCTATGTTCTTTGTCGTAATGCCCAATTAAATCTCACTATATTTACCATGTCATGTATATGCATTGTTGTGCCTTTCTCTATTTGTCAATTGCCCGACTGTAATTTGTTCACCCAACATGCTTTTATCTTATGGGAGAGACACCTCTAGTGAACCCTGGACCCCGGTCCTATTCTTTACATAGCATACAATCTACTTGTTTTACTGTTTTCTTCGCAAACATCTTCCACTCGATACGTTTAATCCTTTGTTACAGCAAGCCGGTGAGATTGACAACCTCACATTTCGTTGGGGCAAAGTACTTTGGTGTGTTGTGCAGGTTCCACGTTGGCCCGGAATCCCTGGTGTTGCGCCGCATCACATTTCGCGACCATCAACCTTCAACGTGCTTCTTGGCTCCTCACTGGTTGATTAAACCTTGGTTTCTTTCTGAGGGAAAACTTGCTACGCCGCATACCTTCCTCTTGGGGTTCCCAACGAACGTGTGAGTTACACGCCATCAAGCTCTTTTTCTGGCGCCGTTGCCGGGAGGTCAAGACACGCTGCAAGGGGAGTCTCCACTTCTCAATCTCTTTACTTTGTTTTTGTCTTGCTTTATTTTATTTACTACTTTGTTTGCTGCACTAAATTAAAATACAAAAAAATTAGTTGCTAGTTTTACTTTATTTGCTGTCTTGTTTGCTATATCAAAAACACAAAAAAATTAGTTACTTGTCTTTACTTTATTTGCCTAGTTTACTTTATTGCTTTGTTCAAAAAAAAATAGTTTACTTTATTGCTGTTATCATGAGTAATCCTGAAGTTGAAGTTCGTTCTTTTAAGCAACAAGGTGGAGAAAGTTTTAAAGATGCTTGGTATAGAATTAGTAATGCTCATCAAAGGTGCATTAAGAAACACTCCACCACTATCCTTCTTAGGAACTTTTATGTTGGTTTATCTAGTTGGAATAGATATGTTCTTGATACTCTTTCGGGAGGTAATTTCCTAGGTACTCCTGCTTTAGAAGCTAGTTGCATCATTGAGAGTCTAGTTGGAATACCACCTGTTAATGAAGTTAAAATTGAAATCTCTCTTGAAGATGTTATGAAAAAATTGGAAACCATAGAGAAAATTTTTCCAAGTGTTGAAGCTAAATTGGGAATGTTATTTGACAAAACTTATGAACTTGATAAATCCTTAGGAGGAATTGATGAAAGAATTAGTATCCTAGGAACTTGTGTTGTCCATGATAATCAAACCAATAGGATTGATGAACTTGAAAAAGCTATGGGAACCTTGGGTTCAACCTTTTTTTCTCAAGTATAATGAGAAAGCTTATGTGGGTAAAGAGCAAAAATTCATGTACGCCTCTAAGGTGCCTAAACAAAAGAATTATTATAGGCCTAAAATTGCTAAAACCCCTAGCACTACCATAGAAAATCTAGATAATGGAACACCTAAAGTACCCCCTGCAACAAGTTGTGTTTGCATGAAGAATAATGATGTTGATGCTTCTACTCTCGATGTTACTTGATTTGTACTTTCTGCGCCTAGCTGAAAGGCGTTAAAGAAAAGCGCTTATGGGAGACAACCCATGTTTTTACCTACAGCAATTTTTGTTTTATTGAGTCTTGGAAGTTGTTTACTACTGTAGCAACCTCTCCTTATCATGTTTTTGTGCCAAGTAAAGTTTCTATGTCAAAGTTGATGTTATATTTGGGATCGCTGCACAGAAACAGCATTGCTGTCTGTCACGAATCTGGGCATAATTCTCTGTAGAAAATTCAGAAAAAATCTGCCAATTTACGAGCGTGATCCTCAGATATGTACGCAACTTTCATTAGTTTTGAGTTTTCCATTTGAGCAAGTCTGGTGCCATTTATAAATTCGTCTTTACAGACTGTTCTGTTTTTGACAGATTCTGCCTTTTATTTCGCATTGCCTCTTTTGCTATGTTGGATTTATTTCTTTGATCCATTAATGTCCAGTAGCATTATGCAATGTCCAGAAGTGAAAATAATGATTGTGTCACCTCTGAATGTGTGAATTATTAATGATGCACTAACCCTCTAATGAGTTTGCTGAAGTTTGGTGTGAAGGAAGTTTTCAAGGGTCAAGAGAGGAGAATGATATACTAAGATCAAGAGGAGTGAAAGCTCTAAGCTTGGGGATGCCCCCGTGGTTCATCCCTGCATATTTTAAGAAGACTCAAGCGTCTAAGCTTGGGGATGCCAAAGGCATCCCCTTCTTCATCGACAACATCATCAGGTTCCTCCCCTTGAAACTATATTTTTATTCAATCACATCTTGTGTTCTTTACTTGGAGCGTCGGTTTGTTTTTGTTTTTGTTTTGTTTGAATAAGATGGATCCTAGCATTCACTTTGTGGGAGAGAGACACGCTCCGCTGTTGCATATGGACACATGTGTCCTTAGGCTTTACTCATAATGTTCAGGGCGAAGTTTCTTCTTCGTTAATTGTTATATGGTTGGAATTGGAAAATGCTACATGTAGTAATTCTAAAATGTCTTGGATAATGTGATACTTGGCAATTGTTGTGCTCATGTTTAAGCTCTTGCATCATATGCTTTGCACCCATTAATGAAGAAATACATAGAGCTTGCTAAAATTTGATTTGCATATTTGGTTTCTCTAAGGTCTAGATAATATCTAGTATTGAGTTTTGAACAACAAGGAAGACAATGTAGAGTCTTATAATGTTTACAATATGTCTTTTATGTGAGTCTTGCTGCACTTGTTCATCCTTGAGTTTGCTTCAAAAAACCTTGCTAGCCTAAACCTTGTATCGAGAGGGAATACTTCTCATGCATCCAAAATCCTTGAGCCAACTACTATGCCATTTGTGTCCACCATACCTACCTACTACATGGTATTTACCCGCCATTCCAAAAATTGCTTGAGTGCTACCTTTAAAATTCCATCATTCGCCTTTGCAATATATAGCTCATGGGACAAAATAGCCTTACAAACTATCGTAGTATTGAATATGTACTTATGCACTTTATATTTTATTAAGTTGCTTTTGTTGTGCGATAACCATGTTTCTGGGAACGCCATCAACTATTGTTGAATATCATGTGAGTTGCTATGCATGTCCGTCTTGTCTGAAGGTCTATCATTTTAGTGGTTGGAGCATGCAAAATTGTTAGAGAAGAACATTGGGCCGCTAACTAAAGCCATGAACCATGGTGGAAGTTTCAGTTTTTGGACATATATCCTCAATCTCATATGAGAATAATAACTTTGCTACATGCTTATGCATTTAAGAGGAGTCCATTATCTGTTGTCCATGTTGTCCCGGTATGGATGTCTAAGTTGAGAATAATCAAAAGCGAGAAATCCGAAATGCGAGCATTCTCCTTGGACCTTTGTACAGGCGGCATGGAGGTACCCCTTTGTGACACTTGGTTGAAACATGGCATGCAAAGATCCGGTAGTCCAAGTTAAGTAGGACAAGGTGCGGGCACTATTAGTATACTATGCGTGAGACTTGCAACTTGTAAGATATAATTTACATAACTCATATGCTTTATTACTACCGTTGACAAAATTGTTTCATGTTTTCAAAATAAAAGCTCTAGCACAAATACAGCAATCGATGCTTTCCTCTGTGAAGGACCATTCTTTTACTTTTATTGTTGAGTCAGTTTACCTATCTCCTTCCACCTTAAGAAGCAAACACTTGTGTGAACTGTGCATTGATTCCTACATACTTGCATATTGCACTTGTTATATTACTTTATGTTGACAATATCCATGAGATATACATGTTATAAGTTGAAAGCAACCGCTGAAACTTAATCTTCTTATGTGTTGTTTCAACACCTTTACTTTGATTTATTGCTTTATGAGTTAACTCTTATGCAAGACTTATTGATGCTTGTCTTAAGTACTATTCATGAAAAGTCTTTGCTATATGATTCATTGTTTACTCATGTCATTACCTTTGCTTTGATCGCTGCATTCATTACATATGTTTACAAATAGTATGATCAAGATTATGATGGCATGTCACTTCAGAAATTATCTTTGTTATCGTTTGACCTGCTCGGGACGAGCAGAACTAAGCAGGGGATGCTGATCGTCTCCAGCGTGTCGATAATTTCTTATGTTCCATGCTACTTTGTTGATGATACCTACATGTTTTATGCATTATATGTCATATTTATGCATTTCTGGAACTAACCTATTAACAAGATGCCGAAGAGCGGTTGTCTGAAGTTTTTTGGTTTCAGAAATCCTAGTAAGAAATATTCTCGGAATTGGACGAAACTTTCGCCCGGGGTCCTATTTTTGCACGAAGCTTCCGAAGACCGAAGACCCTAACGAAGTGGGGCACGAGGCAGCCGGGGTGGCGGCGCGGCCTAGGTCTTGGCCGCGCGACCCTGCCCCCTGGGCCCCTCGTGTGGCCCCTCGCGTTGACCTTCCGCCTACTTAAAGCTCCCGTCGCGAAACCCCCAGTACCGAGAGCCACGATACGGAAAACCTTGAGACGCCGCCGCCGCGTCCCATCTGGGGGATTACGGAGATCGCCTCCGGCACCCTGTCGGAGAGGGGTTCATCTCCCGGAGGACTCTTCATCGCCATGATCGCCTCCGGAGTGATGAGTGAGTAGTTCACCCTGGACCATGGGTCCATAGCGTAGCTAGATGGTCGTCTTCTCCTTGTTGTGCTTCATTGTTGGATCTTGTGAGCTGCCTAACATGATCAAGATCATCTATATGTAATACTATATGTTGTGTTTGTCGGGATCCGATGGATAGAGAGTACTATGATTATGGTGATTATCAATCTATTGTTTATGTGTTGTTTATGATCTTGCATGCTCTCCGTTATTAGTAGAGGCTCTGGCCAAGTTTTTGCTCTTAACTCCAAGAGGGAGTATTTATGCTCGATAGTGGGTTTGCCTTCATTGACACACAGGATCGTGCAGAAGGTTCTAAGGTTGTGATGTCTTGTTGCCACTAGGGATAAAACATTGATGCTATGTCTAGGATGTAGTTGTTGATTACATTACGCACCATACTTAATGCAATTGTACGTTGTTTGCAACTTAATACTGGAAGGGGTGCGGATGATAATTTGAAGGTGGACTTTTTAGGCATAGATGCAGGTTGGATGGCGGTCTATGTTCTTTGTCGTAATGCCCAATTAAATCTCACTATATTTACCATGTCATGTATATGCATTGGTATGCCTTTCTCTATTTGTCAATTGCCCGGCCTTAATTTGTTCACCCAACATGCTTTTATCTTATGGGAGAGACACCTCTAGTGAGCTTTGTGGACCCGGTCCTATTCTTTACATAGCATACAATCTACTTGTTTTACTGTTTTCTTAGCAAACATCTTCCACTCGACGTTTTAATCCTTTGTTACAGCAAGCGGTGAGATTGACAACCTCTTTGTTTCGTTGGGGCAAAGTACTTTGGTAATGTTGTGCAGGTTCCTGGTTGCGTGATCCCTGGTGTTGCGCCGCATCATTTCGCGACCATCAGCCTTCAACGTGCTTCTTGGCTCCCTCCTGTGTTCCGATTAAACCTTGGTTTCTTTCTGAGGGGAAAACTTGCCTCTGTAAGCATCATACCTTCCTCTTGGGGTTCCCAACGAACGTGTGGTCTGCATGCCGAGGGACGTGATCTTGAAGTAGGTTTTGCGGATTGCCACTAAGAGAGCGGTTAACTAGTACCTGATCCGTGGATGAACTAGCCCCAACTACCATTATCCCTGTACAATATAGAATTTTGTGAAGGAGTATGAATAAAACTCTGGAACAAAAGTAAAACGGGAGAGATTTTCACGACTCTCGGTTAAAGCAAAATCTCGGGGGCTCGGCGACATAGGCATCCCAAATGGGCCTGCCATAGATAGTACCGGGGATTTACTGAGGCCCACTATCAGAAGAATAAGAAGATTCGGGAGCCCAAGATGTATTAAGGGAAATAGAGTTGTAATAGGAAGTGTTATTTGTAATACTGGCGGGATGAGTTAAAACCATCCCGGACTCCGTAACTTGTACAATACGAAACCCTCGGTTCACCTCCTATGAAATTCGAGGGACAAAGAGATCAGATAAGTACATCAACATAACCTAGTTTTCATAATCGCCGACTTTCGTCTGAAACCTTGAGATCTACTTGCCCTCTACTTCTAGCAAAACCCTAGTCTACAATCTGTAGGCATTGACAAGTTAATCCTTTGTCACCTGACCACCCTCTGTATGCCATGCAGCTCGCCTAATCACGTCGCCGCCATTCCGTCCGTGATGGGGGTCCTGCACTGCAACCTCGCTGTTGCTGTCGTGGTCGCGCTCGACCACAACGTTGTTCGGGACGCTGCATGCAGGAGCTGGAGGCGCACCTGCACTCGGCCGCACTTCGCCACGCCGTTCCTGCGTCTCCACCGTCGCCTACGACCCCGCGAGGCGAGTCTCCATCCTCGTCATCGACCTTGCCGACGTACAGGAACCCCGTGAGTATGTTCTTAACGCCGTCGCAAGCTGCGTCTGGTCACCTCGGATCCCCCGCGCCCCCACTGCATGCGCTCGTCGCATCAGACTCTCCCCCGCATCCGCAGCGTCTCCCCGTCTTCGCCAAGACAACCACGGTGAGAAGCGACTCGCCACCTCCGCGCGTCATCGACATGAGCTCGCGGTTCCTGGCAGTAGTCATCTGCACCAAGCCTCCACGTCGTTCCCGATGCTCCCCCTTCGCGCCCAGGCCCCCATGGTGAGCAGCCGACTCGCCTCATTCCTCCCTATATCGCTCGGGCACGAGCTCCGCCTAGTCCTGGATGCCGCCGGCAGCGTCCCGATCGTTGCCGGCAGGGATGGGCGCGGGCCATGGGATCGGCATCCAACGGATGCATGCATCCCTGGACCCGGCCGCATGCGCCCCGCGTGAGCATGGCCAGAACTGGCGGACCCCGCCGGGCCCCGCCTAGGTTGTTCGAAGACGCTCTCTCCTGCGCACGCCCGTGGTGGTAGCGGGCCGGTCTGGTGCCGCGCGGCCCAGATCTAGCCGAATCGGCCCGGTCCCCTTTCCTTTCTTTTTCTAAGAGATTATTTCTTCTGCTATATTAACCTTAGGTTTTAATCATTTAAAATTTCATATTAGCTTCAAACTGAGTGATTCAAATTTCTAAATACTCCTAAACAAATTCCTAACCACCCAGTATTGCATGCATGTGTTTTTATTTACTTCTGTGCTGATAATTGCTCTACTGAAATTTTGCTGTTAGAGTATTTTAACTATTTTGTGAACTTGGTGACAAAGGATTAACTTGTCAATGCCTACAGATTGTAGACTAGGGTTTTGCTAGAAGTAGAGGGCAAGTAGATCTCGAAGGTTTAGGCGAAAAGTACTCGGCGATTATGAAAACTAGGGTTATGTTGACAGTCGATTCGATCCTTTCTTTGTCCCTCGACTCCCCCTTATATAGGAGGTGGAGCCGAGGGTTTCGTATTGTACAAGTTACAGAGTCGGGATGGTTTCTAACTCATCCCGCCAGATTACAAATAACACTTCCTATTACAACTCTAGCTTTCCTTAATACATCTTGGGCTCCCGAATCTTCTTATTCTTCGGATAGTGGGCCTTCGGTAAATCCCGGGTACTACTTTGGCAAGCCCATTTGGGATGCCTATGTCAGTAGAGATTTTGCTTGAATCGTAGAGTCAGGGAAAATCTCTCCCGTTTATTTTTGTTCGAGAGCTTTTATTCATACTCCTTCACACAAAATTCTATATTGTACAGGGATAATGGTAGTTGGGGCTAGTTCATCTGACGGATCAGGTACTAGTTAACTGCTCTAGTGGCAATCCGCAAAAACCTACTTCAAGATCACGTCCCGGACATGATCTCGGGATCTAGTGTAAACTTCGACAGGTGCCGCTTAAGGTCTTACCATTCTGTCGAGTCCAGTCAAATTTATCGGGTACCTAACGCGTCGTTAGGATTTTTCTTCGTATCTGTTGATACGGATAAAAATGTGAGACGCGGTCTTTAGCGATGCCACGCCAGTGACGGATCTGGGGTCTTACCTTCGCATTTGCGGCATTCAGAAATTGATCGCAACTTTGGCGTTCTGAGAATATATTGTCGAGGCCTTTGGAATAGCACATTTTATCGAGTCATATTTGATGACTTTATTTTGTCTTCCCGATGGGAGTATATGTAGAGTTATTCGTGTAACTCGAAATATACTCACTTCTTTTCTTTCTTTCGGTCTAAATTCATCGGGCACGTGACGGCGTTCCCGATGGGAAGCCAGAGGCTACAGCCAAGAACTTGTGCTTGGGTGTAGGCTCCATGATTAGTATCCTTTGCCGCTATATTTATGATCCTTTTCGATATTTTTATATTTATCGGGTGCGCGGCCAGCGCTCCCGATGGGAATACCGGGGCTATGAACAAATTCTTGGATTTGGTCATAGGCTCTGGCAAATTCTATATTGTCATACTCGAAATTTTCCTTTTTTTTCACAGTAGCCCCCGAGCATTTGGGCAAAAACTTGTATTTGATCAAAGGCTCAAAAGTATTCAAATGATTTTACCCTGTCGCCATTCTCTCTTTAATTTTCTTGTCGAGATATTTTCCTTTGTCAAATTCTCTTCATCTCTGTCAATAATTGGGATTTTTCTGCCTTGTGGGTCCATTGTTCCCACCACGTTGACACGTCGTGCAAGTGGGGGACACAGGTCCTCCTCTTTTTCTGGCGCACTTACGGTAGCACTTTGTTCCATTCCTTCTCAATAAAAATACCTTTTTACCCCTTGTGTCTATGAATCCTTTTTCCTGCAGTTCTTCATCCATGATTACCTTTCGCCCGTCCAGGAACCCTATATAAACCTTTCTTCAACCTCGGTCCGGTCCTTCGCTTGCGCCATCTATTCCCCTCTGCAAAAACTTCCTTTGCGCCCAACTCTGTTGGTCTTCCGCACGCTCAAGCATTGTCTTGTCCATTGCTGTTGATGCCACCACGCACGCGACTTACGCGCCACAGCACTCCAGAATCCGCAATGGCCGCCGAAGATCTTGACTAGGAGAGATCTAAAATCTCCAACCAGGACGTCAACACTCTGAAGAGGCTTGGCCTCATGAAGAAGGAAGACGCCATCCGCTTTCCCGGCGAAGAAAGCTACCCCAACCCTCCAATGGAGTACCGGGTTAGTTTTGTTGATCACCTCATCCCGCTGACCTTTACGCTATTCACGATTTCCTCCGCGGCCTTCTCTTTGTTTATGGGATTCAACTACATCAATCTCACCCCAATTCCATCCTCCATATTTCCATTTTCATCACCCTTTGCGAATGTTTCCTTGGAGTCCCTCCCAATTGGGCTCTTTGGAAGCGTATTTTTCTTCTTCGTCGCAATGCCTCCCCCATGACGCCACCTATAACATGGCGGCGTTGTTATTTAGTCCCGAACTGATGTTGAATATGACGTCAAATTTCTGATTATTTGTCCAAGGGTGGGCGCAAAAGTGGCTCTACATTCACGAAGAAAGTGCCAGCTACGCAGGCACAACATAATCCCCTTCGGCCAGTACTGGAATTCAAACGCACGTTCTTGGGATCATGAAGCTTCCGAAGAAGAGAAAAAGCCGACAGAAGCACCTATGTCTCGTATTCGTCAGCTCCAAAATACTCGAGGCGAAGAACTATCTGGTGTTCAAATCACTGCTTACTTTCTTAGAATTAGGGTGCAACCTCTTCGAGCTCGCAAAAATCCCCTTTGGACATATCCTGGTGTAAATGACGCCAATAGGCTCCTCAGTGATCTCTCTTGCACCAAAGGACTTGGAGAAGCTGATTCGAAGAATTTCTAGTTTAAATAAGAAAGATCTGTTCCTTCTTCTGTAGTATTGAAACCATATGGCTCCACCAATCCTCTCCACGAGGTATTTTTGTCTTCTGAATTTTATTTTGTTCAAAATGTCCCCTGCATCTTATTGTATTGATATCTCGCTATTTTTCTTTTGTCGCTATGTTTTTGCAGAACCATCCTACTATGTCTTCTCTTCCTCCCCTTCACGAGGATGGAGAAGTAGAAGAACAAAGCTCATCGTTGCAGGGACAATCAGGTTCCTCTCTTCATGAGGTGAAATACGCAGGTTCTCACAAATCTGTGACTTCCATGAAAAGGAAGTTGAATCTGAAGCCAGGCGAGTCGACGCAATCTCTTCCTCCTGCTGTTTCCCACGAAGAACAAAAGAGAAAGGGATAGCCAGAAGCCTCGCACCTCCAAACCCGAAAGACGTCCTTCGTCGCAAAGGCAAAACATGATCCATATCTTGAAACCCTTATCAGGTTCGTGAGTCCTTGTTCTATCTTTTCCTTGTATTTGAACATTCGTATCTACCATGCTGCTTATATTTGTCGACATTTTACTTGCAGTGATGAGGAAGAAGTTGTACCAACCGCTGATGTGGCTACTCGAACGAGTACGTCACATACTTTAGTTGCCTCGGAAACACCAGTTGAAGGAGAAGAATCTTCACCTCCTCGGCAAAATATCAACACTGCTACTCCTCCTTCAAGCCCAGGAGCTCCTTTGTCGAAGAGGCGAGGGGACGGGAAACCTCATCAGGAACCTACTCTCAATTGGTAGCTCCTCTAACCCCTCTCTTGGACGATGTAAGTTCTGCCTTGTCATTGTTTATGTTTCTTTTTGTTGATTTTCTATGCACCATTATATTTTTCTCATACCGCCATTTCCTTCTATCCCCCCCTTTTTTTTTAACAGCCTTTGATAAAGGATCTTCTTCGCATCGGTGCCCAATTTATCGGGTACGTGAATATGCTAGTAGAGCGAGTAATACTTTACTGCAGCCTTTTCTTTTGCTCCCTTGTTGTGAGATTTTTAACTATATTTATCTTCCTTGGTAGAAAAACGGGCGGAAGCCAATGAGCGTGCTTAACACACTTGCTCACTTGATTAGAGCAAAGTGAGCAGGGCTGCATAAAAAAGGCTTCAAGTCGGAATCTTTGACCCAGTGCTCGTGCGAGAGAGTGATAAGGCCAAGTACGATCTCTTGGTGTCGAAGATCTCCGAAAGAGACTTTATGATGCCGAAACTTCGCTGAGTGAACATATAACCGCTCAATCTGCAGCTCGCGAAGAGGCGATCCTTAAACGCTTGAAGACACGGAGTCGCCGCTTTGTCGGTAAGTATCACTATCATTTTGTATTTCCTTTTACTGTGTTTGTTGCTCAATAAGTTTCCTTTTTGGCAGCTAGAAACGGCTCAAGAGTTTCAACTTGAAGAACCCGTCAATGATCCTCTTCTCGACGCCACTGTCATTTCTCGAGTTCACGGGTCGGAAGGCGCGAAGGTGACGAGGCCAAAGCGAGTTGTCAGCGGCTTTTTCCTTATTTTTCCCAAAGAAAGAGGGAACCATAACTTTCCTTGATCCGCCAGGCTTCAACTCAGCGAGAAGACCTTGGGTGAAAATGCGCCAAGAGAACATGAAGGTTGCTGTCGAAAGTATTGTTGCTCTGGTTGCTGACAGCCGACAAACTATTGATTGGATGAAGGTTGGCGACACCAATCAAATAGAACAGTCGAGGTGGAGGTCGCTGATTAAGGCAGCGAAGCCCAACACAAAGAAAATCTTAGCATATCTAGGATCAAGCCACCCTCGACTCCCAGCTCGTCAAGACCGGAGGTCTAGTTCCATATTCTTTTACTTTGTTTAGTTTATCTTCTCCTTAGATCTTGCTCATTTGTAACGCTCACAGTGGCTTAATTGGGTGGGTGTGGGTTCCTTCTTTTGTAATAGATATGTATATACAAGAATGGAAATCGAACTTTTGTCTCAATGATTGATGTCGGCCGTTTTTCTATTTTTCAGTTGATTTTTGACATATACACCTCAACTTCTTCCCGAAGTTTTTCCTTCATCCTTTGCGAAGAAGTCTTCTATCCTGTTAACCTTGATGATTCTTCGGTGTGGATCGTGAAGGAATTGAAGAACTTGGGGATGCAACTTCAGTGCATGAAGAAGCGGTCGCTTATACTATGGAGCGATCTGCAGAATCTTAGAAAAGGAGAAAATTGCTTCAAGCTCAAGATGCCATAGCCGAGCAAGGGCCTTGTTGTTGCTGAAGGTGACAACGGCTTTGCATGCTCGCGAGAGAATTCTATGCTCAGCTGCTAACAGATGCTAGCTTGGATATGGCGAGTAAGTTTTATCTCGCTTCTTCGTTTCCTGTGTTGCTTGCCTCCTTATTGCCTGAATTGTTTTGTGAAACAATAGGTGCCTTTGGATCCGATGCTTGAAGATGAACGTGTCGAGCTCGTTCCAATGTTACTCCTTCGGCTTGCACGTAGACATGGATCGACCTTTTGGGGTACACCTGAGCGGACTCGCCAAATTGTGAGATTTCAAGATCGTGCACTTCAGGTTCGCGAATATTTGACTTCTGTACAAGGACTTTGTCTTTGGTTTATGGTACTATGTTCCCCTGTAATAAGATGCCGAGAGACCCTTCCTGCAGCGATGGACAAATTTGAGATGCTCCTGCATCCATAGCTTCTCTGAGCCCAACTGAGCTACTTTGGCGCAAGGTTTGCAGTGATGCTCAAATAAAAATTTGCTACCCGAAGTTAGGCCGTGGGCAGGTGTGTCCCAGTGTGCGGAGAAGATGTCAAGGAAAAGAAACCCAGGAAAATATGATGACATTATTACTCCTTGTTGCCGAAGATATGATGGATGAACTTCTGCGGATGGATTCGAATTCTTCGTGAAGGGTAGCTATCTTGAGCATAGTACGCGCTGTAAATAACGGGCGCTTAACCATAGATAATATATTGGGAAATTCTTGAAAATCGAACTTATTCGAAATTTGTATCCTGTATATAGACGGGCTATATTGTAAAGTCATTGTGTTTTATTTTTATTGCCAAGTCCCCGGGCGATTTTGATTGCAATATCTTGTATATTATAATGCGAGAGTTGTCCCAAGGCAAGATAATATACATTGTGTACTATTTTTATCTGGTGTAAGCCCCCGAGTCTTTGTTGATCACTATTTTGTCGATATCTCTTTTTATTTTGCGGGTATTTTTTACCAAGACATGTCTCGTAGGACATACTTGTGTTTATATATATATTGTATCATGTAGGGAAGAAACCCCTGATGTCGTGAAGAAGATATATAATTCCACTATCTTTATTATATTGCAGCAACGAAGTCCGCCTCATTAAAAACCTTCTCCGGCCCCACTCGGTGCCCAGAAAGAAAAAGTGCGTCTGAAAACTTACGGGCGTTTTCAGTACATTGTAGCTTTACAAAGGAGACTATATTTTTTAGAGCATCTGGCGTAGAAAACGCACAGTGTGCCACATTCCGAGGATTTGGCTCGTCGATCCACATCTTCATGTCTTTATTCTGTATATATCCTTCTATTACTTCTGTGTAATGATGTATGGTCCTAGCCATGGTGACTCGAGTTTTTCATGGCTTTTTGATTGAGTCGTAAAACCAGGTCACCCACTTGGAAAGATCTTGGCCGCAATCGTCGAGGCGTGATAGTTTTTCAGGTCTGGTATTTGGCGACTCGTGACAGGACCTCGTCTCGAACTTCATCGAGTGCGTCGTCGACATCATCTTCCAAAGCTTTTCTCGAAGTTTCCTCGTCATGATACACGACTGGAAGAATGTGCTCGATTTCTATCGAGGACTGCTTGACTCCATGGACCGGGAAAAACGGCGTTTCTTTGTGTGTTGTGTTGGTGTTGTTCGAATACTCCATAATACACTTGGCAGCTCCTCAAGCCAAGTATGCCGAGCTTTCTCAGTGGTCCTAGTAGACGTTTCTTGATGCCGTTGCGAGATGATGCCATTGGCCTTCTCGACTTGTCCATTGGTCGGAGGATGAATGCTGCAAACTCAATTTAATGCAAAACTCAAATATGCTTTGAACTCTTTGGACGTAAAATTGCTGGTGTCACGTGACGATGCGTGAGGTACTCGAAACCTGAAGACAATGCTTTTCACAAACTTTATTGCCGACACGCATCTGGTGAATTTATTGGCTTCGCCTCTATCCATAGTATTTAGCAAACTGACCACTAGCAAGTATTAGTATCCTCACAGCGAAGCTTTGTGCAGTTACCCACCATGCTTCGAGACCCCATTGAGCAAGGGGCCAAGACAGTGGGTGGCATAAGCTCCGCTGCTGGTGAGTGAGGTCTTGCCGCAAATCTTTGGCACGTGGTCGCAAGTGCGCACTATTTCCTTCCATCCTCAATTGCTGTGAGGCAATAAAATCCTGCTCACGAAAACCTTTGCCGCGATGGCTCTGCTTCTCGCATGATGGTGTCCGCATATCCCTTCATGCACGTCCTTTAGGATGATCCTTCCTTCTTCGATTAGCAATACTGCAGTTGCTTCACCAAAATCTGGTTATGCAGTTCACACACACCCTGGTCAGCTTTTGATCGCCTAATTATTCGCCTTGCTTGTTGGATCGTCGGGTATGACTTTCCTTAGGATGTATGTATGTAGGCCTGCATCCATGGAACTTGTACCATCATGACTAGTTCTTGCTCTTCTTCTTCTTCTTCTCTTTGTTCTTTGTGACTCTCGAGGTTTTCTCTTTCTTCTCCTTTTTGTTTTCTTGGCTTTGTTGATCTTTCGCTTATCTCCTCCCAAAACACACCTGGAGGATTGCGAGCATTGTGACCCGATGTTTGCAGAACGTCGGCTTCATCGTTGCTCATCCTACTGATGTGGTTTACCTCACAACCGTCGAATAGCTTTTCCAGCTCATTGTACACCTCCTTGTATGCTATCATACTTTCGTTGACTGCGTCGCATTGGTTCATTACTTGTTGTGCTACCAACTGTGAGTCGCCGAAAATTTTCAATCGGGTTGCACAAAGCTTTCGCCATCTTCATCCGTGTATAGAGCTTCATATTCTGCTTCATTGTTAGATGCGTTTGGGAAAGTCATCAGACATACTTCAACCTTCGCCTGGTGAAACTAATATCACGCTGCTCCGCCACCTTCCAATCTCTTGGACCCATCGAAGTTCATGGTCCAAGTCTCGACAAATCTGGGGGTCCGTGTTTTGTAGCTCCATCCTCGCAATGAATCTGGTAACACCTGTTTTTATTGCTTTTCTTTTCTTGTGATGTCCAGGGAAAGTTCTATTCCCCAAAGGGAGACACGTCCCAGCCTCTGGATTGTTGGTATATTTGATAAGGGAGCCTCGTTGACCACTATTATCGGTGCGCCGAAAAGTAGTGTCGCAATTTTCTTGCTGTCGTGAATACTCCATATGCTAGCTTTTGATATTGCGGATACCGCTGTTTTGACGGCGACAGTTTGATGAAATATACTGGCCTTTGAACTCCATGAAGCTTGCCTTCTTCTTCCCTTCGACTACTAAGGCCGTGCTTACCACCGAGGTGTGGCTGCAATGTACAAAAGGAGAGGTTCTTTCTCTTTCGCCACCGGTATCGGTGGTCGAAATTGCTCGCGAGATTCTCGAAAGCTCTGTCTGCTCCTCGTTCCATTGAAATTTTCCCCTTGCTTGATCAACGCATAGAACGGCAGCGCCTTTTCTCCCTAGCTTGGCGGCAGATACGCAAAGCTGCGATTCGCCCCGTTAGCTGTTGTATTTCTTTCAGCTTTGTTGGCTTTCTCATAGTAACGATGGCTGTATTTTTCGGGATTAGCTTCGATCCCCTGCTGATACTAAGAACCCGAGAAGTTCCCCGGGAACTCAAAGGAGCACTTTGTCGGGTTCAGGGAGAACTTGTCAAGGTTGTCGAAGGTTTCTTTCAAATCTTCGATCAACGTTGACCCTTTCTTTGATGTTATTACGACATCGTCGATGTAGACTTGTATTTTCCCGATCGTGTTGCTAGGCATGCATCATCGGCCATATGTTGCTCCCGTTTTGGACAAAGGGCATTGTTTTGTAGCAAACACGCCATAAGGTGTGATAAACGCTGTTTTAACTTCATCTTCTTCTTTTAATCTGATCTGGTTATAACCAGAGTCCACGAAGGAAAGACGTTCGCATCTGCCGTGGAGTCGATGATTTGATCGATCCTTGGGAGGGGAAAGTGATCCTTGGGACAGTGTTATTGAGACACGTGAAGTCGACGCACATGCGAAGGACTATTGTGTGTTTCTTCGGCACCATCCCGGGTTAGCTACCCATGTGGCTTACGTGAATATTTCTCGATGAACCCGGCATCTTTGAGTCGATCTATTTCTGATAACATAGCTTTGCGGCTGGGTTCCGAAAACCGCAAAGGTTGCTTCACTGGTCGTGCGAGAGGGTCCAAATTGAGGTGGTGCTCGGCAAGTTTGGGTACTCCTGGCATGTCGGCTGGACACCATGCGAAGATTTTCCGGTGCTCACGGAGGAACTCGACGAGCGCGCTTTCCTATGCGACATCCATGTTTGCGGCAATGGACGTCGTTTTCTTTGGATCTGTCGATCTCTTTTGAATCCTTGTTTGTGTTGAAAGTTGGCTCCTTAGATCTTCCTACCTCAGCAAGCACATCATAATCGGTGAACCTAGGTGCCGCGTTCTGCCCATCCGAGTTTCGACGATCGTGAAAATCCTTGTGCATTATCGCCGGTAAAGCTTCCTTTGATTGTGATAGGCCCCTTAGGCGGGCAACCTCCACAGATATGTATATTGCGGCACTGAACCTTGCGTACGCTGGTCGTCCCAACAAAGCGTGATATTGCGACGGAAATCCACCACTTCAAACTCTAAATTCTCTATCCTGTAGTTTTCGGGTTCCAACGAACGATCGAGGTTGATCTTCCCAATGGGTAACTTGGCTTCTCTGGTGTAATCCCGTGGAAGCGTGTGTCGGTTGGTTAATTTGCTAGGGATATGTTCATCTTCCTCAATGTATGCGTACATGAGGTTTAGCTGCTGCGCCATCTATGAAAACTCTCGACACATCAAAAGCGATTACTGCGGGTAAGATGAGTGCCGGTGCTCAGTCGAGGAACTTGCTTGCGGATGATCTGCGATTGTGAAGCCAATATCTTGCGACCAATTTAAGTACTCATGTTGGTGGAGGCATTTCTCTGCCATGAACACTTGTCGAGATATTACCTTCTGCGCCCAGACGGCCTAGCTTTCTGAATCATCGAGACCACACCGTTAGAGTTGGGGTCAACATATGGAGGTGGATGTGGTGCTGCAGCTGGTGTCGATTTTCTTCGGTTATTGCGGGAGGAGGTGGAAGGTGGATCTCGCTCTGGCTCCCAGAGATTTCTGTTGCTTGGCGTTTGCGATTCCTGCTGCTCATGACATTGCTTAAAAATTGACAGTCTTTCGTAGATGTCCCGACTGCCTCTTTCCATTGTTGTCGAGGTAAAAGTGACACGGACCGTTCATCATCTCCTCGGGAGACACGTAAGGTCTTTGAATCCTTGGTCAACTATTTTGTCTGTTGCCGCAAAATCACCTCTATTGTCGCCTTGTTGTTCATTGCTCCTTTGA
Organism: Lolium multiflorum; assembly: GCA_030979885.1. Classification (NCBI taxonomy): domain Eukaryota; kingdom Viridiplantae; phylum Streptophyta; class Magnoliopsida; order Poales; family Poaceae; genus Lolium; species Lolium multiflorum. Next base: position 126,847,286 of record CM061750.1, read on the forward strand.
TAATCATCTCGACTATTTCCTCCAGGATTTCCTCGATCAGCCGATATGGCCGGGAGCATCGTTATTTAGAACTGGCGAGAAAATCGCCTTCTATTTTGATAATTTCGACTACGATCCTCTTCTGGCGACCCCTGTGTCGTTTATTGTGCGTCTTCTCCATCTGCCCACTTGTTAGCGATTTCATCAACGCTGAGATTGTCTTGGGATTAGTTCTCCCCAAGTCCTCAGAAGTCTGTCGTCGGATTCACACTTACGTATCTATTGCCCTCTCGTCGGATATGTCACGCCGAGTTCTTGATAATGTTCCACCGCTGAGATATATCTCATCGACTCGTCATGTTTTTGTCGACACGCTCTAATTCTTCCAACGACGCAGGTTTCTTGCACGTGGATCGGAAGTTTTTCACTCATGTCCTCAAAAGTTTCCCAGCTGTCGATGGAGTTGGGGGAGTTTCTTTATCCAAGATCTTGCGGCACCACTCGGGTGAACTTGGATACTTTGCATAGCTGTTGCTCTGGTTCCTCCTACCAGTTTTACCATCTCGAGATAATCCACGAGCCAATCCTAGGGATCTTCAGCGGTCGAACTTCTTGAAATTCTCCGGTAACTTGAACCCTTTTGGGACTCGAGTTTTTCGAACTCTTCTCGTGAAGCACGGGAGCCCACACATCTTCGTCGCCTGGTGAGCGACGTCCCTCCTTTCTTGTCGCGCTCTATCCACCCTTACTTGGACCTGTGTGTCTCTTGCTCCACTTGCTCTTGGTGGGTCTTGACCGCTGCAGTAGGTCGTGGACTATTTTGCCTAGGATTTTCTTCGGGAGGCGTTGTTGCAACCGCTGTTCCCATTACTCCTACACCAGCCATCGCCATATTGAACAATGGTTCTCTCGGGTCCCAGCAGGTGTCTGGATGCCAAGATGTAAGCTTGTGTTGCCATGTAACCTACTTCTGGCGTTTTTGGATGATATTTCCTCTTTCATCGATCGACATAAAGGACATGTCGAGATTTTGGATTATGTTTCCTCTCTGCTTCGGGTATGTTTGCAGCCGAGACATTGCTCTCCGAGCTTCTCCGTGACTATCTCCCGAAGTTCTAGATTGTCGACTTAAATCCGCTCGGCTTGATGCAGAGGCGCTTCTTTTCTCCTATTCGGGGATGTCGTCTGCTTTTCCAACTCTCTGCTTACTCGAGCAAGTCTATATTGATATGCTTGAAGTTCTTGTGCGGTAGCGGTGGTGGTCATAGGTTCCGAACCATCCATGGCTTTCGCGGCCCTATCCCACGCGCTTTGCAGGAGCTGTACTCTTGCGCGAGTTGTGGATCCGAGATATTTGGTTGCCTAGACCATGTACGAGATCAGCGGGATCGACGTATGGATTTCCCAATTCGTCGAAAGCCTGTGATGTTTGCGGGTCTGATGTGCCTGCCCCTTCTACATAGATCCGATGATATTTTGTGCATTGATTTTTGTCGGGTTTGGTGACACCATCATATAGAGTGGTGAAGACCTTTCCGATGGCAGACAGACTTGTCGATGAAGTTGACGCGGTCGGAGTCGCTGCTTATAAAGGAGTCCACAGACGACTCGAAGGATGTGTTGCTGAAGATCTTGGCGAGCTTTCCGCTTGCCTTGTTATCGACAAGTATGTCGACGAAAACTCCTCGTCACTCGACGAAAAGTTAAAGATCGTTGCAAATTCCGACGAGATCGAACTTCGAGACGGTAGGATCCTTCCTTGTTGACGCCAAATCGAATTCTCCGAACGTCATGATGATGAGCTCCTCCAGATAGGCACATGCATCCATACGGGAGGCGGGTGAGGAATAAAATTGAATAGATCAGGTTTTTCCTTGTTACCTCGATCCATCGCGTTGCTTCCTGTTGATGAAGTCGAAGATCTTGAACGTGCCATCGAGATCGATCCTTGCAGCCTCTAATCCCCACAGACTGCGTCAATTGACAAAGGATTAACTTGTCAATGCCTACGGATTGTAGACTAGGGTTTTTGCTAGAAGTAGAGGCAAGTAGATCTCGAAGGTTTAAGCGAAAAGTACTCGGCGATTATGAAAACTAGGGTTATGTTGACAATCGATTCGATCCTTTCTTTGTCCCTCGACTCCCCCTTATATAGGAGGTGGAACCGAGGGTTTCGTATTGTATGTACAGAGTCCGGGATGGTTTCTAACTCATCCCCCAGATTACAAATAACACTTCCTATTACAACTCTAGCTTTCCTTAATACATCTTGGGCTCCCGAATCTTCTTATTCTTCGGATAGTGGGCCTTCAGTAAATCCCGGGTACTATCTTAGCAGGCCCATTTGGGATGCCTATGTCATTGGTGACGTATTTGTGTGAAACCAATTTTGTCAGTACCTTTATTTTGGCAGGGGTCTCACATGCAGGAGTTTCCGGGATTTTGCATGGTTAATAGATTCAGATCTGTCTAGTAGGTCTTTGTGTGATTTTTATTTTGAAAATTAAAACTGTTTTTGAAACAAACCCAAATCCCAGTGCTAGGTATTACCTTAGGCTACAAGTGTGCCAAACGAAATATTTTTCTGAGCTTTATTTAATTTCTGGGAATTTTATAACCAAAATAGGATACCTTTTTAATATAAAAATTGGGTAAATTATTTTATAATTCAGAAAAATACCAAACCAATTTTGGTAGATCACATCTTTCAGTACCTATACAGTGATATGTTTGTTACTGCTTGGATATGCTCCGATGATTGTGTGCCTTGAAAATGGTTGGCTCTAGTTTTTGCCTTGTAAAAATGTTTAAAAAAAATAAAGTTTATTTTTGAAAACTTCCAGTGCATGTGAGTTCCACATGTTAATAGCTTCCAGTAGAGGTGGTGCATGTATTTTTGTGAGCCACGGAAAGATTTAGGCCATTTATTAGGTCCCTAAGTCATTTCTGGTTTTATAAACATCATAACTATTATTTTATAAACCCAAATTTAGTGAATCCAATTTCTATAGCTTTATAATGTCAACCTTTACTCCTTGTGAATTTAACAAAATTTTGTGTGCATTATTCTGGAGTGGCTTATTAAATTGATGCTAGTGCTTATTTTACCTATACGGAAATTGGGTTGTTTTTGTTTAAAATGAATTGTGATGAACTTTGGCACCAGACCCTTTATGGTGGTTTCCAATATTCAATACCTACAAGTATTAGTGCGGATTATATCTTGGTGTGAGCTAGAGCCTTTTTAGCTTATAGTTGTTATGTTAAGGCTTTTTCGAGTGGCGGTAAAAATCAGCCCCTTTATAAATAAACTGACCATCTGGCCTCAAGTGTTATTTATTTTGTGTGTTTATTGCCTCTGATTGAGTGGTTTGATACTGGTTTTGTATGAGTGGTTGATGCTATGGCCATGTGTTGATTGTTCTCCCTTTTCTTTTTCGATGTTAGAATGCGAACGCTATCGGAGAAGGAGAGGATCTTGGTGAGAAAATTTAAGAGGAAGGAAGAGCGGAGGATTCGTGAATATGAAGTCCAGGGACAAATAGCCAACAAAGGCAAGCCACCTCTTGATGCATCTCTGATCCTATATATCTTGCTCTTTCATTATTACAGGTTTTATAAAGTGCATGTCTTTTATTTATTATGTCGGTGGTTAGCGCCACCCGGAGTTTTATTAATCCACCCTTAGGGTGCAGCCCTCGTTGGTACCTACTGATCACACCTCTATTAGAGATATGGTGCTTACCTCCTTATCACCCTTGTCGCCTCTTTACAAAAAGAAATTGGACTATAGGTTGGGAGCCCTGGAAAAATATTTGTGAAAATTGTTTTCAAGCAAAAAGGTTTTTGAAAACCTTGGAATGGGGTTGCCCTGCCCAAGTGTGGTTTTTATGAAACACAAAAAGGTTTATGAAAGATATTGCTGGAGGCAAATGGAGATGAAAAGTTGTTTTCGAAAAACCTTGGTGGCCATAGTACGAAACCGGACCTAGCCAGTACAACCACATTACCCTTTACTGGGATGGGGCGTAGCGTAGTAGTTTGTCTCGCCTTAGTTTGGGTCCTGCAAATGTAAGGGGTAGTCCGAGCATGGACACCTATCGATCGTGTCCTTCCCGATGTACTGGGGACGCCATTCCGTCTCTTGGTATGGGGCACAACCTATGAGCTCCCATTGAATAATGCCCCGCAATTGGTCGCGGCATTCCGGAGGGTCGAGCTGGTCGGGGAATTTGCTACTCCTGGGTAAACGACCGGACTCTTGTGTTGGGAGGTACAACTCTAGGCGGCATGTCTTAGGCTAAGGCGAGCAGGCGAAAAACTACGATGGCATTCTTGTCGTGGCATATGTTGTTATGCAGGGATGATACCCACACGATGAGTATTCAGATCTTGTGGGGAAAGTGTACAACCTCTGCAGAGTGTAAATCTATTCGAATAGCCGTGTCCGCGGTTGTGGACATGGGAATGGCGGTACGTGGCATTAGAGGAATGTTTTGGTTTATTAAAGTGTTTTCTCAAAAATGTTTCGGGAAAAATTATGCCAGTGGGACTGGTGGAAATGTACCTGGGAGGTACGGCTGAAAGTTGGAAAAGTTGATTTGGTCATACTGAGATGGCCGGAAAGGACAATGGGTAACCCTTACCTATTAGTCTTCGAATAAACTTGTTTTCAAAATGGTTTTCAACAAAGATATAGCGAGGTAATACTCTTGAGAGAAGCTATGTCTCATTCCTTGTAGCCCTAGTTTAGCGATATTTCTTGCTACTGCCAAATTGCATATCCTTTACTTCTCTCTAAGGTGGTTTGCGAGTACAATTCATAATGTACTCGTGGCTTTGTCCCTGGCTATTTACTTGGCCAGACTTGGAGGAATCCGACAGATGAAGAAGGAGTCGACGACGTCTATGCGAGCTATGAACGTTCTCCCAGTCAGTTGCTTGTAGGGTTATGGCATGACTTGGGCCATGCGAACGCTCTCGTGTGAAGTATTTCCACTGTGTGGTTGATGATCTCCCGCCCTTATGGCTCTTATGTAAGTATTTGGTCATGTGACCATTGTAATCTTTTTATTCTGTACTGTAATGGATGTTGTATTTGATACCAGTTCGGTTATGCCTTCACGACACACTGATCATGGGATCGTGAATGTGTATGCATAACGGGTGTTTCAGACAGCTAGTCCGGGGCCCCACAGTATGCCCATTACTCCACTTGACTTGTTGCCTCTACCCATACATGAGAGTCAATATGGAGGCATCAAAGAGGGCAGATTTTGTACAGAGGATACATGTGAAGACTAAAGATCTGTTAGAGAAGAAAGGCAAGAACAATGTTGCAAGGGTGAACAAGAAGCGCAAGGAGATGTTGTTCAAGCCTGGTGATATGGTCTGGGTTCATTTTTGCAAGGACAGGTTCCCGAAGCTACGGAATTCCAAGTTGCTTCCTCGTGGTGCTGGTCCTTGCAAAGTGCTTGCCAAGATCAATGACAATGCATACTCTATAGATCTTCCAACTGATGAGTTTGGTGTCAGTAATTCTTTCAATGTGGCTGATTTAACACCATATGACGGAGAAGACCTTGGAGCGTCGAGGTCGACGCCTTTTGAAGGGGGGAGATGATGAGGACATCCCTACCGAACCATTACCTCCGTCATTACAAGATGAAGACGATGCTGCTGTAAAGCTCAAGTCCAATGAAGTTAGGATTGGACCCATTACAAGGGCTCGTGTGAAGCTACTGAAACAACAGGTGAACTTGTTCCTAAATGATACTTTGATCGATGAGAACTTTATACTGCCTAAGTCCTTTTACTTATGTATGATCAGGTACGAAGAGGGAGCAAGCATCGCACGAGGAGGAGAGGAACAGCTGGACATGGAGTTGGACATGGAGCTGGACATGAAGATATCTCTTGGATGCGTGAAGGAGGAGCAGCTCAGGCCGGTCTCACGCCGTCGCAACCGGCCAGCCCGGTCCCGCACCCGGTCCAACCGGACGCTCCGCCGGATGAGCCTGGTGCAAACCGGCTCTCACACTTGTGCCAACCGGGCACAATCCAGTAAGCCTCACACCCCCACCCGGTGCCAGCCCGGTCCCTGGCCCGGTCCAAACCGGAACGGCCGGTCCCTGGCCCGGTCGACCGGCCCCCTGACCGGCCGTGTCCGAGTCAGTCTCGACCAGATCCCGATCTGGGTCAGTTTTAATGTATTTTCTCGACTTCTAGTCGTCCTGAACCCCTATATAAGTGCCCAGGACGCCCCCAAATTAGTTTTAGACCACGTTTAAGATCAACCCTAGTTCATAGTTGATTGATTTCCAACTCTATTGAATCTATACACCAATTCGCATCGATCTGGTGTTTTGCTACTGAAAGTCTTGTGTGATCTGCTGTTCCATTGGAAATTAGGTTGCAACTTACCGCCGTGGTCGGTGGCTACGTGCGCAAGTGTGTGGAGTTAGAATATCTTGCGGGGTTGAGAGCTTTGCATTGGCGACGAGGATCGATCGAGAGACTCGTCAGCGTCATACAAGTTATCATCCACTTCATCATCGTGTATCTCCGTTGTGTTCATCACGTGTTCATCACATCCACCGTCGCTTACTGAGAAGATCGGGCAACCCCTTATCAACCTCTCAATATGGTAAACCGGGAAAATCATCCAACTCGAACACGCAACATGAGATGCATCCGGAGTTCGTTTCCGTTTCCGATGAGCTAGGGCCTATCATGAGAATGAACATAAGCTCTAAAGCCTCTCATGGATAAGAACCAACAACAACCAAGAAACACGCTGCAATGTATGCAAGGTTTGTGATTTCTTCGACGATGTGACCAACTATCCTACTGAGCACAAACCTTGACCTTGCGCATTCCACTCGTGTCGGGCAAGCTCCGTCTTCATCCCTCTTCAATAATACACATGCCACCATCTTTATCCAACATACACGCATTCATCTTCTACACTGTCTTCATCCCTCTTCGTCTTCTACACCGTCTTCATCTTCTACACCGTCTTCATCCGTCTTCTTCATTGCACTTGACCTCTTCTTCATCTTGCAACCTTGACACCAACATATGGCTCAAGCATTGCATATGGACTCAACCTAAGAGAGAACATTAATACAACCGTTAGTCCATAGGAATTATCATCAATTATCAAAACCACGGAGGCTGCATGTCCTTTCACCACAACTTTGTGCGCTTGAGTTCCCGTCGGGCCATGCCATCAGTACGCGCAGATCAAAAGGATAACTTTAATTTATTTACGGTACACTGCTGCTGGAGATGCCCTATTTAGAGCATCCCCAGCCGTTGGGGCTCCCCAGGCCGAAATCCGGCGCTATTTAGCGCCGGATGGATGTATTTTTGGCCTGGGGAGGCCCATTTTCCCAGTGGCGAGCCCATGGTCGCCTTCACCCACCGCGTGCATAGCGACGGTGTCGCCGGGAAGGGCAACCGTCGGAGAGCCCTCGTCGCTTTGAACCGCCGTAATGGTCCGCGAAGTGGTCTGGAGAGCCCAAACGCCTCGTCGAACGGTCGAAGTCGCCTCGAGCGACAACCGTCGTAATGGAGCATGAACTCCGAGGAAGAGCAACCGCCGCTCTCTTCGTCGAGAGAACTACATATAAGGTTTCGAACGGCCGACGCCATTCATCTATTCTCTCCTCCATCTTCTGTCAACCATGAGCGACTGGTTGGCCATCGGACACCGACGGCGAGGGGAAGCCGACGGATGGCGCCATTGGTGGGATCGAGCTGCTTCGTCCAGCAGCGACGATTCCCCCGCCGTCCAGCGAGGACGAATGGGATGACGACGAGGAGGAGGACGAAGAGGCGGAGCAGGCCGTGGAGCCGCCGAGAGCCCGAGGAAGGAGGAGCCGCGAGCGAGGCCGAGGAAAAGCCGAGAGCGGGCGGAGGAGGAGGACGGCGCGAGGCGAAGGACTCACCTTCCTCCGACGAGGAGGTGACGAGCCGGAAGCGCCGCCGCCACGACGATGAGGCGGGGCCATCTAGGAAGAAGTAGTAGTTTAAGTTTGTTTTTAAGTTTTTATATGTAATTTTTATGTTTATTCGAACTATATATAGAATTTGACTATGTTGAGAGTTCAAATCTTGAGTTCGACGATGGTCTTGCCGTAGATCGGGAAGACAAGGGTACTGCCGTAGATCGGGAAGACGAGGGTATTGCCGAAGAAACCCATGCCATTGTCGCCGACAGGTCGGGGCCAGCAAACGTTTCCCGCGATTTTCTCTCATCCGGAGTCCCCGAGCGCTCCCCGGGGGCCGGGGATGGCCTGGGCTCCCGGACGGATGAAAGCTAATCAGGCAACGAGGAACGGGGGCGCGGCTGAGTTTCGCCGTCCGGATGTAAAAAACGCTCGCCGGGGGCCTGTTCGGGGGATGAGTGGAGATGCTCTTAGCCCAGCCCCCGCTCTTAGCCCAGCCCAAAGCGAATGGGTGGGGGGTCCTGGCGTCTTTAGCCTGGCCTATCCTATTTGCATGTGCATCAGATGCATCAGTCTGCTCTACGGTGAGTAACGCAAGCCTCGTAGCACTAAGACCCATGCAACACCCGCATATAAATCAAAGTGTCCGAAGAATTAGTGCATCATTGGGTCAATTGCCATCAAGAAATCATCATATGATCCTTCAAAAGGAAACGGAATCACATCTAGAACTAGAATGCCACCAACCCTTTAGGCATTGGCTCCCCACATGAGTGGAAAAAAGACACCCAATATCAACTCAATGTCATTGACATGACTGATAAATAGTGCCGGATGTATCAAAGCTACATTACTGGTGAAGAAGAAACAAGAAAAAAAACAATAGCTTAACAGCTCAGCGCACGGCAGAATAATACCAAGCACAATTACCACCATAGGCTCTGCCTCATGGTGGCAAGGATGAGGCAGAGAAAGCCGGGGCACCAGCTAGCATCTCCACGCAAGAAGGCTCATTCAGCACTAGAAAAAAAGTACACACAAGAAGACAAGAAGATATCATGTAGGTGATCAATACAAGATACTACACCAAATCGATCAAACAAGCACAAATCTGTCTGTGTGAGATGTTAAATTTGCTGTAACTTTCGTGAATATACATTGTAGGAAAAACAAGACCATGTAGGGTTTTTTTTTTCTGTAGAACTAGTGTATTGTGTGAAACAGTCAAGATTGTTAACATAACTTTTTCGGGAAAAAAATTTGTTCACATAACTTCCATGTTACTGGTGTTACCGGTAATATGGATACAAATATTTAACTCCCATTCACCAAATATTGAATGAAATCCAGCTAACAAAATTTTAAAAAAAAAACAAGAATTTGAACTCTCGAATTCACTTTAAAAAGCGGCTAGGATTTTGAACAGCGACTTTAGTTCAACTAGCACTGGATCGAGATCAGATGAATACTATTGTGAGGCTTAAGCATTTGAAAAATAAATTCTATCCTAGAACCAGCTCATTAGAAATTAGTAGTACAGCAATGGATTAACTGTGAGTAAGGTTTACCCCATTGCGATCTGCAATAACTATCGTCCATATACAGCAAGAAAAAAAAAAACATGACCACTTAGCTTTTTTTGTGTAAAACTAAAATACTGTGTGAAAAGTCCAGATAATTCACATAACTTTCGGAACTAGATGATTTAACCCTTATTGGTGCTGCCTACAGAATGTATTCAAATATTTAGTTTTAATTCACTAAACATTGATTAAATTCACGTAACAACATTTGCGGGCTTGTGTGATAGGCTTGGACATGGCGGTTCACAGAAGTGATTTGCCAATCATCATAGAAACAGACTGTTCAGAGCTGGTTCATGCCGTGAAATAACTGATTAAGAGCGTCTCCAGTCGCGTCCCAAATCGTCCCCAAACGACGCCGGATTGAGCGTTTGGGGGACGTGTTTCGTTCGTGCGGCGTTTGGGGGACGTCGCTCCCCAGCCGCGTCCCCCAAACGCCGCCCCAAACATTAAAATACCTTTTTTTGCATTTTTATTTCAATAAAGAAAAGAAAGATTCCAGAAACTAATACATAATTGGCAACGCGGTTTACATGAAGACGTAATTTGGAACATGGTTTTTCACAAACTAATACATAGTTTGAACCATGGTTGACACAAATATAAAATATTGCAAAAGAACTAAACCTAACTAGGCCGTGCATCGAAGGTTTCGTGTGTTCGCTGCCAAGAAACTCGAGGGCACTGCAGTCACCCAAACTGGAAAATCCAACTGGTGACGGTGCCCTGTTGGTTCTTCCGAGGAAGAACAACAAGAAACCTCCGTGCACGTATTCTCTGCGAAGAAACAACACTCTTCAGTCGTCGTCCTCCTCGGCGTTCTTGCCGTGGTAGTTCCGGCGGCAACGCGTCTCGTCGAACACCTTGACGCTCATGTCCCTGTTGCCAAAGTAGGAGAACAGGAGGACGAAGCCAGCTTCGAGGCGGTGGTAGCGCGTGAACTTCTCCCAGCCGATGTGGAGGTACATCTTGTCGCGCGCGTCGTAGATCACGTCGACGATCCACCGGCAGCATCCGCCGCCATCCTCCCGCAGATGCAGCGAGCGCGGGCGCTCGTCGCCGGCGACCTCTGGATGTCGTGCGGGTCGCCCTTGAGGACGACGATGAACTCGAATAGCACGGGCCCCTCCTCGTCCTGCATGTCGGACGGCGAGCGTGTAGCTCTGCCGCGGCCACGACCACGACCACGGCCGCGAGCTCGGCCTCCGCCTCTACCAGCCATGGCGTCGACTCTTGAGATGGTGGTGGCTAGGGTTGGGCAGAGAGGGAGGCGCTAGGGTTTGTGTGTGAGAGGGACGATGAGAGGCGGCCCTTTTATAGGTCGGAGGGAGGCGGAGGAGCAGTGGCGCTCATTAACGCCGGCACGCAGAGCTAGGCGCGACGAGACGCTTCGATGCGCCTCTGCGGGAACTGCACCGTCGCTATGCGCCAATAACTTATGTCGTGAGGTAGGCGACGGTTAGGTTAAAATTCAATGTATCGCTGACGGGTCGGCCCCGCCACTCCCCACCTCGCTTTTTGGTGTGTCCGGCGTCCCCGGTGCGTACACTGTGGGGCGGGGACGGGCTCAGGGCGCCGGACACCGTATCGGGCCGCGCCGGACAAAAAACGGCTTTGGGGGACGCGTCTGGGAACGATTTTTTATCCGGCGCGCCCCAAATCTCTTTGGGGGACGCGACTGGAGATGCTCTAAGACAGGTCTCCGTTTGTCCACTGGATCTAAGAAATTAAGTCGCTTATTAGTATGAAAAGTTCGTAACTTTGTGTTTGTAAAAGTGAAACAATCTCAGCTTAGGCTTAGCCATGGTCCTGAAAATCTAACGAGACTATAGAAACATAGTGCCAAATGGTTAGGTTTAGAACCTGAAGCTGTTTTTAAGGATCTTGAACATGATCGCCTTGTGACCCCACTTTTGAGCTGCTGCAAATTGAACCAACGATCTCTGGGATTGAGTACGGGGCCACGAACCAACTGAGCTAGTTTGGGCTCTTCCCTTGTGATCCCACTTGGTTAACAGAATTTATTTTTACCAAGAGTACATAAATTTTGAACGAGTTTAGTTTGTCAAGGTTTCTCCTGTCGAGTCCACGAACAGAATAGATGCAGAGTTTCTTTGAAACATCAGGAGGTCTGCTCACGCTAAGCTTTGTCACGATGCCAGATCAGCTCCACTAAGAACCAGACAACGCCCCCGTAAATCAAACTGTCTGAAAGTTCGTGTGAATTGCCACCAAACCATCATCATGAAGTCCTTAAAAAGGGGTCCAATTCACATATGAAAATATAAAATGACCCGAGTAGCTAACATCTGGCCGTCCACATACATATATAAGCTGGACAAAAGACACCCAATACGAACTAATTGTCACTGACTTGACTGAAAAATCAGTCGTACCAGAATTATCAAAGCTACATTACTGCTGAAAACGAGCGAAACAAATAGTTTAACAGCCCAGTGCAGATTTTGCAGACCATGACATAACAGCTCAGTGCAGCAGGATGGAGCTAGTATCCGTGGTAAGGATCTCGGATGATGCAGAGGAATTTCCGTGCACCAGGTAGCATTTCCACGCAAGAAGGGTCCTTCAGGACTAGCAAAAGGAACATACAAGCAGACAACAGGATGTCATGTAGGTGATCATACAGCTACGCCAAAACGATCAACCAAATAAAACAAGACAAAAACACACATACATTGATCGATATAGGTAACAAAATCAGCCAGCGTAAGCTGCTAAATCTACAATAACTTTCGTCCATATAGTGAGGCAAAAAACATGACCATTTAGTTATTTTTGTGTACAACAAATATATTGTGGGAAAAGTCCAGATTATTCACATAACTTTCAGAACTGGATGATTTAATCCCTACTGGTGCTGCCAATAGCATGGATTCAAATATTTATTTTTAATTCATTCACCAGATATTGATTACAATCCACATAACATCAATTTAGAAAACCGCGATTTTGAACTCCAAATCACTTTCAAAAAGAGTTAGGGATTTTAGAGCCAAGTTTATTTCAACTGGGACTGAACCAAGGGCATACCCATTCAACTGTGAGGCTTAATCATTTGAAAATAAATCCCAACCTAGAACTAGTATAAATTGGTCCTAAAACAATGGACTAACTGTGAGCAAGGTTTTACCCAATTGCGAAACTTTCTTTTGACCTTCCAAACAAGCCATCCAGGCTTCTTATATTCCTTTGTAGAATATATCAGTCCTTTGTTCCTACACAACAACTAATAACCTATTAGCTCATAGGAAAAAAAACTGTTACCTGGAAGAGTAAATAAGATCTGCAAGGAACCTTGAGAATAACTAGTTATGTACCAGACGTTGCGAATGCAGCAGCTCAGGACATGGTGGATGAGGCTACAAGGACCCGGGGCAAAGCCATCTAGCCCCAATTCATCGATGGGCCGAGACCAAATGCCAGTACGGAGCTGGAATTGTGCAAAATCATGTGTTCTTGGATGTGTGTAGACGACAGTTTCAGCCATGATGGTAGGTAAGGACTTAGAGGAAACACTTAGAGACCTTTCTTCTATGAAGAGGGCACGGTCTCCGATGCTTGTTATGGGGATAAACCTTCCCAACATAAGATCAGCAAGTTTGTATACTAAAATGTGAGAAAAGGAACTATCACTATGACCAACCACCAAGATCTCCGAGTCACATTCTACGAGATAGAGGGGGTAGCGGAGAATGTCTGGCGGACATGTGGCAATTAACTTCGGTGGTGACGGTTCTCGAGAGCCTAAGCCTATCTGATCCTGCAGGGGGTGATCAATCTGGAGAACAGTTGATGTAGCATCAATGGCAGGGGTTTGGTTATGAACCACATATAGCTTGCCACGGAATGACAAGGGTCGAACACTCCGTGGGACCTTCCAGCTTGTCACAGTCCAATGCCTGTCCTGCGAGGTAGCAAAGGCTACACGAGACTGATAATGGGATGCAAGCATGACGGAGGTGATCCCAGCATTGCAGGAAACTGAAGCACATATATTGTATCTGATGAAGAACCACTTCTCACACTCAGGTTCTTCGTTGCGATCACCGTCCAGCTGAGTGAGGAGGGTGGAAAGTGGTGGGAGCTCTGCAATGTCGCCAGTGAAAGGGTGGAGGACACATATGACGGTGTCTTCATCCCTTTGGAGTAGGAGGAGGCCGTCGACACTGTCAAGTGCGCAGTGATTTCTGAACAACGGGAGCTTGACACGGACGAAGGTACCGGTGTAGAGGTTGAAGAAGCGGACGTAACCATCCAGCTTGCCGTATCCGGGGTAGAGGCCGTGACCCTCGGTGAGCATCATCCAGCGGCGCGGATGGAAGCGCAGATCGGTGACGCCGCGGCCGCGCGGACAGAGGGTGCCGGACCGCCAACCGTTGCAGACGGCACGGAAGCGAACATAATCCAGGAAATCGCCCTCCAAAACAAGCCCCGCTATCAGGCGAAGCAAATCTCCAGGAAGGATCGACGCCCATGGAGAGAGAGAAGAGGGCGCCGGCATGGCACTGGCAGCATCCGAGGTTGGCACCGCGGAGCGCCGGCGCTTCCTTGTGCACGAAGTCATGGCCAGCGGGCGCGGAACCGGATCCGGGAGAGATCACGACGGTGTCATCACCGCGTGCCAATGTGCAGGTCTGATGAGACAGATAGGGAGGTAGAAGCTAGCTGAACCAACATTTCTGGTAGGAGATGTAATCAAGGTATCATCAGAAAGGGAAAGGAATATCGATCAGAGATTTTTGTTTGTGATTTGATTTGCATGGCTTTCGTGATGCAATCCGCTGCAAGTTACACTGTGTATTTGGCAAGTTCTTCACCAAAGATTTGCATCCGTTAGAAGTGGAAGCCTGAAAATCAGTATCGACGGTTTATGATTATTAATTCAGGTCATGGGGATTGTGGTACTGGGTTCAGACTTCAGACGTTGGCTTCCGAAACCGGAGTACCGGACACTACGAGTTTCATCAGGATGAACAACTTTCTCTGCCTGCTCCTCGATTCTTCAGGTAATGGCGAAAGAGCTTTGTTCTGGCGTGATGTTTGGCTGAATGGGAATGCCCCGTCTTGGCTTTGATTGCTCCAGACTTGTTCAAGCTGGCATTCAGTAAGAAGTTGACTGTACGTGTGGCCCTAAATAACGGGGCCTGGATGCCAGGATTGCAAAGGATGAGCAATGAAAGAGAATTGGACCAGTTCATCGAGCTCGGGACGCCGATTCAGGCTGTAACTAAAACATTTTGCCGGATATAGCAATGCTATATTAGTACTGAACAACAAACAAAACAATAGTTTAACAGTACAGGGCAGCAGGGGCTGCAGGACTTGCATTTGTGCATAACACAGAGAGTACCACAGATTTTTGTTAAAGCTAACTTTTAGCGGCGCACCAGGACGAGTCTCTCTACTTCATCGTGGACATCCACCAGCTCCTCCACGCAACATGGGTCATTCAGCTCTAGCAAAAACAACACAAGCACACGAGGAGATGTCATATATAGGTGGCCATATGACTACACAAAAATGATCAAACAAACAATATAAGAGAAGCATCGATATAGGCAAGAAATCATCCTGAGCAAGCTACTAAATCTGCAATGACTTAAGTCAATACTAGTATATAGTGCAGGGGAAAACTTTAATACAGTACTTCAGATTTTTGTGTAGAATTAATACATTGTAGGAAAAAGTCCACATTACAATGAACTTTCGGTTTAACCCGGCAGCATGGATTTAAATGGTAGTAAATTCAATTCACCCAACAATGATTGAAAGTTCACCTAATAAAAATTCAGAAAACCAAGAATTTGTAGTACTCCGGTTCACTTTCAAATGCAATTAGCGGTTTCAAAAGTGTGTTTATCCAATTGGGATCTGACCGAGGGAGGATGGATAGTATTACGAGGATTAAGTATTTGAGAACTGAAACACATATACTTTGATCGATCTCGGTAACAAACTCAGTTAGTATAACTGCTATATGCAATAATTTTTGTCCATACATAGTGATGAAAAAAAACATGATCATTTAGTTTTTTGTGTGCAACTAATATATTGTGTGAAAATGTCTAGATTGTTCACATAACTTTCAGAACTGGATGATTTAACCCTATACTGGTGTTGCCAATAACATGGATTCAAATATTTAATTTTAATTCACCAAATATTGATTGAAATCCACCTGAACACAATTCAGAAAACCACGAATTTTAACTCCATTTCTTTTTTCGAAGTCCAAGATATTGACCTCACTAGTATCATTGTCGCTTATTTTGGGCATTTGAAATCACCACTTCTATAGCCGAATTTAGTTCAACTGGGACTGAACCAAGGGCGAACCCATACTATTGTGAGGTTTAAGTATTTGAAATAAAAATCCTAACTTAGAACCTGCTCATTAGAAATTAGTAGTAAAACAAAGGGACTAACTTACCCCAGTGCGGAACTTTCTTTTCACCTTCCAAAGAAGCCAACCAGGTTTACGATATTCATTTTTAGAATATACCAGCCCTTTGTTCCTACACAACAATAACCAATTAGGTCCTGGAAAAAAAATGTTACCTATTCCAGTAAATAAGATCTGCAAGGATCCGAACCAGACGTTGCGGATGCAGCAGCTCATCACATGGTGGATGAGGCTACGAGGACCCGGGGCAAAGCCATCTATCCCGCATTTGTCGATGGGTCGAGACCAAGTGCCAGTACCAAGCTGGTATTGTGCAAAATCACGCGTTCTTGGATGTGTGTAGATGACAGTTTCAGCCATGACTGTAGGTAACGACTTAGAGGAGACGCTCAGAGACCTTTCTTCGATTAAGAGGGCACGATCTCCAATGCTTGTTATAGGGATAAACCTTCCCAGCACAAGATCCGCAAGTTTGTATACTAAAATATGAGAAAAGGAACTGTCACTATGACCAACCACCAAGATCTCTGAGTCACACTCTACCAGGTAGATGGGATAACGGAGAACATTGGGCGGACATGTGGCGACTAACCGGGGTGGTGACGGCTGCCGACACCCTATGCCTATCTCATTCTGCAGGGGGTGATCTATCTGGAGAACATGTGATGTAGCGTCAACTGTTGGAGTTTGGTTATGCACCACGTATATCTTGCCACGGAATGACAAGGGTCGAACACTACGAGGAACCTCCCAGCTTGTCATAGTCCAGTGCCGGTCCTGAGAGGTAGCAAAGGCTACACGAGACAGATGGTGGAATGCAAGCATGACTGTGGTGATTCCAGCATTGCAGGAAACCGAAGCACATAGATTGTTTCTGATGGAGAACCACCTTTCCCATTCAGGTGCTCCGTTTAGATAACCGTCCAACTGAGTTAGGAGAGTGGCCAGTGGTGGGAGCTCAACAATGTCGCCAGTGAAAGGGTGAAGGACACGGATGCCGGTGTCTTCGTCCCTTTGGAGTATGAGCAGGCCGTCGACACTATCAAGCGTGCAGTGGTTCCTGAACAACGGGAGCTTGGCACGGACGAAGGTTCCCGTGTAGAGGTTGAAGAAACGGACGTACCCACCCAGCTTGCCATATCCAGGATAGAGGCCATGACCCTCGGTGAGCATCATCCAGCGGCGCGGGTGGAAGCGCAGATCGGTGACGCCACGGCCGCGCGGACAGAGGGTGCCGGACCGCCAACCGGTGCAGACGGCGCGGAAGCGAACGTAATCCAGGAAATCGCCCTCCAAAACAAGCCCCGCTATCAGGCGAAGCAAATCTCCAGGAAGGATCGACGCCCATGGAGAGAGAGAGGAGGGCGCCGCCATGGCAACATCCAAAGTTGCCACCGCGGAGCGCCGGCGCTTCCTTGTGCCCGAAGTCATGGCCAGCGGGCGTGGAACGGCGTGCCAATGTACAGGTCTGATGAGGCAGAAACAGGGAGGTAGAAGCTCAACGATCATTTCTGGTAGGAGCAGTAATCAAGGTATCATCAAAAAAGGGAAGGAATATCAATCAGAGATTTTTGTTTGTGATTTGATTTGCATATGTTGCCAGCCGCTGCTTTTCAAGGCTTTCCTGATTCGCTTGGCTCGTTGGCGTGCCAACAAAAATATCAGATGCCAGTATACAAACGGATGCAATTCGCTCCAAGACACACTTTGTATTTGGCAAGTTCTTCACCGAAGATTTGCAGCAGTTAGAAGTGGAAGCCTCAAAATCAGTATCGACGGTCGTTAATGATGCTTAATTCAGCTCATGGGGATTGTGGTACTGGGTTCACGCGTTGGCTTCTGAAACCGGAGTACCGGACAGGCGGACACTCCGAGTTTCTTCAGGATCCCCTTCAGCCTGATCGTAAACAGCAACGTAAGCTTTATTTATCTGTAAATCAAGGCCTCAATTACGTAGGGTATAATCTGTGCGCGTCGATTTCATGGCCAACCAGTGTCAGTTGGTCGGATGAAACCAAGCTTCTTTACAATATCAGATCACCACAAAAACGGTACAACGCGCGTGTATACATGAAAGTGTCAAGTGTCTGAAGAATTAGCTAGTGACCTGTGTATCATCAGTCAATCGCCATCACGATTCAGTACTAGTATCATGCAGTTCCTTGAAAATGAAATGAATTCACATCTAGAATCGCGATCCTTTTACGAAGGAGTTTACACAGTTGCAGGATAGAACGTGGTATATTTTTTCTCAACATGGGTAGCAATGTGATCCACGGATTAGTACTCCTTCATCGACATGTTTCACTTTCCTTTTGTTTCAGTACTTAAGTCAATAGTATAGTGCACGGGAAAACTTTAATACTACCTCCGTCTCGGTTTAACAGCACGCAACCAAAAAATTACTTTGACCATTATTTTGGTCAATACAATATATGTATATATATGTTGAAAAAATTATATCATTATAAACCTTTTTTCAATGTGAATCGAATGATATAAATTTTGTAGACATATAACTTATACTACAGTACCTCCATCCCAAGACTTAAGGCTTATATTTATTTTTTTGAAAAGTCAAAGCAAGTAAAGTTTACCCAAAATTTTAGAATAATTTATCAATAAATATGATATTTTCGCTTCTACTATATAAGACTCCTAGAAAGTCTTATACTGGCCTCAAACTTTTTTTTTTTTTGAACTCGGAATCAATTCATTCCATTAATCAGACGTTCCAGCCAAATCGCTGGACCTCAAACTTTGGGTTGAGAGATTTCAATAACTCCAGATAAGTTTGTTCTTTTTTTTTCTTCTTTCTTTGGGCTTAGGGCCTGTTAGTTATAGTCAGCTATTGCTTAACTCTAGCAATATGCTTTTTGTACATACAACTTATTAAAAATATATAAATATACACAGTGGGGAAACCCACTGATTTGCCTCAAAAAAAAATAAACATGATATTTTGTAGATAGCACATGAAAATATATTTCATTATCTATCTAATAATATTAATTTTATATTTGACATGTTAATGATTTTTTATAAAAACTTAGTCAAACTTTACATAGTAGTTTGACTTTTTGAAAAAAAATATAGGCCTTAATCCTTGGGATGAAGGTAGTAATTTGTTAACCAAACTAATGGTCAAACTTTGTCTTAAACTACGTGTGTGCCTGTTAAACTACTACAGATGTAGGAAAAAGTCTACATTACAATGAACTTTCGGTTTAACCCAACACCATGGATTTAAATGATACTACCTCAGGTTGGATTTAATCCACGCAATACTTGCATAGTTATAGGCTATCCATGGTTTGGCTTCGCGTCGATCTTTTCAGACCGGAGGGAGTAGTAAATTCAATTCACCCAACAATGATTGGTCGACCTATTAAAAGTTCATAAAACCAAGAATTTGTAGTACTCCGGTTCACTTTCAAATGCAGTTAGCGGTTTTAAAAGTTTGTTTGACCAACTGGGATCTG
Source organism: Lolium multiflorum (assembly GCA_030979885.1). Taxonomy (NCBI): domain Eukaryota; kingdom Viridiplantae; phylum Streptophyta; class Magnoliopsida; order Poales; family Poaceae; genus Lolium; species Lolium multiflorum. The sequence continues at coordinate 126,866,706 of CM061750.1, forward strand.
GCCGAGGGAGGATGGATAGTATTGTGAGGAATAAGTATTTGAGAATTTAAACACATACACTTTGATCGTTCTCAGTCAGTGTAACTGCTATCTGCAATAGTTTTTGTCCATACATAGTGAGGGAAAAAAACATTATCAATAGTTTTTGTGCAACTAATATATTGTGTGAAAATGTCTAGATTGTTCACATAACTTTCAGGACTGGATGATTTAACCCTATACTGGTGCTGCCAATAACATGGATTCAATATTTAATTTTAATTCATCAAATATTGACTGAAATCCACCTGAACACAATTCAGAAAACCACGAATTTCGACTCCATTTCTTTTTCAAAGTACAAAGATATGGACCTCACTAAAAAAAAAGTATCATCCGTCAGTTATTTAATTTGGGCGTTTGACATCACCACTGCTAGAGCCGAATTTCGTTCAACTGGGACTGAACCAAGGGCAGACCCGTACTATTGTGAGGTTTTTAAGTATTTGAAATATAAATCCTAACCTAGAACCTGCTCATTAGAAATTAGTAGTAAAAACGAAGGGACTAACTTGCCCAAGTGCGGAACTTTCTTTTCACCTTCCAAAGAAGCCATCCAGATTTACTGTATTCCTTTTTAGAATATATCATCCCTTTGTTCCTACACAACAATAACAAATTAGCTCCTAGAAAAAAAATTGTTACCTACTCCAGTAAATAAGATCGGGTAGGATCCGAACCAGACATTGCGGATGCAGCGCACCAAGATGGTATTGTGCAAAATCACACGTTCTTGGATGTATGTAGACATTGTTGAGCTGGCAAAGTTTTAGGCCCTTTGTGAAATTCGAAAATGGGCCATACCTCGCTAAAATATACAACCAACGAGAAGTTATAAATGTATACATGCTTTAAATGGGCGTTTAAAGTAAGGAATTGTTCTCTATGCCCATATATATTCTAAATTTGAGGTAGAATCATTTCTAAAACCGTTTTAAGAGGAAAAAATATACTTAAAAAAAAGACCGGATGGGTGGCCAGACAAAAAACAGACCTACATCTGATGGTTTTGATACATTTGAATTGTCCAGGATTTAAAAAGTAGGAAAATGCTTTCAAAATCTGAAAATCCTATAGCATGTAAAGTTACCGCAACAAGTACATATGCACAGACCTCGAGCACATTATAAGAACTGTATGCCCATTAGAGGAATTCAACGACACTCAACCAAACTTATCTCACAACCAAACTTCTCATATTCAAATTTAATATTTAATCATTGCAATTTTAATCTCTAGATTGAACCAAACTTCTCATGTTGAAATTTAATATTTAATCATTGCTATTTTAATCTATAGATTGAACCGAACTTCCCAAATTGAAATTTAATATTTAATCATTGCAATTTTAATCTATAGATTGAACCAAACTTCCCATATTTAAATTTAATATTTAATCATTGCAATTTTAATCTATAGATTGTAGTTTCATGCCGGTCTCTTCTGATCTATCATCTATGGTTGTCATCATTGGTGATTGTTGCTACTTTGGTGCGCTGGTTCTTTGGGGTCTTAGCACTACCACGACAAGATTTGCTCGACTATGCTGGTGGAGGGGCGAGGACAGCGGCGCGCATTCATCTCGTGCTAGTGTCGCTAGGTGGTCCGAGTATCTATTTATTATTTTATTATTTTTAGGCTATTTGTACTAATCCCTCCGACCCGAATTACTGTTCGGGCGAGTGTTATAAGTTGTTTTTACAATAACCCCCTCACGAATTTAAAATAACTTGCGATCAGGTCCAAATCAGGAGTCGTCTTCCTCGAGGAGGAGGCCGACGGCGCGGCGCTGCCGTCCGCAGCTCCCCGACGAGAGGGAGTTCGGGGCGGATCTGCTCGGTGTCGGGAGGCTCCCACGGAGGGCCCGCCGGACGGTCGCTTCTCCTTTCCCTATGCAGGAAGGCCTCATGGGCGACCTCACCGAGCTCCTCTTCCTCGACACCGACTGCGTCGTCGAGGTCGTCCAGCGGCCGTCTGGTGTGTGGAAGAAAGGCGGGGAGACGAGGAGGAAGGAAGGATGCCGGCGAGGGAGGGCCGGAGCAGGCGGCGTGGGCGACAGGAGGAGTGGAGCAGGCGGCACCGCCGGAGGAAGGAGGCGACGGTGCGGGAGAAGAGAAGAAAGGAGGGCTATGTTTGTCGGACAAACAGCAAGGGGGGTTTCACAAAAAAGCTGTCGCGAACAGTAATCCGGGTCGGAGTTAGTACAATTGATGACTTGATTGGTGAAATTTCGTAAAAGAAAAAAAACGAAATCGCATTGTACACTCTACCGTTGCTGAGCTAGCTATGGTTAGCTGCAGGTGGCACGCACGTTGCTGGTCCGGCAGGAACATGCTGATGTTGCTCACCGTTGGTCTCTGCTGGCTGTAGCACGTGAGAAAGCCACAACCCGGCCGGCCCAACAACGCAACGTGAGTCGTGAGGTCGACGCTGTCAGCTCCATCGCCTTTTTCTATCTACCAATACCAAAATCCTCCAAACAGTTTGGTCCCGCTCGGTTACTTGGCTGCCGGATGATTTGGTGCTAATATATAGCGCATTGTTTCCATGCATTTTCAATCGTTTTAGCACTGCACTTCCGCCTTCTTTCGTGTTGGCACCAAGGTTTAAAATAGCACGCTATTTCTCCGCTAATAGCGCGCTATAGCATATTTGGAGGGTCCACGCTAAATTTTAGCAATTTTTCTCGCTATGGTGCTATTTATGTAATAACATGCTGTATCGCGCTAAAACTTCATAGCGTTAGCGTGCTATTTTTTCAAGCTAAGTTGTTTTCACGTTTTCGTGGCGATAAACTACAATTTGTTGGTTCCTCTTCTAGATTAGAACGAAATATCGCTAATGTTGATGATTCTTAATAAATAATTCATACTATGTTGTTACCTTGGGAAATGTTGATGTTAGCCTTCTGAAAACTTGGAGATCTATTTGTTGTATGTGGTTATGTATGTATAATTCAGTCATTTTTATACTAAATATCCAACCTCTGTAGAGAAATCCTTTATTTTTAGGCTATATTTGATATTTTTTCAAAACGCTATTTAAAATATAGCACGCAATTAGCACGATATAACATCCATAGCGTTTGAAAGAGACTGGCGATATTTTATTTAGCACGCTATTTTAAACCTTGGTTGGCACACCATTAGGCCGGCGCGAGGTGCCAAACAGGACCAAAGTTGTCGACGAACGTGCCACACCGGCAGGTCGTTTGGTTAGCGTGACCAAGAAGCCCAGTATTCAGGTCCAACGAAACCCGTACATCCACACTGCAGAAAAAGAAAGACTCAACGTGACCGACCAACCGTTTTCTCAGCTAAAAAAGGAGAGGGTACGAATAAGGAAATTGCAGGGAATGTCCTCGCCTTGTCGCCGTTCCATGTAAACGTGTACTTTACCATTGATGATAACGTTACAGCATTTCTACCAGGAGCAGCAGATTATGTTTGCAAAACTTATAAAATAGGTTTCTGAATTGGCTTTTTTGTTTGGCAGCCTTTAGAAAATACAAGATTATGTCATGGACAAGAAAGAGTTTGAAGACCTCAAAAATTTGCTCGTATCATTTAGACTCTATTTTATAATTGCTCTGGACAGTTTATGTATCTCTACTATGTACTAATATCTCTGTTTCAATAAAAAAAATAAGTTTTTTCTAGAAAGCTAAAGAGAGTAATTTTGTAAAATATTTACATTTCAGAATGGAGGTAATACTCTTTACTACACACATCGATGCATTTTCACAATTTCATTCACACTTCATAAATTAGCCAAAACCATCTTTTAACTATCTGGTTCCAAGCAACATAATTTATATTGCAAAATATGTTCCATATACTCAATCTATAAACATCAATTTATTGTGCTGGTTAATATTTTCATATTAAGGGTGGAACTTAACTACTTACTCATAAAATGGTGTGCACTTGTTGCCAGAAGGTGCAATGCCTTGTGTTGGTTGTGTATTTCTCACTTTTGTCACGCAAGGTCATCTAAAATTCGTGTGAGTTCCACTATAAGGCCTCAACACTCCTTGTCCGCTATCATGAATACATATTTTCTAAGTTTTTTGGTGAATTTTTTTTCTGATTGTGCGCACGAAGTTATGGGAAGAAAGCCTAGTTACATTCCACATGGCATTCTTATTAATGAATGTGTGTCGCGGAAAAGTCCGATTTGAACCTGGGTGCATGTGAACCCAGGTTGGAAATGCATTTTCCAAATGTTAAAAAATTCTAAAATAACCGGGTACGTACGCATGTTTCATGTGTGCGTAGAAAGTTTTCACGGAGAAACCATTTTTTTATTTCAGAATCTAAAAAGACAAAATACGTCACATATATACTGCTATATAGCCCTGCAAAATTTCAGTTTTTTGCCGAGACAAAACAAAAGGTTTTTTCGTCACGAAACTCATGTCTAGGGCACATATTTGAGATCATCTAGGAAATCATTTTGTGTTTCGATTTTTAAAACATGTTTTGACATCACAAACGGAACTTTTCAAAAAGTGGGTTCACATGCACCCATGTTCTATCTATGCAGTCTGTGTCGCTTCCTATGATCGGCTTCAGTCAAAAAGCATGAAGAACATGGTATTGAAATCCCCTTCGTGCCAGGGACTAGATCATCTCACATCTTTATGGTCATTTTCTCAGTCTTACCCTTTTCCTTCTCCATCTTGTTGGGCAAACAATTGTCAAAGCTTGAATAGAAATATAACTAACTTTCATTAATAAACAGAACCGCGAAATAGGAGCTTTCCGCTGGAGAAGTAACAACTTTCAACTCCAAAATCCTCAGCTTCCAACTAATAAATGGAAGGTTTTCACCAAGGATCGACAACTGAACTCATGTGTGTCAGAGGTTTTAGCTGACAAAACCACTAACTTTCAAGAAAGAAACATAACTACTATCTTAGTGATTACTAAGGGTTTCTAACTTGTACGCTTCTTTTCATACTTGTGAGAAAACAATAAGCCCAAAATAGCTACTTATGGCGCCCCTCCATACGTCGGGCTTGCCACCACATGAATGAGGGGGGGGGAAATGCTACCACTCCTAGCGGCGAGTCCACACAAGCAAATGAAAGTTAAGCTAATGTGTTTACCGGACACTGCATTGGAGACTTGGACTCACATAGGTGAGAACGTTGTTCGAATGATTGCTATAGTGGTTGATCGTTCACCAATTATGATTGTTGTTGTACAGGGTTGTACTATGCAAACTATATCCCAAGAATACACAAAGTGCCTCTTCTTCTCATATTTAATTCGGCGCCCCACGTCCGGCACCATGAAAAGGGGATGGAGGGGGCAGAACCCCCTCCCCCGACGTGAAACATTCTAGTGGGACCGCTGGGAAAGATGAGGCAATGTGCTATACGAACACTGCTTTGGAGTTCGTGCAGGCGAAGTGTTGTTCGACACGGATTGCTATAGCAGTCAACCGTTCACCAATTATGATTGTCTTTAAACAGGGTGTGTTCGACAAAATTATGCTAAATATCTCCCCAAGAGAACGACGCAAATTAAACGCCATGGGTGTCTCAAATCATTTGAGTCAAATGCGATGTTCCTTGTCGATAACCATGGGAGCCAACAGTGTTAGTCTAAATCCATTCATCAGCGTTTATCGATTATCGTACATGCACGGTCCCATCCGTGGCCGTCTTGCAACGTCGCCGGAACAGAACGACCGTCGACCGACGATGACACCACTATCCGTTCCGGGCCGAAATAAACCGATCGATCGGGCACGTACGTGCTGACTGCTGACCCACATCTATTCGGCGGACACGGCCGCACGGCGACCGCGCGCCAGCCATCGCTCCGTTGCTGCTACTCGCTACCAGGCAAACGTACGTGCAGGGCTCAACTCAACGGCTCTGTAACCGCAAAAAATAGAAGGAAACATCAACAGCTGTGTGAAAGTAACCGTAACATGACAGTTGCTGCTCATTACGCACGCTCCTCCTAAATTCATTGACTTGGCCGTGCGTGCTCCCGGCCAGAGGGAAGATTTGGTCAGATCGCGTGTTTGATCGCTATCGGCGATTAATTACTTGATTTGATATCAGCGTTTGAAATGGTATTTTGAAGCGTTTCTTCTGCAGAGGATGAGTACGAAAATATTCTCGAAATAATTATTCTGAATTCTCTAATCGGAACTCAGTGTTAAGTAGACATTTCAGCTCTCTACGTCCATAAATATCTCAACAACATCGATCTCAAAGAAAAACAAAACATTGTTAGGCGAGGTGCCAAACACAAGTTCGATATGGATTGATACTTGGCTGCCGGATGATTTGGTACTACTAGCGCATTGCTTCCATGCATTTCCGATCGTTTTACGTGCCACTGCAGTTTCGGGTTATTTCGAGTTGGGGCGAAGCACAAGGCAAGCTACTAAGGAATCTCCAGCGACTCGACTAAAACAGCGATCTTTTTGTTCAATTTTTTGGTTGAGTCGCGGATAGAATTTAGGCCACGGTTTGGCCTACTAGACCAACGCCCCAGCGACCAAACCCATTTGGTCTACGATGGTCATTTTGGCCAGTTGGCCAACGCCAAATTAAATACAAAAGAAAACTAAAAGCACGCAAAAATTTGAAAAAATACATTCATTCAAACATAACTTACATAGGAATTAAATAAAAGAAAAGAATAACTACTTCTGCCTCCGTGCGGGCGTCGACCACAACACCTACTCATCTTCCTCATTCTCGACGGGGTCGACGAGCATGGGCGGTGTCCATGGCCCATGTTGTGGCCACGCAGGGTGCTCTAGTGTCCCCTTCCCACACGGCCTGCAGCGGCACGTGCGGCGGCATTGGTGGCGGGGGTGGCAGTGTGACGGTGTGCTCCGCCACCATGGCAGTGAGCCGGACGACATCGTCCTCCCACACCCACTTGGTGTTCTCCTCCACTTTCGACTCCTCGATGGCTCGGGCGATGGCCGCAGCCTCGACGTAGTCCTCCGACACCAGCGCCTCCTTCACCGCCATTTTCCGCACCGGGAGGCGTGTCCTCCTCGTTGTCGTCATCGTACTCCCCGTCATCGGTGGCCACGGCGAGGTCGACGTAGTACTCGTCGGGCTCGAAGTCGCCCACCTCCCTGGATGCACGCTGCACCTCATTCTCCCACACGAGGAAGACCTGCCAGAAGTCTGCCCGTAGGTACGCATTGTCGTAGCTCATCATCTACAAGAGCCAAGGGATGCGGCGGCGCATCTCCGCTTCCAGTGCAGGCTCGACATTCGGTGTTGGTGGCACTGGCACCTTGTTGCAGTTGAGGTGCCAGCCGGCGAGAAGTGATGGCGTGTAACTCACACGTTCGTTGGGAACCCCAAGAGGAAGGTATGATGCGCACAGCAGCAAGTTTTCCCTCAAAGAAACCAAGGTTTATCGAACCAGGAGGAGCCAAGAAGCACGTTGGAGGTTGATGGTGGCGAAATGCATGCACACCCAGGGATTCCGCGCCAACGTGGAACCTGCACAACACAACCAAAGTACTTTGACCCAACGAAAAGAGGTTGTCAATCTCACCGGCCTGCAACAAATGATTAACCGTATTGTGTGAAAGATGATTGTTTGCGAAGAAAACAGTAAACAAGTATTGCAGAGATTGTATGATGTAAAGAATAGGACCGGGGTCCACAGTTCACTAGAGGTGTCTCTCCCATAAGATAAAAGCATGTTGGGTGAACAAATTACAGTGGGCAATTGACAAATAGAAAAGGGCATAACAATGCATATACATGATATGATAAATATAGTGAGATTTAATCAGCATTACGACAAAGTACATAGACCGCCATCCAACCGCATCTATGCCTAAAAAGTCCACCGATACGTCCAAACGTATCTACTTTCCCGAACACTTTTGCTATTGTTTTGCCTCTAATTTGTGTATTTTGGATACAACTAACACGGACTAACGCTGTTTTCAGCAGAACTGCTCTGTGTCTCGTTTTTGTGCAGAAATCCAACTTTCGGAAAATCCTGGAATTTCTTCAGATGGCCCTATTTTATCAAAATATTGACGGAGCCAGAAGGGCAAAGGAGGTGGAGGCCCGAGGGCCCCACACCACATGGCGGCGCGCCCAGGGGGCCCGCGCTGCCATGTGGTCTGGCCCTCGGCCGGCCTCCGACGCCCCCTTCGGACACTTATTGGTTTCGACCCGAAAACGCACGGAGAGAAGTCGACATCGTAAACCCTCCAGAGCCGCCACATCGCGAAACTCCGTCGCGGGAGCCAGTCTCCGTTCGGCACTCCGCCGGACGGGGAATTGAGGAGATCTTCACCGCCATCACCGCCAACGCCTCTCCATCGACAGCCATGTTTCCCCCATGTGTGAGTATTCCCCCGCTGTAGGCTGAAGGGGATGGTAGGGATTGGATGAGATTGGTCATGTAATAGTCATAAGATTGTTAGGGCATAGTGCCTAGTATCCGTAGATGTCACTTTTATGATATTGTTGCAACTTGTTATGCTTAATGCTTGTCACTAGGGCCCGAGTGCCATGATCTCAGATCTGAACATGTTATTGATTCATGAAGATATTCGTTGTTTATAATCTTACCTATAAGTTGTATACATGTCGCTGTCCGGAACCAATGGCCTCAAGTGACAAGAATCGGGACAACCGGAGGGGATGGTAGTGATGTGAGGATCACATGTGTTCACGGAGTGTTAATGCTTTGCTCCGTACTTTATTAAAAGGAGTACCTTAATATCCAGTAGTTTCCTAGAGGCCCGGCTGCCACCGGCTGGTAGGACAAGATGTTGTGCAAGTTTCTCATTGCGAGCACGTACGACTAAATATGGAACACATGCCTATTGATTGATTAGTACTTGGATACCGTTTTATTATTATCTGCAAATGCCCATGCTTTGATTGTTACATGAGTTTCTCTCATCCATGCAACGCCCGTTAAATCCGTCCCTGTGCCTACGTATTTTAATCGCTGTTTACTATAATCACTATCGTGTCTTTGTTTCACCGCTTGCTATTTCACTATTTCCACCATAAAACTTATTACTGATAAACTCTTGCGAGCAAGTTTGTGCAATGAATTGACAACTCCGCTGTTAAGGCTTACAAGTATTCTTTGTCTCCTTGTGTCGAATCAATAAATTGGGTAATACTTCCCTCAAGACTACGATCCCCTATACTTGAGGGTCATCAAGACTATTTTCCGGCGCCGTTGCCGGGGAGCATAGCTTTATTTGGAAGTTCACTTGGATTGATATTGTTCGCTGCAAATTCTCCATCATGGGTAAACCTCGCGATACTAAGATCGCCATATTACCATCCACTACAAGAAAAGGTACAACTCTGAGTACCTCTGCTGCTCTTGATTCACCCTCTGTGATTGATAAACTTGTTTCACCGCCACATGCTTCGCGTGCTGGTACTTCTGCTGAATCTGAAAATTCTCATAATATTGATAATGTTTCTGCTGTGCTTGATGATAGTGGTTCATTGGGATCTTTTCTAGATGCTACAATTGCTAAGTCTAGACAAATTGAAAATACTGAAACTCCTAATGCTGCTACACCTGTTAATTCACCTGAGTCCGTTGAATATTCTAGTGATGATCTTGATGAAGATTATGTAGAGCTTGATAATTATTTTATTGAAAAATGCAAGGCTACTACGATGCAAGAAAAATTAAAAAGTTGCTTGCGAAATGCGTTAGATATAACCATCTCCGATCCTAAATTTGCCACATCTCCTATAAACATTAGGGATAAAGATTATGATTTTTCTCTTGATCTATCTCATATAGCTATTGTTGAGAAAACACCCTTTGTGGTACTGAAAAAGAAAGTGCTATTGAACACTTGACTGAGTTATCTACTCTTAGTGGCGTGTTTTCCGATGATGTCAAGATGCGTACTTATTTTGTCGCTAAAATTTTTCCGTTCTCATTAAAGGATGATGCTAAAACTTGGTAATAATTTGCCTCCTGGTTCTATTAAAAGTCCAACTGATTTGCGAGATGTTCTTCCGTAAATACTTTCCTTTAGTGCTCAACATGCTTTGCAGAGAATTTATAATTTTGACCAGAAGAGGATAGAAATTGCCCGAGGCTTGGGCTAGATTTTGTTCTCTTATTAGAGCTCATCCGACCATGATTTAGAAAAGCATGATTTACTTGATATATTTTATAGTGGACTAACTATTGAGTCTAGGGCATACCTGGATAGTTGTGCTGGTTGTGTTTTCAGGAAAAGAACTCCAGATTACGCTGAAGAATTATTGGCTAAAATAGGGAATCATGATGATTGGTCTACACCTGAACCAACCCCACACCGATATAGTGAAGAAGAGGGTATGATTAAATTAAATGATGAAGATATGAGGGAAGCCAAGAAGTCTCTTAAAGAGAAGGGTATTAAACCTGAAGATGTGAAGAATTTACCTCCTATAGAAGATATATGTGAGACGATTCCCCCTTCATCCATGATTGAGGTACACTCGCTTCAACACTTTACTAGGGAAGATATTCCGTATTCAAAAACTTTAATATGAGAGTAGAGAATCATTTAATGGAAAATTCCTGAGCTATTAGTTAATTGCATGGTATTGTGGAGAGAACCTCCAATGATGTTAAGATATTGGTTAAACATTTTCAAATGGTTCAAACTCAAATTGATCAACTTACTAAAGTGCAAAATGACTTGTTGGGAAATAATTAAAGAAAAACATGCTTATGAAGTAACAACTAGAGGTGGTGTTTCTACCCAGGATCCTCTATATCCTGAAGGGCATCCCAAAAGAGTTGAACAAGATTCTCAACTAATTAAAACTAGTGCTCCATCTAAGAAAAAGAAAAAGAAACATAAGAATGTTGTAGAATCCTCTGAACCTGTTGATCCTAATAGTATTTCTTTCTGATGCTGAAACTGAAAGTGGTAATGAACATGAGGAAGATAATGATAAGAATGATACTCTGATAAAGAAGAAATTGAAAAAGAACCTCAAAAGCATGCTAAAAATAAAAAGTATACTAAAGAAGATTTTATTACTGAAACATGGTAATGAAAGAGAACCTTGGGTTCAAAAGCAAATGCCTTTTCCTCCTAAGAAACTAAAATCAAAGGAAGAGGAACATTATAATAAATTTTGTGATTGGATGAAACCTTTATTTTTGCAAATTCCTTTGACCGATGCTATTAAATTGCCTCCTTATTCAAAGTATATGAAAGATATTGTTACTAACAAAAGGAAAGTCCAATGAGGAGATTTCCACTATGCTCGCTAATTACTCCTTCAATGGTAAGATTCCAAAGAAGCTTGGAGACCCAGGTATACCGACTATTCCTTGTTCCATCAAGAATAATTATGTTAGAACCGCTCTATGTGATTTGGGAGCAGGTGTTAGTGTAATGCCTTTTTCTCTTTATAAGAGACTTGATTTAGATAAATTGATACCCACTGATATATCTTTGCAAATGGCTGATAAATCTACTGCTATTCCTGTTGGTTTATGAAAATGTTCCTGTTCGTTACTCGGCATTGCTTGATATTAACGATTTCGTTGTGTTGGAAATGCCTGAAGATGATAATATGTCCATTATTCTTGGAAGACCCTTTCTTAATGCGGGCTGTAATTGATTGCAATAAAGGCATGGTTACTTTCAATGTTGATGATAAGGAACACACTGTCTATTTTCCCAAGAGGATTGATAAAGTATGTGGAGTCAATACAATTTTTAATGTGAAAACTATCAAAGTGGGATCCATTGATTGTCCTATATATGAGCCTAAAGAAGAATATCAAACTCTTGTGATTGGATCCATATCAATTCAATATAAGGTAACATGATTGATTTGAGGTTTATTTCTTCTTATGTCATAAAATTTATTTGATAGCAAGACTTGATCAACCTTGTTAACAAGTATATTTTATTGCATAAAGAGCTAAACAACATTTCTTTCTTTCTCTCTCCCTTCACCTATTTTACTTGCTGTAGCACTTTTGTTTTGCAATATGCTTTAGTCATTTAAGATTTTAGAAATCATTTTCCTGCGCAGTAATCATTAATTTAATACCAGAAATGTGCATTTTTCAAGTTCTCTAAAAATTACAAAATTATACCGTTGGTCCTATTTTTCGACGAGGCACCTGGGAGCACCAGAGGATGACCTGTGGGGCACCTGGGTGCCACACCATAGGGCGGCGCGGCCAGCAAGGGGGCCGCGCCACCATGTGGTGTGGGCCACCCCTTGCCCCACTACACCATCTCTTCCTCCCAGCACCTTCTCTCTCCCGAAAAGCTCGTACCAAGTTTCTCTCACTCGTGTTTCCGCCAAGAACTCGCGATTTTTCGATCTCCTTGCTCAGCCCAGTTTCTGAAATTTGGCACATTTACTCCTTGGTATGTGACTCCTTTGATTGTCCAATTAGAATTTCATTTGGTTGAGTATATCTTGAATATTTTGCTGCTGTAGATAACATGTTTAGTGAGCTTGCATGCTTGTTCTAAGTGGTAGAAACTAGTTTTGATGCATGTGTAGTACTCTAGCAAGTTCCTATAGTAGTTCCCTTCAATTACACACCTTGAAATCAAATTTTATAATGATTGTTGAAAATTTCAGAAGGGGAAGATGAAGAAATTCAAGTTTGGAGAGTTGTTCAAGAAAGCAACAACCAGCACCGGTAGGCCCTCAAGGGCGTCTACTCAAATTAGGCGATCCTACAATGAGGATGTCATCGCGCCTAGCTTCGCGCCCGAGGAGGACCATGGGGCTCCTAATGCTTCATCCTTCCCTTGTTATGAGTTTCTGACCAATGCAGGGATATTGGATGACTTCTTCACCCTCGTCAACAGGGCAGGCCTAGCCACCTACGTGGGAGACGAGAGGGGACAATATTGTGCTCACCAAAGTTTTCAGAGCTTCAAGTTCCACAACACGGAATATGAGCCGACAGTCGCATTCAAGATTTATGATATTCCTGTTACCATGAAATTGGAGGAATTTTGTTTTGCATTGGGTATTGCCCTGTAGGTACAGCAAGGAGGATTGATGACAACCCCCGGACTTGTTGGAGCTCTACCTAGGGATCACCGGGGATGATTGCCGCATCATCCAGCGAGGGAAGATAAGAAACATTCAACTCCCCGCTATTAAGTATTTCGAGATATTACATTGGTACTAGCATTTTGGGTAGAGAAAATACTAGTAACATCTCTAGCTACCATCTTGCTTTCTTGAATGTTGCACTTACCTGGAGAGACACCTTATCATCTTGGTTCTCTCATTGCTCGCCGCCGCTAGCAGGGGGCCTATTTTTGGAGGAACTATTGCATCACGCATTCTAACACATCTAGATATTCTCTTGATTCTAATGATGTACCATTAACCCCTAGGAAGCTAGATATTGCTGCTATGAGAGCCATCGTTTTGTTACTACTAACTCCACTATAGATAATATTGTCTATAAATGTTGTTTGCTGATGGGAATGAGAAAGAAATCCCTCTTCCCCAGCAGGTTTGTTTAATATTGACAGGCAATCATGGTCGCTAACAAAGGAGGTGGTGGAGGAACATATGAAGATACAAGAATTCCACCAGCAACATGACTCGAGAACGCCGAGCCCCTCCTACGACTACACCGTCACGTACCCCGACGTTTCTCCAACATACATGGAACCGGTCGTTCTTCGTCATATTACGAAGACACCACTTCATGGGGACCGTGGGAATGAACTCCACTTAGGCCAAAAGCCTAAGCTTGGGGAGGTATACCGGCATCACTCATTCTTTGCATATTATGGTTGCTGGATACTTGTACGTACTTGTTAGTCTCTAGAGTGGTTTTCTAATGAGAGGAGATGATATTTGGGGAAGTGCTGTCCGAAAAACAGATTCTGTGCTGTTACCAAAAAATTCGTACGCACAGCCAGAACGTTATTTTGAGTTGCCAATTTTTGAGTATGTTCCCCAGGTTGTTATCTAACTTTCATTAGTTGAACACTTTTTGGTCTGAGCAATGGAAGATTTTTGTTAAATTCGATTTCTGTACTGCTGTCAGGATTTGGCAGATCATCCTGCTTCTGTTTCTCGTTAGTTTGCATTCTTTTGTTTTCGCTTTGTTTCTTTCCTAAAACACAAAAGACCAAAAATATTTCGTTGTTTCTCTTCACCATTTGTTTATTTGGTACCTTGCTCTTAGTTTGCTTTATTTGCTATCGTTAGTTTGCTATAAGAAAACCCAAAAGATTTTGCTTTGTTTGCTTGTTTTCTTTCTTCTTGTTTCTAATTCAAAAACACCAAAATATTTGCTGTTCTTCTTTGGTTTGTAAAGTTCATCATGAGTTCAATGGTCTTCGGTGGCTGGAGCGTGGTTTTCATTTCATATTATCCAAGCTACACAAGTGAAAAGGCAATAATGACGATCTACGACAATCTGATTGTGGTGAGACTGGTATGAACTCTATTTGCTTTCATTTTTGTACATATACTCATCCATATGAGCATGCTTAGTTGGTTCATGTGAGGTTTATGTTATTTGAGAAAGTCTAGTAGCTCATGATTGATGCGCGTAGATGTACACGTCCGTTGGGAACCCCAAGAGGAAGGTATGATGACAAGGCAAGTTTTCCTCGTGATGAAACCAAGGTTTAATCGAACCAAGAGGAGCCAAGAAGCACGTTGAAGGTTGATGGTCGCGAAATGTGATGCGGCGCAACACCAGGGATTCCGGCGCCAACTAGGAACCTGCACAACACAACCAAAGTACTTTGCCCCAACAAACAAGGAGGTTGTCAATCTCACCGCTGCTAACAAAGGATTAAACGACGAGGGAAGATGTTTGCAAAGAAAACAAAAAACAAGTAGATTGTATGCTATAGAAAGAATAGGACCGGGGTCCACAGTTCACTAGAGGTGTCTCTCCCATAAGATAAAAGCATGTTGGGTGAACAAATTACAGTCGGGACAAATAGAGAAAGGCATAATAATGCATATACATGACATGATAAATATAGTGAGATTTAATCCGGGCATTACGACAAAGAACATAGACCGCCATCCAACGCATCTATGCCTAAAAGTCCACCTTGAGGTTATCATCCGAACCCTCCAAAGATTAAGTTGCAAAGCAACAGACAATTGCATTAAGTATGGTGCGTAATGTAATCAACAACTACATCCTTAGACATAGCATCAATGTTTTATCCCTAGTGGCAAGACATCCACAACCTTAGAACTTTCTCACTGTCCCAGATTCAATGGAGGCATGAACCCACTATCGAGCATAATTACTCCTCTTGGAGTTAAGAGTAAAAACTTGCCAGAGCCTCTACTAATAACTAGAGATGCAAGATCATAAACAACACATGAACAATAGATTGATAATCACCATAATCATAGTACTCTCATCCATCGGATCCCGACAAACACAACATATAGAATTACATATAGATGATCTTGATCATGTTAGGCAGCTCACAAGATCCAACAATGAAGCACAACAAGGAGAAGACGACCATCTAGCTACTGCTATGGACCCATGGTCCAGGGTGAACTACTCACTCATCACTCCGAGCGATCATGGCGATGAAGAGTCCTCCGGGAGATGAATCCCTCTCCGGCAGGTGCGGAGGCGACTCCGAATCCCGAGATGGGATTTCGCGCGGCGGCTCGGGTTTTCCGATCGTGGCTCTCGCACCGGGGCGACGGGAGCTTTAGGCGGCTGCAACGCGAGGGCCACACGAGGGGCCAGGGGAGGCGGCGGCGTGGCAGGCCGCGCCGGCCGCTCCGGCCACCTCGTGGTCCCACTTCGGGCCCTGCCTTCCGAAGCTTCGTGCAAAAATAGGACTTGGCGAAAGTTTCGTCCAATTCCGAGAATATTTCTTTACTA
Source organism: Lolium multiflorum (assembly GCA_030979885.1). NCBI lineage: Eukaryota > Viridiplantae > Streptophyta > Magnoliopsida > Poales > Poaceae > Lolium > Lolium multiflorum. Next base: position 126,882,623 of record CM061750.1, read on the forward strand.
GGATTTCTGAAACCAAAACAAAGAAAACAGGAACTCGCTCTTCGGCATCTTGTTAATAGGTTAGTTCCGAAAATGCATAAATATGACATATAATGTGCATAAAACATGTAGGTATCATCAATAAAGTAGCATGGAACATAAGAAATTATCGATACGTTGGAGACGTATCAGCATCCCCAAGCTTAGTTCTGCTCGTCCCGAGCAGGTAAAACGATAACAAAGATAATTTCTAGTGACATGCCATCATAATCTTGATCATACTATTTGTAAACATATGTAATGAATGCAGCGATCAAAGCAAAGGTAATGACATGAGTAAACAACTGAATCATATAGCAAAGACTTTTCATGAATAGTACTTCAAGACAAGCATCAATAAGTCTTGCATAAGAGTTAACTCGTAAAGCAATAAATCAAAGTAAAGGTGTTGAAGCAACACATAAGAAGATTAAGTTTCAGCGGTTGCTTTCAACTTGTAACATGTATATCTCATGGATATTGTCAACATAAAGTAATATACCAAGTGCAATATGCAAGTATGTAGGAATCAATGCACAGTTCACACAAGTGTTTGCTTCTTAAGGTGGAAGGAGATAGGTAAACTGACTCAACAATAAAAGTAAAAGAATGGTCCTTCGAGAGGAAAGCATCGATTGTTATTTGTGCTAGAGCTTATTTTTGAAAACATGACAATTTTGTCAACGGTAGTAATAAAGCATATGAGTTATGAAGATTATATTCACAAGTTGCAAGCTCACGCATAGTATACTAATAGTGTCCCACACCTCGTCTACTTAACTTGACTACCGGATCTTTGCATGCCATGTTTCAACCAAGTGTCACAAAGGTACTTCCATGCCGCCGTACAAAGGTCCAAGGAGAATGCTCGCATTTTGGATTTCGCTGATTATTCTCAACTTAGACATCCATACCGGGACAACATGGACAACAGATAATGGACTCTCTTAATGCATAAGCAAGCAGTTATTATTCTCATATGAGATTGAGGATATATGTCCAAAACTGAAACTTCCACCATGATTCATGGCTTTAGTTAGCGGCTCAATGTTCTTCTCTAACAATTTTGCATGCTCCAACCACTAAAATGATAGACCTTCAGACAAGACGGACATGCATAGCAACTCACATGATATTCAACAATAGTTGATGGCGTTCCCCATAAACATGGTTATCGCACAACAAGCAACTTAATAAAATATAAAGTGCATAAGTACATATTCAATACTACGATAGTTTTTAAGGCTATTTTGTCCCATGAGCTATATATTGCAAAGGTGAATGATGGAATTTTAAAGGTAGCACTAAGCAATTTACTTTGGAATGGCGGGTAAATACCATGTAGTAGGTAGGTATGGTGGACACAAATGGCATAGTGGTTGGCTCAAGGATTTTGGATGCATGAGAAGTATTCCTCTCGATACAAGGTTTAGGCTAGCAAGGTTATTTGAAGCAAACTCAAGGATGAACAAGTGCAGCAAAACTCACATAAAGGACATATTGTAAACATTATAAGACTCTACACTGTCCTCTTCTTGTTGTTCAAAACTCAATACTAGATATTATCTAGACCTTAGAGAAACCAAATATGCAAATCAAATTTTAGCAAGCTCTATGTATTTCTTCATTAATGGGTGCAAAGCATATGATGCAAGAGCTTAAACATGAGCACAACAATTGCCTATCACATTATCCAAGACATTTTTAGAATTACTACATGTAGCATTTTCCAATTCCAACCATATAACAATTTAACGAAGAAGAAACTTCGCCTTGAACATTATGAGTAAAGCCTAAGGACACATGTGTCCATATGCAACAGCGAGCGTGTCTCTCTCCCACAAAGTGAATGCTAGGATCCATCTTATTCAAACAAAAACAAAAACGAAACAAACCGACGTCAAGTAAAGAACACCGGATGTGATAAAAATATAGTTTCAGGGAGGAACCCGATGATGTTGATGAAGAAGGGGATGCCTTGGGCATCCCCAAGCTTAGACGCTGAGTCTTCTTAAAATATGCAGGGATGAACCACGGGGCATCCCCAAGCTTAGAGCTTTCACTCCTCTTGATCTTAGTATATCATTCTCCTCTGACCCTTGAAAACTTCCTTCACACCAAACTTCAAGCAAACTCATTAGAGGGTTAGTGCATCATTAATAATTCACACATTCAGAGGTGACACAATCATTCTTTTCACTTCTGGACATTGCATAATGCTACTGGACATTAATGGATCAAAGAAATAAATCCAACATAGCAAAAGAGGCAATGCGAAATAAAAGGCAGAATCTGTCAAAACAGAACAGTCCGTAAAGACGAATTTATAAATGGCACCAGACTTGCTCAAATGGAAAAACTCAAAACTAATGAAAGTTGCGTACATATCTGAGGATCACGCTCGTAAATTGGCAGATTTTTTTGAATTTTCTACAGAGAATTATGCCCAGATTCGTGACAGACAGCAATGCTGTTTCTGCGCAGCAATCCCAAATATAACATCAACTTTGACATAGAAACTTTACTTGGCACAAAAACATGATAAGGAGAGGTTGCTACAGTAGTAAACAACTTCCAAGACTCAATAAAACAAAAAATTGCTGTAGGTAAAAACATGGGTTGTCTCCCATAAGCGCTTTTCTTAACCCTAGGCTAGAAGCAAATCAAGTAACATCGAGAGTAGAAGCATCAACATCATTACCTTGGGAGCTGGGAGTTTTCTCAACAATGCATTGTATCTGGTCTATATAAGTAACTCCTCTCTCATTGCTCCTAGGCTTACTATTCTCATCAAACAAATTTTCAGAACAAGCCAAGCATAGTTATTTTCCAAAGCTTCATGCATCCCTAGTAGTTTACTAGGTATTGGCGCTTTAATTTCCCTACCATCATTAACATTATTAGTATACTTAATTCTATCCATATACATCTTTTCAAGTATTTGTTTAAAATTAGGAAAGAAACCAAGCCTCTTATGCTTAATAAAAACTTTTCTAGCTTCTTTAACTATATCCTCAAATTCTCTAACAAGGACTTTTAAAACAAAATTTCTCTTTTCCCCATCTCCATATCCGAAAGTGTAAGAAACATATGTTGTATTATGGGATTGAGATTAACAAATCTAGTTTCTAACATGTGTATCAAACAGAAGCACTTTCATAAGTAGGAGCAGTTTTTAATAATGGTATATCTTCAAAATCTTCATCCATACTAACATGGGTGAAAAATTCTTCTATATTATCTCTTCCAATGATACACCCTCGTCCTACCGGTATCTCTTCCAAAGTAAACTTAGGATTAAGCATGATGAAATAAGCAAAAGTAAACTAGGCAAACAAAATAAAGACAAGTAACTAATTTTTTTGTGCTTTGATATAGCAAACAAGATAGCAAATAAAGTAAAACTAGCAACTAATTTTTTTGTGTTTTGATTTAGTGCAGCAAACAAAGTAGTAAATAAAATAAAGCAAGACAAAAACAAAGTAAAGAGATTGAGAAGTGGAGACTCCCCTGCAGCGTGTCTTGATCTCCCGGCAACGGCGCCATAAATTTTGCTTGATGCGCGAGATGTACACGTCCGTTGGGAACCCCAAGAGGAAGGTATGATGCGCAAAGTGGCAAGTTTTCCCTCAGTATGAAACCAAGGTTTAATCGAACCAATAGGAGCCAAGAAGCACGTTGAAGGTTGATGGTCGCGAAATGTGATGCGGCAGGGATTCCGGCAACTAGGAACCTGCACAACACAACCAAAGTACTTTGCCCCAACGAAACAAAGTGAGGTTGTCAATCTCACCGGCTTGTCGTAACAAAGGATTAAACGTATCGAGTGGAAGATGTTTGCAAAGAAAACAGTAAAAAAGTAGATTGTATGCTATAGAAAGAATAGGACCGGGGTCCACAGTTCACTAGAGGTGTCTCTCCCATAAGATAAAAGCATGTTGGGTGAACAAATTACAGTCGTGCAATTGACAAATAGAGAAAGGCATAATAATGCATATACATGACATGATAAATATAGTGAGATTTAATCCGGGCATTACGACAAAGAACATAGACCGCCATCCAACCGCATCTATGCCTAAAAAGTCCACCTTCAGGTTATCATCCGAACCCCTCCGGTATTAGCAAAGCAACGAGACAATTGCATTAAGTATGGTGCGTAATGTAATCAACAACTACATCCTTAGACATAGCATCAATGTTTTATCCCTAGTGGCAACAGACATCCACAACCTTAGAACTTTTCTCACTGTCCCGATTCAATGGAGGCATGAACCCACTATCGAGCATAATTACTCCCTCTTGGAGTTAAGAGTAAAAACTTGGCCAGAGCCTCTACTAATAACGGAGAGCATGCAAGATCATAAACAACACATGAACAATAGATTGATAATCACCATAATCATAGTACTCTCTATCCATCGGATCCCGACAAACACAACATATAGAATTACATATAGATGATCTTGATCATGTTAGGCAGCTCACAAGATCCAACAATGAAGCACAACAAGGAGAAGACGACCATCTAGTTACTGCTATGGATGGACCCATGGTCCAGGGGTGAACTACTCACTCATCACTCCTAGAGGCGATCATGGCGATGAAGAGTCCTCCGGGAGATGAATCCCCTCTCCGCAGGGTGCCGAGGCGATCTCCAATCCCCCGAGATGGGATTCGCGGCGGCGGCGTCTCTGTAAGGTTTTCCGTATCGTGGCTCTCGGTACTGGGGTTTTCGCGACGGGAGCTTTAAGTAGGCGGAAGGTCAACGCGAGGGCCACACGAGGGCCCAGGGCAGGTCGGCGGCCAGGGCCTCGGCCGCGCCGGCCAGCCTCCGGCCACCTCGTGGCCCCACTTCGCTAGGTCTCGGTCTTCGAAGCTTGTGCAAAATAGGACCCTGGGCGAAAGTTTCGTCCAATTCCGAGAATATTTCTTTACTAGGATTTCTGAAACCAAAAACAGCAGAAAACAGCAACTGGCTCTTCGCATCTTGTTAATAGGTTAGTTCCAGAAAATGCATAAATATGACATATAATGTGCATAAAACATGTAGGTATCATCAATAAAGTAGCATGGAACATAAGAAATTATCGATACGTTGGAGACGTATCAATGATCTCTCATGTTTAGTTCCAATTTATTAATATAAGTAGCATGTCATGGATGTTTGCTTGCATTGTTTTATTCATAAGTAAGTATGGCATTGTGGTATCCTCCTCTGAATAATTCATTTATATCGACTTGGCACATGCTCACGCATGCATATGACTGAACAAAAAGTCAATTAAGCCTCGATGATTTATATTGCTTCAGAGTTCTTGCATCTTTTATGCCTCCGTTAATTTATTTTGCCGCAAGCATAATTATGACAGTTCTGCTCTCTTGATTTGTCGCTCCCTAGTCTTTTGCTAGCCTTCACTTACTACTGAGCGGACGCCGCTGCCCCAAACACCTGAAAACCAAGTTGTTCCATAAGTCCACCATAAATACCTATGCATGGCATTTCAAACCATTCCAAGTAAATTCTCATGCGCTACCTTTAAAACTTTCAAAATACTTCTCAATTTGTGTTAATGTTTCATAGCTCATGAGGAAGTATGTGGTGTTTAGCTTTCAATCTTGTCATTTACTTTTGACGGACTCTCATATGGATTAGCGGCACATCCGCTTATCCAATAATTTTGCAAAAAGAGCTGGCAATGGGATTCCCAGTCCAAATTAATTAACTTAAATAGACACTCCTCCATGGTTTGTGATTGTTGGACGGCACCCGAGGATTCGGTTAGCATGGCTGTGTGTGGTTGGGGGAGTGTCATCATCATAATAAAACTTAAATAAAAAGGCACTCCTTCATGGTATGTGATTGTTGGCAGGCACCCGAGGATTCGGTTAGCCATGGTTTGTGAAAGAAAGGTTGGAAGGAGTGCCAACCAAAAATAAATAAAATGGGAGCCGCTCTTGTGAGTCCGGTTGATGAGGTAGTTAGTGTACCCATTACCATTCGTTGACAACAACAAACACCGCTCAAAAATAATTTTACTCCTGCTTTACGAATGAAAAGCTCTAGCGCATGTTATCCCCTCTGCTAAAGGGTCAATCTTTTACTTTTTATGTTGTGTCTCCATTCTTTCTTTGAGCACTATCTTGAGAGCACGACTGTCATTCTTAGTATAATATGCTTGTCTCAAAATATGATTAATTGTGGTATGACTTTGATGCTTTTATCTTTGACAATCACTATTTCTAGTCTTTCTATGAACTCAAGAGGTGCCTCGGCATTTATGTTTTGCCGATCAAATACGGGCAAGCGAGATACCACTTTATCATATTCTCTTATGAACATTGCAATCTTGCTTATATACATGATTCATGGTGCTTATTATTAATTGTTGGTACCTCTCCATGATTGACATAGCTGTTGGATGATCTTATTTGCATGTATCTCATTATGAACTGCTTAAGTATTAGCCGTAGCATGAGAATATATACATCATATGAGCAAATGTGTTCGTGAAAGTTCTTTTATCGCTCAGTTGTTAACTGAATTGCTTGAGGACAAGCAATAAGCTAAGCTTGGGGGGAGTTGATACGTCCAAAACGTATCTACTTTCCCGAACACTTTTGCTATTGTTTTGCCTCTAATTTGTGTATTTTGGATACAACTAACACGGACTAACGCTGTTTTCAGCAGAACTGCTCTGGTGTCTCGTTTTTGTGCAGAAATCCAACTTTCGGGAAAATCCTCGGAATTTCTTCAGATAGCCCTATTTTATCAAAATATTGACGGAGCAAGGAGGTGGAGGCCCGAGGGCCCCACACCACATGGCGGCGCGGGGGGCCCGCGCGGCCATGTGGTCTCGGCCGGCCTCCGACGCCCCTCTTCGGACTACTTATTGGTTTCGACCCGAAAACGCACGGGGAGAAGTCGACATCGCGAAACCCTCCGAGAGCCGCCACATCGCGAAACTCCGTCGCCGGGTCTCCGTTCCGCACTCCGGACGGGGAATTGGAGGAGATCTTCACCGCCATCACCGCCAACGCCTCTCATCGACCAGCCATGTTTCCATCCATGTGTGAGTAATTCCCCCGTAGGCTGAAGGGGATGGTAGGGATTGGATGAGATTGGTCATGTAATAGTCATAAGATTGTTAGGGCATAGTGCCTAGTATCCGTAGATGTCACTTTTATGATATTGTTGCAACTTGTTATGCTTAATGCTTGTCACTAGGCCCGAGTGCCATGATCTCAGATCTGAACATGTTATTGATTCATGAAGATATTCGTTGTTTATGATCTTACCTATAAGTTGTATACACATGTCGTGTCCGGAACCAATGGCCCGAAGTGACAAGAATCGACAACCGAGGGATGGTAGTGATGTGAGGATCACATGTGTTCACGGAGTGTTAATGCTTTGCCCCGTACTTTATTAAAAGGAGTACCTTAATATCCAGTAGTTTCCCTAGAGGCCCGGCTGCCACCGGCTGGTAGGACGAAGATGTTGTGCAAGTTTCTCATTGCGAGCACGTACGACTAAATATGGAACACATGCCTATTGATTGATTAGTACTTGGATACCGTTTTATTATTATCTGCAAATGCCCATGCTTTGATTGTTACATGAGTTTCTCTCATCCATGCAACGCCCGTTAAATCCGTCCCTGCCTACGTATTTTAATCCTGTTGTTTACTATAATCACTATCGCTGTCTTTGTTTCACCGTCGCTATTTCACTATTTCCACTCGCCATAAAACTGTTACCGATAAACTCTTGCGAGCAAGTCTGTTTCCAGTGTGCACTGAATTGACAACTCCGTTAAGGCTTACAAGTATTCTTTGTCTCCCCTTGTGTCGAATCAATAAATTGGGTAATACTTCCCTCGAAGACTGTTGCGATCCCCTATACTTGAGGGTCATCATCCACCTTCAAGTTATCATCCGAACCCCTTTCAGTATTAAGTTGCAAGCAACAGACAATTGCATTAAGTATGGTGCGTAATGTAATCAACAACTACATCCTTAGACATAGCATCAATGTTTTATCCCTAGTGGCAACAAGACATCCACAACCTTAGAACCTTCGTCACGATCCCAGATATCAATGGAGGCATGAACCCACTATCGAGCATAAATACTCCCTCTTGGAGTTAAGAGCAAAAACTTGGCCAGAGCCTCTACTAATAACGGAGAGCATGCAAGATCATAAACAACACATAAATAATAGATTGATAATCACCATAACATAGTATTCTCTATCCATCGGATCCCGACAAACACAACATATAGTATTACATAGATGATCTTGATCATGTTAGGCAGCTCACAAGATCCAACAATGAAGCACAATTAGGAGAGACGACCATCTAGCTACTGCTATGGACCCATAGTCCAGGGTGAACTACTCACTCATCACTCCGAGGCGATCATGGCGATGAAGAGTCCTCCGGGAGATGATTCCCCTCTCCGGCAGCCGGAGGCGATCTCCGAATCCCCGAGATGGGATTCGCGGCGTCGTCTCCGGAAGGTTTTCGTATCGTGGCTCGGCATCGGGTTTCGCGACGAGGCTTTAAGTAGGAGAAAGGGCAACGCGGGGGGCCACACGAGGGCCCCACACACCAGGTCGGCGCGGCCAGGGCCCGGGCCGCGCCGCCCTAGTGTGCGCGCCGTGGCCCCACTTCCTTCCCTCTTCACGCTCGGAAGCTTCGCAAAAATAGGACCCGGGCGTTGATTTCGTCCAATTCGAGAATATTTCCTTACTAGGATTTAAACCAAAAACAAAAACAAAAGAACTGGCTCTTCGGCATCTTGTTAATAGGTTAGTTCCGAAAATGCGTAAATACGACATATAATGTGTATAAAACATGTAGATATCATCAATAATGTAGCATGGAACATAAGAAATTATCGATACGTTGGAGACGTATCAGCATCCCCAGCTGCTCGTCCCAGCAGGCAAACGATAACAAGGATAATGGAGTGACATGCCATCATAATCTTGATCATACTATTGTAAACATATGTAATGAATGCAGCGATCAAAACAATGGTAATGACATGAGTAAACAAATGAATCATAAAGCAAAGACTTTTCATGAATAGTACTTCAAGATAAGCATCAATAAGTCTTGCATAAGAGTTAACTCATAAAGCAATAAATCAAAGTAAAGGTATTGAAGCAACACAAAGGAAGATTAAGTTTCAGCGGTTGCTTTCAACTTATAACATGTATATCTCATGGATAGTGTCAACATAGAGTAATATAACAAGTGCAATATGCAAGTATGTAGGAATCAATGCACAATTCACACAAGTGTTTGCTTCTTGAGGTGGAGAGAGATAGGTAAACTGACTCAACAATAAAACTAAAAGAAAGGTCCTTCAAAGAGGAAAGCATCGATTGTTGTATTTGTGCTAGAGCTTTTATTTTGAAAACATGAAACAATTTTGTCAACGGTAGTAATAAAGCATATGAGTTATGTAAATTATATCTTGTTGCAAGCCTCATGCATAGTATACTAATAGTGCCCGCAACTTGTCCTACTTAGCTTGGACTACCGATCTTCGCAATACACATGTTTCAACCAAGTGTCACAAAGGTACCTCCATGCCGCCCGTAGGTCTAAGGAGAAAGCTCGCATTTTGAATTTCTCGCTTTTGATTATTCTCAACTTAGACATCCATACCGGGACAACATGGACAACGATAATGGACTCCTCTTTAATGCATCAACATGTGACAACAATTATTATTCTCATATGAGATTGAGGATATATGTCCAAACTGAAACTTCCACCATGATTCATGGCTTTAGTTAGCGGCCCAATGTTCTTCTCTAACAATATGCATGCTCCAACCATTAAGGTGGTAGATCTCCCTTACTTCAGACAAGACGAACATGCATAGCAAATCACATGATATTCAACAAAGAATAATTGATGGCGTCCCCAGAAGCATGGTTATCGCACAACAAGCAACTTAATAAGAGATAAAGTGCATAAGTACATATTCAATACTACGATAGTTTTTAAGGCTATTTTGTCCCATGAGCTATATATTGCAAAGGTGAATGATGGAATTTTAAAGGTAGCACTCAAGCAATTTACTTTGGAATGGCGGAGAAATACCATGTAGTAGGTATGGTGGACACAAATGGCATAGTGGTTGGCTCAAGGATTTTGGATGCATGAGAAGTATTCCCTCTCGATACAAGGTTTAGGCTAGCAAGGTTATTTGAAGCAAACTCAAGGATGAACCGGTGCAGCAAAACTCACATAAAAGACATATTGTAAACATTATAAGACTTTACACCGTCTTCCTTGTTGTTCAAAACTCAATACTAGAATTATCTAGACCTTAGAGAGACCAAATATGCAAACCAAATTTTAGCAAGCTCTATGTATTTCTTCATTAATGGGTGCAAAGTATATGCAAGAGCTTAAACATGAGCACAACAATTGCAAAGTATCACATTATCCAAGACATTTTAGAATTACTACATGTAGCATTTCCCGATTCCAACCATATAACAAATTAACGAAGAAGTTTCAACCTTCGCCTTGAATATTATGAGTAAAGCCTAAGGACATATTTGTCCATATGCAACAGCGTGTCTCTCTCCCACAAAGTGAATGCTAGGATCCATTTTATTCAAACAAAAACAAAAATAAAAACAAAAACAAACCGACGCTCCAAGTAAAGAACACAAGATGTGACTGAATAAAAATATAGTTTCAGGGGAGGAACCTGATGATGTTGTCGATGAAGAAGGGGATGCCTTTGGCATCCCCAAGCTTAGACGCTTGAGTCTTCTTAAAATATGCAGATGAACCACGGGGGCATCCCCAAGCTTAGAGCTTTCACTCCTCTTGATCATAGTATATCATACTCCTCTCTTGACCCTTGAAAACTTCCTTCACACCAAACTTCAAGCAAACTCATTAGAGGGTTAGTGCACAATTAAAAATTCACATATTCAGAGGTGACACAATCATTCTTAACACTTCTGGACATTGCACAAAGCTACTGGACATTAGTGGATCAAAGAAATTCATCCAACATAGCAAATACGGCAATGCGAAATAAAAGGCAGAATCTGTCAAAAACAGAACAGTCCGTAAAGACGAACCTAAAAGGGGCACTAGACTTGCTCAAATGGAAAACTCAAAACTAATGAAAGTTGCGTACATATCTGAGGATCACGCTCGTAATTTTGCATATTTTTTTGAATTTTCTACAGAGACTTATACCAGAATTCGTGACAGACATCAATGTTGTTTCTGCGCAGCGATTCCAAATATAACATCAACTTTAACATAGAAACTTTACTTGGCACAAAAACATGATAAGGAGAGGTTGCTAAGGTAGTAAACAACTTCCAAGACTCAAATAAAACAAAAATTTCTGTAGTAAAAACATGGGTTGTCTCCCATAAGCGCTTTTCTTTAACGCTTTCAAAGAAAGTGTAAATCAAGTATTATCAAGAGTAGAAGCATCAACATCATAACTTGTTCTAATAATAGAATCAAAAGGAAACTTCATTGTCTTTCTAGGGAAGTGTTCCATACCTTTCTTGAGAGGAAATTGATATTTAATATTACCTTCCCTCATATCAGCACCAACGGTTCGAAGAAAAGGTCTTCCCAACATAATAGGACAAGATGCATTGCATTCGATATCCAAGACAACAAAATCAACGGGACAAGGTTATTGTTAACCATAATGCGCACATTATCAATCCTCCCAAGGTTTCTTTTTAACATTATCGGCAAGATTAACATCCAAATAACAATTCTTCAATGGTGGCAAGTCAAGCATATCATAAATCTTTTTAGGCATAAAAATACTTGCACCAAGATCACATAAAGCATTACATTCAAAGTCATTGAATTTCATTTTAATGATGGGCTCCCAACCATCTTCTAACTTTCTAGGAATAGAAGTTTCAAGTTTTAGTTTCTCTTCTCTAGCTTTTATGAGAGCATTTGTAATGTGTTTTGTAAAGGCCAAATTTATAGCACTAGCATTAGGACTTTTAGCAAGTTTTTGTGAGAACTTTATAACTTCAGAGATGTGGCAATCATCAAAATCTAAATCATTATGAGCTACAGCAATGGGATCATTGTTCCCAAGGTTGGAAAAATTTCAGCAGTTTTATCACAAGCAGTTTCAGCAGTTTTAGCAATTTCAGCAGCTTTTGTACGCTTTGCACTAGGAGTAGAAACATTGCCAACACCAATTATTTTACCATTGATAGTAGGAGTTGCAGCAACATGTGAATCATTATCATTACTAATGGGTGGTAATAGTCCAAACTTTAGCTACATTATTCTTTTTAGCTAGTTTTTTATTTTCTTCTCTATCCCACCTAGCACGCAATTCAGCCATTAATCTTATATTCTCATTAATTCTAACTTGGATGGCATTTGCTGTAATAGTAATCTTATTATCAATATCGTCAGGTTTAGCAGCCATTTTATTAATTAAAGAGAATTGTGATGCGGACATGTGTGAGATTCGGGTTTCAGCATTTGAAATTTTAGTTTGCAGACCAGAAATCTCCCTATTCAAGTTTTCAAGTTGATTTCCTATATTTTTCAACAAGGTAGATTGTTCATTCATAGTTTTAGTAAACAATTGATTTTGCTCATATTGTGATTGCATAAAGTTTTTAGTGGATCTTTCAATTTCTAGCATCTTTTCCTCATTTCTACCATAAGAATTACCATAATCATTACCACTAGCAGGATATGGCCTATAGTTATTACCGAGTTGTTCCTATAAGCATTGTTGTTGAAATTATTATTTTTAATAAAATTCACATCAACATTTTCTTCTTGAGCAACCAATGAAGCTAAAGGAATATTATTTGGATCAACATTAGATCTACCATTCACAAGCATAGACATAATCACATCAATCTTATCACTCAAGGAAGAGGTTTCTTCAACAGAATTTACCTTCTTACCTTGTGGAGCTCTTTCCGTGTGCCATTCAGAGTAATTTATCATCATATCATCAAGAAGCTTTGTAGCCCCCAAAGTGATGGACATAAAGGTACCTCCAGCAGCTGAATCCAATAAATTCCGAAGAAAAATTTAGTCCTGCATATAGAAGGTTTGGATGATCATCCAAGTAGTCAGTCCATGGGTTGGGCAATTCTTTACCAAAGATTTCATTCTCTCACATGCTTGAGCAACATGTTCAGTATCTAATTGTTTAAAATTCATTATGCTACTTCTCAAAGATATAATTTTAGCGGGAGGATAATATCTACCAATAAAAGCATCCTTACATTTAGTCCATGAATCAATACTATTCTTAGGCAAAGATAGCAACCAATCTTTAGCTCTTCCTCTTAATGAGAAAGGAAACAGTTTCAATTTAATAATATCACCATCTACATCCTTATATTTTTGCATTTCACAAAGTTCAACAAAATTATTAAGATGGGCAGCAAGATCATCGAACTAACACCAGAAAATTGATCTCTCATAACAAGGTTTAGTAAAGCAGATTTAATTTCAAAGAATTCTGCTGTAGTAGCAGGTGGAACAATAGGTGTGCATAGGAAATCATTATTATTTGTAGTTGTGAAGTCACACAACTTAGTATTTTCAGGGGTATTCATTTTAGCAACAGTAAATAAAGCAAACTAGATAAAGTAAATGCAAGTAACTAATTTTTTGTGTTTTGATATAGAGAGCAAGATAGTAAATAAAGTAAAACTAGCAACTAATTTTTTTGTATTTTGTTTAGGTGCAGCAAACAAAGTAGTAAATAAAATAAAGCAAGACAAAAACAAAGTAAAGAGATTGGGAAGTGGAGACTCCTTGTCTTGATCTCCCTGACGAGAAAAAGAGCTTGATGGCGTGTAACTCACACGTTCGTTGGGAACCCCAAGAGGAAGGTATGATGCAGCAGCAAGTTTTCCCTCGAAAGAAACCAAGGTTTATCGAACCAGAGGAGCCAAGAAGCACGTTGAAGGTTGATGGTGGCGAAATGTGATGCGGCGCAACACCAGGATTCCCAACGTGGAACAACACAACCAAAGTACTTTGCCCCAACAAAACAGTGAGGTTGTCAATCTCACCGCTTGCTGTAACAAAGGATTAACCGTATTGTGTGGAAGATGATTGTTTGCGAAGAAAACAAAAAACAAGTATTGCATTGATTGTATGCGATGTAAAGAATATGACCGGGTCCACAGTTCACTAGGTGTCTCTCCCATAAGATAAAAGCATGTTGGGTGAACAAATTACAATCGGGCAATTGACAAATAGAAAAGGGCATAACAATGCATATACATGATATGATAAATATAGTGAGATTTAATCAGGCATTACGACAAAGTACATAGACCGCCATCCAACTGCATCTATGCCTAAAAAGTCCACCTTCAGTTTATCATCCGAAGTATTAAGTTGCAAGCAACAGACAATTGCACTAAGTATGGTGCGTAATGTAATCAACAACTACATCCTTAGACATAGCATCAATGTTTTATCCCTAGTGGCAACAGACATCCACAACCTTAGAACCTTCTGTCACGATCCAGATATCAATGGAGGCATGAACCCACTATCGAGCATAAATACTCCCTCTGGAGTTAAGAGCAAAAACTTGGCCAGATCCTCTACTAATAACGAAGAGCATGCAAGATCATAAACAACACATAAATAATAGATTGATAATCACCATAACATAGTATTCTCTATCCATCGGATCCCGACAAACACAACATATAGTATTACGTATAGATGATCTTGATCATGTTAGGCAGCTCACAAGATCCAACAATGAAGCACAATTAGGAGAAGACGACCATCTAGCTACTGTATGGACCCATAGTCCAGGTGAACTACTCACTCATCACTCCTAGGCGATCATGGCGATGAAGAGTCCTCCGGAGATGATTCCCCTCCGCATGGGCGCCGGAGGCGATCTCCGAATCCCCAAGATGGGATTCGCGCGGCGGCGTCTCCGGAAGGTTTTCCATATCGTGGCTCGCGCACCGGGGGTTCGCGACGGAGGCTTTAAGTAGGCGCAACGCGGGGGCCACACGAGGGCCCCACACACCAGGTCGGCGCGCCAGGGCCGCCGCCGCCCTAGTGTGGCGGCGCCTCGTGGCCCCACTTCCTTCCCTCTTCGGCTCGAAGCTTCGTGCAAAAATAGGACCCTGGGCGTTGATTTCGTCCAATTCCGAGAATATTTCCTTACTAGGATTTAAACCAAAAATAGTAGAAAACAGCAAATGGCTCTTCGGCATCTTGTTAATAGGTTAGTTCCAGAAAATGCGTAAATACGACATATAATGTGTATAAAACATGTAGATATCATCAATAATGTAGCATGGAACATAAGAAATTATCGATACGTTGGAGACGTATTAAGAAGCGACACATCACGGTGTAGGCACGGGTCCGCTTGCGCCCACCACCGTTGGCACTCCAGAATGGGGACGTAGTGTCGGTTGCGCTCCCTTGGATGGGCGGCTGGTGACGCGTCACCGCCGCAGTGGCTTGTGGCCCGACGAATTCTATCGCCCGTGCAGGGGTGGCAGATTACAACAATGTGGAGGTGAGGATCGTTGTGGCAGTGACGACCGGCGATGGGGGCACGACGAGGAGCCCACCTTGTGGCCGTTCGCCATCTTCTTCAACCAGGACAACATCTTCATCGACGAAGGTGATGGCGGTGGTTTGCTTGTTTATGACATGGCGCCGGCCGAGAGAGTGAGGGGAAGAGATGAGCGCTTGGGCATGTATAAGAAGCCTTAGCCATCAATGCCCGCACGAGTTCTAGCGCCATCAGTAGCAATGCGTTAAGGCAGCTGTGGCAGTAGTCAACGACTGCTTTGATGGCCGTGACTGCTGTCGTCGGTCAGCCTTCTACCGTAGGATCGCTTCCATACGAGCTTGTGGTGCACCCGGGAGGACACAGACGCTATCGGTAAACGCAACCGTCCCCTAGGTTTGGTCGGCCGATGGTCACACCAAACGGACCGGTTCGTTTCAATCGCTCCGTTGGGTGTACACGTCCGGTTGTTTTGTTCACGTTTGGTTGATGGATCAATGTGCATGGGATGGATGGTCCACGTTTTTGTGGATGGGATGGTTTCTATTGGCACGATCCCACTTTCTGTTTGGTTCGGCGGATTTCAGAGGGATGGGATGGAAGTATGGAATGTGTTTAGCTTAATAATTTGTTAATAGGTCATTACAGGTGGTTAACGGGCTATTCCCACCCTTTATCGGCCCATAACAAAGCCCACAGGCTCCCAACGAGAAGAGCGACGGAATCGATGGAGCCTCCCATGCGAGCGCCGCCTGCTCGCCGGCGAATTGAAGTACGTGCGCCGGCACGTCGTCCACCCAATTCGGGGCGCCCGTGTACCATGCCGCCGACCGATCTCCAGCTTCTTGTCTTCCTCGCTCGATCCCGAAATTCCCCAGCGCACGGCTGCCATGGCCGCCACCGAGCTGCACCACCATGGCGCCCTGGGCGGACGAGGTCCTCCTTGGGAGCAGCAGCGGGAGCTCCAGGAAGCGCACGTCCTCCAAGTCCAGGAAGTGGCCGGGCAGGCCTGCGGCAGGGAGCTACCAACTCGGGGCGGAGGGGATCAGGCGGAGCTCAAGCCGGAGCTTGGGACGGATCTGCTCAGGCGGCGGGGTTGGGGCGCGGTGCTCAGCGGCGTGGCAAGCAAGCTGGCGGCGCAGCTCGGGTGGCAGGGAAAGGCTAGCAAGCAATTAGAAGCCGGTTCACCAATTAGCAAAATGTGGATGAAGAGGTCCGGCCGATTTTGGCGGATCGGTTGATCCACCGTTTCTATGAAATATTCTTCTCTGGTGGACGGTCCAATCCACCCCAGGTATAACCAAACACTACCGTAAAGTGGATGATCCCGTCCCATCCTTCTTTTAGTCACCAACCAAACGCACGCACTGATTCAGAACTAGCGTTAGCGTGACCGTCATGGCGCTGAAGATAGAGGAGCTGCCAAACAGGGACCGAAACTGTAGTCGAACGTGCCACAGGCAGGTCGTTGTTAGCGTGACCAAGAAGCCCGGTATTCAGATCCAACGAACCCGTACGTGCAGCCACACTGCAGGAAAAGAAAGACCCAACGTGACCGGCCAACCGTTTGTCGCCGTTCCATGTAATGTGTACTTTATTTTCCTCAAAAAAAAAAAATGTAATGTGTACTTTACCATTGACAACGTCTCAGCACTTCTACCAGGAGCAGCTGATTATCAATCGTTGGTATTTATGAAAGTTGTGTCGTCATTAAGAAAAGAGTTTGAAGACATCAAATATTTGCACGTTTCATTTTAATTTTAATTTATAATCGTTGTAGATAGTTTGGGTATCTCCATTCTAATGAATAAGACGTCATTGTTTTTCATGGTTTTTTTTACCAAGAATTACTCCAAATATGTAAAGATTGTTGCTATAAAATTAGCATCATTAAAAAGAGTTTTTAATAACAATCCAACGATATTAATTACGTACAATATAATTAAGATTTTTTTATATTTAAACATTGATTGTCAACTAGAAGATTGTGTTTCTTGGATCCTAGTTTTCGATATCGACACAGCCTTCAGTGTAATACTTTGACAGTCTATTTTAGACATCAAATATTTGCACGTTTCATTTAAATTTTAATTTATAATCGTTGTAGATAGTTTGGGTATCTCCATTCTAATGAATAAGACGTCATTGTTTTTCATGTTTTTTTACCAAGAATTACTCCAAATATGTAAAGATTGTTGCTATAGAATTAGCATCATTAAAACGTGTTTTTAATAAGAATCTAACGATATTAATTACGCACAATATAATCAAGATTTTTATTTATATTTAAATATTGATTGTCAACTAAAAGATTGTTTCTTGGATGCTAGTTTTCTTTAATGACGCAGCCTTCAGTGTAATACTTTGACAGATTATTTTAGAAGGGCTCTTACTATCTCAACTGATTTTGTAAAGTGTAATTCAGTTCAGTGAAATTACAACATGCACTTTGTCAACCAATTATACTCTTTACTATACAGATGGATGCATTTTCAGAATTCCATTCGGATTTAAGAAACCAACAAAAGCGATCTTTTAACTATCTTGTTTCAAGCGACATAATTTATATTACGAAATATGTTTCATACTGAATCTAAAATATTACCGTGGTGCTAAATATTTTCATCCAGAGGGTCAAACTTAACTATTTATACTCATAAAACAATGTACACTTGCTGCCAGGTCCAATGCCTTGTGTTGGTCATGTATTTCTCACTTTTGTCACGCAACATTTGAAATTCGTGTGAATTCCAGTGCATCGCCTCAACACTCCATGTTCATTGTTCACTATCATGAATAAATATTTTCTAACTCTTTAAATGTTTTTTTTTCTAATTGTGCGCACGAAGTTGTGGAAAGATAGTTACAATCCACAAAACCATATGACAATGTTATTAATGAAAGTGTATCGCTTCTAATTGGAGAACGATGGTCCCTATGATTGGTTTCGATCAAATAGCATCACCGTGATATCGAAATCCCCTTCGTGCGAGGGACTAGATCAGCTCATGTCTTTGCAGTCATTTTTCTTGTCTTTCCGCTTCCCTTTCACCATCTCGTTCAGGTTGTGCAAACCATTGTCGAAGCGTGAGTAGAAAAATAACTAACTTTCAGTAAAAAAAGGGAACCACAAAATTGGAGCTTTGCACCGGAGAATCAACAACTTCAACTCCAGAATCCTCAACTTCCAACTAATAAACGAAAGCTTCGTGCCGAAGGATCAACAAACTCAACTCGGGCGCGTTAGAGATTTCAGCTAAGAAAACCACTAACTTTCAAGAAGTAAACACAATTACTTTCTCCTCGGTTACTGAGAGCTTCTAACTTGTATGCTTCTTTTCATTCTTGTGAGGAAACAATAAGCCAATAATAGCTAAATATGGCGCCCCTCCATACGTTGGGCTCGTCACCACGAGAAGGAGAGGGAGGGTAGAAATGACAATCACCCCTAGATAGAACATGCATGCGAGAGAGGGCCCTGTCGATAAGGCCACACAAGCAAATGGAAGTTTGGGCAATGTGTTAAATGGACACTGCTTTTGTGACTTGGACTCGTGCAAGTGGAAGGCGTTGTTCGAAGATGATTTCTATAGTGGCCGATCGTTCACCAATTATGATTGTCGTTGAAGTGCACCCGACAAATTTTGCCAAATATCTTCCAAGAAAGCGATCCAAATTGAAACGAATGCTATGGTGTGCAAATGTGTTGTTCCTTGTCGATAACCATCGGAGCCAATGGTGTCTGTGTAATCTATTCAGTGTTTATCGTACTACCTCTGTTCATAAAAAAAAAGTCACAAATTTATCTAAATTTAAATGTATCTAGACACTCTTTCATTTATTGATATATATACCTAATTTAAACAAATTCTAACATCTTTTATGGACAGGGAAAATACATGCATGCATGGTACCATCCGTGGCCGTCGTCACCGGAACAAAACAATTGACATGAGTCCATAACACTACTATCCGTTCCGGGAGCCGATACAAACCGAGTAGTACGTGCTGAGTGGTGAGTGCTGACGCATATCTATTCGGCGGATATCATCGGTGGGCAAAAGGACACGGCGACCGCCAGCCATCCTTCCGTTACCATGGCCAACGTGCAGGGCTCAACTCAACGGCTCTGTAACCGCAAAAATGAAAATATCAACAGCTTTGCGAAAGTAACAGTAACATGACAGCTGCTGCTCATTGCGCACACTCGTAACTCCTTGGACTTGGCCGTGCGTGCTCCCGGCGATTAATTACTCCTTGCATGATTTGATATCAGCGTTTGAAATGGTATTCTGAAGCGTTTCTTCTGCAGAGGATGAGTATGAAAATATTCTCGAAATAATTGAATACTCCATACTACAGTATATTAATTCAGCATATATGAATACAGATGTACTAGCTGGCAAGAAAGATACGGTGCTGGCAGATAGTAGTTGTTCACATTCCAAATCTGACCTCTGTGCTAGCTGGCCAGAACAAGTTTGCACAATCTTTGCAACAAAGAGCTAGGAACACAAAACCAAGGATCAATTTGCAATAGTAGCGATAAATTTAGTTGATAAGTTGTTGTACCTACATAGGGTGCAATAGTTTAGCATCTTCTTTGGCAAACAAAGATTTTACTATCTGGTTAAATCATGCATACCACTCAAAGTAAAAAAAAGAAGAAGCAAATACAGCATGGTAAATCGTAGACTACAACATTTCAGCTCTCTACGTCCATAAATATCTCAAGAACATCACCCTCCACGAAAAAGAAAAGAAAAAAAGCATTGTGTAACCATCTGCCATCGCCCTCTAAGGAAGAAGCAATGTGTGGTCATATACCGGGCCAAACACCATCAAACCGATTTAGCATTGACCATATGTCAATCAATTTTGATAACGCTGAAAGTAACATAAATAATAAACGCGGACGTAGAATATGACACAAAGTTTACCTTTTTTTTTCCACAGATTCCGTGGTATTCCGAGCATCCATTGTTTAGCTAAGTTCCAAATTGATCCTCGACATGTATCTTTCCTTTCCTCTAATTTCTGTATTCTTAATTCGTTTACTAGTTAGTGTGCACATGTAACGTGCATATAGATGCGAGTGGCAATGTTAGCCTTCGTTGTTCACTCTTCACCATATGTGACATTACCGTCTTGTCCATTCTTTTGTCTACCCCCCTTACTTGTTACTTTGCATTTGCTACCACCACCTCTATCGTCCTTACCGAACCTGCAACAACAACTCCATCATCGGCCCTTCGTCATTCGAGTGGTTCATGTCGCCGAAGAAATTTATCTTTGGCGCAATAGTTGTGACAACATTCAGGACATTCCACCTCCACATATTCTTTGCCCTAACTACATCCATCAAAACTTACTGCATCAACTTGGCACATCATTCGCCTCGGCTCTAATATCATATGAAACATTAGCGCACGAATAAGTAGCACAACGGACGACGCGGAGCGCATTGCGTCCAACCATGCTTCGAAGCGTTCGCGCCAAATATTTTTTTCCTTTTTCTTTGGCTATGTATGTAGCACATCGGACTACGCGGAGCGCATTGCGTCGTAGATCCACCACGCTCTGAACGTTCGCGCCAAATATTTCCCTTTTTGTGACCATGTAGCACATCAGATGACGACGCGGAGCGCATTGCTTCGCAGATCAACCACTCTCTAAAGGCGTTCGCGCCAAATATTTTCCATTTTTATCTTGTTTGGGAAGTGTACAGTTGTAAGTTTGATGGTGCTCACCCATAGCATTTGAAACAAGAAAAAGGAGTGGAAAGTAAAATTCAAAATCCAGATAATCCTCTCCTTTGGAGTCGCATTCTTCTTTGTTGTCTCTTGGAGCCCCACCCTTCAAAAGAAAAGAAAAGAACACGAAACGCCATACGCCACCAAACGCACCACCGCCGATTTTTCCCCCAAATCGAAACACACACAAAACTAAGAGACGGCGCCGCGATAACCCTCTCGCCGGGCCGCCGCCGTCATGGAGGACGACGACCACGACTGCGACCCCGACTTGGCCGCCGTAGCGGGCGCCGGCCCCTGTCCCTGCTGCTCCTCGCCGTCCGCGGCGGTCACCTGGCGGCGGTCCGTGAAGCGGAAGCTGGACGAGGAGAAGCGGGCCGGGGGTGGGGATGTGGATGGGGACGAGGAGGAGGGGGCGACGGGGCTGGCGCGGGTGGAGGCGGAGGACGAGACCGCGGCGCTGCGGGAGGCGTTGGGGGCGGCGCAGGACACCGTGGCGGCGCTGCAGGGCGAGGTGGAGGAGGAGCGCCTCGCCGCGGCCAGCGCCGCCAGCGAGGCCATGGCCATGATGCTCCGCCTGCAGCGCGAGAAGGCCGAGGTCCAGATGGAGCTCCGCCAGTTCCGCCGCTTCGCCGACGAGAAGATGGCCCTCGACGCCGCCGAGATCGACCACCTCCGCGCCCTCATCGCCCGCCGCGCGCGCCACCTCGCGCGCGTCCGCTCCAGGCTCCGCGCCTACCAGCAGACCTGCCTCCGCCTCGGCATCCCGCTCGCCGACGGCGACCAAGTCGAGGAGCAGGGCCATGAGGATCACGAGGACGGCGGTTACCTAGAGGGCGAGGACGGCGACTATTACCCCGAGCTCCGCTGCTACAACGGGGAGTACTACTACGACGACGGGCAGGGGGAGAGCGAGGAGGATGCGCTGGTCGTGGATCTGGAGCACCGGATCTGCCTCCTCGAGCACGACGAAGATAGCCACTCCCTGGAGGAAGAGGAAGGCGCCCACCTGTATGCAGATGAGGCATTGCCGGAGTCAGCCGCGCAGGAAACGAGCAGGCTTAGCAGCGCCGACGAGGTGTTATTACCTGATGAGAAGACTGAGGAAAAATGGAACCACCTCTACATTGATGGTGAGGAGTTGCCAGAATCTCCAGCTGCTGGGTATGGCGCTGAAGAGGGTGGAAGTGATGCTGACGATGTTGGCAGTGGTAGCGACAGGGTCTACATGATCGACAAGGTGCATCAAGGTGCGGCAGCTCCTGCCGCCAGGGTCCTGGAGGAGTACGAGGATGAGATGGTAGAGCCAGACATTAAGAAGCTATACATGAGACTGGAGGCACTGGAGGCCGACCGAGAATCGATGCGGCAAGCGCTGGTGGGAATGCGCACTGAGAAGGCTCAGCTTATGCTTCTCCGTGAGATCGCGCAGCAGCTAGCCAAAGATGCCGCTCCAGGTGGCGCTGGCGCTGGGTCTGTTCCAGTTGTGCACCATTTGCGCGGGAAGCAAGCTTTGGGGGTTGCAGATAGGAGGGATAGGGAAGACAAGAAGACAGCAGTTGTTAGGACATACTCATCGGCTGCGTTGTTTAAGGTATGATGATGATCGTTTGTGCTTATTAGACTTGCGTCGCCATTTAATGCATGCCCCAGTTGTTACCTTTACAAATTGTGACAGAATTAGCTGAGCCATTAAAATTGCGTATTAGACTTTGCTTTAGTCTGATAGGTTCAAGTATTAGTTAATTTATAAAATTGAAGTAATGGCGGTTCTTTCTAAATTTGATGCAGAGCATCTGCGCATATGCGTTGATTAAGTAAAGCAACATCCTCCGAACACGAAACATTATGTATCATTAATCTTGCATAGGTTCTGCGATATAAGCTTGGAATCATAGTTGTTAAATTTTTCCTGCGTAATTTGTTGCTATTAATGTCCTGTCTCAGCCCCGGTTCTAGCTGATTTGGTACTGTCCTGTCTGAGACCTAGTTCTAGTTAATTTCAGTAGAGACTAAGTATAGCAAATTCAGAGTTTTGGCAGTTGCTTAATTCTGCTGACTAGTCACTGATTAATGTGTGCACCTGTTTTAAAGTTTCAAATTAGTGCAAAGCGGAAATAGGATAGGACATACCAGTATAGAACCTTTGGATAAGTGAATGCTTATCCATGGAGCCAAGTTTTTTTTATATCTCTTCTTATATAGTCCATATGTCCCTATTTACATGGCGCTTTTGTATTTTGTTATTGAACTTTGACCATCAATTTGACTGATAATGTGTGAGTTATGTGTCACAAAAATCATATCATTGGAATGTTTTTTTGAATAAAAAATCGATGATACTATTTTTTTAAATCATGTTACCCACATTTTGTTTGTCAAATTGATGCCCAAAGTTGAACCTCGAAATACCTTGGCGCCGCCATGTAAATGGGGGAACAGTAACCTCCAAATCCATGTTCCTGCATGTTTGCCGGTTCCTTAGGTTGCTTGGTGTGCTGTCCTAGCATATATGAACTTCTGTGGGAAGGCGGCAGTGGCGGTGCTAGGCCTACAACCTGTGATGTCACCCGTTAATACTCTTTCTTTGTGAATTTAAAAAGAATTCAAGAGAGCTTTAGACAATTTATTATGTCAATTGACATCACAAGTAGTGTTCAGAGCCGCCACTGGAAGGTGGTGGTGCGATGAAAGTCCCGCTGGGAATGGTGGATTGGTGGTGGTGGTCACATAGAAAGCCATGAGACTACCCTAGTTGTGTTGTGCCAATTGTTATCTGATCCCCTATGCAAACGCTTACACCTTCCCTGTGCCATCAGCTATTGCCACAGCATGGCAGTGCGCATTGAATGGGCAGTGGTGGCAGCGCTGGATGTCACGGAGAAGGGGGGCAACGTGAACTGACAGCATAATTTGTTTCAACCAATATCCATCCCAAGTCCTAGCTGTTTTTGTTGATGTCCTGTCTTGGTGCTCATTCTAGTTAATTGTTAAATGACACCAAATATAGCAACTTCTGAATATTTGCGTGCAATTGTTTCCAAGTCGTGCATCAGTATGAAGCCAAAATAGGATAATATTGTAGAATCTTTGACAAAGTGAAGGTTTGTCTATGATATTTGTTTTGTTGTTGTTGCGCAGCTGCATGTGCGTGCTTTCGTATTTCACCAACTGTGGTCATTTTCTATTTTAGTTGTATTGCTATTTTGCACCTTGATACGAATGCGCCTTGTTGTGATCCTTGTGGAGTCCACCGTGTACTTACTGTACTTCCACTGTTCTTGAGTACAATAATGTAGCAGGTTCTTTGCCCTACATTAACTGATTGTTATCATCTTGTGCAGTGGGTCGTCACTTTATTTTGCTCTCAGAAAAACAAGCCATCACAAAGCAGGTACAAGAGTCTTCCCTGGGAATTTAGTTGATGATACATGTTTATTTTATCCATAAAGCATATGCTGATATTGACTGCTTATCTTCTTTGCTGATAGGTATACATTTGGCTTATCAAGTAACAATGTTGGTTTGCTCCTACTCCTGGACAAGTGCCCCCGTGTTCAGAAAACTCTGATGAGAAGAAAGTAAAACCCGTCTGCAGCTGCTGCTGCTGTAAATAACATAGTTCTCGGTTGGGAAGTCTGCATCAAATTGCATTTTCTTATTTGGAGGTTGGGCGGAGCCAGTGTTGTTTTAATTCTTTAGTTGTTGATTTTGCTTTGACCCCAGCGGGGATGAAATTCCTTATGATGGTCCAGCATTGTTAATGTGGGGTTTTTTTTGTGACGCTCTTGCTTATTTCTCACCAGCAAAGGCTGTATGGATGTATAGTGCGCGTGTGACGCGTGGTGTTTGTTGGCTGTTGGTTGTTCTTGCTTCAGGTTTGATGACTGATGAGATAATATTGAGGAAGTTAGCCACACATATCTGATGTGTTCCTTTTTGCCAGTATAGAATCTGTTTGGTGCTGAATCCGTGAATCTGGGTTATCTCGCAATTGGGTTGATGGTATATTTTGTCATTGATCGACAGGCATAGAGAGACATGCTTTGGCCGATCATCTCTTTTTGCCAAGAAACTTACAATTCTGTCAGTTAACAACAGTACCCCAGCTTCAGATTCAGAGCATTTGTTTTGATTATTACTCTCAGCGTCCCAGCTTCACCAGCTATTTGGAGCTTGAGTACAAAAGCCATCTGTGTACTGTGATGAGCCCTTCAGCCATCGTTGCTTTTCAGGTGATTATATTTTTTTTTTTTCAGGTGATTATCTTCTATTCCGGCGAATATCGTTTGCTTTTTATTTAGCAGGCGAATATCGTTTGCTATTATGGTGGGCTTTTGGGTCCACTTTCTTTTCAGTTGGGCCAGACTGACATGGGCCTTCACAGCCAGGCTAGGACCAGGAAGGCGAAACAACGATGGGTTTGTCGCCACTTCGCCCAGCCAACTCAGGCTCGGCTCAACAGCAATTGCCCGCACCGCGCCGGAGCTCCGGCAAGTTCACCCATCGATTTCGCCGGCGCCCACCGACGCTTCTTCTCCAACCTCCGACGATTCAATTGAGGCGAGCTCTCCTCCCTCCTGATTAGTCCCAATATCTTTCCATTTCATCCCGTGCGGGAAACCCTAGCTAGGTTCTTCTCCCTAAAAACTACCAACAATTTAACTTGTTGCAGTGGGTCGACCGGGGAAGCTTAGCTGAGGGGGGATACATACGATGTGTGATGTTGAGGAGATTCCCCGGCTGTAAGATCTAATCGCTCCATCTCGTCCGATTCTCCCCACATTTCATTCCGTGCAGTTTGTTCGCATATATGATGTGATGGATGGGTAGAATAAGTAGTAGTACATTGCAATTGACACCGACCTGCATTTTGTATGGCGCTGCTGACTTCGATTTTCCAGGGTCAATCCTGAGAAGAGACCATGTTTGGATGGCCAGACACAGCTGCATTCCCCAACAACGGTGGCGGCCGCGGTATCCAAGGTTCTCGACGATGACAACCTTCTCAGGGAGATCATCGTCCGTGTCGGCTTTCCCACGACCCTTGTCCGTGCGGCCGTCGTGTGCAAGCGCTGGCTCTGCCACATCTCCGACCGCAAGTTCCTCAGCCGTTTCCGCAAACTTAACCCACCCCGCCTCCTAGGCATCTACATCGACAACTGGCCGGTCTCAAAGCAGGAAACCACTCTGCACTTTGTCCCGATGCTGCCCCAGCCCCCGGAGCTCGCTGCCGTGGTCCGCCGCGTGGCGAGCAACAACATCGGCGCTCACAAGCAACTATGCATCCTGGACTGCCGGAATGGCAGCATCTTCGCCAAGCGTTGTGAAGGAGGAGTGATGGCACATGAAGTGCACCGCCCGCTGTGCCCTGAGCCAGGCATGTGCATCGTACCACCACCCCCAACTGCCCAGGACCCAATCCAACTAGTTTTCGCTAGAATCCTCTCCAGGGAAGAAAATGGCAGCTTGTCCTACCTCCATGTGTTGGCGGAGTGGATCACGGGGACAACAAATCTTATGGTGTGTGTATATATGTTGCAAGATGGTGTCTGGCGCATGCATACCTCGGTCACAGAGCAGATTCCTGATCCAGCGTGGTCACCAAAAGCTACGCTCGCCGGGAATAAAATCTATATGGCTGGCCAGTTCATTGACTATATTATTGTCTTGGATTTGACGGCCTCAAGTTTATCAAGAATTCTGCTCCCACATGGAGTTACATCTCGCTGGTTTAGCACAGCCCTGTCACAGGCTGATGATACTTCCAGTGTATATCTCACCCATCTACATGTCAGTGAGCTTCAACTTCACATCTGGCTCCACAAAGGGGACAACTGGTTACTGGTCCATACCATCTATTTGCATAAATTGTTGGCTAATACGGGGATGCTAGATCACACGCTTGAGGATGATGAGGATATTGATTTTCCCTATATATGCCAGGTGGGGGATAATGCTGAGTTTGTGATCTTGCAAATGTGTGGATACGCACTCTATCTAGATGTCAAGAGCAAGACACTGTGTAAAGTGCATGGGAGTGCAGGAAATGCTCGATATTACAGTAAGATCTATCCTTTTATGATGACCTGGCCTCCCATATTCCCTGCGCTCAAGGATGATCCTGCAGGTTTACCTTTTTATCTGTATAGTCCTCTAAATGGTCTAACATAGTTTTGCAATATGCAATGTTCGTTGCTTGTTTTGGTGTTGTTGTGGAGTGGTATTATACTGTTAGGTATACGATTGGTTCCTTATGCTATTCTTAAGTACTAGGTAAGCAACATGGTATAATGCTTGACTTAAGATGTTTGGAAATCACTTATGTACTGGGGTAATATTACAAGGTGGACGTTTATGACCTACAAAATTATCAACCAACATGTATAAGAGCTTAATGTGCATAACTTTGTTATCGTGTTGACCGCTGTATTTTATTTTTCTGAAATATCATCATAAACACACCAGCTCTGGAGTTTTAGCATCCTATTTCTCAAACATGCTTGTGTAAATTTTTAATGCGTACCTATGAACTATGACCCTGAAGCAGTGGTTTAAAAAAAACATATCTAGTAGATCGCTAACACTCTTGGTTTTTTCTGAATGTTTCTTAGTCGATCTGATATTATTTTTCTTGAACACAAGTGGATTATAGATTTTGGGGCGTGTATGCTTGAGTTTATACATGATCTGTGATCCAGACATATCACCATGATTTGTTTTTGCTTTTGTACATCAAGTGGCTGGTCCAAGCTAACAGTGGGTAATCTGTTTTTGTGTGTCAGGCATTACCTCTTGAATAATTAATTATTTGGTTTACTGAAATATACTGTAGTTTTTGAAAAAAAATTATACTGCAGGACCAAATTCATTCTTTTGATTTTCGATCGCACATGCCATTTGTGGCACTATAACATGGAAACATGTTTGGCTGTGATGGGAATGCATTTAATCTGAATAGACTAGGGTTTTGGAAAAAATACCTATATAGCAGGACCAAATTCATTCTTTATATTTCTGGACGCACATAACATTTGTGGGGCTATCGTTGTACTACTTCTCTTGTTACTCCATTTGATTATTTGATGCATAAGGTGGCAAGAGATGATTAATATTCTGATGCTGAATTACCTCCGTCCTGATCCTTTCTCTGTTCCCTTCAACCAGGAATGTCATGTGAAGAATTGTAACAGGAAGCTTTTGGATGGTCAACAACAACGACATCACCAAGGAAGATCAGAGAGCTGCATTTCCTTAGTAGTAGTTCTAATTGTCTGTGTTATAACTCGTACTGATTTAGTTAGGATACTATGTAAGTGGAATAGGTAGCCATCTATGGTACCAAGACTTATCTTCCAGTGAGATTTTTTTTGTGAAGAAGACTCCATGAATTCATGTTTAGTAGCTACGCCGTCTAATCCTCTTGTGTTCTGGCATTCTCGTGCTTCCATTGTTTGTTATGCTTGTTATTATGATATTTGCAGAATCAGTCATCTGTTTTACATATACGGCATGACCTTTTGTTAGTTATCTGTAGCTCTAATCCAGGAAAGTTTCAGTGAGGCCAGAGTCTTTGTCTACTCTACAGTGCAGCAATGGTAGCTCACTTAGGCATGCATGTGCACTGCAATATCAATGGCTAGATGGTAGGTACACTGGGTACAGAGTCCATTGTTTCATTCCCGGCAAGCAGACTGAACAATGCGCACAAACCTAGAGCAGGGCATGGCAACATTAGACTCGATCTAGTGCCACTGAGTTAGGCATATATAACAGAAAACTGAACTCCTAATGAGGGGCAAAACATGTCCAGTACTTTCATAGGATACATAACACCTACTCAGTCTAAAAGAGCACGAGGGATCCATGACGCAATGGTAGCGTACAACGCTAACAGAAAACACAACAGGCCACACAGACATTCATAATACAAATCAGGCGTTTATCGAATCAATCTTCCACAAATCTTTGTGGGCAGATTATCAGTCTATCGGAGTACAAGGATTTGAAAAATGATACATCTGACTGATAATTTAATCATCTAGAAAGATGAAGTAACAAAAAACCCGTTAACTCAAAGTTCAAAACTGGATATATATAACTAAATGATAATGGAAGCTTGCCAAGCATCATGTCACCACGCTCTAGTCCTCCCAGTTCTTTTCCACTATCGGAACGATAGCATTAAGGAAAGTCTTGCACTCGATTATCCCCCTTCCATAGACGTGATATAAAGGCCCCCAGTTGTTCTGGTGGGCAAAAATACTTGTTCTCCTGCCCTGTGAACCAATTCCAAAGAGAAGAAGTGCATGTGGAGCCTGAGGTAAATCATCTTCACCTGGATTCTTCGGAGTCCTGTAGATCTCGTACTCATAGTCGAAAAACGATGTGTATGGCACGAACCCGCCGTAGATGGGGCCATTCTTTGCAATCTCTTCTATGGCGTAAGACACTCCCTTGGGGCCTTGGCAGTACCCAAACTCCAGGTTCATCTCGAAGGGACAGTACTTATAGCCCACTATCTTATAGTGCTTCTCACCCTGAAACCACATAATGTTAGTGTTAAGTACTCTTTAGTCGTATGATACAAGAATGGACCACCATAACAGAAGCATGTATTCAATTGTGTTACCTCGACATCTCTTGTGTATCGTCCCTCTACTTCAGTTGCTTTGTCATAAGCCTCTTTAGTCGTGACCCCATTTGCCGCTAGAAGATGGAATGCATAGGTAGGCTCCTTCACAGCTTTCTTCTCAGCAAGAGTACTTGCATTGGCCAGCGCGTCCCTAAGCTGATCTATGAGATGGAGGATGGACAACGTCGGAAATGGTAGATCCAGCCAGGCATTGATGATTCTGGCGCGTGCCTCGAAGCTCTCGACCGCTACTTGAGGAACACAGTTACCTGCAGAAATTCAGAAACAGAAACAGAGCCCAGTAAAAAAAATTGGCACATTTGTTGCGCTGGGTGAAGCACGGATTACGGGATTATCAGAGGAAAACAAGTAAATCGCAAATAACAACCTATAGAACAGAAGTAATCGAGCCATGAGATGAAATAACTATGAAAAAGATGTAATTTTTCTCCAAACTAACACCGGATTCAGTGGGGAAAAAATGGATTCGAGGGTTTAAGCTACTTGAGGAACACAGTTACCTGCAGAAATTCAGAAACAGAAACAGAGCCCAGTAAAAAAAATTGGCACATTTGTTGCGCTGGGTGAAGCACGGATTACGGGATTATCAGAGGAAAACAAGTAAATCGCAAATAACAACCTCTAGAACAGAAGTAATCGAGCCATGAGATGAAATAACTATGAAAAAGATCTATTTTTTCTCCAAATTAACACCGGATTCAGTGGGGAAAAAATGGATTCGAGGGTTTAAGCTTACCGTCCACTGGCTGACGCGTCACTCGCGGCATGATTTGGCGCCCCCTGACTTTGCGCTTTAACCAGCTAAACGAGCAGTGGAGTGTCGTTCTCCTCGGACTCCTCGCCGACCTCGCCATGGCCGCCGCAGTACGAGTGCTAGGGTTTCACGCTGGTGGAACGGGGGCGGAGTGAAGGGGAGGGAAGGGAAGGGAAGGGAAGGGAGCAGAGCAAGTGTGCAAAAGCCTGCGTGCACGGCCAGCAGGCGGGTTTGATCGAAGGAAGCCCCTGTATACTGGGACCCACACTACTTTTATTAAACTAAGAATTGTCCGGGCTTCGCCTCCCCGGTCAAAATCCTATGGGCAGGACATCTCCCCTCTTTCCTCTCGTGAGTAGCCCTGTGGCGTCTGCGCTCTTTAAACTTTTGGGAATATATTTATTATTTGTCACATTTTTATGAATTATCTGCTACAAGATCACCACATGTCAGTGATACCGGAAATCCTAGACAAACGGACTGGTTGTTACATACTAAACATACGGATTGACGTGGAGATCGTCAGTCCCTAAGAGCATCTCCACCGGCGGCCCCGATAGCAATTTGGGGGCCGGGGGCGAAAATAAGCTCGCACCGGCGCGCCCCAAACGACACCGGCCAAATTCTAGAGCCCAATAGAATCGCCCGCGCCTCCTTCCGGAGGCGTCGTCATCCACAACGCGCGAGGCGCGCCTCCTCTGCTTCGGTTCGTCGGACGACGGGGTCGGGCCGCCGCTCCCGCATCAAGGAGGAGGACGCCTCGCCACCACTTCCGCCGACGAAGAAGACATGGTGGGAGAAGGAGGCCGAGGCACAGGCGGCCCTCCGTGGCGACAACAACGAGGAGGGGTTCCCCGCCCAGAGCTTCATCATCGGCCGCTCCGTCGACGAGGACTACCGTCACATCGCGAACGACCCGCGGCAGGCGGCGGTGTGGTCCGCCAGGGGCCAAGGCGCCAACTACGTCGACCTCGTCGGACCATCCAAGCTGCCGGCGCCAAAGGAGGAGGCCGACGACGTCGACAGCTGGTCCTTCAGGACATCCAGCGGCGACGACCTCGACTTCAACGCCTTCGACTCCCAGCGCCGCTAGTAGTATTTTTTAGTTTTTTAGTTTGAAATCGTGTTAAATTTGTACAAATTTCGTTTACGTATGAATATCGTGTTGCAAATTTGTATTTAAATTTCAAAATCTATCGGGGCCGCCTGTTTGGGGGTGCCGGTGTGGGAGCAGCGTCCCCAAACAGAGGATGCTGTGCCGGCGTCCCCCAAACGGAGATGTCGACACCCCTGCCGGGGTCTATTTGGGAGCTACCGGTGGAGATGCTCTAACCTCCCGTGATTTTAGGACTGCAAGGCCAAATCTAAGACATCAGTCTGGATAGTCCATAAGAATCAGCACCTATGTGTAGCATTACTCGTGATACAGGATGTGGCAAATAATACAAGTGCAAAGAAAAAGTGTGGCAAATTGTAGCATTCACAACTTCAAATTTTAATCATTGTTTCTAGGTGCCATACTTGTAGGGTACCGTCAAGGATTTTCTCTCATGTTTCATGACTTGACATGTCCTTTTCGTAATGGAGGTTGAGTCCCCCAGCCTATGCATCACATGGAATTTTTTAGTATGTTATTCAACAAAATCTGATAAGATACAAAGATCAACTCTTGGACAAATATGACACATGTTCGCTTGGGTGAAAGTCAGTCGAACTGATACACATTACATTGCAAAGTCCTTGCATATTAAACTATATAAATTGTCAAACACCACATATATTAAAGGAGACATATTAATTTCGATACTACAACTTTTATGGTAATAGAAGATTTGTAACTACAAACTTTGTGGGTTGTGTGGGCTGTGGCTGCCCTCCTCAATCTACTCACATGTCTTCTCGGCAACCGTCTCCATCCTTTCTACATACACATATGGGTACACCTTCCTCACATCCGAAGAAGATTACTGGAGTTTCTTGTCAAGCCGCCACTTGTAGTAGGTGCGCTCCTTTTTCAGAGATGAATTCTCTTTTAGGATGGAGATGTTCTTATTTTTCAGAGATGAGTTCTCTTTTAGGATGGAGATGTTCTCCTTCGTTAGAGACCCGTTCTGATTTACGATGGAGATGTTCTCCCTCGATAGAGATGAGTTATCTTTTGATAGAGATGAGTGCTCATTCAAGAGTACGGCATACTCATTCCATAGCTTCACAGCACGGTTTACCAAATGTGTGTTCACATCTTGGAGCTCGGACGCATGGCCAATCAACTCGCGCGACTCATCCATGAGCGAGCGTCGGAATACTTGCAGAGACACTTCATGTTGTTGTCCTTCATTAGATGGTAGATTCACAGAGCGACCCTGTGTGACACATGATATTATACTAATAAAATGCAAGAGTTTAACTTTAATAGTAATATAGTACTCCAAAGTTTGCAAGACATAAACTTCAGTACTCATGGTAATATACAAGACTAACTTCAATAGTAATAGTAATATGCAAGACTTAAACTTCAATTGTAATAGTAATATGAGTACTCCGGAGCTTTGAGTAATAAAGTTTCAAACTAAGAATGAAACAAGAACTAATAAAGTTTTCCCTATGCATCAATCGATGAAGAGGCTGGATCTCCAGTTCGAAAGGGGGAAAAAAGCTGCACTGAAGTTTGAAGGATAAACTAGGGAAGTACTAATGCAGCTAGCACGAAAATAATGGACTAAGACATATTAGTGCAGTAGAAATCCTTTGGGTCTTGTTTGGTTGACGTGTTTTCACATGGTTCAATGAGTATTATTTGGGTCTTACTTAATAAAAACACATTTGATCTGTTTGGAAGGAGAGTATTGGACAGGATCAGAGCCGCGTGGATCCCCAGAAACACTTCTTCAAAAGTCGGGTTGATGTGGAACCGCAACACCTCTCTGCTCTCGCGTTTCTGGTCGTTGCACATACGTGCTCCGATTGATGCTTCTCCTTCCAGGCCTCCACCCCGGTCTAGCATGGATCGGGCTGAGGGATTGATTCCAATGCAAAATTACAAGTCTTGAGGCAAAATTACAAGTCTTGAGGCATGTTGGCATGGATCACGTGAATAGAAATTGGACACTTCACTAATAAGGTCTGGAGTACCCCTAAAAAACTAATAATGCCCTAAGCCAGGCTATCTCTCAGGTTTTCCCGATCTGTCACAAATACTCACGCCAAAACACGGTGAATGGAGTATTTTCACCAAATCCCCTCTGAATAATACTTAGTAGGGGTAACTAGTTTTAAACAAAGGATTAAACTACATGAACCACTGACCTCGAAGCTCTCCTCCTTGGAGAGGACCGACTCCACGGCGACGGCGAGGTTGTCTTGTTGCTGCTGCAGGACGAGGTCGTTGATCCGCTACATCTTGGTGGGCACATCTAACACAACGGCGAGGCCTCCATGCGCCTTCTGCAGCTGCTGTGGGGCATGTGAGTCGACGGCGAGGTCATGTTGTTGTTGCTGGGGGATTACGATGGTGGGCCGCTGTAATATCCCAGGTTTAGAGGCTACAAAATGAGAGAACACCAAAGTGTGCATTGCATTCATGCATAGAAAATCTGGGGAATTTTCGCGCTTTCAAATAAAACTTACCATAGTAACTGAAGTTTCACTTGACTTGCTGGAGTTGAAGTAGATCATCTAGTCAAGCGCTATAAACTTCACTGTGATCTTTGCTAAAACCGTGTTTTGGGTATAGATGATTTGATCTATGGGCTAGATCAAATGGAATTAGCTTACAACAACAACACCTTAAGTAAGGGTCAACTACAAGATCTTATAAAAGATCTCAACATGACAATTCCTTACAACAACACATGAATAATTATTCAACTATAAATCAAAGAACTCAATTAATTAAGAAACTATTCTTTACTTATCTTTCCTATGTCTTTTCTACTTAATTAGTATTTCTACCATGATTCACATGGTATATCTTCAACTACAATATTGAACCTAAGTCAAGGACATTCACATTAATTTCTTATCAAACCTTGACTATTCCAATCTTGTTTCGTCCAAACCCATTTCTAATAAACCTCTGAGAACGGAGAGGACCATCCACATGTATTTTTACCATCCATGATGTAGAAACCTAGGTTGACATTCAAACCCTATCCAAGTGAGGTAATTGTTGATACTAACTAATGTTATAAGAAATACAATCTAAGAACTCAAACCTATTTCATCAAGCCAACACTTGATGGTAAGTAAAAACCTATTTCTCTAGTAATTCATTAGGAGGCCAATGTTATGATCATTACACCTTTGTAATGATCATAAACCCTAGAGGAACCCTAACTATCCAAGAGAGCTCAAACTAAAAGTGTATATTCAAGTATATTGACCAATACTTGATCTTGGAGAGGAGAACCATGATTCACTAATGAATTATTATGAGGCCAATACCTTGATCATTACAAATTGGGTAATGATCATAAACCCTAAGAATCTAGCTGAGTGTAGAGAGAGGAATAATAAAGAGAGATTAGTGTGGATTAAGTTAATCTTGTCCAATGCATGACCATGCCTTGTAGATTTAGATGAAAAGTAAAGCATATGTGATAATTAGATACCATCCATCACATGAAATAATAGGTATATCATTAGTAGTTAACTTCAGACCAATCCTCATGCTTTGAGTGGAGGAGTAATGGCATTGTACCTAAAACTTGCAGATCCAAACACTTGAGACAACCTTAGCATTGTCTTGTTACAAGAATCATAAAAACATGAGGAAGAGTAACCCTAGCCAATTAAACATAACAAAGTGAGGTATTATATACCTATGATGAGCCAATCATGGGAGGTAAGGAAGAGTGATAGGAGTTATATAAGTGTACTTTTCATGGTAAAGTTGGTAATCACATATGACTCACTTGAGAGTCATTATGTGACGGAGTAGAACATCATAAGTGAGTTAATATGAGTGTGATAAGGAGTATGATTTAAGGAATAGTTCAAAAACACAGGTTTTAAAACCATGACAACTATGTCAAATATGTTAGAACCATAGTCCATAGTCTGAAGAAGGCTTTATTAGAGCATAGCTTATAGAGAAACCCTGGAGTTATATGTGATATGCTCTAACAATCATGTGTTTAGAGTAGCCATGTTATGATCTTGAGAAGTCATTTGAGGTTAATCTTCAACAGAATGGAAGTTAAGGTAGTACTTTCAAAGGAAATTAGGTCAACCACAACTATCCTAGACCAATTTGTTCAAGTTTATCTGATTGAAAATGAGCAATTAGGGTAAAGGTTGAGACAAATAATAGCAATCCATATATACGTGCTAAGTATCACGACATAAACCTATATTATGTGGTGTTATATATTACACATCTAAGCCTGATGTTTAGGGATGTCTTACCCAACTATCATATTCGGGCATATAATGATGTGTATTATAACCACAAAGCTGAATCTTCTTGGATTTTATTGGATTTTCCTTGATTGACTAAATCCATACATGAAGTTTGACCTTGATATGAAAATGCATGTTGCAATATCAAGCTCTTACTTGATGTTATAGATCTAGAGGGTCATGCTCTTCTTGAGCAACCAATGAAGCTAAAGGAACATTATTAGGATCAATATGAGATCTACAATTAACAAGCATAGACATAATAACATCAATCTTATCACCCAAAGAAGAGGTTTCTTCAACAGAATTTACCTTCTTACCTTGAGGAGTTCTTTCAGTATGCCATTCAGAGTAATTGATCATCATATCATCAAGAAGCTTTGTTGCAGCACCCAAAGTGATGGACATAAAAGTACCTCCAGCAGCTGAATCCAATAGGTTCCTCGAGGAAAAATTCAATCCTGCATAAAAGGTTTGGATGATCATCCAAGTAGTTAATCCATGGGTAGGGCAATTCTTTACCAAAGATTTCATTCTCTCCCATGCTTGAGCAACATGTTCATTATCAAATTGCTTAAAATTCATAATGCTACTTCTCAATGATATAATCTTAGCAGGAGGATAATATTTACCAATAAAAGCATCTTTACATTTAGTCCATGAATCAATACTATTTTTAGGCAACGATAGCAACCAATCTTTAGCTCTTCCTCTTAATGAGAAAGGAAACAATTTCAGTTTTATAATATCACCATCTATATCCTTATACCTTTGCATTTCACAAAGTTCATCAAAATTATTAAGATGGGCAGCAGCATCATCAGTACTAACACCAGAAAATTGCTCTCTCATAACAAGATTCAGTAAAGCAGGTTTAATTTCATAAAATTCTGCTGTAGTAGCAGGTGGAGCAATAGAAGTACTTATAAAATCATTATTATTTGTGCTAGTGAAATCACACAACTTAGTATTTTCAGGAGTACCCATTGTAGCAGTAATAAAAGTAAACTAAGCAAACAGAATAAAGTACAAACAAGTAAATAATTATTTTGTGTTTTTGATATAGAGAAAGTAAACAAGAAAAATGAAATAAAGTAAAGCAACTAATTTTTGTGTGTTTTTGATATAAAGCAAACAAGACAGAAAATAAAATAAAGTAAAGCAAGACAATAAACAAAGTAAAGAGATTGGATGTGAGAGACTCCCCTTGCGGCGTGTCTTGATCTCCCACAACGGCGCGAAATTTAGCTTGATAACGCGTGAAGCACACGTCCGTTGGGAACCCCAAGTGGAAGGTGTGATGCGTATAGCAAGTTTCCCTCAGTATGAAACCAAGGTTTATCGAACCAGGAGATGAAGGCCACGTGAAGGTTGTTGGTGAAGGAGTGGTGCGGTGCAACACCAAGGATTCCGGCGCCAACGTGGAACCCGCACAACACAACCAAAATACTTTGCCCCAACTTAACGTGAGGTTGTCAATCTCACCGGCTTCTTGTAACAAAGCATTAAACGTATGGTGTGGAGAATGATGTTTGTTTGCGAAGAACAACAAAGAACAAAGATTGCAGTAGATTGTATTTCAGATGTAAAAGAATGGACCGGGGTCCACAGTTCAGTGGTGTCTCTCCAATAAGATAAATAACATGCTGGGTGAACAAATTACAGGTGGGCAATTGACAAATAAAGATTCATATACATATCATGATGATCACTATGAGATTTAATCAGGGCATTACGACAAAGAACATAGACCGCCATCCAGCATGCATCTATGCCTAAAAAGTCCACTTTTAGGTTAGCATCCGCACCCCTTCCAGTATTAAGTTGCAAACAACAGACAATTGCATTAAGTATGGTGCGTAATGTAATCAACACAAATATCCTTAGACAAAGCATCGATGTTTTATCCCTAGTGGCAACAGCACATCCACAACCTTAGAACTTTCTGTCACTGTCCAGATTCAATGGAGGCATGAACCCACTATCGAGCATAAATACTCCCTCTTGGAGTTACAAGTATCAACTTGGCCAGAGCCTCTACTAGCAACGGAGAGCATGCAAGAACATAAACAACACATATATAATAGATCAATAATCAACTTGACATAGTATTCCATATTCATCGGATCCCACCAAACACAACATGTAGCATTACAAATAGATGATCTTGATCATGTTAGGCAGCTCACAAGATCTAAACATGATAGCACAAGAGGAGAAGACAACCATCTAGCTACTACTATGGACCCATAGTCCAAGGATGAAATACTCACGCATCAGTCCGGGCGGGCATGGTGATGTAGAGCCCTCCGGTGATGATTCCCCTCTCCGGCAGGTGCCGGAGGCGATCTCCTGAATCCCCCGAGATGGGATTGGCGGCGGCGGCGTCTCAGTAACTTTTCTCGTATCGTGGCTCTCGGTACTAGGGCTTTCGCGACGGAGAGTTTAAGTAGGCGGAAGGGCAGAGTCGGAGGAGGCACGGGGCCCCACACCATAGGGGCGCGGCCCCTTGGCCGCGCCGCCCTTAGGGCGCCTCGTGGCCCCACTTCGTATCCTCTTCGGTCTTCCGGAAGCTCCGTGGAAAATAAGACCGTGGGCTTTTGTTTCGTCCAATTCCGAGAATATTTCTGTGTAGGATTTACGAAACCAAAAACAGCAGAAAACAGGAACTGGCGCTTCGGCATCTTCTTAATAGGTTAGTTCCGGAAAATGCATCAAAACATCATAAAGTGTGAACAAAACATGTAAGTATTGTCATACAACTAGCATGGAACATAAGAAATTATAGGTACGTTGGAGACGTATAAATAACAAGAAATTGTTATCAAACAAAACCATACTATTCAAATAATTGCGTAGTATAAACATTTAGTCGGAGGATTCACATCGGATACCCACACTTGTGTGGATACACCGCAAGAATTATTTGTGAGACTTTAGAAAAGTACAAACTATAAGCTAGAGCAAGACCAATTCTCTAACCTTGGAGTTCAACGATTAGAAGAAAGGGAGCTTGAAGACCATTAGTAAACTCCAAGGGGGAGAGGAAGACTAAATGAGAAGTATTAAGATATGATATTTGGAGTATGATAGACCAAGAAGAAGGTCTGAACTGGGAGGAAGTACGATCTTATTTTTATAAGGTTATTGGGAAGTATCCATATAATAGTACTCTCAGGAGGATGTCGGACCAGAAGCCGAGGTTCATATCTCGAAGAAGTAAGGGTTAGACCTTACTTGAGTGGGTAATTGATAATTACTCAGAAGTAATTGATGATGAAGTTGGGTTCTACCTCCGATGATACCTTTGCCATAAGGCAATGGGAGTTGTTGGAGACGCGGTTCTCATTTGGAGAGGTGAAGAGGGAGACAGAGGGAGTGGAAATGGCGATGGCGGCCACTCCCTCATCTTCCTTGTTCAAGCTCTTGTCTTCACGTTCTTCACCTTAATCGGAGGAATACTCCTCACGGATAATGAAAGCTCTAGGCTTCTTGGTGAAGGAGACCTTGGCGTCACCGGGCTTGGAGGAGAACTTGGAGAATCCTTTGGAGAGGGACTTGAACTTGTCCTTGCGGACGAGCCTTCCACCATTATCTTCCCTTCTCTCATAGACACAATCCGCGACAAAATGGCTTTTGTCGCCGCAATTGTAGCATGTTCTCCCCCTTTGCCCCTCCCTTGGGCTCTTGGAGAAATTTCTTGGAGAGTCACGAGGTGAGTATCTTCTTGGTCTTGAGCTTCTAGTCTTGTTTCCATCCCAAAAATTCTTGGCGGCGAGGGCCATGTGTTCATGATAGTTGGTCTTAAGGTCATCCGGACCCCACTCAATGGGATCCTCATCACTTTCACTTGCTTCATGCTCCCTCATATTCAAAGTGAGGTTTGTCTTGCGGGTGTTGTGAGCACGTGCAACAAGATCCTCCGCATTCTTCTTGGAGATGTCAAAAGCGATGACATCACTAAGGACTTCATCAGAGGTCATAGTGTTGGAGATATGCCCAAGAGGCAATAATAAAAGTGGTTATTATATATCTTTATGTTTATGATAAATGTTTATATACCATGCTATAATTGTATTAACTGAAACATTGATACATGTGTGATATGTAAACAACAAAGAGTCCCTAGTAAGCCTCTTAACTAGCTTGTTGATTAATAGATGATTAGTTTCATAATCATGAACATTGGATGTTATTAATAACAAGGTTATATCATTGTATGAATGATGTAATGGACACACCCAATTAAGCGTAGCATAAGATCACGTCATTAAGTTATTTGCTATAAGCTTTCGATACATAGTTACCTAGTCCTTATGACCATGAGATCATGTAAATCACTTATATCGGAAAGGTACTTTGATTACATCAAACGCCACTGCGTAAATGGGTGGTTATAAAGGTGGGATTAAGTATCCGGAAAGTATGAGTTGAGGCATATGGATCAACGGTGGGATTTGTCCATCCCGATGACGGATAGATATACTCTGGGCCCTCTCGGTGGAATGTCGTCTAATGTCTTGCAAGCATATGAATAAGTTCATAAGAGACCACATACCACGGTACGAGTAAAGAGTACTTGTCAGGAGACGAGG
Source organism: Lolium multiflorum (assembly GCA_030979885.1). NCBI lineage: Eukaryota > Viridiplantae > Streptophyta > Magnoliopsida > Poales > Poaceae > Lolium > Lolium multiflorum. Next base: position 126,923,372 of record CM061750.1, read on the forward strand.
TTGAACAAGGTATAGTGTGATACCGATGATCAAACCTCGGACAAGTAAAATATCGCGTGACAAAGGGAATTGGTATCGTATGTGAATGGTTCATTCGATCACTAAAGTCATCGTTGAATATGTGGGAGCCATTATGGATCTCCAGATCCCGCTATTGGTTATTGGTCGGAGTGAGTACTCAACCATGTCCGCATAGTTCACGAACCGTAGGGTGACACACTTAAAGTTGGATGTTGAAATGGTAGTACTTGAATATGGAATGAAGTTGGAATATTTGTTCGGAGTCCCGGATGGGATCCCGGACATCACGAGGAGTTCCGGAATGGTCTGGAGAATAAGATTCATATATAGGATGTCATTTTATGTGAATAAAATGATGCGGAAGGTTCTATGGAAGGTTCTAGAAGGTTCTAGAAAAGTCCGGAAGAAACCACCAAGGAAGGTGGAGTCCACATGGGACTCCACCTCCATGGCCGGCCAACCCTAGTGGGGGAGGAGTCCCAAGTGGACTCCCCCTTGGGGGCCGGCCACCCCCCCATGGAAGGTGGAATTCCCACCTCTAGTGGGAGGGAAAGTTTCCCACCATATGGAAGGTTTTGGTTTCGGGTCTTATTCGAAGACTTGGACACCAACACTTGGGATCTACCTATATAATGAGGGGCCAAGGGAGGGGGCCGGTAGACCCCAAGACCACAAGCTGGCCGCCCCCCATAGAGTGGCCGGCCACCCCCTCCCAAACCCTAGCTTTGCTCCTCCACTTCATATTGCCCGCATAGCTTAGCGAAGCTCCGCCGGACTTCTACACCGCCGACACCACGCCGTCGTGCTGTCGGATTCAAGAGGAGCTACTACTTCCGCTGCCCGCTGGAACGGGGAGGTGGACGTCGTCTTCATCAACAACCGAACGTGTGACCGAGTACGGAGGTGCTGCCCGTTCGTGGCGCCGGAACCGATCGTGATCAAGATCTTCTACGCGCTTTTGCAAGCGGCAAGTGAACGTCTACCGCAGCAACAAGAGCCTCCTCTTGTAGGCTTTGGAATCTCTTCAAGGGTGAGTCTCGACAATCCCTCGTTGCTACCGTCTTCTAGATTGCATCTTGGCTTGGATTGCGTGTTCGCGGTAGGAAAATTTTTGTTTTCTATGCTACGTTATCCTACAGTGGTATCGAGCCGTGTCTATGCATAGATGGTTGCACGAGTAGAACACAATGGTTTGTGGGCGTTGATGCTCTTGTTATCTTTAGTTGAGTACTTTGCATCTTTGTGGCATAGTGGGATGAAGCGGCTCGGGCTAACTTTACATGACCGCGTTCATGAGATTTGCTCCACGCTTGACATGCAACTTGTATTGCATAAGTGGCTTTGCGGGTGTCTGTCTCTCCTACTATAGTGAAGATTCAATTTACTCTTCTATTGACAACACTAGTATCACCGTTGTGGTTCATGTTCGTAGGTAGATTGGATCTTGCTCGAAAACCCTAAACCACGTAAAATATGCAAACCAAATTAGAGAACGTCTAACTTGTTTTTGCAGGGTTTGGTGATGTGATATGGCCATAATGTGATGATGAATATGTATGAGATGATCATTATTGTATTGTGGCAACCGGCAGGAGCCTTATGGTTGTCTTTAAATTTCATGTTGAGTAGTATTTCAAAGTAGTTGTAATAGTTGCTACATGGAGGACGATCATGAAGACGGCGCCATTGACCTTGGTGCTTCGCCGACGATGATGGAGATCATGCCCGTTGATGATGGAGATCATGTCCACGCTTTGGAGATCAAAGGCGCAAAGACAAAAGGGCCATATCATATCACATATGAACTGCATGTGATGTTAATCCTTTTATGCATCTTATTTTGCTTAGATCGCGACGGTAGCATTATAAGATGATCCCTCTCACTAAAATCTCAAGATAATAAAGTGTTCATCCTTAGTAGCACCGTTATCAAGTCTTATCGTTTCGAAGCATCTCGTGATGATCGGGTGTGATAGATTCGATAAGTACATATAACGGGTGCAAGACAGTTTTGCACATGCGGATACTAAGGTGGCCTTGACGAGCCTAGCATGTAAAGACATGGTCTCGGAACACGTGATACGAAAGGTAGAGCATGAATCATATGATTGATATGATGAACACTTTGAGTGTTCGCCATTGAAATTACATCTTGTCTCGTGATGATCGGGCATAGGTGTGATGGATTTGGTTCGTGTGATCACTAAGACAATGCGAGGGATATTGTTTTGAGTGGGAGTTCACCTAGATTTTTAATTATGTAGAATTAAAATTTGAACTCAATTTGTCATAAACTTAGTCTAAACTATTGCAAATATGTTGTAGATATGGCGTCCTTAATCAATTTTAACCAGTTCCTAGAGAAAGAAAAACTTAAGAGCAACGGTAGCAACTTCACCGACTGGTTCCGTCATGTGAGGATCTTCCTCAATGGCGGAAATCTGCAATATGTGCTTGATGCACCGCTAGGTGACCAGAAACTGAAACCGATGAAGTAAAGAATGTTTACATGACTCGGAAAACTCGGTACTCTCAAGTTCAGTGTGCCATCTTATGCAGTCTGGAATCCGATCTTCAAAAACGTTTTGAGCACCACGATCCTCATGAGTTGATAAAAGAGTTGAAGACTATTTTTGAGACTCATGCGGCCGTGGAATGCTATGAAGCATCGAAACACTTTTTCAGCTGTATGATGGAAGAAGGCAGCTCCATCAGTGAGCACATGCTCGTTATGACCGGGCATGCGAAGAAACTCTGACTTGGGAATAGTGATTCCTAACAGACTGGGGATTAATCGTGTCCTTCAATCACTGCCACCAAGTTATAAGAACTTTGTGATGAACTACAATATGCAGAACATGAACAAGGAGTTTCCTGAACTCTTTGGCATGCTAAAAGCTGCTGAGATTGAGATCAAGAAAGAGCACCAAGTGTTGATGGTCAACAAGACCACCAGCTTCAAGAAAGGGCAAGTCTAAAGGCAAGAACAAGAAAAGTGGCAAGAAAGCTGCCACGCCTCCGTGAAACCTAAGTCGGCCCTAAGCCGATCTGAGTGCTATTCTGCAAGGAGAAGGGACAGAAGCGTAATTGCTCCAAGTATTTGGCGGATCTGAAGAGCGGCCTTATCAAGAAAAAGAAAGAAGGTATATCTGATATACATGTTATAGATGTTTATCTCACTAGTTCTCGTTCTAGTACCTGGGTATTTGATACTGGTTCGGTTGCTCATATTTGTAACTCGAAACAGGAACTAAAGAATAAACGACAACTGCTGAAAGATGAAGTGACGATGCGCGTTGGAAACGGATCCAAGGTCAATGTGATCGCAGTCGGGACACTTCCTCTACATCTACCTTCGGGATTAGTTTTAAGCCTAAATAATTGTTATTATGTACCCGCGTTGAGCATGAACATTATATCAGGATCTTGTTTAATGCAAGACGGTTATTCATTCAAGTCTGAGAATAATGGTTGTTCTATTTTTATGAATAATATCTTTTATGGTCGAGCACCACAAAAGAATGGCTTATTTCTGTTAGATCTCGATAGTAGTAATACGCATATACATAACATTGATGCTAAGCGAATTAAATTGAATGATAATTCTACTTATATGTGGCACTGTCGTCTTGGTCATATTGGAGTGAAACGCATGAAGAAACTCCATACTGATGGATTACTTGAATCACTTGACTTTGAGTCACTTGATAGATGCGAAGCATGTCTGATGGGAAAAATGACTAAGACTCCATTCTCGGGTATGATGGAGCGAGCTACTGACTTATTGGAAATCATACACACAGATGTATGTGGACCAATGAGTGTAGCATCGCGGTGGTTATCGTTATGTTCTAACCTTCACAGATGATTTAAGTAGATATGGGTATATCTATTTAATGAAACATAAATCCGAAACTTTCGAGAAGTTTAAGGAATTCCAAAGTGAAGTAGAAAATCAACGTAACAAGAAGATTAAATTTCTACGATCTGATCGCGGAGGTGAATATCTGAGTTATGAGTTTAGCATGCATTTAAAGAAATGCGAATACTTTCACAATTGACACCGCCGGGAACACCACAACGAAACGGTGTGTCCGAACGTCGTAATCGAACTCTCTTAGATATGGTTCGTTCTATGATGTCTCTTACTGATTTGCCGTTATCATTTTGGAGTTATGCATTAGAGACACCGCATTCACTTTAAATAGAGCACCATCAAAATCCGTTGAAACGACGCCGTATGAATTATGGTTTAATAAGAAACCTAAGCTGTCGTTCCTAAAAGTTTGGGGTTGCGAAGCCTATGTAAAAAAGTTACAACCGGACAAGCTAGAACCCAAAGCGGAGAAATACGTCTTCATAGGATACCCTAAGGAAACTATAGGGTACACTTTCTATCACAGATCCGAAGGCAAGATATTTGTTGCTAAGAACGGAACCTTTCTTGAGAAAGAATTTCTCACTAAAGAAGTGAAGAAAAAGTAGAACTCGATGAGATTGAAGAATCTCTACTCGTTGATCGGAGTAGCGCAGTACCGGAAAATGTTCCTGTACCACCTACACCGAAACAGAGAGAAGCTAATGATAATGATCATGAAACTTCAAATGAGACAGCTACTGAACCTCGCAGATCGACAAGGGATCGTGCCACTCCAGATTGGTATGATCCTTGTCTAAATGTCATGATTGTGGATAACAATGATGAGGACCCTGCGACGTATGAAGAAGCGATGATGAGCCCAGATTCCAACAAATGGCAAGAAGCCATGAAATCCGAAATGGGGTCCATGTATGATAACAAAGTATGGACTTTGGTAGAATTACCTGATAGCCGCAAGGCTGTCGAGAATAAATGGATCTTCAAGAGAAAACAGATGCTGATGGTAATATTACTGTCTATAAAGCTCGACTTGTCGCAAAGGGTTTCCGACAAATTCAAGGTGTTGACTACGATGAGACTTTCTCACCTGTAGCGAAGCTAAAATCTGTGAGGATTTTGTTAGCAATAGCTGCATTTTTCGATTATGAGATTTGGCAGATGGATGTCAAAACGGCGTTCCTTAATGGAGACATTGAGGAAGAGTTGTATATGGTACAACCCAAAGGTTTTGTCGATCCTAAAAATGCTGACAAAGTATGCAAACTTCAGCGTTCAATCTATGGACTGAAGCAAGCATCGAGAAGTTGGAACCGACGTTTTGATAAGGTGATCAAAGACTTCGGGTTTATACAGTGTCATGGAGAGGCCTGTATTTACAAGAAAGTGAGTGGGAGCTCTGTAGCATTCCCGATATTATATGTAGATGACATATTATTGATTGGGAATGATATAGAACTATTAAGCAGTGTAAAGGGTTATTTGAATAATAGTTTTTCAATGAAAGACCTTGGTGAAGCATCATACATATTAGGCATCAAGATTTATAGAGATAGATCAAGACGTCTAATAGGGCTATCACAGAGTACATACCTGGACAAGATTCTAAAGAAGTTTAGAATGGACGAAAGTAAGAAAGGATTCTTACCTATGTTACCAGGCAAGGTCTTGAGTAAGACTCAAGGACCGGCTACGGCAGAAGAAAGAGAAAGGATGAGTCGGATCCCCTATGCCTCGGCAGTAGGCTCTATCATGTATGCCATGCTATGTACAAGACCGGATATAGCACATGCTGTTAGTTTGACTAGCAGATATCAAAGTGATCCAGGAATGGAACACTGGACAGCGGTCAAGAATATCCTGAAGTACTTGAAAAGAACTAAGGATATGTTTCTTTGTTATGGAGGTGACCAAGAGCTCGTTGTAACAAGTTACACCGATGCAAGTTGGAACACTGATCCTGATGACTCTAAGTCACAATCTGGGTACGTGTTTATATTGAATGGTGCTGCAGTAAGCTGGGCAAGCTCGAAGCAGTGCACGGTGGCGAAATCCTCAACAGAATCGGAGTACATAGCGGCAGAGGCTTCATCAGAAGCGGTATGGATGAAGAGGTTCATTGTAGAGCTCGGTGTGGTTCCTAGTGCATTGGACCCATTTGTCATCTACCGTGATAACATGGGTGCCATCGCCAATGCACAAGAGCCAAGGTCACACAAGAGGCTGAAGCATATCAAGCTGCGTTACCACTCGATTCGCGAGTACATCGAAGATGGAGAAGTAAAGATTTGCAAAGTACACACTGATCTGAATGTAGCAGATCCGTTGACTAAAGCTCTCCCTAGGGCAAAGCATGACCAACACCGAATGCCATGGGTGTTAGGTATATTACAATGTAATCTAGATTATTGACTCTAGTGCAAGTGGGAGACTGTTGGAGATATGCCCAAGAGGCAATAATAAAAGTGGTTATTATATATCTTTATGTTTATGATAAATGTTTATATACCATGCTATAATTGTATTAACTGAAACATTGATACATGTGTGATATGTAAACAACAAAGAGTCCCTAGTAAGCCTCTTAACTAGCTTGTTGATTAATAGATGATTAGTTTCATAATCATGAACATTGGATGTTATTAATAACAAGGTTATATCATTGTATGAATGATGTAATGGACACACCCAATTAAGCGTAGCATAAGATCACGTCATTAAGTTATTTGCTATAAGCTTTCGATACATAGTTACCTAGTCCTTATGACCATGAGATCATGTAAATCACTTATATCGGAAAGGTACTTTGATTACATCAAACGCCACTGCGTAAATGGGTGGTTATAAAGGTGGGATTAAGTATCCGGAAAGTATGAGTTGAGGCATATGGATCAACAGTGGGATTTGTCCATCCCGATGACGGATAGATATACTCTGGGCCCTCTCGGTGGAATGTCGTCTAATGTCTTGCAAGCATATGAATAAGTTCATAAGAGACCACATACCACGGTACGAGTAAAGAGTACTTGTCAGAGACGAGGTTGAACAAGGTATAGTGTGATACCGATGATCAAACCTCGGACAAGTAAAATATCGCGTGACAAAGGGAATTGGTATCGTATGTGAATGGTTCATTCGATCACTAAAGTCATCGTTGAATATGTGGGAGCCATTATGGATCTCCAGATCCCGCTATTGGTTATTGGTCGGAGTGAGTACTCAACCATGTCCGCATAGTTCACGAACCGTAGGGTGACACACTTAAAGTTGGATGTTGAAATGGTAGTACTTGAATATGGAATGAAGTTGGAATATTTGTTCGGTCCCGGATGGGATCCCGGACATCACGAGGAGTTCCGGAATGGTCCGGAGAATAAGATTCATATATAGGATGTCATTTTATGTGAATAAAATGATGCGGAAGGTTCTATGGAAGGTTCTAGAAGGTTCTAGAAAAGTCCGGAAGAAACCACCAAGGAAGGTGGAGTCCACATGGGACTCCACCTCCATGGCCGGCCAACCCTAGTGGGGGAGGAGTCCCAAGTGGACTCCCCTGGGGCCGCCCCCCCCCCCATGGAAGGTGGAATTCCCACCTCTAGTGGGAGGGAAAGTTTCCCACCATATGGAAGGTTTTGGTTTCGGGTCTTATTCGAAGACTTGGACACCAACACTTGGGATCTACCTATATAATGAGGGGCCAAGGGAGGGGGCCGGCCACCCCAAGACCACAAGCTGGCCGCCCCCATAGAGTGGCCGGCCACCCCTCCCAAACCCTAGCTTTGCTCCTCCACTTCATATTGCCCGCATAGCTTAGCGAAGCTCCGCCGGACTTCTACACCGCCACCGACACCACGCCGTCGTGCTGTCGGATTCAAGAGGAGCTACTACTTCCGCTGCCCGCTGGAACGGGGAGGTGGACGTCGTCTTCATCAACAACCGAACGTGTGACCGAGTACGGAGGTGCTGCCCGTTCGTGGCGCCGGAACCGATCGTGATCAAGATCTTCTACGCGCTTTTGCAAGCGGCAAGTGAACGTCTACCGCAGCAACAAGAGCCTCCTCTTGTAGGCTTTGGAATCTCTTCAAGGGTGAGTCTCGACAATCCCCTCGTTGCTACCGTCTTCTAGATTGCATCTTGGCTTGGATTGCGTGTTCGCCGTAGGAAATTTTTTGTTTTCTATGCTACGTTATCCTACACATAGTGCGGAAGGAGGCATTTTGGCGGATGGTCGTTAACTTGACCTCCTCATAAGGGAGGAGAGCATTGTAGAACTTTCTCTTGATCCAATGGTCATCCACAAACGTTGCTCTAAGATCTTGCATTTGTACGGCAAGAGCGATGAGGCACCGGTACATCTCTTCGGGAGACTCTCCCTCTATCATGATGAAGTTGTCGCCCATGTTGTTCACTTCATCGAAACGAGAGCTTTGAATGCTCTCATTTCCGAGGAAGAGCTTGTCGAGCTTATCCCATGCTTCCTTGGCGGTCTTGAGCGAGCGAATGTGGGCGCGGTCCTTGGGAGTGACGGCCATGTGGATCATGTTGATGGCGGTGGCGTTGAGTTGGCCATCCACCACTTCTCTCATTGTCAAGTGTTTTGGATCTCGTGGTGAGTGATGCGCGTAAATGTACACGTCCGTTGGGAACCCCAAGAGGAATGTATGATGCGCACAGTGGCAAGTTTTCCCTCAGAAAGAAACCAAGGTTTAATCGAACCAGGAGGAGCCAAGAAGCACGTTGAAGGTTGATGGTGGCGAAATGTGATGCGGCGCAACAACAGGGATTCCGCGCCAACGTGGAATCTGCACAACAAAACCAAAGTACTTTGCCCCAACGAAACAGTGAGGTTGTCAATCTCACCGGCTTGTAACAAAGGATTAAGCGTATCGAGTGGAAGATGATTGTTTGCAAGAAAACAAGTAAAACACAATTGCAGTAGATTGTATGCTATGTAAAGAATAGGACCGGGGTCCACGGTTCACTAGAGGTGTCTCTCCCATAAGATAAAAGCATGTTGGGTGAACAAATTACAGTGGGCAATTGACAAATAGAGGCATAACAATGCATATACATGATATGATAAATATAGTGAGATTTAATTGGGCATTACGACAAAGTACATAGACCGCCATCCAACCGCATCTATGCCTAAAAAGTCCACCTTCAGGTTATCATCCGAACCCCATTCAGTATTAAGTTGCTAAGCAACAGACAATTGCATTAAGTATGGTGCGTAATATAATCGACAACTACATCCTTAGACATAGAATCAATGTTTTATCCCTAGTGGCAACAGCACATCACAACCTTAGAACTTTCTCACTGTCCCAGTGTCAATGAAGGCATGAACCCACTATCGAGCATAAATACTCCCTCTTGGAGTTAAGAGTACAAACTTGGCCAGCCTCTACTAATAACGGAGAGCATGCAAGATCATAAACAACACATAAACAATAGATTGATAATCACCATAACATAGTATTCTCTATCCATCGGATCCCGACAAACACAACATATAGAATTACACATAGATGATCTTGATCATGTTAGGCAGCTCACAAGATCCAACAATGAAGCACAACAAGGAGAAGACGACCATCTAGCTACTGCTATGGACCCATGGTCCAGGGGTGAACTACTCACTCATCACTCCGGAGGCGATCATGGCGATGAAGAGTCCTCCGGAGATGAATCCCCTCTCCGGCAGGGTGCCGGAGATCTCCGAATCCCGAGATGGGATTCGCGCGGCGGCGTCTGGAAGGTTTCGTATCGTGGCTCTACGGGGGTTTGCGACGGAGGCTTTAAGTAGGCGGAAGGGCGGTGGTCGGGGGGCTGACGAGGGCCCACACCATAGGCGGCGCGGGCCCCCTCGGCGCGCGGCCCTATGGTGGCGGCGCCTCATCGCCCCACTTCTTCGGTCTTCGGAAGCTCCGTGCAAAATAGGACCTGGGCGAAGATTTCGTCCAATTCCGAGAATATTTCCTTACTAGGATTTCTGAAACCAAAAACAGCAGAACAACGGCTCTTCGGCATCTTGTTAATAGGTTAGTTCCAGAAATGCATAAATACGACATATAATGTGCATAAAACATGTAGGTATCATCAATAAAGTAGCATGGAACATAAGAAATTATCGATACGTTGGAGACGTATCAGTGAGTATCTTTCCTCGATGATCCGCCAAAGCTCGGTGGAGGCGCTGCGCACATGAGAACGCATTAAGAACTGCCAATTTTCAAAGCTATTGGATTCAAGTAGCGGTGGTGAACCATGAGACAAGATGTGTGGCATGGGAATTGGTACATTCACGGCATTATCACTTGGTGGTGGCACCGCATGATTATCCCCTAAAGGTACCGCATCCGGTGATCCATCATTCCCTTTTGTTGAAGTGCCTACATCCCCAAGACCCTCCTCTTGATTGACTTTTGTCGCCGAAGCGACAAAACCAATAAGAGGAAATTGGGTATCTTGTTGTGGGGGAATCTCGGCACTTGCCTTAGGATCTACGATGGGGGTTGGTTTTGGAGCAACCAACTCCATCATCATAGCCTTCATTTGGTTTACAATGGATGACTCCAATTTCTTGAGGTCATCCAAAGTAGCCGTTGTTCTATCGGCGTTTGATGGTGGAGGTTGTTGCTCACGCGGAAGGGAACCATTCACAACCGTCTCTTGTTCAGCCATTTCTTAGGCGGTAAAGCCCGAGCAAGAAAACCTGGCTCTGATACCAATTGAATGGATCTTAGTTAACAAGAGGGGGGGTGAATGGTCGCTATGCAATTTTTATCCTTTTCAATTTTTAGTGCGGTGCAGAAGTAAAGGTGATAGCTTTGGTGATAGAGGTGATCCTAGTGTGATCCTAGGCTAGTGCAACAAGCAAAGGAACCAAGTATGATAGTAAAAGTTAGGGAGCGGGACAACCGGGAAGCGCGGAGACGAGGCAAGGTTTGTTTCCCGCAGTTCCTCCCACAAAAGGGAGCACGTACGTCTACGTTGAGGAGGTGCTAGCCACGAAGTCTAGACGGACACACCACGAAGGAAGGCCTCACCTTCTTCCTCGAGAGAGCTCCACAAAGGGGATCCCCCTTCTCCATTAAGGCACCGGTCGAGGCGGTGGTTCCTTCACAAGGTTGGGGCGAGCTCCACAACACTAGGAGGCTCCCAACACCCTATGGGGCTAGCACAATTCCAAGCTAGCCTCCATAGGAGCACTTCCTCCAAGATCCCACTATAGGAACCCTAACTTCAAGATCCACTAAGGACTAGATGGTATTGGTGGATTCTCTCTTGGTAGATGTATAGATCGGGGCCTCCTCCACTCCTCCGAATTTGGGCAAGATTGATTGGGTAGGTGGGGAGATCCTCAAGGTTTGAGCTCAGCAACAATGGAGGAGAGAGAGAGAAGAGATAAAAATGAGCTAGGGAAGAAGGGGCCTTTTTATAGGTCCCTTCAAATCCAACCGTTATGTGCAGTTCCCGCACAACCGGTACTACCGCTTGGGCAAGCGGTAGTACCACTCTGGATTCGAAATCCCCCACAGATCTCACCACATGGACTCACAGCGGTACTACCGCTTGAGGTACCGCAATGGCCTCGGTGAGTCCCTGGACCCTCGCGGTACCTAAGCGGTATCAAAGCGGTGGTGCCGTAACTTGCGTTACGGTACCTAAGCGGTACCGAGGCGGTACTACCGCTCATGGTACCGTAGAGGTACCGTAACGCACTCTGTGGGGCTTTTCAGTGCAAATCTCTAGAGCGGTACGACAGGGCGGTACCAGTAGGGTAGCGGTACTACCGCTCCTGGTACCGGTAGTACCCTTCTCCTCTTTTCCTCTCCAACCATGTCACCTCGCGACACACACACAAAACCAGAAAACCTATAAGCTATGCTTCAGTCTTCCGATCATGACGTGTTCAGCGAGGGCACCGTGCACCTGCAAATCTATCAAAGACAATCTTTGCACACGGTTAAATTTATTCAAGTGTTGTTATCAAATACACAAAACCCGGGATATAGACCTTGCTCTTTCAGAACTGTGTGTTAAGGGTTTATCTCCTTATCCTTCTCTTATGAGACCTTCAAAACAAAGCAAAATGTTTTGTGCCCTCAACCTCACCAAGTGGTTGTCATGCACAAGGTGTGAGCAAAGATGTGAAAAGATAATAAATGCAAACAAGAAATAATGCAACGATGCTAGAAAACAGTGTGGTGTGTGGAACAAGTTGGATAGACATCTCTACTTGCACAACTCCAGAAAACAACTTGATATGCAAATGATGGTAAATAAATATGCAAGGATGTGGAAACAATAATGGATGATATTTTTGTGTTTTATATCGTGAATGCAAGAAATAAAAATGTTTTTTTATTTTCGGATTTAAATGGCTGAAAATAAAAAAATGTGTATAAAGTGTTGGAAAGGTGTTTCTTATGATTAAAAATGGAGTGGGGTTCATAGTTTCACAAATGCACTCTCTCTTTTATAAAGTGGTAGATAATGAAACACTAGAATTGACATATATGATTGCAAAATAAAGGTTTCATGACAAGTTACTAGTTATATGGACATCACGTCCTAACATAGAGATCTTTTGTATTAATCTCTCTTATACTCCACCAAGATGCGAACTAAATCATAACACCCTAGTAATTAAGATAAATCAGAGTATAGCATTAAGTTCTATGCCATGAAGTTAAAATAAGAACATGCTAGATCTAGTCATGGAGAAGTGGCAAGGTCACCCCACATCCCCGGTAGCATGGTATTTTTTTATCCCTAGTGAGGTAACAAAGTAAGGTAAACAACACCTGAGTGGATCGCGGAATTTCTGTCACTTTCACCGCACTAGCTGACATAGGCATCCCCAATGGGCCTGCCGAAGATAGTACCCGGGGTTTATTGAAGGCCCAAGACTCGAAGGATAAGAAGATTCAGAAGCCCAATTAGTTAAGGAAAGGTAGATTGTATTAGGAAATATAGAGACTTGTAACCTTACGGGACGGGTACGAAACCATCCCGAACTCTATAACTTGTGTATTACGAAAACCCTCGGCTCCACCTCCTATATAAGGGGAGTCGAGGGACAAAGAATCGAATCTATTATCAAAACCCTAGTTTTTACAATCAGCCAGTACTTTTTGCTGAAACCTTCGAGATCTACTTGCCCTCTACTTCCAAAACCCTAGTCTACAATCCAGGCATTGACGAGTTAATCCTTTGTCAATTGGCGCCGTCTGTGGGGACTAGAGGTTGCAAGGAGCTGATCTCGATGGCACGTCCAGAATCGTCGACTTCGTCGGTAGCAAGCAATGCGATGGATCGAGGTAAACAGGAAAAAACTGATCTACTCGATTTTATTCCTCACCCGCCCTCCCATTTGGATGCATGTGCGTATCTGGAGGAGCCCATCGTCATGACGTTCGGAGAATTCTGAATCGGCGTCAACAAGGAAGGATCTTATCGTCTCGAAGTTCCGATCTCGTCGGAATTTTCTGCGATCGATTCTGACTTTTCATCGAGCGACGAAGAGTTTTCGTCGTCACGCTTCATCGACACCAAGGCAAGCGGAAAGCTCGCCAAGATCTTCAGCGACACATCCTTCGAGTCGTCTGCGGACTCTGTTATAAGCAGCGACTCCGACAGCATCGACAACTTCAACTTCATCGACAAATCTGCTGCCATCAGAAAGGTCTTCACCAATCTCTATGATGGTGTCACCAGTCCTGATAAAAATCAACACTCAAAATATCATCAGGTCTACGCGATTGAGGAGACAAACCGAGTACAACCGGAGACGTCAGAGGATTTCGATGATTTGGAAATCCATACGTTGATCCTCGATCTCGAAAAGGTTTAGGCACAAAATATGTCGGGACCACTCCACGTTTGAGAGTTCAGCTCCCGCAGGCAGGCGTGGGATAGAGCCGCAAAGCCATGGATGGTTCAGAACCAATGACCCAGCTACTGCAGAAGAATTACAAGCCTATCAATATAGACTTGCTCGTGTAAGTAGGGAGCTGGAAAACAGATCCCGAATAGAAGAAAGGAGGCAGCCTCTCAAGCGGCGACGAGCGAGCTCGTCGACAATCGGACTTCGGGAGATAGTCACAGAGAAGCTCGAGCAAGATCTCGGCTGCAAAAATATACCTGAAGCAGAGAGAGGAAATATAATTCAAAATCTCGACATGTCCTTCATGACGATTGATACAAGGGGAAACATTATCCCGAAAACACCAGAAGCTGGGTACATGGAAACACAAGCTTATATCCTCGCGTCTAGACCACCTCCGGGGGACCCGAGAGAAGCATTGTTCAATATGGCAATGGCTGGAGTTGGAGTCATGGGAACAGCGTTCGCAGCTACACCTCCCGAAGGAACTCCAAGGCAAAATAGTCCACGACCCACTGCAGCAGTGCAAGATCCACCAAGAGCAAGTGGAGCAAGAGACACAGCGGCTCAAGCAAGGGTGGATAGAGCGCGACAAGAAAGAAGAGAACATCAGCATTCACCGGAAGTTGCCGACGAAGATATGTGTGGGCTCCCGTGCTTTACGAGACGAGTTCGAAAAACTCGAGTCCCGAAAGGGTTTAAGTTACCCGAAAATTTCAAGAAATTCGACGGCCTACAAGATCCCGAGGATTGGCTCGTTGATTACCTCGAGATGGTGAAGTTGATAGGCGGAACCAGGGCAACAGCCATGCGAGCATCCAAGTACACTTGAGTGGAGCCGCGCGATCTTGGATAAAGAAACTTCCCTCCATCACTGGGATAGTTTTGAAGATATCTTCGTGAGGAAATTGCAAGAAACCCGCGTCATTGGAAGAGCTGAGGACGTGTAGACAGAAACACGACGAATCAATGAGAAAATATATAAAGAGGTGGAACATTATTAAAAACTCGGCAGAGGATATATCTGACGAGAGAGCAATAGACGCGTTCGTGGCAGGAATTCGACGGGAGATTTCGTCGAAGACTTAGGGAGAACCAACCCTAAGACAATATCAGCATTGATGGAGATAGCAAACAGATGGGCAGATGGAGAAGATGCGATACACAACAAGCGACATAGGTCGCCAGAGGAGAACCGAAATTTTCAAAATAGAAGGCGATTTTCTCGCCAGTTTTACAATAATGATGCTCCTGGCCACATATCGGCTGATTTTCGAGGAAACTCTGGAGGGAATAGTCGAGATGATTACCAAAGGAGTAATGAGCAACAAGGCGACAACAGAGGTGATTTCGTGGTAACAGGCAAAATAGTGGACCAAGGTTTCAGAGACCTTATGTATCTCCCGAAGAAATGATGAATGGACCATGTCAGATGCACTTCTATCTCGATAGTAATGGAAAGAGGCAGTCAGGACATCTCCAAAAAGACTGCGCAATTTCCAAGCAATGTTGCGGGCCGCAGGGATCGCCAATGCCCAAGCAATGAACAGAAACCCCCGGGGCCAAGGAGTGAGATCCACCTCCCACCTCCTCCCGCAATTACGGACGAAAATCGGCACCAGCTCAGAATAGCGGCAGCACCACACCCACCTCCATATGTTGACCCTAACTCCAATGGTGCGGTCTCGATGATTCAGAAAGCTAGGCCATCTAACAGGGTTCAGAAAGTAATCTCGCGGCAAGTGTTCATGGCAGAGAAGATGCCTCCACCAACAGTCAAGTACCTAAATTGGTCAGGACAGGACATTGGCTTCACAATTGCGATCACCGTAGCAAGTTCCTCGACCGGCAATCACTTATCTTACCCGTAATTGCTGGTTTTGACGTGTCGAGAGTCTTTATAGATGGTGGCAGCAGCTTAAACCTTATGTACGAGATACACTAAGGAAGATGAACATATCTCTGGCAAATTTAAAACCAACGATACACGTTTCCACGGGATCACGCCAGAGAAGCCAAGTTATCCCTTGGGCAAGATCAATTTCGACGTTCAGTTTGGGACCCGAGAAAACTACAGGATAGAGAACTTAGAGTTTGAAGTTGTGGATTTCCCGTCGCAATATCATGCCTTGTTGGGGCGACTAGCATATGCCAGGTTTATGGCGGTACCTCATTACACGTACTTATTGTGGAGGTTGCCTGGACCTAAGGGACCAATCACAATTAAGGGAAGTTTCTTGGTGATAAGTGCGACAAAGATTTTCATCGATTGTCGGAAACTTTTGGGATGTAAGCAGAATATATGGCGCCAAGGCTCATGATTATGATGTGCTGCCGGATACAGGGAGGCCACTCGGGGAACCAACCTTCAATACTGCCAAGGATTCAAAGAGGTGCAGATCCACCAGACCCAAAGAAAACGACATCCATTGCAGCAAACATGGATCTCGCATAGAAAGCGCGCTCGTCGAGTTCCTCCGTGAGCACCGGAAAATCTTTGCATGGTGTCCAGTGACATGCCAGGAGTACCCAGGAACTTGTCGAGCACCACCTAAACTTGGATCCTATTGCGAGACCAATCAAACAACCTTTGCGGCGTTTTTCGGAACGCAAAGCTATGCTATCAGAAATAGATCGACTCAAAGATGCTGGTTTTATTAAAGAGATATCTACAGAGGCCACGTGGGTAGCTAACCCGATGGTGCCGAAGAAAAACACGAAAGTCCTTCGCATGTGTGTCGACTTTACGTGTCTCAATAAACAATGTCCAAAGGATCACTTTCCCCTCCCAAGGATCGATCAAATCATCGACTCCACGGCAGGATGTGAACGTCTTTCCTTCTTGGACGCGTATTCTGGTTATAACCAAATCAGATTAAAAGAAGATGAAGAAGCCAAGACAGCGTTCATAACACCTTACGGCGTGTTATATAGAACAATGCCCTTTGGTTTAAAAACGCGGGAGCAACATATCGCGGATGATGCGAAGTGCCTTGCAACACAGATTGGAAAAGATGTACAACTCTACATTGACGATGTCGTCATAACATCAAAAAAGGGGACAACGCTGATCGAAGATTTGAAAGAAACCTTCGACAACCTCGACAAGTTACGCCTTAAGTTAACCCGACGAAGTGCTCCTTTGGTGTTCCTGGGAGAACTTCTCGGATTCTTGGTATCAGCAAGAGGGATCGAGGCCAATCCAGAGAAAATCCAGGCCATCGTAACGATGAGTAAGCCGACAAAGTTGAAAGAAATACAACAGCTGACGGGGCGAGTTAAAGCTTTAAGAAGATTCGTCGCCATGCTAGGAGAAAAGGAGCTGCCGTTCTATGCATTGATCAAACAAGGAGAGAAATTTCAATGGAACGAGGAAGCAGATAGAGCTTTCGAGAATCTCAAGCGCACAATTTCGACACCACCAATCTTGGTGGCGCCTAAGAGAAGGAACCCCTCATGCTATACATCGCAGCCACACCGCGTGTGCAACTGGTAGTGAAAAAGAGGAAGAAGGAAAGCTCCATGGAGTACGAGGCCGTATATTTCATCGGTGAAGTATTATCGCCTTCAAAACAGTGGTACCCGCGGTACCAGTTTGGCGTATGGAGTGTTTACGACATCAAGAAAATTGCGATTTTTTCGCGCAGATAATAGTGGTTAATGAGGCTCCTCTATCAAATATATTAAACAACCCGGAAGCTACGGGTCGTGTCTCCCTTTGGGGAATAGAGCTTTCCCCTCGGGACATCACGTATGAAAAGAGAAAAGCAATAAAGTCACAAATCTTACCAGATTTCATCGCGAGTGGATGGAGCTACAAAATACGGGGCCTCAGATTTATCGAGAACCTGGACTATGAACTTCGATGGGTCCAAAAGGTTAGAAGGCGCTAGAGCAGGCGTGATACTAATATCACCTGAAGGCGACAAATTGAAGTATGTCTTACGGATGACGTTCCCAAACGCATCTAACAATGAAGCGAATATGAAGCTCTCATACACGGGATGAAGATGGCGAAAGCTTGTGGTGCAACCCGTGAAAATCTTTGGCGACTCACAATTGGTGGCACAGCAGGTTATGAATCAATGTGATGCAGTCAACGAGTATGATAGCATACAAGGAGATGTATAATGAGCTAGAAAAGGTGTTTGATGGATGCGAGGTAAATCACATCAGCAGGTTAAGCAATGATGAAGCGATGTTCTTGCAAACATCGGGTCGCAATGTCTCGCGATTCCTCCGGGCGTGTTTTGGGAAGAAATAAGCGAAAGATCCACCAAGCCGATGAAACCAAAAAAGAAGGAGAAGGATGAAAAACCCTCGGGTGTTGCAAAAGAATCACTGGAAGAAGAAGAAGAGGAACAAGAACTAGTCATGATGGTGCAAATTCCATGGATGCAGGCGTACATATCATACATCGTAAGGAAAACAATACCTGACAATCCAGTGGAAGCAAGGCGAATAATCCGACGTTCTAAAGCTTTTACGGTGGTCAAAGGGGAGTTGTACAAGCGAAGTATTTCGGGTGTGCTCCAGAGGTGCGTCACACCGAAGAAGGAAGGATAATCCTGAAAGATGTACACGAAGGAATATGTGGGCATCACGCAAGCGATCGAGCTATTGCGGCCAAGGTTTTCAGAGCAGGATTCTATTGGTTAACAACAATTGAAGACGAAGGAAATAGTGCGAACTTGCGACGCGTGCGAGAGATTCGCCGCAAAACCTCATTCTCCGGCAGCAGAGGATGCCAATCCCGTTGTCTTGGCCCTTTGCCCAATGGGGTCTCGATATGGTGGGAAAATTACACAAAGCTTCGCCAGGAGGATATGAGTATATGCTTGTTGCTGTCGATAAATTTACCAAGTGGATAGAAGCAAAGCCGATAAATTCACCGGACGGCGCGTCAAATCAAGTTTGTGAAAAGCATTGTTTTTCGATTTGGAGTCCCTCATAGCATCGTCACAGACAATGGCGGTAATTTCACATCCAAGGAGTTCAAAGCGTCAGCAGTGGGCATTAAATTAAGTTTTGCCTCTGTCGCGCATCCACAAACCAACGGTCAAGTCGAGAAAGCCAATGGCATCATCTGCAATGGTATCAAGAAGCGCCTGTCAGAACCGTTGGAAAAAGCTCGACATACTTGACCAGAGGAGTTGCCAAGCGTGTTGTGGAGCATCCGAACAACACCAAATACAACGACACGAGACGCCGTTCTTTTTGGTCCATGGAGCTGAAGCGGTATTGCCGATGGAAATAGAGCATGATTCTCCAAGAGTTACAGTACGATGAAGAAACTTCGAGAAGAGCTCTAGAGGATGATGTCGATGCACTCGATGAGGCTCGAGATGAAGTGTTGTCACGAGTCGCCAAGTACCAACAGGACCTGAAAAACTACCACAGTCGACGATTGCGACCAAGATCTTTTCAAGTTGGAGATTTGGTTTTACGACTCAATCAAAAAAGTCATGAAAAACTCGAGTCGCCGTGGCTTGGACCTTACATCGTCACAGAAGTAATTGAAGGAGGAGCATACATAATCAAGGACAAGAAGACGGGGATTGCTGAGCCAAATCCTTGGAAGGTGGCGCAGCTCAGGCGTTCTTACGCTTAGAAGCCGAAATATAGTCTCCTTTGTAAACATACAATGTACGGAAACGCCCGCGAGTTTTCAGACGCACTCTTTTCCTCTTGGCGAACCCCAGATTCTTCAGCAAGTTCATATCTTGGCTGGAGATCTTGGATCTCTCCCACTCCAAATCTTCGGTCGCCATTTGGGATTCTGGAGTGCTATGCCTGGTGAGCCGCGTGGTGGCATCAATCAGAACGGAGAAGAACAGCACGAGCGTGGGTGAGCGCAAGGAGCAATGGGAGCAATGGAGGATTTTTGCGGAGGAACAGAGGTGCGGCGCGAGTGGAAGTGTTGATGGAGGAAGACGAAGACCTTAAATACAGGTGCGGTGAAACGACGCACCGTTGGATGAAGAAATTGCGGAGTAGATGGTGTACACGTGGACAAGGGGTAAAAGGTAATTTCATTAAGACGAGAAAACACAGGACCTACAGTGCGTGCGCCAAAGCGGAGGACATGTGTCCCCCACTTGCACGACGTGTCAACTTGATAGGAAATATGGGCCCATGAGACAGAGAGAGCAGTGGTTCTCGCACGTTCCCGATACAGTAATCGTGGCTATCGTCAGCAATGATGTCACCTTGGCAAGAGCAAAACTTTCGACTGTGAATCTTGGTAAAAATGTCGATAGCAGAAGATTATTTCGTGAGGCTTTGATCAAATACAAGTTTTTGCCAAAATGCTCGGGGGCTACTTTGGAAAGATGATGTATCAGGGGATGTGCGCGTAGGAAGGATTTCCATCTCAAAACCGCACACCTCCGGACCGGGACACGGGTGCCGCGTAGCGGAAACCCTTCCCTCCCTGCTTCCCGCTCCATCCCATCCGTCCGGTCCGACACGTGGCACCCGATGGCTCGCACTCCGCATTTCCGTGTCTATCTCTCTCCCCCCGGCTTCCCGCCCCCTCCCATCCCATCCCACCATACGCGAGCAGCAGCAGCAGCCGCCCACCACCACCACAGTCCAAACCCCATCCACACCCCATCTCCCTCTAGCCTCCATCCATGGCCAGGGGAAGGCGTCGCGTCGTCGCCGTCCATGGCGAGGGCAGCGGCGGACGGGGCCGTGGGGGCGCGTTCGTCCCGGGGAGCAATGAGTAAGCCAGGCTGCCGCTACCTCCGATCTGCTGTTTCCCCGTTCCTCTTTCCGGTTCCGCGCCCCGATCCGTCGGACTGGGGGGCCCCTAACGTCTTGGGCTAATCCTTGTCTTTTTTTTTGGGCTTCCAGATGCCCAGCAGAAGCAGTCGATGAAGCGCATGATCGAGTCGTCGGACGTCGACCCCGAGCGCGCCCTCAGTGAGATCCCTGGCCCCCCCTCCCTCACCCCTTCTGAAATGGCACGGCTCTATTTTCGCCACTCTAGCTAGAGTTAAAAAATGTTCAAAATAAAAAAATAGAATTTCAAATTTGAAAATTGCTCAGATTCAAAATTTGCTCACATTCAAAAATTTCTTAACTATGAAATTTGATTGAATTTTAAAAAATGTTAATTTTAAAATTTGTTCAATTTAAAATTTACTTACTTTTAAAATTTGCTCGAAATTCAAATTTATTTAAAAACCGAAAGAAAGAAACAGAAAAAAGAAAAAAAATCAGAAAAAGAAAAAACGGAAGAAACCGCCAGAGCCGAAGAAACAGCAAAGACCCAAAGAAAAACGACCGAACTACTGTAGTAAGGATCTGAAGAAAACTAAGAAAACGGAAAACCGAAGCAGAAAAGTTAACTACAAATCGGAATGAGAAGTTATTAGGGCGGCCCGTTGAAAATTGCCTTGACAATGAACCCAGGCCTTTACACTTCGCGGTTGGATGTACGCTGAAAAGGAAAGAAAAAAAAATAAAGAAGTTAGCGTTGGATATAAGCAAAGAGTCCGTTCCGTTCTGAACTCGAGTTGAGATAGCCAGACAGCCTTCGTCTTCCTCCCCAACCCCCAATCTCCGTGCAACTGCAACCCGGAAGGCGTCGAGATGACGGGCCTCCATGACAAGCGCGCGACCACGGAATCCCGCAGATCCAAGCGCGTTGAGCAGTCCAGGCCCAAGGCGGCGGCGGCGCCACCTCCTCCGGCACGCCGAATCACGCGCGCCGAGCACTCCGTTCCTAATCCTGCCGCTAGGGTTTCGCGATTACCCCAGCTCTCTTACGGCGAGCGGGACTCGGAGGATGCGGCCCCGGCGCCTCCTCCGCCCAAGCGCTGCCTCTCCGTTCCAGCTTACGGCGATGGGAACCCCATGAATGTGACTGTGGCTCCTCCTACGGCTCCCCGAGCCGAGGCTCCGGCCCCTCCACCTCGCAGCGCGTACGCTCTCCGCATCCGCCACGTCCCCGATACCAGCAGCGGCCAAATCCCCAATACCAGCAAGCGCAAACCCTACATGCCCGCTCCAAACACGGAATGGTATCTCTCTTATATCTCCAGGCCTCGTTACTTTATCTTCCCAGTGTGTGCTACAATGCTCTATATTGGATTGATGGTATTGAATTGGTTTATTATTCTGTAAGAAGATACTGTTGACACAACTTGCCACCTTTTGAGTTTCAATCTTTCAAAGGCCCAACGCTTCTATTCCCTTCTGTCAGCTTCTTTTTTAATTGTTTGATGGACATGTGAAATCAATAAATGTGCATGACGATGACACTTATGCTCTTCCAGGGAGGAAGAGGAACTTGAGCTTGATCGACCATGCTCTTCCAGGAATAAAGCTAAGGAACCTGAACCTTGGAAGGCAATATCATGTGCACGTGCGGGTCTGGAACACTACAACAGCATGAATCAGGTTTTGATCTACCTAAACTTGTAAATGGTGCATACTGCCACTTTGTCATTCAGCATCTATATTATCAGATCTGGACGATTTTTCAGATTCACCTTTCTTTACTTTGCTCAAAAGTTAATGTGCTGATATCTGCTGCTGGAAGTGAGTCACATCTGAACAAATTAGATCGTTTTGAATTGTACAGTCCCATTAAGCTCAAGACACAACTTCTTTCTCACATATGTCTGGACATCTTCTAAAATTTCAGCCATGTCTGGACAACTTTAGAATGTTAAAACATCAGAGGAATGCTGCACTGAAATGATATCATAATGATAGCATCGGTGCAGTACAAACAATATTAGGGATATCTTTAGTCTTGCATTGGATGCTGCTGTTGTTGTTAGTAGGACCAAGAATCCAAGATGCAAGTTCCCTTCCAAAATCGTGCTAGATTTAAGCTTATTTGTTGAAAAATTGACATGGCGACAGAACTCACTTGATTAAAAAAACGGTATGATGGGCATGCAAGAAAATCTACCCACAAAGGAGAACGGAATAACTTTTAGGTATACAGATCACGTAGCAGGAATCGCACGGGCTAAATTTGATAGTTCATAATGAGATTCCAAGTTTCTAACTCATATCCTGCTTATTAATTCATGTATGCATCTTTGGACCGCCTTCTTATGTTTGTTAGCTTTGTAGGGGGATGAGCATGAGCTGATTAAAGCAGTGGGGGTCCATTCATTTATCTGGTGTGGTGGGTGGTTACATGCAAATTTCATTGCTAGGCGTGATGTTGCCAATAATGTTCCCAAGTACTCATACTTCTTTGCTGAGCTGGAACTTAATGCATATGGTCTGTCGTGTGCTTCATGCGTTAAACTGGATTCAGGTGTGTTCAATACTGAAGTTTTCACTAGTAGCATTTGTTGATAATTTTTGTGGGGGCTTTATGGTGTTCATATTCATGTCTTTACACTTGCAGTTGAACCAAAGAACCTTGGTAGCTGTGGAGTGTGCCCAGGAAAAATCATGCACCCTGCTGCTGGTGTTTATCATGGTGCGAAGGATTAAAGAACCTGCTGCTGCCGGTGGTCTAGAGATTGCATTTAATTTCTGATGAGTGTTGAGTTGGTATAAGCAGATTGTGAAGAATTGCATTGCACTTTTATGTTCATTCTGTTCCATGTAGCGTTACTGTTAAGGTTTCGTGTAATGTATCGGATTTGCAAGATTAATGCGGTCTTTTTTGTTCGACATAAGGCGCCTTATTAGGAACTAGTTGACTGCCTGTGCATTGCCACGGAGAAACGGTACATCTTAATGTTTTTTCTAACATCTATATCTATCTCCCTCCCTCTTAGATCCTCTATCGACTCTCCAGCAGTTTACATGTACACCACGTTCTTACTTTTGACCAGCAACATATTATTTTGTAACATTTCTTTATCGTGTGCAATTCATGAATCTACATGGTTAAATTCTCCTTTGGTAAACTCATCATGTAAGCTTTGGATTTACTTTGGTTTCGTCATTGGTATCGTGCCATCCTTGTCTTCATTATCTTGCCATGTACCTTCTCCTATCTAAAGGTTTCTTTGATCAGGTGTATGCCACTTCTTACGACCTATTTTCACCAACGACTCTACCCTCAGCTTTGTAGTTATGACGTCACTCCAACGCTTGCATCATCTTACTCTACATCTTTGTCATCAGAAGCACGTTAACATGGGTACACCATATTAGGTACACTACGTTACTGTCCTGGTATGATTCCATGAAGGAATATGCGAAGTCCATGAAGAAAACAACAAGGAGCCAGAGCCCAAAGACTTTTGAAGTGATGTTTTTCTTAAATGAACCCTATGACTTTAAACCAAAGGAGTGCCAACATTTATATCTCCAAGTTATGAGGCGTTCAATTTTCCTTAACCGAAGGTGTGCCAATATTTCGATGATGCAGCTTTAAAATTCTTGATCCTTGATTGCAGTGATCCAGGTCTGACATTAGTGGTTGTGCTCTCAGTAATGCCCTTGCCTGATCAGAGAATGCATTATAGAAGAGAGCATTATCCCAAATGTTCATGCAAAGTATCCTGTAAAAAACAATCAAAGGAATTTAAATTAACAGACTTTTAACTTTTTTTAACCAGATCAAACATTTCTTTCTAAAATAGCTTGGCAGAACAACATGTATATGCATATAGAGTACGTAACCTCAGGTCGATCACAACATGTGCCGATTCTAGTAAAATAGCTGCAATTTTTTGTTTGATCAGAATTGCTGGGTACAGTCTAGCAGATTCATATATGGTCCAGCGATTAGACATGTGCGCCCACCTGCTGTAGTGAAACTACTAGGAAGCAGTGGCGCGGCGGCACGCCGCCGCCGTTACTCTGTTAGAGTTGCTTGTACGTAGAATCTTGGGAAGGCGTAGCCATATTGAAGTGCAAGCTGTATGGACTTACATTTGTCTAGTTGCTTGTTATAACTGAAGAATGTGATACTCTGTGTGGTGGCTGGCGTCCCTCGCTTAATTTTTTGTCTGTTGTATCATGAGAACCAATTGAAAAAATATATTGCCGGCAATCAATCTTGTAATGGCCGGACTCAGTGTAGGCGCTTGCTATAGATGCGCAGCAGTTTTTAACATCACATGAACCTTGTTCTGTTGTTATGAAGATTCAGACAGTTTGCTGATACCTAAGTCGTCTGCTTGGTGTCTTTTCTGAAAAAAAGTTGCGAATACTCATAAGGCTTGCATACATCACTATATTATTAGAAGAAAGAGTGGATACATACATCAGCTCGCCAACAGTGTGACCAGAACCCACGGACATGAGTAGAAGTAGGCAAACATACAGTTAACTGAAAACTCAAGGCCCTACACAGATATCGGTAAATTGTATAAGACCCTAGCACTGCTTATGTGCTCAGTCTAAAATATATGTACTGCAGCATGAGGTTTGATCAGCATGGCAGTGGCCAGGGACCAAGTCTAGTAGGCATTATAAGCAAACCAAGAGAAGTAATTGCCATAGTTATGGAGGTACTTCACATTACATTTGCCTTAGTAGTAGATAGGTGGCTAATATGGCACTTGCTTTAGCAGTAGATAGGTAGATAATATTCCACACTGATGTTGCAGTGGTCTTCGTAGACAAAACACATTCTTTCGAGTAGATTTGCTCAGTCATTAGTTCCTATGGTCACCATAGTCGAAATTCTAGACCTGTCGCAAAGAAAATCCTTTAGATTCTAGATTCAATATCATCTGTTTTGTTAGGATCTATATCATTTAGCTCTAGATAGCTTTTTACTCGCTACTTGATTAAGAATGATGGACCATTTAACTGGGAACAACTCCTTGGATGGTTTTTTCTTCTCATGAGTTGCACTGCAAAGAGTGAATACATATTCAAACATTGATGCAATTGCGTAGTTGATACCAAGGTACACCTCTTTCCGCCTGGTGTATGCAAGAATTTAATATGCTAACCTTATATAAATTTTGTTCAAAATGTGTGGATTCTTTGTCTGAAACACTTGCCGGACTCAACACTTATGAGGCAGCAGAAAGGTAGGCATTTGTTTGCACTGGTGCTTCATTTTCTTTCCCATGATACCTGTCTATGGTTATTTTTTATAATAGCATTAAAGATGGGAATACATGGCCGTTAGTTTGATTTTTCTCTAGGAAAGTTTAGGTGGTTAGGTGAATATATTCTGATCAGTACATGAAAGATAGTCTGTTATCTAAAAAACTTAACCATAATGAGATTGGCAAAGGATCCACAAATTACTTGCCACAATCAGTATTTCCATGAGAAACCCATATATTCCCTCCATCTCAAAAAAAGTTGCTTGTTTTTTTTCTAGCTAGGATGTATCTATAACAAAAATATGTCTAGATATATACGAATCTAGACAAAGTTAAGAAGCTTTTTTTAGAGACGGAGGGAGTATTATTTGCCACATTTGGTATTTCCCTCGGAAGAGACAATTGCTAAATTGGACTAAATCGATTCACAACACTGGTGGGAGTAAGTGAATTGACTGAATACCTAGTAGGAAAATGTGTGTCAAGCAAAACACCTCAGCAGATGACGATGATGCAATCTTCTTCATCTCTGTATTCGCATACACCGGGCGGCGTGCGCGAGGATCTTCCATTGATGGCCTCACCGCGAGACATCTTTAACTGAAGAAGTCTGCATTGCCTATGTAACCTGCACGTAGTTATATGTCTTTAGTAGAGAGGTGCAGATGCGCAAGCAAGGCAATCAGTATGTCAGATCGAAAGGAAACATGCAAATAAGGAGAGAAACCAGGCAAAAACAAAGAATATAAGAACTGAATTAACCTACCAATGACCGTGAAGACCCCTATAGAAAAGAACTGCAAGAAAATTCAGATGACCCAAGCAAAGGTAACCAAACAGAAATTTCCTTCAAAAAGAAGAGATGGCAAACTCAGACGTAAAGTCAAAGTTCCTTCTCATTGATAGATAGTACTTATGCAAGTTGCACAAAAGTAAATATCGACCACTGCCCACAGCTTCACCAATTGCCTGAATGCTTAGTAAGCTAGCGGCGCGGAGAAGATCGAAGCTCGGCGCCCTCCTCTCCCTACCGAGGCGACACAGCTACGGGAACGGTAGGAGCCTGAAATGGCCGGTGATTCCTTTTGGATGGCCTGGGAACCGGCCGTCCTCTGCTTGGTCGCCTGCGCCTGGCGAGGATTAGCTCGCTTGTTTGCTTCCAGTTTCTGCACCTTTCGCCTGCGAGTTGTGCAGGTGGGTGCGTGAGGTTCCTCCTCTTAGTCTTTGTTACTTTTCCCTCCTCTTAGTCTTTGTTACTTTTCCCCTTCTCTTAATCTGCTGTTCCTTGGGATGCAGATTCATGGGTTGCGTCGGCCTTGTTGGTTTGCATTGCCGTCCTGCTGCATATTGTTTTGTTCATTTCTTCCCTCTTTTGTAAAAACTCCGACTTATGTGCTCTAGGTGAGTTTTCAGATTTAGTGTCATAGGTCTGCACTCAAACAATTATGTCTAAAAATATTGCTTTTTCACATAACGTTTTTCGTACCAAAAATATACTGTGTTAAGATGCGACCAGTTACTTCCTTCTTTGTTTGAATACACATTAAAATGATTTTATTTGTTTTGGTTGTAGTTGTATCGTTACATAACTTGATTAGGGCTCTGAGGGTTTTCTTAATGGCATGTGGTTAATCCAAATGAAATGCTTATTTCAGGTAGTTTACTTGAAAATTCAGAGGGAAAAGTCCAGCTTTAATATACACTTTTCCTAGTAAACAGCTAGCTGTTTTGCAATTGGCAAACAGACACTTTTTTGCACCGTCCGACGTCCTCACCAATCTCGGCGCAACTGTGCCTGGCTTGTACTACGTACTCTGTTTTCTGTCGAGGTGTCGTGGGAGTTTCATTTTTAGTCTTTTATTTTTAATTTTTCCATTTAGTCAGTCTGAACACCCACCGCTCTGTCTCTTGTTGGTCATGTGAGGAGGCAGAGGCATGGCGGAGAAGGCTACGGCATGCTCAGCCGGAGTCGGAGGGGGCGGTGGCTGCCACGACGTAGCATCATGCTCGGCCGGTGTAGGAGGGGGCGGGGCTGCTCGAGACGAGGAGAGCACCGACGGGGAGTGATGCGATGCCGTAGACGGCACTAGCGGCGATGGGGAAAGTTGCTGCTCGTGTTCTTCTCCGTCCACCAGGGACGAGGTCGACGATTCGCTGGCTCGGAAGGATGTGCGCCGCCGACGTGATGTGTAATCTCTTCTCTTCCTTTCCCCTATTTTTTCCGTTCTCTAATTGGGGTGGGTGGTGTGTAGCCTACGAGGTTGCCCGAGATTCAGTTCATGAGTTGGTTGGAGCCGCATCTGTAGTTGTTGATGCTTCGTATGTGGAGTAGCGCCGCCTATGTGTGTTGTAGTGCTCGATTAAATTTGGGCGTTTAGGTAGTTTTTCCTGAATATGTCCATTTGTTCTAAAGCTCTCGCTGCAGATGTTTTGGGCATTTGGATGATGTTGATTTGTAGTTGGAGCAACAGGTTGTAGAGATTAAACGCGCATCTTGCACCTTAGCTGAATGCGATGAATGACCCTTAGGCCGGTGTGGCGACTGGGTTATCATCCTGTTTTTTCAGTTGAATAATTTAGTGAGTAATTCAGTTAGAGTTTGGCAATTACCCTGTTGTCATTTCTAGATGTATGGAGGTGTAATGCAATACTTGGTAATGGCCAGAAATACCCCCAGGTCTTTGTAATGACAGAGAATTTTAGTACAACTTAATCTGCAAAGTGACCATTGGGTACAGTTCAGAACTACTACAGGGGCAATCTGAGGATGTCAAACAGTACTCAGACTTGGCTGGCTCTTGTTAAGGTCTTATGGATACAGAACTTCCATTTTCTAATATTGGATGTTCTCAAGTTTTAGTATGTGTTCTCTGCGTATATGGATCAACCCTCCACTTTTTTGTTCTTTGGTGCACATTTTGCGCTGATTAGTTTGATAGAATATAACCCATGTTTGGTCCACTTTGAGTTTGATTTTCGTAGATTGCAGGATTGAATAATTCAGTAGCATAGATGCACATGTTGTGTCTTTTAGGATCTGTATCTTCACTTCATCAGGTCAGGCCATATGTTTTCCAGGCATGTCGTGTTTTTTCTATCCTCATTCAAGTGATGAGTCTGGCTGTGGCCCATCCAATGTTGAAACTTGAAATTGTGAACAAACCAGTGCACGAACAGATGAGGTGGAGAAATCAGTATTGCATCTCCTTCATATGCTACATACATATGTATATCACATATGTTAATATGAAGAAACTTTCTTAAAGCTTCCATTGACCTTTCTATGCATGTTCACTCTGTAAATTGCTAGCTATAAATTTTCTTCAGGGAAGGAAATGTTGAAGACTTTCTCCTTTTGTATTGTCTTCTCCGAATATTGGGGGTAGCAAGCAGTGACTTCCCTGAATTTCCATATATGTTCAGTCTTTCAGCAATAATTTTCATTTCTTCAGCATATCAAAATCTTAGTCCATATTAGTAGCTCAGCTTTTCAATGTTCAATTATTTTATTTGTGAAGTGATGTTTCAGTTTTGTTTGCCTTTAATTTCCATGTAGTCATTTGCCTTCAGTCTTTAGTGTCATTCAGTATCTCATTCTGTCATCTATCTTTCAGTATAGCAGACCACTGTCTCTTCCTTTGTCCTCAGTATCTTCTATCTTTGAGTTCTTAAGTTTCTATTTTATCTTTTAGTCTTGCGTCCCTCAGATTGTTGCTCATTTTATTCTTTAGTATCTCAGTTATTTTAGTGTCTCATTTTATTCTTTAGTCTTTTAGCTCGGGGTTCAGTCTCGCACATTTTCCATGTTGTTCTTCAGTTATTTCAATCTTACTTAGTCATCTTAGTCGGTCCATGTTATTCTTCATTCATTTCAGTGGTATTCTTCAGTTAATTCTTTCTTAGTTAGTCATCTCAGTGTGTCCATGTTAATGTTCAGTCCTCAATTAGTTTCTCACTTAGCCTCTGTTTATTAGTGTTTATTAGTTTTTCAGTCCCTCTATGTTTATTCTATTTATATATTTTCTCATTTTATCTTCCTATGTACGTCTCCCATTATACCAGTCACATATGTTCTTGGAATTTCACTTAGTATCTTAGTTATTTAGTTGGTTTGTTAAATTTTTTGGCTCTGTTTGTTTCTTATGTCTATGAGTTCTTTGTCAGTAATTTCTCGTTGTTTTAAAATTTGGATTAGTCTTTCACTTTTTCATTGACACATTTCTCGACATTTCAAAATTCACTCCTCATTTCTTTGCTTTGAATTTCTTGAGTTGAGTCTTGAGTTCATCATTCATCTCTTTTTCATTTAGTCACCAAGTCTCTTTGTTATTCTTAATCCTCAACATCATTTTGTCACTCCTAAATCATGGTATTTTCATTATTCATCTCCCTCTTTTCATTTCTTTCGCAATACCATCCCCTCTTTGCATTTAGTCTTTAGTTTTCAGTCTATAGGGATCTCAGTCCTTACTTTTTAGAATTTATTCTTTAGTTTAGTTCAGAGTTCAGAAGCTCTTTCTTCTTTTTCTTCTTTTTTTTCGAAAAGGGGCAGCGCCCAGCCTCTTCCTTTTCTTCGGTTTTAGGAGTTCTCTTCATTTTCTTTCTTTTGCTTCTTGAACCATTCAGGCCATGTGAACCAATCTCTTCATGAACACGCGGAATCTCATTGTACTGTGCTCTTCTTGGTGCAAGGGGAGATTTATGCATTTCCTTATTTTTGTCGCACCATCCCTATGTTATTTACGTATTTGTCAGGTATTTTTTTACATCCTGGTGGAGCATAACCTTCATTATATCATTATATGAAAGCAGAGTGCACCATCATTTTTCCAAAGTTTCATACAGGAGTATTTATCATGGCCCTTGTCCATCTACACCAAATAGGTTCTAACCCTCCCTTAGGTATGTAGGGCCAGGTCGATCTTGAAGAACTACTATCATTTTTGAGTGGACATCCACTGTATTGTCGTTAGCAATCAATGTGTCCACTTCTTGTATGATGACAAGTGCATTGGGCCACTCTTGAACCAGTTCACTCGTACCAACATACAAATATGTTTAATGGTAAGCCACCTTTTCTTTTGCATTTTCATTTTTTCACTTTGTTGTATTTTCATGTTTTACCTGATTTCCTTCACTTCATAGCACTTTTCTGCCTGCTCAATGCAGAAAATACAAGTTGCTTCGCAGATCAACATGTAGTGATGAATAATCTAAGAGGGTCATCTCATACTTTTAGTATCTAAGTAATGCATTCCAATTTTATTTCAGCTATGCATTGTTCAGTTATCTTTTTTCTTATGTTTTGGCACTCTCTTTATTGTGCTTCATCAACCAATCTTTCATCCAACTTCAACCTGGCGGTCTCTGCACACAAAACCTCCGATATATCAGAAAAGAAAAGATGAGTGAAGAAGGTTGTCTTTCTTCCTCAGAAGCAAGATCAGAGTACCTACAAGACTTCGTTTAAATGTCGCCGCGATTACACCAGGGATTTTCGCTTGGAGGAAGGAGTGGTTGCATGGGACTGAGTGGTTGGAGTAGGACTTGATCTGTTTTGCTTTGGTGGATAAGGTCGAACATGTGTTCTGGATCTTACACGGGTGCATGTTCTGGTTTTGGGGTTTTTTTTTTGTTTCTGGATTTTTTCGGTGCTAGGCTTAAAAGTCTGTACGTTCTAAAGAAATGAGATTCAACATGGGTTGTACAAAATGTGTCTGTTTCACTGGACTAAAACAGACAGTTTAGACTAACAGTCTTTTCCATGGAGGTTTTTTTAATAGTACACATGTCATTATTTGGTTGGTCAAAAAATGTGTCACATCATATTACTTACATGCGTGGTCTTCCGTGGAATCTCCTTCCAACCAAGAATGAATTTTACTCACATATGGTATATCAGCTGAACGTGATGTCTCCATCTCATAATTTGACATTATAATGGGAATGTACAATTCAATTTGCGAGCATAGTAAATTGATGATACCATCGCTGAGTAATCATGATTATTTGCTTAGTATGGTGGGCTACATTCAAATCATCTAATGTCTCATCCCAATTACTTCGTTCAGTTATCTATAACTCATGATTATTGTAGGCCTGGGTTAGAAGAAGCAAAAGAAGAACATAATTAGCTTGGTGTAGTTTTTTGCTTTCATAGAGAGTCAGTTAGATGAAAGAATGGCAACATATTGCTGTCACTGCTGTAACCTGCATCTCCCACCCTCTCATCCTTGGAAACTATTTTGTTGTACTTCATCCGTTCCTTTCTATAGTGCCTATAGTTTTTTGGCACGGAAATTAGCGTAATAGTATTTTTTACACAAGACACCCTAGCTGAACGATTTGAGATAAACGTAAAATTTGGAAAATCCATATCTTCCTAACTTACCATAACAAATCCCACAAATCTCTCTTATTGATTCTCCATATATGTGCAGCCAAGTTCAATTAAGGAAAGTAAAACATTGCTGCCTAATTTTAAAAAATCGTTGGACCATGCATTAGGAATCTCAATTAATTGTTTCCAATTTTGTATGGATTTTTTCTCATGCATATTGTGTGGGAGCTGAACGGGGAGGGGGTAATTGAAAAAAAGCCAAGGTACAACCTTATATTCTGAAACAAATGCCAAAAATGTATAGGCACTATAGAAAGGAACGGAGGGAGTATTATGAATCCATTCATAACATGTGTTCTATGGTATTTAACGGTCTCTATTTCAAATAACTTAATTCCTAAGTGTTCTCTTGTTTTGTGGTATATACCATCTGATTTTACAGGTGTCTATATGATTTATATTTCGAACCAAGCTGTGTGCAGAAACAATTTGTTGAAAGGAAAGAATCGTATATCATATACCGGTAGGTTATCTGGTAAGTTTTCTTTGGTCCTGTATTGCTGTTGACCAAAATAGTGACATGGCACCTCATTACTCTTGCGAGTGGTAAGTCTAGCCTTAGGCTGAAAATATACTTTGTTTTCTTATCTTTTTTGTCAGGTCTCCATTTTTAATTGAGTAAACTGTATTTCTTTTTTGTGAAGATCAACCCGCCGTGTGCCGCGGAGCGTTATGGAAGATTGTTCTATGTTCAAGAATTGCCATTCATTTACTGACTATATGTTTCCTATTATGGTTACGTCTTGCTGAGTCCACTCAAGATTCAATGGTTCCAGCAGCTTTTAGCTCTTAGGTCAAGTGCAGCAAACTGTTCCCAGCCACTATTTTCGCTCTAAGAGCAATAAAACATAATATGGTTTCGAGGTATCTCTACAGCTCCTTGTTAGAGTTGTATAGTTCCTTTTCTGTTATTCCCCAGTGTATGAGGGGCTTACCTGCACATTGTCACACATGTACATGTACTGGCCTATGGCCCTCTGTGAATACTAGTTGCTCATTCTCAACATGGTATCAGAGCTTTAGGTCTAGCTCTTTGCACGCTGCAACTCCGTGCTCGATCCACGCCGTCGCCGATGATCCTTCCGGCCGCCGCTGCTCCTCTTTCTTCTTTCTTCCCCTTTTTCGTCAAATTTTGAGCTCAAAATCGAGCCAATCCGGCCATCTCCGGTGCTGTTGCCGGCCATCTCCGGTCATCTCCGGCGCCGCCCCGACCCCGGCCATCTCCGGCGCCGCCCCGACCTCTGCCGGCGCCGCCTAGCCCTCTGTCGGCGCCGCCGTGCGCCGCTGTTGGCCGTGCCCCATCTCCGGCGCCGTCCGTGCTTGTGCCGGCCATCTCGCGCCGCACCGCCGCCGGCCGCGCCCGCGCCTCCGGCGCCGCCGCCTCTCTGGGTCTGTCACGGGCACGAGCGATCCCGATCCAGATCGTGATCTGAGCAACAAAAAAAATTGCAGGAAGATGGCTTCATCTTCATCTGGGTATGTCAGTATTCCTCGATGCCCTGTGATTTTTGATGGTACCAATTATGGGGAGTTTACTGCTTTTATGCGCATTCACATGCGTGGCCTTCGGCTGTGGGGTGTTCTTAGGCGGTCTCTTGTCCGCCGCATCCCACTTCCCGTGCCTCCTACTCCACCGTCGTGCCCACAGCCTTGCGAGGATGCTACGCGAGCTGATCGGGACGCAGCCAAGTCTGCGAGCTGCGTGAGGCTTATGATGAGCGGTACTTGCCTATTCCGAGGCTCTTGACTCCTACCGGGATAGCTTGGCTACCTTTACTCGGTGGTGTGATGAGGATGCAGGCTGCCATTGTTCTTTCGAGTGTTCAACCACGCTTGCTTCGAGTTTATGGGCCTCGCTACGTCGAGATGTGGTCTCACATTCGTCGGCTATCCCTCGGGGATTCTCGTACTTATCGTGTTGCGTCGGGAGCATGATCTTCACAGGGTGACTCTGTTGATGAGTTTTACACCCGAGTGCGGCGATCCGGCGCTAGCTTGACTCCCTTCGCGTGTTGTATGTGGTACTTGCCGTGTTGCCGGACGATGCGTTCGATATGGACTTCCGGAGGATCCATGAGTTCCTGTCTCGACTTCGCCCGAGTTTGAGCCTCGTCGTGCTCGGTTGTTTGCTCGAGGCCGTGTTCCTATCTCGAAGGTGGTGACCGTCTTGGGAGACTCGTCTGCGTGGTCTTGGCTGCTGGGACACCTTCTTTCTTCTTGCTCGAGGTCCCCCGCTCCGCCCCGCCGCTTCCTACACCGGTGCCTGCTTAGGGAGCCCACTCTTCTCGCGGTGGGGGTCGCCGCCTCCTCGGTTCACTCTTGTCGGAGGCTGGTCACTTTGAGTCTGACTGCTACCAGGCGGCGTGGTGTGCCTCCTCGTGCTCCACCTCCTGTCACCGGCTTCACTAAGCGGATATAGTGCGACTTCGGCGCCTCCTTGCCTCCTCGGCTCTGCTTCGAGTGCTGCTGCCTCGGCTGTTTCTCTCCACGTCGGTACATCTTCGTGGGTTCTGGATTCTGGCTTCTTTTCACATGTCTCCTGATTCTTCCTCTCTTTCTTCTCTTCGACCTCTTCCTCTTCCCGTTAGTGTTCTTACTGATGGCACTTCTCTCCTGTTGCCGTCGTGGCACTCTTTCTACTTCCTCCTTTTTCGTTCTGATGTTTCTCATGTTCCCGTCTTACCATGAATTTGTTTTCCGCAACTCACTGATTCTGGTTGTCGGGTCATTCTTGATGTTGTTTCTTGTTCTGTTCAGGACACTCACACTCGGGTCCTGGTTGGGGGCCCTGGTGTCGTGACTCCCAGGACTTTGGGAGCTTGACGGCTTCATGTTCCTTCTTCCCACACTCCATCGACCGCTCCATGCGTGCTTGCTGCTTCCACCACCGCATCCTTTCAGCAGTGGCACCACCGTCTTGGTCATCTATGTGGTTCACGCTTATCATCTTTACGTCGAGGTCTTCTGGGCTGTCTCAGGAGATGTCTCGCTTCAGGTTGTCGGGGTTGTAGGCTTGGTAAACGAATCAGTTACCTTATCCTACTAATGAGTCTGTATCTCAGCATCCGTTTGATTTGGTCCATTCGATGTATGGGGTCCGTCCCTTTGCTTCCAAGGGGGCCACCGCTACTATGTTCTTTTTATCGATGACTTCTCTCGCCACACTTGGATTTATTTTATAACTTCTCGCAGTGAGGTTCTCTCGATATATAAGCGCTTTGCTGCCATGGTCCATACTCGTTTTCCACGCGTACGTGTCTTTCGGGCTGATTCTGCCGGTGAGTATATCTCCCACTTTGCGTGGTTTTCTTGACAGGTACTCTTACCCGTTTTCCCCTGGCGCCCATGCCCAAAATGGTGTGGTGAGCGCAAGCATCGCCACCTGCTGAGACACACGTGCGATGATGATCGCTGCCTCTCTTCCTCCTCACGGGCTGAGGCTGTGTCTATTTCCACCTATCTCATCAACCTTCAGCCCTCCACAGCCTTGCAGGGTGGTATTCCTCTTGACCGTCTCACTGGTCGCACTCCTGATTACTCGACCCTTCGTCTTTTTGGTTGCGTTTGCTATGTTCTTCTTGCTCCTCGTGAACGCACCAAGCTGAGTGCTCAATCGGTTGAGTGTGTCTTCCTTGGCTATAGCCCTGAGCACAAAGGATATAAGTGTTGGGATCCTATTGATCGTCGGATGCGCATATCTCGGGATGTCACTTTTGATGAGTCCCTCCTCATCTTCCTTCTTGGTGGATGATATCTCTTTTCTCATGTTTCCCGACTCACCTCCTCATGTGCCTCCGGTCCCTACTCTGCCGAGTCTCTCACCACCTTCTCCTCCTTCACCCGCCAGACCCCCCTCTCCTCCCTCACCACGTCCCCACCTCCACTTCCTCCCATGTCACCTTCCTCCGGTCGTCCCTCCTACCCTTTTCACTACTCCCGTCGTCCCCGTGAGGATGATGCTGCTTCTCGACATGCCCTCTACCTCGATGCGATGCCCTCTCCGTCCGACGACTCACCATCTTCGTGCTCGTCCTCGTCCTCCTCGATCGCTATTCTCCCACTCACTACGGTCTTTCTGCTGTCCTTGAGCCGACCTCTTATCGGGATGCCCTTGTTCATCCCGAATGGCAGCTAGCGATGGCTGAGGAGATTGCTGCTCTTGAGCGTCTGGCACTTGGGATGTTGTCACTCCTCCTTCCTCTTCGTCCCATCACCTGCAAGTGGGTCTACAAGATCAAGACTCGCTCGATGGTTCTCTTGAGCGCTACAAGGCTCGACTTGTCGCTCGCGGCTTTCAGCAGGAGCATGGCCGTGACTATGACGAGACCTTTGCTCCCGTGGCTCACATGACCACTGTTCGTACTCTTCTTGCCGTTGCTTCTGTTCGCCACTGGTCTGTCTCTCAGCTTGATATGCAGAATGCTTTTCTTAACGGTGAGTTAAGTGAGGAGGTATACATGAGAAGAAATGGGCAGCCCAGGGCGCCGTGCCTAATTTCCTAGTGAAGATAGAAATTCATCCCTGACCAAGCAGATTATCAAATGCATAGAAGTGTTAAGCATCAACGATTCTATTTCTGCATTATGTTTATCGTTCACTTAAAGCCCTTGTCTGATTGTATTCTATTGTATTTATTGACTAAGAACAAAGTACATACCATCATTTTCAGCATCAGAAGCTTCTTCGTCACTTTTAGCTGATGCTACTCCACTTTCGTCAGGCAAACTCTCATCCAGTGGCTCCAGGATTGTTGCCACTCGTTTCTTTAAAGTTTGTGTTTCACGCCTAGGATATTTATTTGACCTGCTGATCGGATAACACAAGAACTAGTTCCTTGTTTGTAAGCCTTCGTGAAGGAACTTTTTACAGCTGGTTGAATACCATCCATAGGATTTGGATGACCCTGCAAAACAAAAACATATTCAGCAGCACCATGAGAAGAAATGGTGGCAATCCCAATTATATACAAACAACTTTACTGAACTAAGACATTATCCAGCATGGATGCTTACGGTAAGTTAATTTGAGCACTGAACAGAGTGGTAGTGGTAAGAAATATGAACTGAACAACAATGCACCAAGGGAAATTTAATGAATATGCCCGAGGAACCAATATTTGGCTCTTGGCTGGTTGCCGGACAAGAAAATAAATCCATGGCCCATATATTTTCCTAGCATGTGATACTACGGTCCTTATCATTTCATTGTGGTTCCCAGTGATAAAGCAACAGGTCAAGAAATAAACAACATATTTTTAGTTTTTAATGTTCATTCATTTATATTGATAGTTCCACAAGCAATGTACATAAGTAGCATACATTTACCAGTGAAGAACATGGTTTATGGTGGTTCCAGTGAAGGTACAGACTTTACTATCAATCCATGAAATTAATGAATAGGATTCAGCAGGCTGGTTATGGACTAACACACCACATGAAACGCTGAGTTGTAGTTCTCCTTTCATCCAAAGTATCAATGTCAAATGATATATTCTGTGCAGATAATAACATGAAATGTGCCTCGCTAGTCAAATCAGCAGTCTGACTTATACTTCAAGAGTTCGTCAAGTTTAGTGGCTAGTGCTAATTTATTTCAGCTCAATGACAACCACAAAGATAAAATAGTAATTAATTCTTAGCGAACCTAGAAAAGATAGCTGGGGTTTTCATTATAAATCTCAGTGCATGCAGAGTAACCATGGTGCTGAACGTCGAGTGCATGACAAATATATACACGGAACCATTGCCCACAAGTCGCAATGGTCGCACAGAGGTCTCGCACGCACAATTCACAGTTTCTGACAAACGATCGGTCTGGACTAATGGTCATATGTACCATGTACATCACCATTTTCTCTAATTGGGTAGCCACGTAAAGTTTGTTCAAGCGGACTCAAGGTTGAAAATTCAATGCCCTCTCGAGAGGTGCCTTCCTTACCCGGTGCCTGCAAGTTGGCCAAAAGTACAGTTAATATGAGTTCAAAAAGATGACCAAAAAGGATTATGCAGCACACGGCTAGGAAGTGTTATCTTATGGAAAATATTACACTTTTACAAAAAAAAATTGACTCTAAGCAGTGCATCTTCTAGTTCCATCGTCCCGCCATTCGAAAAGTCAGGTGATTAAAATTAAAAAATCAAGCTTAAGCACAAATATTTGGCAATGGCTTCCAGGTGATGGGCAAAACATAACTGCAGTTTTCCAACCAACCAAAACAAACATACATGGTTCTGTTTTTGAGTTCTTCAATTTGTTATCTTTGCAACAGAGGGTAATACAAGCATTTTATCTACGTAAGAGCAGGACATTAAAATTACACATAATCTGCATACAAGTCAAGCCAGGTACATCAAGTGTAACAACTATTTTTCTCTTTGTCTAACCACTGATGCAAAGTGTCATTGCTAAAGTGGCATCACCCAACTTACGAACAAGCAAGATGCAGACCACAATTTGCACAGAACAGGGAACGTAAAAATGTATCTTTCTACCAATTTGCATCCCCACCCTAGATGCTAAAAGAGGTTTCCCTCATATGTTCAGGTCAAAGGGGCGCTGAAAACATCTGTCCCAGTCGCCTGCATAATTCAGATTAGGAACAGTACCTTCATTTACTATCGAAAGATGACAGTCATTCCCCCATCAAGCACCTTGTTGGGAACGTCTCTGCAGGTGGCCTATGTGCCTGAGCCTTTTGATTCAGCGCTGTGGCCATCTCCAACGGGCTGGCAGGCAGACACCACGGTTGAACACCCAACGACTGCCTGTACCTCCTCCCCCGCTGCTACGGACTTCCGCCAGACGTTCTTTCAAACTACGAACAGAGAACTACCCTGAATCAAAACGACCCGACGGTACACAAATCAAAGAAGGGGAGCCAACAGTCACATGTATACCTTGGCTCCAGATCTCGGAAGAAGCCTCGCTCCAGCGTGGAAGGAACGCCGCTGCAGACGGAATCGCCTTGCCATCTCCGCCGAGCTCTAAGAGGTTGGGGGAATGAAGCTGGCAATAGGATTTTCGTACAGGATGATTCAAGTACATGATGGGCCAGATGTTGAGCTCGCTCCCAGTTCCAGCTACCCCAATTCGTATATACTGTCCGTACGGTTCGTTCCATCCAACACTAGTAGAAAAACGCTCATCTGTACCGGTTCCATAGGGGCATTAGTACCGGTTGAGCAACCGGTACTAATTATCCGGCACTAAAGCCCCCCCCCCCCTTTCGTACCGGTTGCTTACGAACCGGTACTAAAGGTGCCTCCACGTGGGCACGGAGGAACCCGTGGGGCTGAAGACCTTTGGTACCGGTTCGTGTTACGAACCGGTATTAAAGCCTATTTTGTTTAAATTTTTTTTTTCCATTTTTTCTAATTATTTTTCACGGCCTCTTTTTTTTTATTTTTTCAGAATTACTAGTATTTCCGTTAGTCTCTAACTACACTTAATCTCTAGTCAAATTACTTACCCGTAGTCAAACTTCCCGGTCGGTCACCCATCCTCACACTGCACTAGATACTTCTTATCCTAAGTCTTGTGTATGTGATAATAGTATCATATCAATCCTATTAACATGTTGGTCGATGTCACACTTTTTATCGTTTGAATTCCAAATAATTGTTTTAATAAATAAAAATAATGATGTAATAATAATGTTGAATAAATAAATAAAATTAACTTTTTTAATTTTTATTATTTTTAATTATTTTTAAAAAATTTAATATTTTTTGCAAAACCTAAAACTTGAAAAATTGAAAATCTTATAATTTGATAAAAGTAATAGTAATATGTTAGGACTCAAAAAATCTTACAATTAATATTTTAATTTAAAAAAAATATAAAATTTTAAATTTGGAAAAAACTAAAATCTTCCTGCTTTCATATTTTCATTTGGAATTTTGAGAATCTAAAAATTGGCTAACCGGGTAAACCCTGGTGAATTCGGATGTAACTTTTTCCCAGGATTTTTTGATATATTATACGTATTTTTCGACGTCGTATGCAAAAGTTATTGCGGTTTTACCATTTTTCAAAACTTTTTTGCAAAAAAAGTGAAAATTCGAATTTCTTAATTTTTCCTAATAGTAGGTTGCATAACATAGAAGAATGTGAAAACATTTTATTTTTTGAATTTTCTATCATTTTCTTTTCTATTTTACAGTGTCAAAAGGCGATCCACGGGGGGGTGGAGCTGCGTGGGGGAGCAGAAAAACCTTTAGTACCGGTTCGTGACACGAACGTACTAAATCTACATCGGGTTCGTGTCACGACCGGTTTAAATTTTCAGTGACGCAAACCCTTTAGTAGGTTCGTGTCACGAACCGGTATAAAGGTCCTTACGAACCGGTACTAAAGGTTTGAGCAGTGCAACCGGTACTAATACACCCTTTAGTACCGGTTCGTAAGGGAACCGGTATTTATGGCTTAGATGGATGAGAGGTTTTCTACTAGTGCAAGTACTCCATCGTATTGTGAATTTTAACTAAATCATCCATGTTTCATTTATTGCTCCTACATGCTCTCAACACCATCGATGTCTTGTCCTGATAAATGGATCACCCCAGCTGGGGCGCTATTCGTCCGCTCCCGAAGATACTATCACTTCAATAAGTATTTGATATAGGAAAGTGTGAGTGG
The DNA here is from genome assembly GCA_030979885.1 of Lolium multiflorum. Lineage (NCBI taxonomy): Eukaryota > Viridiplantae > Streptophyta > Magnoliopsida > Poales > Poaceae > Lolium > Lolium multiflorum. Next base: position 126,964,198 of record CM061750.1, read on the forward strand.
AATTGTTCTAAAAAAGAATGAATCATTTGAACTACATTGTTTGAGAGTGTCAAAACAAATGTAGGAAATAGTTCTCGAAAAGTAATCTGTTGGCGTTGACAAAAACTCACACCAAATAGTAGTAGAGAACATGAATAACCAAAAGCATAGTTTCATTCTGCAACACATGTCACGAGCTCTACGTTGTACCTGAAGGAAGATTCAAATACAAATTCATTCAGAAACTTAAAAAAGTCTAACAGTCTTCAAAGACCAACATTGCACGACAGAATGGGGCCAACTTCCCAATGAAGACCTTGCCGGTGTACTGGAAGCATACATCCAAGGAACTATTCCTTCTCAAGACATCATTTTACACAAGTACAATCCGTTCAAATAACAGGTAAGTGATAGACGAGAAATATACAGAAGCTGGTATGTTCTACTTCTGTAACAGCAGGTCAAGTCAGGCAAAACAGATTCTTCAAACTTTCAAGTAGGAGGAAGTGCCATGATACAGGACAGGAGTGCTACAAATTAGTTGTTCAGCAGTAAATCTGAAGACAATCCAGCAATACAAATCAGGCCCTGGAATAAGCACCTGGAACAATTTTTGGTGGTTTCATACAATCAGTGTCCCAAGATTATTCAGACACACAGATTTGGTAGTCTCTTGTAGTGGGTACTGACAGTCCATCCTTGCAAAGATAGATAAAAGGATGCAGCTTTCAAAGCAAAGACACAGTCAGAGTACCGACTCAATGGAGTCGGTGCTGGTATCTCTACAAAGTCTAGACCTGTGCTTAATCATGCGGAGTCCGTTGCCCTTGACCTTGTCGCTGCAACTGTCTTTGTCACTGTCACTGCTACTGTCTTTTCCTTTGCCATTGCCATTGCCATTGCCATTGCCAGCCAACACTTCCAAACCAGAAAAAACAACAATTGGACTGCCATCAGTAGCTGTTAGTCCATCCACCGAAGAGGGCCTGCCTCCCATGTCTCGGAAGAAGTTGATGATACAAAACCTACCTGAACCTAAGCTGACAATGTTGGCTGGATTAAACAGATCCGGGAGCCAGTCCCCCGGCAGATGTGGATCCCCCCAAACATAGAGCTTCTTCGGAGCATGCCCTCCCAGGATATGGGAGAGGTCAGAAGCGCAAGGGAGCTGGTGATTACCAGCAGAGGCGCCAAACCAGAGCTTGAGCTCAGGGACGTACTCAGCCTTGCCAGAGAAGGGCATCAGCCAGTCACCAGCCAGGCTCCACTTCTGGCTGACCGTGTCAAAGCAGTATGTGCCAACGCTGGTCAGAGAGACACAGATGACGTTATCCACCACAGCATATGACTGTACCGAGGTATCATCGTCAAGTTGGTGATCGAAGAAGGGCGGCCGCGGGAGGGCGTCGCAGTGCCATGTCTTGTGGTCAGCGAAGTCTTCGTCTTCGCAGTGGCGCCAGATGAGAGCCTCGAACGGAGTGGCATTGCTCGGGTCGAGGGTCGTGTCCATGATGTAGAGGCTGACACCGTCCTGATCCTGCTCGCCTTCAGTTCCAGGACTGGGGACGGAGAGGGCGACGGGGAAGTCCTTGGGCGTATGGAGGGAGGGCGTGCTGATCGAGCAGCGGGCCTCGGTGTCGTACAAGGTGGTGCGTTTCCCGCTGTCGGCGAAGAAGATCTTGGTTCCGGAGAGAGGAAAGGAGTGCAGCCGGTTATTGTAGTCGCCATCGGCCAGAAAGCACGTCGTTGGGCGGACACTGAAGATTGGTTGCGGCCGCCTAATAGTCTCCAGCTGCTTATCTGAGAGAGCTGCCGCATGTTTCTTCTTCTTTTGGTCAAACCAGGGAGACAGAGCATCTGGCGGAACTCTTTTAAGTCTAGGCAGATCTCGCGCCTTTACTGCTGCTTCCTTTGCGGGGTAGAAGAAATTGTCGCTGTTGAGGCGGCGCAGCGAATAGATGCTTTGATAATGGTTCGCCGTCACCAGATTCACGTACCGCCGGAGGCTCATGGTTGAAAAATCCGAGCTTTGCTTCAAAAATCTTCAAATCCACAACGAAAAAGAAGCATTAGATTAAAAACAAAATCGTCACCCGGGTACTAAAAGAAATAGTGGTTGCCTACTTGCCTTTGGATCAAGGTCGATGAAGAGGAACTGCGAGGCGGCACGACAGCGGCAGGCGGGGGCGACGGGCGACGGGCTCAGGGTTTGATCGGGAGTTATCGGAAACCCTATCGCACGCTCAACGCGTGCAGCACTAGCGCACGCACGTTGCGATTCCTATTTACCGCTTATTGCGGGCGCTATCTGGGTCGCCGCACACCCTGCGCGCGTATTGGGGCTGATCTTTCACACCGCGCGCGTATTGGGCCTGATCTTTCCCGCACATTGCTGTTTCCTTTGTGTCACTGGCACTTCGTCTTTTCTACTGTTTCTGCACGGTTCTCTCTCTTTCTTTGTACATTTTGGTTTCGGGTTTTCTACTGTTTCTAAATTTTTCTGGTACGTTTTATTTTTTATTACCTTTCCTTTTTCAGTATGTATATTTTCTATTAGTACGTTTCTTTTTTGCTACTTTCATCTTTATTTCTATTCTATTTCTTCTCTGTTTCTTTTTTATCTTTTCCTGTTTCTTAAATTTTTTGCACTTTTAATACAGTACCACTTTTTGTGCATGAAGGTTTCAAGTATATATTAAAAATATGTTTATGTCAATGAAAATATATTGATACTTCCTCTGTATGAAGATATGTGACTTTGATTTTGTCGATATTTGTATGTACGTAACCGTGATTTAGTGTGTAAATACAGCTGAATATATACAAATTCAAGTCACTTATTTTCAGATGGAAGACATAATTTTTTACTATTCATATTCAAAAAATCATTCAAAAAAAGTAAATTTTCATATCGAAAAATCGTTCAAATAACGATAAATGCTCATATCGGAAAATTTGTTCAAAAAACGTAAATGTCTATATCGAAAAATCGTTCAAACAACATAGTTGTTCGTATCCAAAAATCATTCAAATAACGTATTTGTTCATATCGAAAATATCGATATCGAAAAATCGTTAAAAACGTAAATGTACATATCGAAAAATCGTCCAAACAACGTAAATATACATATTGAAAAATCGTTCAAAAAAGATAAATGTTCATATGAAAAAATCGTTCAAACAATGTAAACGTACATATCAAAAAATCGTTTAAAAAACGTAAATGTTCATATCAGAAAATCGTTCAAACAACGTAAAGGTTCATATCGAAAAATCGTTCAAACAACGAATATGTTCATGTCGAAAAATCGTTCAAAAAACGTAAATGTTCGTATCGAAAAATCGTTCAAAAAACGTAAATGTTCATATCGAAAAATCGTTGAAAAACGTAAATGTTCATATCGAAAAATCGTTCAAACAACGTAAATGTTCATATTGAAAAATCGTTGAAATAAGATGAATGTTCATATCGAATAATCTTTTCAATATCAAAGCATGTTCACGGATTAAAAAAAGATTTGCGGTTCAAAAAGTCTTTCTTCAAAGAGTGTAGAAGACAACGTAGCAAAATCTGTTCAAAATGAGGTAAAGAAATCACCATTTTTTAAAAAATGTTCATATGCTTTTCAAAAAAGTTCATGGCGGTTCGGATTTTCCACATCAATTAAATACATATTTTAAAGTTAATGTAAACTTGAGAACTTGTTCAGATCTACTTAAAATAAAAACATGTAAATATACGAAATCTAAAATAACATGTATTCAGAAAATTATGTATGGGTTCAAAATATATTCATGGTACACAAAATATACAAACTAAAAAAATGAAATTAATGATGTAGCAATCTACACAAACTCTACTAGGGGAACTTAACATAAAAATAGTTAGGCATTGCGATTTTACCTTTCCTTGAAGTCACGTGTTATTTTTGAATTCATATACGGAGTACATGTAGTACAGAGTCCTACCTTTCAGGGTGAAAACCCAAGGTCTGTCCTTAATTGGTTGTGTCTGGCAATGTCCTTGGTGGAGGCATTTGTTTTGAGAGCGGGGACTAGTCTGTAATTCAGGTGTTGTCTTGGCGGTGGTTTTGTTAGGCCCGAGATACTGTAGCGGGACTTTTTTTCTTAGTTTTCTTTTCTTGTTTTTGGCTGTGTGCATCCGTAGTGCCATTAGGGTGGTGCGTTGTTGCAGAGGCTGGGTGTAATTGGTATCTTCTTGATATTAATATATTCCCTTTATCGAAAAAATATACGGAGTACATGTAGTGTCACACGTATTTGTATACTAGATGGACCTTGCGCGCTTTGCTGCGCCCATTTGTTCTGTTAGGGTATCTTCTTTTTGGCCGAGATTTTTCGGTGTACTTTGCCAAGCCATTGTGTTTTTATTGTTGTTATGATGCTCTGTCAATTTGTCAACTTTGGCATTGGGTTTTATTTTCAGTATGAGGGTTTCCTTTGTATATACAAGCCGAAACAAAAATGTAGGTATTTTATTGCTGAAAAAATATAAATCTAGTCAAATAGATTTGAGTCGAAGTTTATAACAAAAGAAACAACACTGGATAACACCTGACATGCTGAATAGCTTTTCAATTATTGTTATTCTGCGCATTATACTAATTTCTAAAACAATAGCTGTAAGGGATCTACCAATTTTCAATTGCTTCCCTTTAAGATGAAGCATTAATGAACACTATATAATGTGCACCAATATACAGAATATCACTGTTCATTGCTCAAAAGTCAAAACTAATATGTTGCCTTTGGTGAAAACACAGAGATGCTTGCAGCACCAAGTCTTAGAGCAACCCCTTCAGCCACATCCCACACTCTATCTTCATTAATAGATGTCATTATCTAGAAAGATTCAGAAAATAAACCAGTGGATCTTGAAACATTTCATGCAACTGTTCGGGCATATAACACATGTGCATAATGCTGTAATTGTGGCAATGCTTAGCTGAAGAAAAGTTGGTGCCAAATATGCAGTCATTTTCTGTCTACCGTGCAGACAGTGAGAGACTTCATCAAGAGAGTAAATAATCTAACCCAACATCCACGTGCAGGAAGTACAAATAAACTGTATTATGATTTTTCTAGCAGTATTCATTTTACTGGTGATGAATCTCCCTTTGACTCAGATTCTAGCAATTGTAGTTGAAACGCACCATCTCTATTTGCTGAAAATGTGTACACCAAACTGGTGATATCCTTTAAAAGCCATTGCTCCTGGTAGCTTGATTGCTCTTGCATGAAGCGATAGTCATAATTTTACAGGGAACATTTTCAGTAGTCCAAGTTAACTTTTTGAGTCTAGATTTTCAGGAGCCATGCATTGTGAGATCAATCGATGTATCTTTGTCAGCAGCTATAAAAACCAGCCTCTACCTGAGGGAAAGCCAATACACATAGGTGATTAAAATGCTTACCACCGCATCTAAGGCAGCACATAATCACCTGATGGTGATGCAAGCCGCATTATTTCACAATTTACGTTGGAACAAGTATATGTGCTACCTTCTTCCAAGGCTCAACAACTACATTGATCAAAACATCGATTTACTTCGGTAATCCACTCAATGGAGTGATCAACTCCAACCTGAATAATTATCCTTAATGGTTCTTGGTATATATGCTTCCCCTAAAACATCACAGAAAATAAGCAATAGAAACTAATATAATGATCTAATGTATCGGATCGTACTAAAGATTGCATGAAAATATTTAATTACGCAAACAAACTGAAACAAACCTATTCCTCTATACCGGTAAAGCTGAAGAAACTTGAGCGCACACACGTACATATCTATAGGATTGAAGTCAAGATTAGTTAATTACCTCAAGTGTTTTTCTAATTGCAGTACTAAGGGATCTTTCTAGAGATGGCTTCTCAGATAACTGAGAAATCTTTCAGGCCCTATTTACCTTCAGTAATAACACCTATGTAGTGATATGTTCCACAGCAATTACACATCAGTTTGTGTCCTAATTCTAGTCCAACACACAAAATTTGCACCACAAAACTGTCAGGTGATTAATTTACCACCGAGATCATTTTTAACCTGGCACTATACAGTCTTAATTTGTACAAAATCTTCTCTAACAGTACCTAGAAGCTGCAAAACAAATTACTATATTTAGGTCTGCCTTTTTTCGAAATGGGGGAAATATCACCCCAGCTTCTGCATCCAAAGGATGCACACGGCTTTTTTATTAGATTATTCACAACACCTTACAAGAGCAACTGAAAACATCTCGAATTAGCTCAACACATCTTCGGACATCATGATTTTGTGGCCTCAGTCAAACTATAAACTGTAAACATAACAAAATAAGGGATGATAGGAGAGAGATAGCATGCTCACAAATCTGATCTTCTCTTTGCCCACATCGCCACTAACGAGGCGTCAACTCCCATGTCCTGGAGCTTGGTAAGCTCCCCCGATGCTGCCTTCACCGCAAAGGAACTTGGTAAGCTCCTCCTATGAATTATCTATATTGGTGAAGTCAGAGCTAAACTGATGAAATACAACTCGGTGAATTAAAATCTGACTGCAACATCAAGAAAATTAAATCAAGGAATCCCATATCTGCATAGCTAGCGATATTGTCAAAGCAAAGGAAATTTACTTTTTTTAGAATTGTATACATCATAGTTGGAATGAAATTTGCACGGCCCAGAGACCTTCTAGCTTCAATGATAGAACAAATAAATAAAGGAAAAGTAAATGTTTGGTAATTTATAGCAGAACAAACAATCCTCGCGGAACAATAAACATTAACCTGGAAAGTTGTCACACCCCTCTATGGGTCAGGCTAGTTTTTTTTTGCGAAAGTATGGGTCAGGCTAGTTGTTGTAGAAAAACAAGTTGTACGGAGTATTATGCATGGATTAATTAGAGAGCTAAACTCACGGAACAATATACATTAACCTGGAAAGGAGAAAGCGGGAGGCCAGCGGTGCGTGCCTGTTGCCGAACTGGATCGAGTTGCCGCCAACGCCGGCGAAGGCATTGTGCAGGCGGCCTGCATGGCAGCGGTTGGGCGGGCGGCGGAGTAACATCGCTCGCACGGATACGGGGATATGCCTCCTCGTGGATCAGGGGCTCCGACGGCAGCAATCTTGGGCAGAGATCAGTAGATCAGCCGGCGGCGCAGAGGGGAGCCGCAACCAAACCCGCTATCAAGGGGGCGCAACGGCGGCTGGACGTTGAGGGAGGAGGAACAGGAGCACCGCTGAGTGAGGAGAAACATCCGCCAGAACAAACAACACAGGGGAAGACCGACCTCGCGGTCAAAAGGCAGGAGCCAACCGACCCACACCAGCGCACCGGCATAAACACACCGCCACACTACAGGTAACAGGCTGACAAGTAGACCCAACTCCGTCACGGTGAACCAGAAACATGGGTCGAACCGATCGGTAGACAACCACGAAAGATAGCTTTGTAGTAGGACCAGTGAAAGCGACCTGCCGAGCGATCACAGGAGCGCCAAACACAGGGAGCTTAAAGCTCTTCTAAGATACGGGGATACGCCTCCTCGTGGATCAGGGGCTCCGACGGCAGCAATCTTGGGCAGAGATCAGTAGATCAGCCGGCGGCGCAGAGGGGAGCCGCAACCAAACCCGCTATCAAGGGGGCGCAGCGGCGGCTGGACGTTGAGGGAGGAGGAACAGGAGCACCGCTGAGTGAGGAGAAACATCCGCCAGAACAAACAGCACAGGGGAAGACCGACCTCGCGGTCAAAAGGCAGGAGCCAACCGACCCACACCAGCGCACCGGCATAAACACACCGCCACACTACAGGTAACAGGCTGACAAGTAGACCCAACTCCGTCGCGGTGAACCAGAAACACGGGTCGAACCGATCGGTAGACAACCACGAAAGATAGCTTTGTAGTAGGAAACCACGAAAGATAGCTTTGTAGTAGGACCAGTGAAAGCGACCTGCCGAGCGATCACAGCAGCGCCAAACACAGGGAGCTTAGAGCTCTTCTAAGATACGGGGATACGCCTCCTCGTGGATCAGGGGCTCCGACGGCAGCAATCTTGGGCAAAGATCAGTAGATCAGCCGGCGGCGCAGAGGGGAGCCGCAACCAAACCCGCTATCAAGGGGGCGCAGCGGCGGCTGGACGTTGAGGGAGGAGGAACAGGAGCACCGCTGAGTGAGGAGAAACATCCGCCAGAACAAACAGCACAGGGGAAGACCGACCTCGCGGTCAAAAGGCAGGAGCCAACCGACCCACACTAGCGCACCGGCATAAACACACCGCCACACTGCAGGTAACAGGCTGATAAGTAGACCCAACTCCGTCGCGGTGAACCAGAAACACGGGTCGAACCGATCGGTAGACAACCACGAAAGATAGCTTTGTAGTAGGACCAATGAAAGCGACCTGCCGAGCGATCACAGCAGCGCCAAACACAGGGAGCTTAGAGCTCTTCTAAGATGAGCTGATCCATCGATCAGTTTTTGGAGTGCGCGAGATAGTAGAAAAAGTAAAAGGGAAAAAACGTCACACGGTGGAGGCATGAGAAGCGAGCGAATTTTCGGGCAGGCCCATCAAAGCGAACCGTTCAAGCGGCGATTCCTGCTCGCGCCGCTTAAAGCGCCACGAACGTGCCCTTGTTTGGATACGGAGTATGTATTAAACTGATTCTCCGTAAACTCAGTTAACGGACTAACTACCTAAAACCTTGTTTGGCTGGAGCGATAAAAGTGCGGATTAGGAAAACTTAGTTTCCATAAAACTAGGAAAAGGAGTTGTGGCAAAAACGACTATTTCACGTTTTTGTGAAAACGCGTTTTCAGGGCTTGAACGACTATGCATAATAGATATCTTTTTTTTTTGAGATCGCATAATAGATATCTTAGTAAATTAGTTTTAGCCTTTTAAGATCCATACATATTTTTTCATAAACTAATTCTCAACAAAACAGTCCGTAAAACTGGTTTTCCTAAAAATCAGCCCAAAACTTGTTTTCCAAAAACTGGCCGCTAACACCCAGCATCCAAACAACCACTCAGGCTCTACGTGAAACTAAAGCCCAATCTCTCTAGCAAATCAAACACTTCCCCTATATGTCGTGGTCATTGTTTGTCTATTTATGACGAACATGATTAATCTAGATTTCAGAGAAGATGAGCTCGTGAGTCCCTCGCTGCACCGACTTGTAATGCCTTAGACTTGTAATGATTTTGTGCACCACCTCTATGTAAATTAAACTTGGTGCATGCTCCATCCCGACATTGTAGAAGTAAATCCTGGACGATTGCACCTAGACTTGCAACATAAGTAATACTAAGATTTGAAAACAAATGAAAAGATAAAGCCTAACATAAAAAAATAACTAATAAATTATGTAAAACATTGTAGTAATATCTCTAGGAAATAATATAACCGTGTACATGGACCACAGCAGATGTCCCTGAGAGCTAGGAAATTCCATGAACCAGATCATATCTTGTGTCTACTCTTCGTAGAGCGCTGGATCAACACCGATCAGTTACCTTGTGGACCGCTCTGATCAGTCTGTGTATAAACATAGTACCTTTGTACAAAGGGAACAATGAAAAAGAGACACCCATCGTTAACTGTCCGGGCCAACTCCCTCTCTCTCATTCTCTCCTTTCTCTTCCCCAAAGCAGCTCGTACTCGAGCGCCGCACATCAGCGCAGATGACATGTCGCTTCTGCCGCTTTCGTTAACCCCTTCTCTAAGTGTTCAGACGAAATTTGTTCACCATGCTAGAAGGGATCAAACATACCAGTTCGCTCTGTAATTCATCCAATGTGTGCACCCAATTCTTCCTCTGAAATCATCCTGTCATCTGCTAGTTCCACCAAATTTGCCCGCCGTACAATATTACATGATCTCCCAGTGGATTGTATAAAACCGCCTCGTCGAGATCTCCTCCTTCCCATATTTTCACATCATCTCATGCCCTGTAGCAACTTCGGCCATCTGTTGCCGTCGTATCGATCTCCTCCACCCCCGATTTTGCTCCGTCTCCACCGGTTCTTCGATGTCTTTATGTAATCCTAAAGCTTGAGAAGTCCTGACCGAGCACCCCCGCGTCCCCGACCTTCGTCCCCCGTCTGTGTGTTGACTAAGGCGCCGCCCACGCGACTCCTCCGGCCAACCCAAACTCGCCATCTTCATCCTGTTAAGAGCATCTCCAGTCGCGTCCCCCAAAGCAATTTGGGACGGGTCGGACAAAAAAAAGCGTTCTAGCCGCGTTCCCAAAGCCCATTTTTGTCGGGCGCGCCCGATACGGTGTCCGGCGCCCCGTCCCCGTCCTACAGGGGACGCTCCGGGGACGCCGGACACAACGAAAAGCGAGGCGGGGAGTGGCAGGGCCGACCCGTCAGCGGCACAATAAATTTTAACCTAACCGTCGCCTACCTCGCGATGGAAGTTATTGGCGTGCAGCGACGGTGCAGTTCCCACAGAGGCGCAGCGACGCGTCCCGTCGCGCCTAGCTCAGCGTGTCGGCGTTAATGAGCGCCACCGCTCCTCCGCCTCCCTCCGGTCTATAAAAGGGTCGCCTCTCATCGTCCCTCCCACACACAAACCCTAGCGCCTCTCTCCCAAACCCTAGCCGCCACCATCTCAACAAGAATCGACGCTATGTCTGGAAGAGGCGGAGGCCGACCTCGCGGCCGTGGTCGTGGTCGTGGCCGCGGCAGAGCTGAACGCTCGCCGTCGCCTCCCACGCTGTCGTCTTTATCGTCGGAGATGGACGTGGAGCCGGACGTGCTGTTCGAGTTCGTCCTCGTCCTCGTCCTCAAGGGCGACCTGCACGGCATTCAGAGGCTGCCGGACTCCTTCGCCGAGTACGTCGGTGCCGTACGCACGCGCACGATGCATCTGCGGGAGGCTTCGTGCGGCTATCGATGATGGGCGCGGCAAGATGTACTTCAACATCGGCTGGGAGAAGTTCGCGCGCCACCACAGCCTCGAAGCCGGCTTCATCCTCCTGTTCTCCTATTTCGGCAACAGGGACATGAGCATCAAGGTCTTCGACGAGAGGCGCTGCCACCGGGACTACCACAACGACAGGGACTACCACGGCGACAACACCGACGAGGAGGACGACTGAGTGTTGTTTCTTCGCAGCGAATATGTGCACAGAGGTTTTTGGCTGTTCTTCCTCGCAAGAACCAACAAGGGCACCGTCACCAGCTGGATTTTCCAGTTTCGGTGACTGGGTGTGCCCTCGAGTGTTCTTTCTTGGCAGCGAACACACGAAACCTCCGAAGACCGGCGTAGTTAGGTTTAGTTTTTGCAATATTATATATTTGTGTCCACCACGGTTCCAAATATGTATTAGTTTGTGGAAGCCATGTTCCTAACTATGTCTTCGTGTAAACCACGTTCCCATTTATGTATTAGTTTGTGGAAATTGAAATAAAAATGTCAAAAAAAAGTATTTTAAATTTTTGGGGGGCGCGTTTGGGGGACGCGGCTGGGAAGCGACGTCCCCCAAACGTGGCACGAACAAAACACGTCCCCCAAACGCTCGATCCGGCGCGGTTTGGGGGACGCGACTGGAGATGCTCTAAGCCGCTGATTCTTATGCCCCACTCGCCGGTCCGTGCCATCCCCCAATATGATGGCCTTGGTGACCCGCAACATCGAAAGCAACCACTTCAGAGCATGTCTAACACGTCCCGTATATTTTCGCCCCTAAAAACGCGAGTAGAGGACCCTGTATTCACTTTACGCCGGCCGGAAACTCGGACGAGCTAGCAGAACCTGTAAACTCACCCTGTAAAATGGAATATTCCCAGAATATGCCAAATCGAAAAAAATATCTCCCCTTCCATCTTCCTCCTCTAGCCAACTGCTGGCCTGGCCACCGTGCTCCCCGCCCCGGCCATGGCTGCGCCGCCCCGGACCCGGTCGGCCGCCCTCGCCTCGCCCCGCCCTAGCCCGGCCGCCTGCCCGGCGGCCCCGCCCGCTGGCCTGCTCGCGCCGGCCGGCGGCGCTCGCCCGCTATGCTCGCGCCCCGGCTGTACTCGCGCCACCCGGCCGGCTCGCCCGCCTCGGCCGGCCGGCCGCCCCGCCCGCGCAAGCCGGAATTTAGCCGGATTTCAGCCCGCCAAGAGTGGGGGGTTGGCCCTGTATTTGGCCTCCCACCCCGCACAAGTAGGGGTCGAAGACCCGCCCCGTAATCGAAACCAGTAAAAATCGAAGCGGGGGCATTTTTACGGGGTCTGCTAGACGGCCGGGTAGAGCTCAAACCCGTATTTTAGCGGTTATTATACGGGTTTGGGTGTTTTAAGGGGTCTGTTAGACATGCTCTCAGGCAACCCGCGGCCGGAGGAACCGTTGCTCCGCATCAACGAACCCAATCCTGATATCCAGGGGCCACCTTCTCGGCTCATGTACTAGAAACTCGGCGAGGTGCCCGTAGTCGTCGTCGCCCCCTAGTCCTGCGAGGCCGCACATGAGATCACCCAGATCAGGACCTCAGCCTCGAAACCCACCCGTGGAGCCCAGCGTGCACGTCCGTGTCGATCCAGTTGTCCCTCAAGTACCCGGCGTTCCACAGAGGCTCACCGTGCCCGGCGCCGGCGACTTCGTCGGTGTCACATCCCGGAACTTTCTAAATTTCGGAATGTAAAATAAAAATAAATTTAATGCTTGATTGATTGAACGTGATTGAATTTTCACAAAGAATTAAAAAATTTGTGGTTATTAAAAAGGTATTTTCAAAAAATGGTGTTTTCAAGAACCTTTGTTCTCAAAGTATTTTCAAATCAAACATATTTTGATTTTTTTGAAATTTTATTTTCAAATAAAAATAGTGCAAAAGTGATCAATTTTTGACTAAGAATTACATTAGTTTTATTTCAAATTTTCCGAATTTGTTTGGATTAAATCTGAATCGGTTTAGAAGTTCAAATCAATTTCTAAAAAAAAAACGCTGGAGAAATAAAAGACCCAAGTGCTCAAACGAATCAAAGAGGCCCAAGCCAGCCTAACTCCTCTATTTGTTTTTCTTTCCTTTACATTTTTCTTGGGCCTTATTTCTTTCTGGCCCATATGTCAACGGAAAGAACCAGCCACGGAGCTTCTTCGTCCTCGATGAGGAACAGAAGCTCGCCTCTCCTTTTCTCATCAATTCTATGGACGTTTTAACTCACCGTCAACACAAAAAATTCTCCAAATTCAACGGAGATTTCATTCAGGAAATTACTTCTCCCCTTTATGGTCTTTATGGGCCCAACCAAACCGACGCCCTGAATGCCGCCCGTCGGCATACACTTCCCGATCTCTCTCCTCAGAGCATGTCAATGCGAACCAAAAGGAGCACCGTGCGTCCATAGTTATTCTCCACCACTTTCATTCACAAAACTTTTCGAGAGACCCTCCGTACAGCTCGCACCAACCATGCCAACATTAGCCACAAACTCGAGTTCATCGCAAGATCCCGTCTCCCTCGGTCACCATCTCGTGGATTCGTCGCACCAGGAGACTTCACTCGTCAAGGCCTACCTCCAGGACATGATCAGATGTGTTTGTGTCGCAGTTGGCCGCGACGTCACCGGAGTTCATTAGAATGGTACGTCGCGTACGTTCATCTTTTGCTCCATTCCTTTTTCGATTATGAATCGTCGCCTACCTCTAAAACATGGTGGTGCATCGTTTCGTCGCCATTGTCCATGTCGCCTGCCGCCGCTCGCGTCGCTCCAGTTGACGGCGGCCTCCTCTCGAAGAAACGATTGGTCGCTGCCGAGGATCGGTACGAATTTCCGGAGGCGATCCGCACTTTGGCGACACGTCCGCACTTTCCGAAGACAGCCGGATAAACGTCGACGTGCAACGTCCTCTTCACTGTTGCACGCTCGGTCACTGTAAGTCGCCAATATTTTCTACCCATTTGATCTAGCACGTACAATACCCAGTCGTTTGATTTTAATCCACATAAACAGCTCGAACAGTGTACATACGTTCACGATACATGAACGCGTATGGTGAGACAAATCGATCGATCGTATCATACTGCCACCATTCTTCTTTAATCAATAGCTGTATCGGTACCATCGTATCATGCCCTGCCTTATGTCCTTTTTTTTTCTTCACGCGAGCTGTACTCTGACGGTCTGACCGACCAATCGATCAGTTCGTGCTAGCTCATAACTCATGTTAAACTTCAAAATTCCAAATCTGTAGATTTAGAGCTCCGTTTTAGATGTTAGTTTTTGCGTTGATTTTGTAATACAATTCTCTACAACTTTCGTGTAGAAAGTTTTTTCATCCGAGAAACTTTTTCTGACAACTTTTCATACAACATCAAATTTTAACCGCGACATGTTTAATCTTATAAAAATTATAGAAAAATAATTACACATCTAAAATTGGTAAGTAATATACCGCTGGACTCATAAAAATGTTTAGAACGCAAATATGATTTTAAATCTGACTTTCGAGTAAGGTTCAAATATTCAAATTTGAATATGTCAATTTGAGTATTTTGACATAACTCAACTTCTATAAACCCAAATCAAGTGATTCTTTTTGTAAATGGATCATATTGATGCTCTCTGCCACTTACACAAACACCAAACTTAGTTCAACCCTTTTCTATTCAAATTCAAACATGAAGATTTGAGTATTTTTGTTATAGATGCATTTCCTTAATTATTTTAAACAAGGTTCATTTCTGCAAAAGTGAATCCTTTAGTCAAACCCATCTATCAAAATCTCTTAGACACAATCATCATATATCCAAATGATTTTATCCTAGTTCATATTATTCAAATAACAACTGAGTTATTTGAGTGAAGTGTGACATGTCCTATTTTAGACTTTCACCTTGCTCCGGTGAGGTCAAGAAACTCTACTACATATCCGATGTGTTAAACCCTTGTTATCCATTAGAATCCGTGAACCAAATCCCGACACCTATCATGCGTATTCAACCTCATGCCCACTTAATATTGTTGGCTTATATTGAACTATTCAATATAAAAATGAGTTAATTGAGTAATTCAATATATCACAAATCTATACCCAAGCCTATGTGTAATTTATACTATTTTTGAATAACTGTTGTCACACTTATTCAATAATATTGTTGTTGCATTGTTTGTCACTTACGTGATTCAATTCACATAAGCCGTTTCAAAATCTTTTCATGCTTTTTGTAAAGCATAAAGATTCTTCAATTATATCTTAGATAATCCATCCCTCTAATCATGTGACTTGCCATCCAAACTCTCACCGCCATACATTGCAAGCCAAACCTCATGCCACACCTTAGAACCATAGAGCGATTTTCGATTGTTGTCTTGTTTGATTATGTTTTCGTTGTTGAATGGTGTGCTTATGTTGTGCCATACTTTATCTTATAGTTTGTGTGAAGAGCGACGTGTTTTGTTGAGAGAAGTGAACGATTTTCAATTACCAAAAAGGTAAGTGACATTCAAATCCTACTTATTTCATATATGCATTAGTGTTTTCAATTAGTATGCATGGTAGAGTTTTTGTTTTCAAAAGTAAAGTATATGTGCTATGCTTAGATCCTAGTAGTGTGTAGCCACCCATTAAACACAACCTGCTAGGATTGTCAGAAGTGATTTATAAATAATGCCAATGCTTTGTTTCACTTGTTGGTTAAAGTGTTGTTTAAAAATTTGAAAGTTAATAACCTTAATGAAACACCTGGGTGGAATTGGAGTGTCTTGGTTTATGTTGAGTGGCTACTCGGGGCTACATACCTGGCGGATTTAACCATGGTATGTGGTGGTGACCCGAGGGTTAGTACACTTGTGGTTTGCCACCCAAGAACAAAGAGATTGCTATGTCTTCCGTGTTTAGTGTACTTCCAGTGCAGCCTTATGATATTATGGGCTCTGTCTTGATTGAGTAAGATGCGAGGGTTCAACTTGTTGCAAGACATTGGCTGGTAGCAGAATTTTAGGTGGGAACGAGTCTTGCATGTATGGTTGCTCTCTCCTTCTGAAAGGTCTCGTCTCATTCTTCTCTCTGGGTAGAATGGGTCGTAAGGTGAAAGTGCATAACCTCTGTAGAGTTAAAAACTAAGATCTTAGCCGTGTCCCCGGTTATGGACAACTTGAGTCTCTAGACAAGGATGTACGGAATAATCTCATCACCTTTTCTGAATGATTAAAACTTGTGTAGAAACAATCTCAGGACTGGATTCTCTCAGGGCTACATATATGGTGGATTTAACCATAGTATGTGGTGGTGACCTGAGGATTATCATAGTTGAGTGACCCAGGGCTACATACCTGGCGGATTTAACCATGGTATGTGATGGTGACCTGAGGTTTATACTAGTTGAGTGGCCCCAGGGCTACATACCTGGAGGATTTAACCATGGTATGTGGTGGTGACCTGAAAGTCATCTCAACTTGGTGCTCATGGTGGATTTAACCATGTGCCCCCTTTTTGTAAAACTTTTTCAAGATTACAAAATGTTTTGTTTTGAAAAACATAGGATAAAATTGGCTTTATGTAAATTAGCCCAAGACTCCACCAACCAAATATCATATAGATAGTCATTTCACAACTGCCACCAAATAAGTGTCATTTGCCAGTACATCATTGTACTGACCTCCATTCGTGGGGCTGCATATTTAAACGTGCAGGATTTTTTTGAGGAGAAGTTCTTGGTAGGATCTCGAGTCTACATTCCAACATGACTGCCTGTGGCACATGAAGATGATGAAGGCTCATTGATGACTTACATTCCGTTGTGTTGGTTCTTAACGTTTTGTTGAGCTAGTCCATGTGACTATGCAACTTGTAAGCTTTTACTTTACCCTCTGAATCAACGATGTAGTAAATTGATACTATTGCAATGATTACTATATTTTATAATGTGTGTGCTATCAATGATCCCCGGAAATAGCACTATACAAATATAGCTTTATTAAAAGATAGGGTGCTACAGTCGGTTTCCACATGCAGATCCACAATGGCGGAGTAGATCACTCGACGAACGAAGGAAACGTATTCAATCCAGTTTATATACATGCAAAGTGTACGAAGGCCGATGTCCTTTCAGGTTTTTTTACGTACGCTTTCCCGACCCATAGTAGGGCATCAGATCGCGACGGTGCCGCCGCCCGCTGCCATGCTTTCCCGGCCGCCAGTTCCGATCCGACGACGGCTACCTCGCTTGTCGGGCTAACGGTGAGGTGGTCGCTGGAGTACACAGGGTTCGTCCACGTGCGCGCGCTTGACCTCCGAGTAGACGGAGGTTCTTCTCTCTCACGAGAGCTCAACCTCGTCCCGTCGACTTTGTTTCTGTCTGTTGTTGTCGCGGGTCGCCACGGTGGTTCTTGTTCGATTTCTGTTTAGCTTGGGTTGATTTGTTGCCGGGCAGTCGATCCTTCCGTTATTTGAAGACTCAGCGAAGGTAAAAAAGAAGGGAACGAATCGGGTTTAGACCCGTCTCCTCTTGGAACATATACGAGCACGAACAATGGAAAGGAAACCAGCACGTATACCAGAGAGACTTTTTTTTTGTACGGACGGAAACTTTTTGACGTACCAAACTTTAGTTCGGTTTTTTTTAAGGAAAATGAGTATAATCCTTCGGAGGCTGCGTGGCTTCCAGCCTCCGGTTTCCATCACGCGTGCACCGTACGTGGAGACAGCGGCGTGGGTTGGGCCCCACCCAAGAGCATCTCACCACAACCACACATTTATCTCCCGTTCTTTATCCTCAAGCACAATTTCCTCCCCCACCTGATCCTCCAAGCCAAACTAGCGCCGCTTTCTTTTCGCCGGCACCACGCCGCCGCCTCTCTGCTCTGTGTGTCCTCCATTTCCTCCCTCGGCGAGGTTGCTCGGTGTGGGGAGCATCTCCTTGTCGCCCAATGGAGAGGAAATCCATGGATTCACTCCACCTGCGAGGATGTTGGCCGAGTACCTCTGTTACGGCTGCCATGGTCGACGGCGCTGGGACGAGCGGCGGTGTTCCCAACCGCAGTCATCGTTGCTGCAGAGCTACAGGTAACGAGTGGTGGTGCTGCAAGCGCCGGCCGGCGGAGCTGCAATCTCCTACCAGCAGAGCTGCCAACGTGTACGGGCCTAGCTGCAACCAGCGGCGGAGGTGCTGCAAGCGCCGGCCGACGGAGCTGCAATCAGCCGGCGGCGGAGCTTCAATCGCCTATCGGCAGAGCTACCATCGTCTGCTGGCGGAGCTGCAACCAGCGGCAGAGCTGCTGCAATCATTTGCCGGCGGAGCTACAAGCAGGGCGGCGGCGCTGCAATCGCCTGCCGGTGGCGGCGACGCTGCAATTGCGTGGCGGTGGAGCTCCAACCAGCGACGGAGGTGCTGCAATCGTCTGTCGGCGAAGCTGCAATTTCCTTCGTCGGAGCTACAAGCAGCGGGTGGCGGCGCTGCAATTGCCTCGCGTGCGGCGCCGGTGCTGCAATTGCCTGGCGGTGGAGCTCCAAGCAGCGAGCGGCGGTGCTGCTGTTCAGCGACGACCATGCTGATTTTCCTTGTGGCGTGCGTGTGGGGGCGCTGATGCTGCCATGGAATGCTTTGTTGCTGGGAGCGGGGCGGCGCTGCTTCAAGCCGGAGTAGCGAACTCGACCACGGCGGACCAGGCTACTGCAGGCGGGGTGGCTCCACTGGCTCTCGGCGGAGTTTCTGGGAGGAGAGCCAAGCGGGATAATGGCGCTTTCCGGTTTCAGATCATTGGGATTTTTCTCAACGACACGTGTCAAAAGCTAGACCCGGAGGTTTGGGCGTTCCGATCCTCCGGAGAATCCTCAGCGTGACCTTTTTTTAAGGGACGAAACCAGCACGTATACTCTTTTTTTGTACGGGCGGAAGCTTTTTGACGTACCAAACTTTAGTTTGGTTTTTTGTCGGACGAAAATTTGTTCCGAGTTGAGCTACCAACACCACCGATCCGTAATTTATTAGTAGAGATATCTGAATAAATGGCCATGCGTTTCTGCTATAAAAAAACTAGCGCACGCACGTACGTACAATTTCGTTAATGGCCCGCTCTAAACGTGGCCGAGATAACAAGTAGCATTTCTTTCTTTTTCTATAATTTTCAGTTTCTAAATCCGAACGGACACCTAATGGTAGTAACATCACACACCTCAAGACATTTTAGTGACATGGTATGATAATAAATAAATAAAAAAGAGTGAGGTTATAACTAGCTATTTTATTGTCGTCGTGGTGAACAAAGAAATGACATGGGTATGCTTAAGTTGGAGCCGATGGACACCGGGGGATCCGGGGAGGGAAGATAAACTAACTAGCACACACGGGACACAACGATCTACCCAGGTTCAGGACCCTCATGAGAAGGTTAAACCCCTACTACTGCATGTCTGATGTATATATCTCGAGATGGAATCCCTACTACAATGGTGCTCATTGAGATGTATAGCGAGAGGAGGAATAAGCATCGTGGCATTATGCGTACGAGGGGGATGAGGTAATGATCGTTCCTTTGCAAAGGAGACCATGCACCCTCTTATACAGTGGGGGGCATGTTACATGTCAGAAAGTACTTGTCTCTGCAGCTGCGCTGACCACTCACTAGTAGAGAAACCCCCCTTTAGTACCGGTTTCAAAGGGCCTTTAGTACCGGTTTTGGAACCGGTACTAATTATTCGGTACTAAAGGTCTCCCACCTTTAGTACCGTTTCCTTACGAACCGGTACTAAAGGTGCCTCCACGTGGGCATGGAGGAACCCGTGGGGCTGGAGACCTTTCGTACCGGTTCGTAACACGAACCGGCATTAAAGCCTATTTTGTTTAATTTTTTTATCCATTTTTTCTAATTATTTTTCACACCCTTTTTTTTCACTCCCTCTTTTTTTTATTTTTTTCAGAATTACTAGTATTTCCATTAGTCTCTAACTATACTTAATCTCTAGTCAAATTACTTACACGTGGTCAAACTTCCCGGTCGGTCACCCATCCTCACACTGCTCCCGCACTAGCACGCTTAACTTCCAAGTTCCATCTCATTCCACTTCCAAGTGCTTCGAGCGCATGTATGTGATAGTAGTATCATATCAATCTTATTAACATGTTGGTCGATGTCACACTTTTTATCGTTTAAATTCCAAATAATTCTTTTAATAAATAAAAGTAATGATGTAATAATAATGTTGAATAAATAAAATTAACTTTTTAACTTTTATTATTTTTAATTATTTTTTAAAATTTTAATATTTTTTGCAAAACCTAAAACTTGAAAAATTGAAAATCTTATAATTTGATAAAAGTAATAGTAATATGTTAGGACTCAAAAAATCTTATAATTATTATTTTAATTTAAAAAAATTTAAAATATAAAAAATTCTAAATTTCTAGAAAAAAATTAAAATCTTCCTGCTTTCATATTTTCATTTGGAATTTTGAGAATCTAAAAATTGGCTAACCGGGTAAACCCCGGTGAATTCGGATGTAACTTTTTCGATTTTTTTGATATATTATACGTTTTTTCCGACGTCGTATGCAAAAGTTAATGCGGTTTTACCATTTTTCAAACTTTTTTTGCAAAAATGTCAAAATTCGAATTTCTTAATTTCACCGAATAGTAGATTGCATAACATATGAGAATCTAAAAACATTTTATTTTTTTGAATTTTCTATCATTTTCATTTGTATTTTACAGAGCAAAAAAAGGCGATCCACGGGGGGGGGGGGGGGTGGAGGTGCGTGGGAAGCCGAAAAACCTTTAGTACCGGTTCGTGACACGAACCGGTACTAAAGGTCTAGTACCGGTTCGTAAGGGATCCGGTATTTATGGCTTAGATGGATGAGAGGTTTTCTACTAGTGACTGTAGCATACGTACAGGGCGTTAGCGGCATGATGAGCCATACGACGTTTGGAATGTAGTGACGTGCTCTGTCATGATGATGAAATCTTCCTTGATTGTAGTGATGGAACTTGAGCGCTGACTTTGGGGACTGGTATATGATCGTTGGCCCTATGCTGGATCCCTATGTCGGCTCCCTCCAAGTATGTCGGTTCTTCGCTCCCAACATCCCTTCTGTGATTCAAGTTATCCAGGTTAGGGTAAGTCGGTTTTGGTATGCTGCCATAGGTAAGCCGATTTTCCTATGCCGGCTACCCCTAACCCGGTCAATCTCCAATTCAGTCAACTGCAATTTATCTGCAAACAAGATTGTCCGACTTACCTCAGTAAGCTGGCATTGTAGGGATAACTTGGCTATCAAGCCATACCCTTAGCCTACCGGGGGTCATCCCCCGATATTAGTCCCCGAGACTGGTGTGGTCCTGCAGTGCCAGCTAGAAGGACCGCAGCAGGTTCCCCCACCAAACTCCATTTTTTTCACGAAGAACAGAGTTGGTTATCTCGGTTTCATTTTATACGTGGGAAATCACTTGCCAACTTATATCTGCAACTCCTTTTGCCCAAGTAAACACCTTATCTCGGTTTCAATGTCACTTCTTCTTTGATACCAGTGCTGTTGCCATCCTTTGCAACTTAGCAGTTTGACCTTCATCCGAGTTATAGGTCTCAACCACGTGTCATCACTCTGCCAAGGAATTTAGCGATTTTGACAAAAATAACTCTTTTTGAAAGAAAAGCGCAGACAGACCCTCTGGGCAAACTATTTCACTCATCTAACCATTTTGTGTGGCGCCCCTCCCATCAGCGCCACACCGTGACCCATCCGACGTGGCGTGGTCGACGCGGACCAGCCGACGTGGCAGGACGTGTGGCGCCCTTCACATCGGCGCCACACGTTGAAACTGTGGCGCCGCTCGGAAGGGCGCCACACATCCATTTATGTGTGGCGCCCGCGCCCGCCCCAGCCCGACCCTCTTCTTTCTCCCCTCTTCTCCACGCGCCCGCCCCACTCCGAACCGCCGCCGCCGGCCTCCTCTCCTCCACGCCCCCACCAAATCCTCCACTCATTTGACAGATCTGGCCGTCCAAATCGATCCCCATCCGTTCCTCAAGGTATTCCCCTTCGTTGCTCTTCGATTCATCCAAGATTTGCTCCGATTTAATTCGATTTATACATGGAACCTAGATTGGAAATTTTGGTTGTTAGAATGTAGATATGAAATTTGTTGGAACCCTAGATTTATGTGTTGAAATCCATAGCATCATGTATGTGTGGAACCAACCCTAGATTTATGTGTTGAAATCCAACTTTGAATTATGTATGTGTGGAACCCTATGTATGTATGTGTTGAAATGGCTATGTATGTATGTGTTGAAATGGCTTTTTGGCTTAGCAAATGCATTCGAATGTGTTACATATGCCTAGTATTTGCGTAGGAATAACTCATATTTGTTAGGAATGGCTCATAATATGGTGTATTTATGTAAACATGTAGGATGGTGTATCTCATAGATCATGAGTATGACAAGGATCACCGGGCTTTTCATATGACGAAGAAGAGAAGGGTTCTTCACCCCTTGAAGATTTGTTACCACATCACAGTAGATATTGTTGGAGATATGCCCAAGAGGCAATAATAAAGTGGTTATTATAATATCTTTGTGTTTATGATAAATGTTTGCATACCATGCTATAATTGTATTAACCGAAACATTGATACATGTGTGTTATGTAAACAACAAGGAGTCCCTAGTAAGCCTCTTGTATAACTAGCTTGTTGATTAATGGATGATCATGGTTTCGTGATCATGAACATTGGATGTTATTAGTAACAAGGTTATGCCATTAGTTGAATGATATAATGGACACACACCCAAATAAGCGTAGCATAAGATCAAGTCATTAAGTTCAATTTGCTATAAGCTTTCGATACATAGTTGCCTAAGTCCTTCGACCATGAGATCATGTAAATCACTTACACCGGAAGGTTACTTTGATTACATCAAACGCCATTGCGTAAATGGGTGGTTATAAAGATGGGATTAAGTATTTGGAAAGTGTGAGTTGAGGCATATGGATCAATAGTGGGATTTGTCCATCGATGACGGATAGATATACTCTGGACCCTCTCGGTGGAATGTCGTCGATTAGCTTGCAAGCATGTGATTGGATCACAAGAGATGACATACCACGGTACGAGTAAAGAGTACTTGTCGGTAACGAGGTTGAACAAGGTATGGAGATACCGATGATCAAACCTCGGACAAGTAAAGTATCGCGTGACAAAGGGAATCGACATCGTATATAAATGGTTCAATCGATCACTAAGTTATCGTTGAATATGTGGGAGCCATTATGGATCTCCAGATCCCGCTATTGGTTATTGCTCGGAGAGGAGTCTCGACCATGTCTGTGACGCGCTTAAGGTTCGATGTCGCATAAGTAGATTCGAATATGAGATGGAGTCCGAAGTTTTTCGGAGTCCGGATGGGATTGGGACATCACGAGGAGGTCCGGAATGGTCCGGAGAATAAGATTCATATATGGGAAGTTATTTTCCGGGGTTCGGTTTCGGTGTTTTGACCGGAGCTTCTAGAATGTTCTAGAAGGGTCACCAGTGGGCCCACCACCCCGGGAGGGACCACATAGGCGCCACATGGCATGGTGGGTCCTGCCCACTATGACATGTGGGCCTAGGCCGCCCCCCCTTGGAGATAAGATCTATCTCTAGTTTAAATGGTTTAAATCTAGAGATAGAATCTATCTCTAAAAATTAAAAGGTTTAATTTAGAGATAAAGGGGAACACTTGGGGGAGGTGTTTTCCCCCCCTTCATGCGCCGACCAAAGGGAGGGTGGGCCCTAGGGGAAACCCTAGGCCGACCCCTCCACCTATATAAAGAGGGGAGGGGGTGGCCGGCCAAAGCCCCCCTTCATCCAACCCTAGCCGCCCCCTCTCTTCCTCCTCCATACGCTCAGGCTTAGGCGAAGCCTGCAGTATTTCTTCTCCACCACCACCACCACGCCGTCGTGCTGCTGGGATTCCGTGGAGATCTACCACACTCCACTGCCCGCTCGGGGAGAGGACGGGTTTCATCGACACCGTACGCGCGACCGAGTACGGAAGTGCTGCCGGATTGCAGCACCGACGTCTACACCAACAACGAGATCTAATCTCGTAGGCTTTGGAATCTTCGAGGGTTAGTCTTACACTCATCTCGTTGCTCCGATCTCATAGATTAGATCTTGGCTTTTCTTAGATCTTGGATTTATTCGTCTTTGCGGTAGGAAAATTTTTGTTTTCTATGCAACGAACCCATCGATCGAGCCGTGTCTATGCATAGATCTGTTGCACGAGTAGAACACAATGGTTTTGTGGGCGTTGATGCTTTTGTTGCTTTAGTTAGTGTACTTTGCATCTTGCGGGATGGTGGGATGAAGCGGCCCGGGCTAACTTTACATGACCGCGTCTCACAAGAATTGCTCCACGCTTGACATGCAACTTGTATTGCATAAGTGGCTTTGCGAGTGTCTGTCTCTCCCACCATAGTGAAGATTCCAATTTGCACTTTCTATTGACAACACTAGTATCACCGTTGTGGTTCATGTGCGTAGGTAGATTGGATCTTACTCGAAAACCCTAAACCATGTAAAATATGCAAACCAAATTAGAGGCGTCTAACTTGTTTTTGCAGGGTTTGGTGGTTGTCTTTGATTTTTGTTAAAGACCTGCGTGTCTATTCATCATGTAATATCTTTATTTCAAAGTAGTTGTTATAGTAGCTATAAGTGATGGACAACCATGAAGCGGCGCCACTGACCTTGATGCCATGTTGGTGATGATGAAGATCATGTCCGTGCTTTGGAGATGGAGATCAAACACAAGAAGAAAGGCCATATCATATCACACATTATGAATTGCATGTGATGTTAATCCTTTATGCATCTTATTTTGCTTAGATCGCGACGGTAGCATTATAAGATGATCCCTCTCACTAAATATCAAGATAATAAAGTGTTCATCCTTAGTATGCACCTTTGCTAAGACTTGTCGTTTCGAAGCATCTCGTGATGATTGGGTGTGATAGACTCTACATGTGCATACAACGGGTGCAAGCTAGATTTGCACACGCGGATACTAAGGTTGCCTTGACGAGCCTAGCATGTACATACATGGTCTCGGAACACGGGATACCAAAAGGTAGAGCATGAGTCATATGAATGATATGATGAACACTTTGAGTGTTCGCCTTTGAAGTTACATCTTTTCTCGTGAAGATCGGACTTGGTGTAGTGGATTTGGTTCGTGTAATCACTAAGACAATGCGAGGGATGTTGTTTTGAGTGGGAGTTCACCTAGTTAATTTAAGAATTAAAATTGAACTCATTTTATCATAAACTTAGTCTAAACTCTTTGCAAATATGTTGTAGATCATGGCGCCCCTCCATCAATTTTAACCGGCCAGTTCCTAGAGAAAGAAAAGCTTAAGAGCAATGGTAGACTCTTCACCGACTGGTTCCGTCATGTGAGGATTTTCCTCACTGGTGGAAGCCTGCAATATGTGCTCGATGCACCACTAGGTCCCCCACCTGCTCCTGTAGTATCCGAGGACGTAAAGAATGTTTATGAGACTCGGGTGACTCGGTACTCCGAAGTTCAGTGTGCCATCCTGTGCAGCCTAGAGGCAGAGCTCCAAAAGAGTTTTGAGCACCTCGGAGGAGGGATCCTCACGAGGGGGAGAAGAAGTAGGGGCCATAGGGCGGAGTGTCCTCGGGACGGTAGTACGCGAGTTACCCGCCGGAACACACGGAGACGGGGCCTGCTGCTTGTCTGGTATTATATGGGCGCTTTCGCGTTGTTACAATGAGTTGCGGTCCTGCCTCTAGGGCTCCCGGGATCCGGCTTATAAAGGCGCACGGATCTAGGGTTTACATGGAGAGTCCTAGCCGGAATACAAGTTGCCTAACTACGGTACAATATCTTGCCGTGTACGTCAAGGATCCGCCTTCCATCTAAGCCGACTGGATCCGGATACTTTATGGGCCTCCACGGATCCGGCCTTCTTCGTAGGTCGGTTGAGATCCGGCTCCTTGCTCCTGGGCTGGACTTCATCCTTCACGATCAACAGCAACTGGGCCGCCCGATGGGACACATGCCACCATCACCGTCTGTGGGCCACCCGGGCTTGCCAGATCCAGGCCATGTCGTTGATATACCCATAAAGTATACCCACAACAGTAGCCCCCGAAGTTCTCCGAGATTCATCATTCCTCCGACTTCAATCAGCTCGGATCCGAAGAGAATCTTGAAGAGCTTCCAAACTTTACTCGTTTCCGACGTCATCTTCTCGGAAATCATCTGTTCTTCAGTAACGGCAATGTAGCGGATTTTCCACCTTTCCCGCGCACAACTTCCTCTTTTCCCGCACTAAATTTCGGAGATGCGAATTGATGGCGTGTAACTCACACGTTCGTTGGGAACCCCAAGAGGAAGGTATGATGCGCACAGTAGCAAGTTTTCCCTCAGAAAGAAACCAAGGTTTAATCGAACCAGTAGGAGCCAAGAAGCACGTTGAAGGTTGATGGTCGCGAAATGAGATGCGGCGCAACACCGGGGATTCCGGCGCAACTAGGAACTGCACAACACAACCAAGTACTTTGTCCCAACGAAACAGTGAGGTTGTCAATCTCACCGGCTTGCGTAACAAAGGATTAAACGTATCGAGTGGAAGATGTTTGCAAAGAAAACAGTAAAACAAGTAGATTGTATGCTATGTAAAGAATAGGACCGGGGTCCACAGTTCACTAGAGGTGTCTCTCCCATAAGATAAAAGCATGTTGGGTGAACAAATTACAGTCGGGCAATTGACAAATAGAGAAAGGCATAACAATGCATATACATGACATGGTAAATATAGTGAGATTTAATTGGGCATTACGACAAAGAACATAGACCGCCATCCAACGCATCTATGCCTAAAAAGTCCACCTTCAGTTTATCGTCCGAACCCCTCCAGTATTAAGTTGCAAAGCAACAGACAATTGCATTAAGTATGGTGCGTAATGTAATCAACAACTACATCCTTAGACATAGCATCAATGTTTTATCCCTAGTGGCAACAGCATCCACAACCTTAGAACTTTCTGTCACTGTCCCAGATTCAATGGAGGCATGAACCCACTATCGAGCATAAATACTCCCTCTTGGAGTTAAGAGTAAAACTTGGCCAGAGCCTCTACTAATAACGGAGAGCATGCAAGATCATAAACAACACATGAACAATAGATTGATAATCACCATAATCATAGTACTCTCTATCCATCGGATCCCGACAAACACAACATATAGAATTACATATAGATGATCTTGATCATGTTAGGCAGCTCACAAGATCCAACAATGAAGCACAACAAGGAGAAGACGACCATCTAGATACTGCTATGGACCCATGGTCCAGGGGTACTCACTCATCACTCCGGAGGCGACCATGGCGGTGTAGAGTCCTCCAGGAGATGAATCCCCTCTCAGAGAGGGTGCCTCCGAATCCCCCGAGATGGGATTCGCGGCGGCGCGTCTCAAGGTTTTCCGTATCGTGGCTCTCGGTGGGGGTTTCGCGACGGAGCTTTAAGTAGGCGGAGGGTCAACGCGGGGGCCACACGAGGGGCCCAGGGGATAGGGCCGCGCGGCCGGGGCCTGGGCCGCGCCGGCCACCTAGCTGCCTCGTGGCCCCACTTCGTTAGGACTTCGGTCTTCTGGAAGCTTCGTGCAAAAATAGGACCCCGAAAGTTTCGTCCAATTCCGAGAATATTTCTTTACTAGGATTTCTGAAACCAAAAACAGCGAAAACACAACGGCTCTTCGGCATCTTGTTAATAGGTTAGTTCCAGAAAATGCATAAATATGACATATAATGTGCATAAAACATGTAGGTATCATCAATAAAGTAGCATGGAACATAAGAAATTATCGATACGTTGGAGACGTATCACGAATCTCTAGCCGGAAATTTCGGGAGTGCACAGTTAAGTTACCTCCACGTTGTTTTACCGCTTTTAACCTAAGACACGTGTCAAGCATCCAACGGCGAGACCGTTCAGTTTCCACCGTTGGATCCGAAACACGAATCTCCGCGCGAGGTCTATAAATATCCCTCACGCGCGGAAACTTCCCATTCTTTCACCACATCCTTCTCTTCATCTTCTTCCTCGCGTCGCGCCGCCCGCCAGATCTGAACTCCGGCGACTCCACGCACGGAGAGCTTCACCCGCCGACGTTCCCAGGCCTCCCTCGACCTGAGATTCGCGTGTTTGATCGTGATTTTGCCTCCGCCACCGATTCGTGGTCTCTAGAGGCTCAACGCCGCAAGTCCGGTCACCTCAACCTCGCCGGCGTCCCGAAGAACCACTGATACGTCCATTTTGCATCACTATTTTATATCATAATTTGCTGTTATTCATTGATATATTTCATATTTAGAGATGATACTTATGTTATTTCATCTATTTTGCACGTTTATGATCATTGGAGAATTATTCACCGGAGTCAGGATTCTGCTGGAAAAAGCACCGTCAAGACACCATATTTCGGAAGATCAACAATTGACGGAAATTATACGGAAAATCCTATTTTTCCAGATGATGAAGGGAGCCAAAAGGAGGAGCCGAGGGGCCACCATGGGCCCCCCCATAGGGCGCGGGCCGGGCCTGGCTGCGCCGCCTTGTGGGGAGGGGGCCCACAGCCCTCTCGGCCTCTCCTTCGCGTACTTCTTCGTCCCGAAAACCTAAGCCCCGGGGAGTGATGGAGATTTGAGAGCGCCTCGCGGGGCGGAAAAACACCAGAGAGAAAGAGCTCTCCGGGCAGGAATCCGGGAAATTCCCCCCCGGAAATCGACATCGCCATCGTCATCGAGCTGGACATCATCTCCATCATCATCACCATCATCTCCATCATCTACACCGCCATCTCCACCGCTGCATCTCGTCACCGCTGTAACGATTTGGGTTGGATCTTGATTGTTTGATAGGGAAACTCTCCGGTGTTGATTACTACTTGTTATTGATGCTATTGAGTGAAACCATTGAGCCAAGGTTTATGTTCAGATTGTTATTCATCATCATATCACCACTGATCATGTTCCATATGATGTCTCGTGAGTAGTTCGTTTAGTTCTTGAGGACATGGGTGAAGTCTAAATGTTAGTAGTGAATTATCGTTGAGTAGTATTCAATGTTATGATATTTAAGTTGTGGTGTTACTCTTCTAGTGGTGTCATGTGAACGTCGACTACATGATACTTCACCTTTATGGGCCTAGGGGAGTGCATCTTGTATTCGTTTGCTAATTGTGGGGTTGCCGGAGTGACAGCAACCTAAACCCCCGTTAATATCGGTGCGGGAGGGATAGTAGGATCTCGAGTTTAAGGTGTGGTTAGATTTATCTTAATTACTTTCTTGTATTTGTGGATGCTTGCAAGAGGTATAATCACAAGTATGTATTAGTCCTAGGAATGGCGGTGCATTAGCATAGGTTCACCCACACAACACTTATCAAAACAATGAAGATTAATCAGCATGTATGAAGAAAGCACTAGACTAAAATCCCCGTGTGTCCTCAAGTACGTTTGGTCAGTATAAGTAAACAAACGGCTTGTCCTTTGTGCTAAAAAGGATTGGGCCACTCGCTGCAATTATTTCTCTCGCATTTTATTTACTTGTACTTTATTTATCTGCTATATCAAAACCTCGAATACTTGTCTGTGAGCATTTACAGTGAATCCTTCATCGAAACTGCTTGTCAACACGCTCCTCGTTGGGTTCGACACTCTTATTTATCGAAAGTACTACGATACACCCCCTATACTTGTGGGTCATCAAGACTATTTTCCGCGCCGTTGAAGTGCTATTGGTAAGTGGAATTGGTAAGGAAACTTTTGTACGTGCTGATTTTGTTTCTGCTTGCTGCTATAAGTCATTATGGAGAGATCCTCCTTGAATTTCTATTTGGGAAATCTACTACTACTGCAACAGTAGTGGATGAGGCGCCAGGTGAGGAAGTAATACCATATAAGATACCTATGAAAATTATTGAAAGTGTTGTGGATAACCGCTATGAAGGGGATGGAACTGTTCATCCTGGAGATCATTTACTGTTTTTGCATGAATTATGCGGGTTATTCAAATGTGCAGGTATTTCAATGGATGAAGTTAGGAAGAAATTATTTGTTATGTCTGCTCTGGTAAAGCGGCGCATTGGTATAAACTGAAGGATGGGCGTTCTCTTGATTGGAAGGATATTGTGCCTCTATTTTACTCTAAATTCTATCCTCCAAGTGAAATTCACAAAGACCGCAACCGTATATATAATTTCTAGCCTCATGATGGAGAGAGTATTGCCCAAGCATGGGGGAGATTGAAGTCTTTAATGCTCAAATGCCCCATTCATGAGCTTCTGGTAATATTATTATTGATAATTTCTATGCAAGACTGTCTTTTCAAGATAAAACCTTGCTGGATACTTCTTGTTCTGGATCATTCACGTGCAATAAAGAAGAGTTTAAATGGGATCTTCTTGATCGAATCCAAGAAAATACTGAAGGATGGGAGAACGACAAAGGTAGAGTGTCATGTATAAATTATAATTATGAATGCATTGAAACTTTTATGGATACTGATGAATATCGTAATATAAGTGCTACATATGGTCTTGACTCTCAAGTTGTTGCAAATATTTATAAAGCCTTTGCCTCTCATTTTGAATTGCCTAGGAAGAATTTTGATAAGTATCATGAACCTTATAAAGATAAAACTGATTCACCTAAAGGTAAATGTATTGAAATTAAAACTGTTGATCATGTTCTTCCTGAGGCTTATATTGAAAAAACTCCTTTCCCTGCTAAAATGAAGGAGTATTCTATTATAACTAGTGTAGTTAATAAAAGTGCAAAGAAACCCATAGAACCTGAAGAACAAATAAAAGTTGAACCTGCAATAGTTAAAGATCTTGTGACTGAAAATGTGGAAGATGGTCATATTATTTTTTGTGAAGATGCTTCTAATATTGTTTCGCATCCTAATAAGTCTATGAAAGCCAGTGTTCCTGTGCTCTCTGTTCGAATTGGTGATCATTGCTATTATGGTTTATGCGACATTGGTGCAAGTATTAGTGCCATTCCTTATGAGCTCTACACGGAAATTATGCATGAAATTGGTTCTTATGAACTTGAAGATATTGATGTGGTTATTCGGCTAGCTAATAGAGAAACTATCTCTCCCATTGGTATTGTTCGAGATGTTGAAGTTCTATGTGGTAAGATTAAATATCCCGCTGACTTTTTGGTACTTGGTTCTGCTGCTAGTAAGTTTTGTCCTATTATTTTTGGTAGACCTTTTCTAAATACATGTGGAGCTATTATAGATTGCAAGAAAGAAAAATTGTTACTAAATTTGCTGGTGAATCTTATGAGTTTAACTTCTCTAAATTTGCCAAAACTCCTTATGAAGCTGATTTACCTAATGATGATTTTAGAGTTGAACAGTGTGCATCTATTGCTCTTGCTCCTAGTAATCCTTTGCAGCAACATTTGGAGAATAGTGAGTGAAGTTTTTAGGGAAGAAAGGGATGAGCTTGATGAAATTTTCCTTCGTCAACCTATTCTTAAACATGACTTACCGGTTGAAGATTTAGGCGTAACACCACCACCAAAGGAAGATCCTGTATTTGATTTGAAACCATTACCGATAATCTTAAGTATGCTTATATTGATGATAAGAAAACATATCCTGTTATTATTAGTGCTAAGCTTTCAGATATCGAGGAAGAAAGGTTATTGGAAATATTGAAGAAACACCGAGGAGCTATTGGCTATACTCTTGATGATTTGAAGGGATTTCTCCCGCTATTTGCCAACATGCTATTAATATAGAAGATGGTGCAAAACCTGTTGTTGAACATCAGCGTCGTCTAATTCCCAAGATGAAGGATGTGGTAAGAAATGAGGTATTAAAACTTCTTGAAGCAGTATTATATATCCTATTGCTGATAGTAGATGGGTTAGTCCTGTACATTGTGTTCCTAAGAAAGGAGGTATAATGTTGTGCCCAATGATAATGATGAGCTTATTCCTCAAAGAGTAGTTGTAGGGTATAGAATGTGCATTGATTTTCGAAAAGTTAATAAAGTTACTAAGAAAGATCATTATCCTTTACCTTTTATTGATCAAATGTTAGAAAGGTTGTCTAAAAATACTCATTTTTGTTTTCTTGATGGATATTCTGGGTTTTCACAAATTGCTGTTAGAGCTAAAGATCAAGAGAAAACCACTTTCACTTGTCCCTATGGAAGTTATGCTTATAGGCGTATGCCTTTTGGTTTATGTAATGCTCCTGCTACTTTTCAAAGATGCATGTCTGCTATTTTTCATGGCTTTTGTGAAAAGATTGTTGAGGTATTCATGGATGATTTTTGTCTATGGGAATTCTTTTGATAATTGCTTGCGAAACCTTGATAAAGTTTTGCAGAGATGTGAAGAAACTAACCTTGTTCTTAATTGGGAGAAATGCCACTTTATGGTTAATGAAGGAATAGTATTGGGACATAAAATTTCTGAAAGAGGTATTGAAGTTGATAGAGCTAAAGTTGAAGAAATTGAGAAGATGCCCTATCCTAGGGATGTTAAAGGTATTCGTAGTATTCTTGGTCATGCTGGTTTTTATAGGAGGTTTATTAAAGATTTCTCTAAATTTCAAAGCCTCTTACTAATCTTCTTCAAAAATATGTACCTTTCGTTTTTGATGATTGTAAGGAAGCCTTTGAAACTCTAAAGAAAGCCTTAACAACTGCTCCTATAGTTGAACCTTCTGATTGGAATTTACCTTTTGAAATTATGTGTGATGCTAGTGATTTTGTGTAGGTGCTGTCCTTGGACAGCGAGTAGATAAAAAATTGAATGTTATTCATTATGCTAGTAAAACCCTAGATGCTGCTCAAAGAAATTATGCTACAACTGAGAAAGAGTTATTAGCCGTAGTTTTTGCATGTGACAAGTTTAGACCCTATATTGTTGATTCAAAAGTCACAATTCATACTGATCATGCTGCAATTAGGTACCTTATGGAAAAGAAAGATGCTAAGCCAAGGCTTATTAGATGGGTTCTTCTTTTGCAAGAATTTGATTTACATATTGTAGATAGGAAAGGTGCTGATAATCCTGTTGCCGATAATTTGTCTAGATTGGAAAATATTACTTATGATCCTTCCTGTTAATGATAGTTTTCCAAATGAACAATTGGATGCAATAAAGGTGAGCTCGCGAGAGAGCCCTTGGTATGTTGATTATGCTAACTTTATTGTTTCAAGTACTTGCCTCCAACCTTTTCAGCTCAGCAAAGGAGGAAATTCTTTTATGATTTGAGGCATTATTTTTGGGATGACCCACACTTATATAAAGAAGGAGTGGATGGTATTATGCGAAGATGTGTCCCAGAATATGAACAACAAGAGATATTGAGTAAATGCCATGGTAGTGTTTATGGAGGACATCACGCCGGAGATAGAACCGCACAAAAGGTTCTACAATCAGGTTTTTAGTGGCCAACACTTTTCAAGGATGCAAGGAAGTTTATCTTATCTTGTGATGAATGTCAAAGAGTTGGTAATATCTCTAGACGCAATGAAATGCCTATGAATTATACTCTTGTTATTGAACCATTTGATTGTTGGGGATTCGACTTCATGGGTCCTTTCCCTTCTTCAGAAGGTAACACTCATATACTTGTCGCTGTTGATTATGTTACTAAATGGGTAGAAGCTATACCTACAAAGAGTGTTGATGGTGAGACTTCTATAAAAATGCTTGTAGATGTTATATTTCCTAGATTTGGAGTACCTAGATATATTATGACTGATGGAGGTTCTCATTTTATTCATGGAGGTTTTAGAAAAACTCTTGCCAAATATGGTATTAATCATAGAATTGCTTCAGCTTATCATCCTCAAACTAGTGGGCAAGTAGAATTATCAAATGGAGAAATTAAAGCTATTTTGGGAAAGATGTTAATAAATCTAGAAAGAATTGGGCTAGTAAGTTAAAGGAAGCATTGTGGGCTTATAGAACTGCTTATAAAAACCCTATGGGAATGTCTCCTTATAAAATGGTTTATGGAAAAGCTTGTCATCTACCTTTAGAACTAGAGCACAAAGCTTATTGGGCTGTAAGAGAACTTTATAAAGATTTTAAACTTGCCGGTAAGAAAAGGCTGCTACAATTGAGTTCTTTAGATGAATGGAGAAGTGAAGCTTATGAAAATGCTAAACTTTTTAAGGAGAAAGTTAAGAAGTGGCATGATAGAAGAATCATTAAAAGAGAATTTAATGTTGGAGATAAAGTCCTATTGTATCGGTCTCGTCTCAGATTTTTTGCAGGGAAATTACTCTCAAAATGGGAAGGACCATATGTTATTGATGAGGTATATCGTTCAGGAGCAATAAAAATTAGCTCTTTAGAAGGTAACGCCACACAAGTAGTGAATGGACAAAGACTCAAGCACTATATTTCTGGAGATTCTTATAATGAAGATATTGATGTTATTCAAGTGATAACTCCGGAAGCTTTCATCAAAGATCAAATTGACAGTTCTGCAGAGTCCGACTTTGAATAGGTAACAGTTTTAGTAATAAAAAGTCCGCGTTTAACTTTCCGAACAATATTTCTGCTGTTTTGGAAAATATAAAAAATTACGAGATCGAAACGGAGTGGAGGACACGCGCGAGGGCCCGTCACCATAGGCCGGCGCGGGCCTCACCCTGGCCGCGCCGCCTTATGGTGACAGCCCCTCGGCGTCCCGTTTCCACTCGTTTTCAGCCTGGAACCTTCCTTATGTTGTAAAAATATTTGCTATATAATCCCCGGATCTCCAGAGGTCCGTATATCGTTTTCTCGTCGTGTTTAGTTTCGAGCTGTTTTCTGCAGATATTGTTTTCAGATCTAGAGCCACCATGTCTTCGTCGGAGCCTCCGAAGGACAACTTCTTTGAGAACGTCGTCAACCCGTACATAAGCGAGTTGAAGATGCATCCCAAGGAATTGCTGCTCGTAGATGGAGAGTTGCAAATAGAAGATGTTCGGGGACCTAAGGGAGAAGGAAGCTTGGAGGACAGGATGGAGAAACTAGAACAAGAGGTCTTCACCTACAAGGAGATGGCTGAGCGTGAAGTGGACATCTTCCACAGAATTGTGTCCAAGCTCATTGGTGAACACGAGAAGGAGACTGCAAAGCTGTGGAGCGATATCCTCTCACTTCACAACACTACCACAACCAACTTCAGGCGCAACTTTATGATGCTTGGAATCAAAATTGTGAGTATGAAAACAGGTTTAAACGCATTAGCGATGCTGCTAGTTTTAGGATTCCCGAGACCAAGACATCGTTTGTTGATGGAGAGCCTCTTCCCTGGAAGTCCGACGAGAAGAATCCATCACCATCACCGTCGAAGGAGTAATTCATCATCGGTATTGGCATCCCCTTGGTTTGTTCCAAGCTTGGGGAGTGCCGCGGTATCACATCATCACTATATTTATCTTTTACTATCAAGTACTGTCATATCATGAGTAGGGAAGTTATCATATGGAATAGTTTGCAGTGTGGAAGTATCTCTCTCTTAGTTGGTTATCTATGTATCCGTTGGTGTGAGTTATCGTTATGGAATATTAATGAGAAGTCTTATCATTTACTTTTTGCACACCTTATTTTAGTTTGCAATCTCTTTTATATGATTACTCTTGACATTAGTATTGATATCACTTTGGGAGCATCAAGTAAATCCATTTGGTTTTGGCAAACTTAGCATTGGTCAATAGCAACAACACCTTGATGTTTGAATAGAAAAGGGAAATACATGTAGACATATTACTCTATTATCTTTATGCTAATGAGTTAGTATTCTGAAGTTAAAATTGCTTGTGCTTATGAGAAAGATGCATGATTGTTTCTATCACATGTATATTTGTTTCTTTCCCTCAACCTTTATGCTTGCTATCAAACCTTGCTAGCCAAAGACCTGTATCGAGAGGGAATACTTCTCATGCATCCATAACCTTAGACCAAACCCATGCCATTTGTGTCCACCATAACTACCTACTATGTGGTATTTTGTGCCACTCCAAGTAAATATTTCATGTGCTACCTTTAAATAATTCAAACTATATTACTCCTTATTTGTGTCAATGTTTTATAGCTCATGAGGAAGTATGTGGTGTTTTATCTTTCAATCTTGTTGGGCGGACTTTCACCAATGGACTAGTGGCACATCCGCTTATCCAATAATTTTGCAATAAAGAGCTGGCAACGGGGTTCCCAGCCCCAATTAATAACTTTCATTAATAATTCTCTTCACATGTTTTGCCCTGATTTATCAGTAAGTTAATTTTGCAATAGACACTCCTCCATGGTATGTGAATGTTGGAAGGCACCGAGGATTCGGTTAGCCATGGCTTGTGAAAGCAAAGGTTGGGGGAGTGTCATCCATAATAAAACTAAAATACATGTGTAAACAAAAGAGAAGGGGATGATCTAACTTGCTGGTAGAGATAACGTCCTCCATGGGAGCCGCTCTTGGAAGGTCTGTTTGGCAAGGGGTTAGAGTACCCACTACCATTCGTTGACAACAACAAACACCGCTCAAAATCTTACTTTTATGCTCCTTATATGATTTCAAAACTTGAAAAGCTCTAGCACATGATTTAATCCCTGCTTCCCTCTGAAGGGCCTATCTTTTAATTTTATGTTGAGTCAGTAAACCTATTTCCCTCTATCTTAAGCAAGCAATTGAGTTGTTGTGAACCAACCATTTATGCTATGATTCAATTAATCATGCCTTTTATGCTTTCTTGTTTAGTACAAATTTTACCTGATTGAATATGCTTTATTGAAGGTTATCAATAATTGAGGATGAAAGCCTGGCTATATAAATTCTAATATGAAAGCTTTGTTTAGAAGATAAGTACAATCCGTTAGTAGTTCTCTAACCAAGAACAAAGTTTGCCATAACCAATCATGATTTCCTATGCACCTCTATTTGTGATTTCTCTTTACTTATTTCAAGATGAGTTATATGAAGAGAATGTTTACTAGAATATCTTGTGTGAATCAATATGTTGGGGGAATGACCCCCGGTATGCCAAAGGTATGCCATACCGGATGGTCTCACCCTTCAAGATACCGGTTTAATGATCATGCCGGAATAAGAAAATGGAGTTTGGCTAAGTGAAGTTAAGCCGGTATCCCCAAGAGGGGTATACCGGAACCAGAAGGAAAGATACCGGCATGCCGGAAGGAAGAACATGCCGGCTGACTGGTCCAAGATTCCGTCCGGAGCTAAAAGACAAGGATGAGCTAAGCAAAGTGGCTTTAAACGAAGACTAGAAGACAAGGAGGAGGATGACGGTCAAAGAAGCCGGGGGGCGTCATCCTTCATGTTTAAAGAAGACCCCGGCGTCATCTGTGATTAAAGTAGCTTTATAAAGTATCTTTGTAAAGTAGTTTGTCTAGTCAAAGATCCCATTAGGGTTTCTTGTTCTGTAAGCCACCCTCTCCTCTATATAAGGAGAGGGGGCAGCTTCTTTTACATGCGCGATCCACAGAAGGAGAACAACCTGTAACCTGTCTTGAGATCAATGAACATGGTGATCTAGAGCGAGTTCGTCCTTGTGTCTTTCTTCTTCTACCTCTGGCCCTGGCCATGTTCTTGAGGAAAGCATCCGGAAGTTCATCCATCTAGTCACAAACCCTCCCCCGAATCCTCTAGCGTCCATTCGGCCCCAAGATAAGCCATCCCATGGCATCTGCTCGTTCACCACGACGACGTTGGCGCCCACCGTGGGGCATGAAGTGGCGCTTGCTGGAGTTCATATTCGGGCGGGCATCCTCGACGTCAACGGCGAGCGCACGGTGTCCGCGCTCGTGCAAAGCCTCTACAACATCGACTTCATCAACGATAACGCTGGCTGCTTCGCCAACGGCGGTGTTCCCGCAGAACGGCCGCACCATCGAGTTCGGCAGCATCCGCGTCTACCTCGGCACCGTCCTGTGCGCCACCTCTCGCGTTGGTGGCGCCGGATCCGCCAAGATGGCTGTGCTGCCGCGCCCGCCGGCAGCGTGGAGGTCATGATGGCTGGTGCACAATACCGGCAAGGGAGCTGTGGAAGAAGGAGCTGAACGTGCGGCATCGACTCGCCCGGCAAACCACCTGGAGCGTGACGCCGGCGTCGCGGGAGCATCGTCAGCACCACCGGCAACACCTCTTCAAGCGGCGATGAACACGCTGGCCACGCCCATCGCGCAGAACATCGACCCGGCAAAGGCTCAGGAGGAGTTGGAGGCCACGCGCAAGGCCCTGCTACCGGCGGCGCCGACATCATCCGGGCGCGCGAGCTGAACCTGACCCTACGTGAGTACAATGCTGCCCATGGCTTTGCTTCGTTAGTGCTCATGCTGCTAGGATGCCGGAAAACCGGCTTAAAGCTCGCAATTTAGATCAGGATTTGCGTAAAGAAGTTCTTGCCGGCAAAGTGCATCTGTATCTGTAAGCATTGTAGAAAAGCCTAAGTACAGTAGTCCGGATAAAACTATAAAGGCCGCTAAAGCTGCGAGTAGAGTTGTGTGAATCTCTTTCTGTGATGAGTTGGCAAAGCAACAAGAGCGTGTGAAAGAGCTGTTGAAAACCATTGAGCAGCAAAATGCGGAGCAGCTGGCTAAGCTGAACGAGGCGGTGGCCTCAAAATCCGCGCGTTCAACAAAGAATGCGGAAGCAAGTCCCAGGGCAGGCATCGTCCCCACATCCAGAAGAGAAAAGAAAAGAATGCACGGCAGATGACCGTGTACGATCCGGTTCTTGCCGGAAAACAAAAAGCCGGGCAATATGATGCCGGTAGAAAAAGCCAAGGGGCAGATCGGGGCTATGCCAAGGGAGGCTATGCCGGAAACAATCATGCCGGTAGATATGAAACCGGGCAAAATTATCAAGCCGCAAGAGTGGCGTGCGTGGATGAAGAGATGCCACCACCAGGGTACCGGCAGGCAAGGGCCGCGGAACTGGAAGAATACGATGAATCAGATTCCGAGGCGGAACGAACAAGAGTCCGCCGGAACCCTTTGGGAGAACGCCTAGGGGAAAGATGTCTGCCGAGACGGGATGCGAGGCACAGCTGGACAGAGTACGGTTATCAATAGTTGAATGTGAAGGACCTCCTGGTCCAAGGTGTTTGGCCCTCGGATCATGAGAGAAGAACCACCGGTGCGCAATTTCCAGTTGCCCCGAGACACAAGAACGTACGATGGTACGACCAAGCCGGAAGACTGACTAACAGTTATGTCACAGCAGTTTATGTGGCTGGTGGTGGAGTAAACCGGCGTTGGGCGGTAAGAATCATACCGTCTTACCTTGTGGGTCCTGCAAGGCTAAACAACTTGCCGGCAGGAAGTATTAACGGATGGTTGGACTTTGAGGAAGCATTTGTGAACAATTTCAGCAGCACCTACAAGAGGCCAAACCGGCCCCAACAGCTTGCTTATGTGCCAACAGCGTGCAGGAGAACCAGACCGGGATTATCTCACCGGGTGGAACTCAATGAGAAACACATGTGAAGGAGTGATTGAGGCACAAGCCATTGCTTGGTTCAGTCAAGGATGCCGGAGAGGATCACCTTTGTGGCAAAGGCTGCAGAGAAGCATGCCCACAACTCTAGCAGAGATGATACGTGTGGCAGACAGCTATGCATTGGGAGACCCAATGCAGCCGGCGGTCAAGCTGAGCCGGAGATCGAATCGCACCAGCGAGTACCGGGATAACGGAACAACAAAAGGAGGAAGATTTCAGATCGAAGATACGCATCTCACAAGTTGCTGCCGTGCAAGAAAATTCTGCGCCAGCGGCAGTCAGAGACAAACGGATCGCAGCCGTGGGCGGGTCCTAAGAAGCAGTGGGTGAAAAGAAACCCTGGGGCCAGAAAAAGAACTGGCAGAACCCGTGAAATACACCATGGAAGCCGCCATGGACCAGCCTTGCCGGTGGCACACACCGAATCCGGATCACCCGTCGAATCATTTGACGAAGGATTGTTCTTGGACCAAGTTCTTGATGCAAAAAGGAGCGGTAAAAGATGCGCAGGCGCCAGGGGGCCCCATGCAGCAACAGCAAGTTACCACCTCCACCACCGCTTACCGGAGCAAACGCCTTACCGGTACAGCCAAACAGGCAGCATACCAGCAGTTAACCGGGTGGAGCAAAACAATGACCAGCCACCTCCACCGGCACCTTTAGGCCGGAATGTTTATGAAGACCCACACTTGTGCATGGTTGTCTTTGTCACAGAGCCAATGGACAGGCAAAGCGTGCATCGCCGTTCCATGGAAGTGAACGCCGTGATGCCGGCAGTTCCAAGATACATGCTGTGGTCAGATCAGGAAATCACCTGGTCGTTCAAGGATCACCCCAAAGTCATGCCAAATCCGGGTGGATACGCTCTCGTTGTAGACCCAATCATGAAGGGGCCGGAAACTCGAGTAAAATTCAGCAAGGTGCTGATAGACAATGGTAGCAGCATAAACATCATGTACAAGCACACCATGCGTACGCTTGGCATAACAGAAAACATGTTGCAGCCAACTCACACAACTTTCCATGGGATAGTTCCCGGTTTGTCTTGTGCCCCTATAGGAAAAATTCGGGTGGATGTGTCGTTTGGAGGACGCGACAATTGTCGTGTGGAAAACCTTGAGTTTGAGGTGGTGGACCTAGATAGTCCATACCATGCCTTGTTGGGGAGACCGGCCTTGGCAGCGTTCATGGCGTCAACCCACACGGCTTATCTCAAGATGAAGATGCGGCACCTCGTGGACCACTAACTGTGGTGGGAAACTACAAAGTCTCAATGGAAACCGCATCTGCCGGATCAAACCTAGCGGAATCGCTGGTGATCGCGGAGGAGAAAAAGAGAATGCAAACTGTTGTTGCGCTGGCTCAGTCCTCAAAGTTGAGCTTAGCGGCAATGAGTGGAAGCTTGGACTCACCGGCATTCAAGCCGACAAATGAGACAAAGAACATTGTGCTGGATCCGGCTTACCCAGAGCGCACCGTCCGTATCGGTGCCGGCCTCGCCAAAGCATAGGAAAGCGCTCGTCAGCTTCCTCCGTGAGAATCGGAACATCTTTGCCTGGTCTACTGATGATTTGGTGGGGGTTCCGAGGGAGCTGGCTGAGCACTCTCTAAATGTCCGGAAGGATGCTAAGCCGGTGCGGCAACCTTTGCGCCGGTTCGCTGAAGATAGGAGGAAAATCATTGGAAAAAGTAACAAAGCTGCTGGTAGCCGGTTTCATCGTGGAGGTCACGCACACAGAGTGGCTGGCCAATCCGGTGTTGGTTGAGAAGAAAAAAGAGGAGAACCGGAGGCACAACTTGCCAAGGTGTGGCGCATGTGCATCGACTACACCAACCTCAACAAAGCTTGCCCAAGAGATCCTTTCCCTTTGCCCCGAATCGATCAAGTGATTGATTCTACTGCTGGGTGTGAGTTGTTGTCGTTTGGATGCCTATTCCGGCTTCCATCAGATCCCTCTGAAAAAAGAAGATCAAATAAAAACTGCGTTCATTACCCCGCACGGGGCTTATTGCTATGTTACTATGCCTTTTGGTTTGCGCAACGCTGGTGCAACGTACCAGCGCTGTATGCAAAAATGCTTGTTCGATCAAATCGGAAAGAATGTGCAAGTCTATGTGGATGACATCGTGATAAAAACTAAGGTAAAAGATACCCTAATCGATGACATCCGGCAAACATTTGATAACCTAAGGCGGTTCCGGATGAAACTCAATCCGGCAAAATGCACCTTTGGTGTCCCTGCCGGCAAGCTGCTTGGTTTCCTTGTGTCAAGCCGGGGCATTGAGGTCAATCCGGTAAAAATCCGAGCGATAGAAAGAATGACCATCCCACGAGAACTGAAAGATGTGCAAAAGTTTGACTTGGCATCGCTAAGCCGGTTCATAAGCAGCTAGGAGAAAAAGCCTTGCCACTCTATGCCTTGATGAGAAAATCGGATACTTTCGTCTGGACCACACAGGCAGACGCGGCGTTCAAAGAGTTGAAAAACATGCTTGTAACGGCCCCGATTCTGGCCTCGCCCTTGGAAAGAGAACCTATGTTGCTTTATATAGCGGCAAACCGGGTGGTTAGTGTTGTGGTTGTGGTGGAAAGAAGAAGAGAAGGAAAAACCGTCCAGAGGCCGGTATACTACCGAGCGAGTGCTCTCCTCGTCGAAGCAAAACTATCCACACTTTCAAAAAATGACCTATGGTGTGTTCATGGCGCCACGAAACTCAAGCATTACTTTGAGGAGCACCCCATGAAAGTGGTGAGTGAGGCACCCATCTCCGATATCATGGGCAACAAGGATGCCAGCGGCCAGGATTGCAAAATGGGCAATTCAGCTATCACCGTATGTGCCGGTATATGAAAGAAGAGATGCCATAAAATCGCAAGCTTTAGCTGATTTCTTGGTCGATTGGGCGGAGATACATACAAGCCGCCAGAACACAAAATAGAGTACTGGAAGATGCATTTTGACGGATCCAAGCTCAAGGAGGGCTAGGTGCCGGTGTGGTACTCACTTCACCAAAGGGAGATCACCTCCGGTATGTTTTACAAGTGCACTTCAGGGCATCAAACAATGTCGCTGAATACGAGGCTCTGATACATGGACTCAAGGTTGCAAAAGAAATAGGGGCACTCAGGATCATTTGCTATGGTGATTCAGATCTCGTGGTGCAACAGTGTTCCGGAGATTGGGACGCAAAAGATGCCAACATGGCCTCATACCGGTTCCATGTGCAAAAGATTGCCGGCTTCTTGAAGGATGTGAGTTCCACCATGTGCCACGTGCAGAAAACGAGGCCGCGGATACTTTATCC
This sequence comes from Lolium multiflorum, assembly GCA_030979885.1. Lineage (NCBI taxonomy): Eukaryota > Viridiplantae > Streptophyta > Magnoliopsida > Poales > Poaceae > Lolium > Lolium multiflorum. Next base: position 127,006,988 of record CM061750.1, read on the forward strand.
AAGTTAGGCTCATCCAGGCAAGAAATTCCTCCCGGGATAGCTCTGGCGCACTTGCGAGTTCCATCAATCAAGCCAAGTCCGGAGTCGGAATCAATTTTTGTACCGGAATCACATGTGGTGCCAATGGAGGTTGACGAAGGGAACCCGGGGACTGCCCGGCAAACTCGGGACCGCACCGTTCAACGGGGACTGCAACGCCCGTGCCGGAAGAGGCAATGCTTGTGGACAGCATGGACATAGACATGCCGGTGTTTGTGGTTAGAGAGGCACCATCTTGGGTGAACCTATTAAGGAATTCCTGATCAACGGCACCTTGCCGATTGACGAAAATGATCAAGAAGGATACAGAGAAGGTCCAAAGCTTACACCATCATCAATGGCGAGGTGTACAAAAGAAGTGTTACCGGTGTCCTCCAAAGGTGTGTGGAGCCGGAAGAAGGAAAAGAAATGCTTGAGGAGATTCATCGAGGAGAATGCGGGCACCACGCTTCTTCAAGAGCGTTGGTAGCAAAAGTGTTCCGGCATGGGTTCTCTGGCCCACAGCCTTGGACAATGCTGAGGATTTGGTAAGGAAATGCAATGGCTGCCAGAGGTATGCTAAGCAAAACCATACCCCAGCATCCGGCTTAAAAACCATACCGCTAACTTGGCCTTTTGCCGTTTGGTGCCTGGACATGGTCGGACCGTTCAAAACCGCAAGGGGAAACATGACCCACATCTTGGTAATGGTGGATAAGTTCACCAAATGGTGGGTAAGCCTATCGCAAAGTGTGATGGCCACACGGCAGTAAAATTCCTGAAAGATGTAATCCTGCGATATGGATACCCACATAGTATCATAACCGACAATGGCACAAACTTTGCCCAAGGAGAGTTCAAGCGGTTCTGTGAAAGTAAAACATCCGGCTGGATTTGTGCTCAGTAGCGCATCCACAAGGCAACGGCCAAGTTGAAAGAACAAATGCTTTGGTACTTTCCGGTATCAAACCAAGGCTCATTGATGCAATGGAAAAATCGCCGGGATGTTGGATCGATGAGCTACCGTCAGTGCTCTGGAGTCTAAGAACAACTCCGAACCGGTCTACCGGATACACGCCGTTCTTCATGGTTTATGGAGCAGAAGCGGTCATACCAACCGACATTCTCCATGACTCACCAAGGGTGCAGCTCTATACCGAAGAAGAGGTAAAAGAGGCCAGAGAAAATGATGTGGACCTGCTAGAAGAAGCAAGAGAGCTAGCTTTGGCAAGAACAGCCATTTACCAGCAAAACCTCCGACGCTATCATAGCCGGAAGGTAAACCCGAGGTATTCCGAGAAGGAGACCTGGTGCTACGCCTGGTGCAGCGCACTGAAGGCAGGCACAAGCTGTCCCCCCCATGGGAAGGACCTTTCATTGTGAGCAAAGCTCTCCACAATGATGCATATTACCTAATCGATGCGCAGGAATGGAAGAAGGGAAAGGCGGACAGATCCGGAGACGAGACCAAACGCCCATGGAACGTAGCCTTGTTGCGTCCTTTCTACTCTTGAAGTTGTGGTGTAAGAAGTTCCTTTTGTACCTTACATGCTATGAATAAAAGATGTCGGAACCTCGAATGAATCTCGGGGACTTGTCTTGTTTAAATTGCATGGAACATGTCTATTTTTTCTGTTGCCGGTTGCTTATTGAACGCTTTTTCTTTCCGGTTTAGTAATGTGCTAAACCCTACCGGAGTCTTCGACTCTGCTGCATAACTTGGCTTCATGGCAAGCAAGATAAACCGGTAGGGGATAAGCACATGAACTGTGGAGAGGGAAACCGGGAAAGAACAATTCGGAAAAATTTAACTAACCCCGGTCATACCGGTTTTTTGCAAAATTTCGAATTATTTCTAAGTTCAAGAAAATGCTTGTTTGGTGAAAGAACCTTGTGCTCATACGCCAAAGCGCCCAGAGAAGGCAGGCAGAGCCAAGGCAAAAGAGCCAGATGTGCATCTAATTGGATGCAGAAACAGTTGGAAAATCTTTGCAAGTGCAGGATAAAAGCAAAACCAAATGCGAAAATGCTAAGACAAACTAAAGATAATTAGCTACCGGTATAGCCTACCGGCACAAAATGTTGTACGTCAACCATAAGCGGACTTAAGTTTTACATCATAAGCCCCGGCATACCGGGGCAGAATTTAACAAAAGATTGTTTTAAGCCACACAGGGCCAAGGGCATGACAGGTAAAGTCTGGAAGCGAGAATCAGGCAGCAGGAGCTTCAGGGGGAGCGTCGCCGGCACCAGCATCGTCCAGGGGCTCCTCCTCGGCTTCATCTCCCTCCTCGTCAAGAAAATCTTCGACGCCATGGGGAGGAGGGATGAAGGTGCGCATTTCGGCGTACTCCGCGATCCGGTACGCGCGATCTTGCCGTTTGGCGGCAAGGATCGGATCCAGATCGGTTTCCGCGCCTTCGCGCACGCCGATAAGGGCATCCAGGTCGAGCTCCGGGTACCAAGAGCAGGCGACGCGGAGGACAGAGTCTGCTCCGGCGCGGGCAGCAGAGCACTGCCATTCGCGGATCCTCCTGCCGGCGCCCTTGAGGCGATCGCTGATCAAGGAGAAAGTGTCCGGCACCACCTCGCCAGGCCAGAGAGTCCTGTAGAGCTGGGAAGCTACTTCAGGAATGTCCGATAGGTTGCGGTCAATGGCGCGCATATGAGACACCCGCGCGTTAAGCGCGACCAGATGGTCATGGGGTGTCCATGGCACGGCAAGGTTCGCCTGGCCCTGGGTTGTGCGGCGCGCGTTGACCTTCTTCACAGCATGAGTCTGGGAGTCCGGGAAGAGGCCTGTGCAAAGAAGGCTAAGGAAAAGAATCCGGAAAGAAGCCGGAAGAAAAAGAGACCGGAAGAAAAGATAGCGAAAAAAAAAAAAAAATGAGGCCGGAGGAAAAATGGTTTGTATGCATTAATCGGAGAGCTTACGATAGGCAAGGTTGTCGGTTTGGAGGATCAGCTGATGACATTCTTTGCGCTCCTCCTCCAACCGCGCGACTTTCTCCTCGGCAGCCTTCCGGGCCTTGGCCAGCTCCTCCAGCTCAGCTTGCAGCACCACGGTGGCGTCGCTAGCATTCTCCAGGGCCTCGTTCATCTTAGCCGCTGCGTCAGCTGCAGCGGCCTCGAGAGCTTTGGCATGGTCAAGACCCAGCTGGACAAGCTGGGACTTGAGCTCCTGGTAGCTGGTCTTCTGGGCGCCCAGCTCCTCCTGATGCTGCTTGATCAGCTGCTCCTTCTCCCCTGTGAGCCGGAAAGGAAGGTGTAAACAACAAGGTGTTGGTAAAATTCAAAGTAAAGACAAGTTAGCGGAAGGAAAAAAGATCCCGGTAAGAAAGTCGTACGTTGGGCCTTGGCGAGCTGCTCCTTGAGGGCATCAATGGAAGCTTCCGGGAGCACTGTCAAGAAGAAATTACAAGTGTCAGAAAGAAAAAAGGTTCCGGTAAGAAAGATGCCGGCAGAACAAAAGTATACCTTGGCACTTGTCGTGCGCCTCCACAAGCTCCCGATGCTCCCACAAGAGCTCCTCAAAGAGGGTCTTCCGAGCGTCAGCCGTGAGCTGTTCAAAGCAAAAAGATTAGGAAAAGTTTCGCGCTAAGAACAAGGTGCTTAACCCGAAACTCGGGGACTGGCAGTTTTCGCGCGTTCTAAGGTAAAGTTTCGCGCTAAGAACAGAGTTCTTAACCCAAAACTCGGGACTGGCAGTGCCGGTTTCGCGCGTTCTAAGGTAAAGTTTCGCGCTAAGAACAGAGTTCTTAACCCAAAACTCGGGGACTGGCAGTGGTTTCGCGCTAAGTTTTTAAAGTTTAAGTTTTGTCCTAAAAGCTACGCTTTCACCACAAAACTCGGGGACTGGGAAGATAGACAAGAGAGAAACCGGCATGAAAGTAAAAGCTGAAAGACTCCGGAAGAGAGGAAATCGGCAATTAAGGAAAGTTGATAAAACGTACCATCAGATTGTTCGTGGCATCATACCACGAACTGTCCAGCTCCTTCACGGCGCAGCGGAGCCGTGTGAAGTGCTCCTCGGAAGAGCGGTTCCCAATGGGATCAGGTGCAGGCCTGTCCTTGCCCAGGCCGCGGGTCGCCGGAGTGATATCCGCGGCGTTCCACTTCTGGGCGTAGGGCATGAGGTGCCCCAGATCCTGGCCTTGGCGCTTGAAGTTAGTTATGCGGCCCAGAAGACCGGTGGCCTTGGTGACAGTGTTCTGGGCGGCCTTGGAGACGTGCAGTACCAGGGGCTGCTGGCCTGCAGAGGAGGTGCCGGGAGCCGTCGCCTTTCCCTTGGTAGACTTGAAGGTCTTGGGCGGCGGCGCGGCAAAAGCAGCCCCGGAAGGCTGGGTGCCGGGAGCACTTGGCGGCGGCATGAGGATGGTCCGTGGAGAAGGGGGCGCGGTAGACGCACCACCCGAGTTGGAGCTTCCCGGCGCGGAGGATTCCGGCGCGGGACTTGTCTTTTTCTCGAGGACAGGAGGAGCTGGAGGCTCCGCCTGCCCGGTAGTTTCTTCTTCTCCGGCACCGATGTTGCTGGTGCCGGTGTCTTGGTTCTCGAGGAAGAAGGAAGGATCCTCCTCCGTGCGGTGATCAGAAGATGTAGGGGCCGCACGCCCCGAACTTGTTGTGCCCCCCGAAAGGGAGGCAGAGATGTTGCCGGCACCAGGTGGTGGGGCTTGAGTGAGGAGGGGTTGAGGTCCTTGCGGAACCTTCAGCCCGAGGGTCTGGAGCCCAGCTTGAGCGCGGCGCTGAAGAAAAAGAGAAAAAAGAGAGATGGTTGGAAAAATGCAACCGGAAAAAGGACTTAGCAAAAATCAGACGAGTCAGGAAATAAAAACTTACCCGGCAGCGGTTGGCATCTGCTTGCGCGCGTAGCGGCGCACGCCAACTTTCTTCTCCCCCAGCTCTTCAGTCCGGAAGCGCTTGGAGGGAGGGGCCTGGCTGGAGCCATCGTCAGATGGCGGCCGCTTGTTCTTCTGGCCCTGGGCCATGAGCTTGTCCACGAACTCCGTGCCGGCCTCGGCACGCAGGGGCGGCGCATGCTCATGGATCTATGGTTTGAACAAGGTTAAGAAGCAGCTCGAAGAAAAATGATAGCGGAAGAATAAAAGAAACCGGAAAAGAAAATACCTCAAGCATTTCCAGGTCGTCGGCGGACCCGGTTGGCTTTGGCGGAGACCGGCCCAGGCGAGATGCCGGGGTCTTGCCCATTTTCAGATCCTTCCAAAATATGAGGGGATCGGGGTCGAAGTCGAGGGCGCGCTTCCGGCAAGATCCTCGCCGCTCGGCTTCGATGAGGGGGAAGCGGTCCTTGGCCTGAAACATGAAAAAGAAAATAAGCAAAAGCAAAAGGTTACCGGCAAGAAACAACCCCGATCGCATAGTCCCTTACTTCTTGGGTCGGAGGGTTAGTAGTGCTGAAGGGAAGGAGGCCCCATTTCCAGTTAAAGCGCATGGCAGTTTGGCAAATCTGCTTGGCCTTGAGGACAACGTCCTTCTTGCTAAGGGGCAGGCCGTGATCTTGGTAGGATCGCCAGGGCCGTACATCTCGCTCATCCTATGGGCGCGGCGCTTCAGAGGAAGTACCCGGCGCGATATGAAGGTGCGAATGATATCGTCAGAGCAGATGCCGGTATCCTTCATCTTCTGCTTCATGAAGCGTATAATCCGGTTGGTCTCGTTGTGAGACTCCTTCGGATTGTAGCTCCAGTTGGTTTTCTTGGGCGGGATCAAAGGAAGCAGATGAGATCTGCGGGGCCGTTGTTCTTCACATAGAAAAACGTCCCTTGCCATAACCGGCAAGACAGGAGAACTGAAGAAGGGGCTCCCTTGACGCTTGCGATGATGCAAGACCCGCATTGAACGGGGGGCTTGGGTGGAGGAATATTTTTGCCCTGAACGGAATTAATCCGAAGAGCGAAGAAGCGAGCAAACGTCTCGAGAGTGGGACGTATGCCAATGTAGGCCTCCATGAAGGTGGTGAAGCAGGAGAGGTAAAAGACGGAGTTGCCGGGAAGATGATGAGGTTGGAGTTTGTAGAAATCCAGAAGATCAAGGAAAAAGGAAGAAGGAGGAAGGCCGAAGCCGCGCTCAAAGTGAGCAAGAAAAACAACGCGTTCGTCAAAGGCTCGGGGTCCGGAATTAGTTCATCATCGGGAATCCGGCAAGTGACTCCTTCCGGAATCACGGGACCGGTACAGCCAATCTATTTCATACTCAGTACGTTGGAGCCCATCCAAGCTCCGCGTGTGACTGGGGAAGGCTCCTCGCCGGAAGATTGGCTGGAGCTGCTTGAAGCTCGCCAGAGCTACTCGTCCCAACTTGGCTGCCGGATGCTTGGCTAGAGCGGATGCCGGATTTCTAGGCGACTGCCGGCATCTTGGGAGTTGCCGGCATCTTGGGAGCTACCGGCCTCCTGAGAGCTACCGGCATCTTGAGGACTACCGGCCTCTTGATGGCTGTCAGAGCCTTGCTGGCTACCGGATTCCTGCTGTTTGCCGGAATCTGCCCTCATCGAATCTGAAGGTGTAGATTCGCCGGAAGATCGTTTGCTATGGTTAGCGGAGGAAGAAGAGGAAGACGCGGAAGAAGTTTCCTCGTCAGACATTGGATAGGAGGCAAAGAAACAAGAATCCCACACTTGACCCACACGCGAAGATCTACGAGTAAGAGAAAAACCAGAGAAAAAGGAAGAAATAAGAACACCAAAGACCCCAGATCTGGAAAGCGAGCGAATGGCAAATAGAGCAAGATTTGAACTGACCTGGAGTGTCGCAGTTGATGAGGAAGAACTTCTCCGGCGAGAGAACAGGCCCGCGGTCGCCGGCGAGCTCTGCCGACGGCGAGGCGGTGAAGGCCAAGAAGAAGCTCGAATGCAGCGCGTGAGAAGAAGGCGCCGCAGAAGTTCTCCACACGACAGGGTCCGGCGAAGGCACGGCGTGAGTTCACCGGGCGGCGGGACTCAGGCGAGCAGCGGCTGACGAAGTGCGGTGAAGGAGCGCAGGAGCGAAGAACACTATGCGCGAGGATAGGAAAATGCGAAGAAGAGGAAGAAGAAGGGGCGGTTGAGCTTATAAAGGAGAGAGAAGGTGGGCCGAAAACCGCTGGGCCTGCGCGGTTTGCCTCGCGGCCCGCGACGGTTCGCGTCGCTGATCGCCACGTGTCACAGAGATACACGCGGAAAAGAGAAGGCCACACCGAGGCGCACACAGGATGCGAAGCGGTGAGTGGGATCCGCAGCGGTGCATTAAATGCGCGCGCAAGTGTCAATACGAAGTGACAACTGACACTGGCGCGACAGTCACAGTGCGCATGTCTCTGACAGGCACAGAACCCGAAATATTCTCGACCTCGTCGAGGAGAGACTTAAAGACTAAGATACCGGAGAGTAAGATACCGGAGAATGACTTGAGAACAGAGAAAGTGTAAGTCCGGGCAAAGATGCCGGATTTGAACCAAAGGCTAGAAAGTTAAACCGGTATCCAAGATACAAAAACCTGGCATGGTCTGTTGGATAGAATCCGCCAGACTATACCAGCTTCGGGGACTAATGTTGGGGGAATGACCCCCGGTATGCCAAAGGTATGCCATACCGGATGGTCTCACCCTTCAAGATACCGGTTTAATGATCATGCCGGAATAAGAAAATGGAGTTTGGCTAAGTGAAGTTAAGCCGGTATCCCCAAGAGGGGTATACCGGAACCAGGAGGAAAAGATACCGGCATGACGGAAGGAAGAACATGCCGGCTGACTGGTCCAAGATTCCGTCAGGAGCTAAAAGACAAGGATGAGCTAAGCAAAGTGGCTTTAAACGAAGACTAGAAGACAAGGAGGAGGATGACGGTCAAAGAAGCCGGAGGGCGTCATCCTTCATGTTTAAAGAAGACCCCGGCGTCATCTGTGATTAAAGTAGCTTTATAAAGTATCTTTGTAAAGTAGTTTGTCTAGTCAAAGATCCCATTAGGGTTTCTTGTTCTGTAAGCCACCCTCTCCTCTATATAAGGAGAGGGGGCAGCTTCTTTTACATGCGCGATCCACAGAAGGAGAGAAACCTGTAACCTGTCTTGAGATCAATGAACATGGTGATCTAGAGCGAGTTCGTCCTTGTGTCTTTCTTCTTCTACCTCTGGCCCTGGCCATGTTCTTGAGGAAAGCATCCGGAAGTTCATCCATCTAGTCACAAACCCTCCCCCGAATCCTCTAGCGTCCATTCGGCCCCAAGATAAGCCATCCCATGGCATCTGCTCGTTCACCACGACGACAATATGATGCTTCTTGTCCGTATTTTATTTATCGACTCTTCACTCCATAAACATGTTGTCTTGTTTATTGAGCTCGTTTCGCTTGGGGACAAGCGAGGTCTAAGCTTGGGGGAGTTGATACGTCCATTTTGCATCACTATTTTATATCATAATTTGTTGTTATTCATTGATATATTTCATATTTAGAGATGATACTTATGTTATTTCATCTATTTTGCATGTTTCATGATCATTGGAGAATTATTCACCGGAGTCAGGATTCTGCTGGAAAAAGCACCGTCGGGACACCATATTTCGGAAGATCAACAATTGACGGAAATTATACGGAAAATCCTATTTTCCAGATGATGAAGGGAGCCAAAAGGAGGAGCTGAGAGGGCCACCATGGGCCCCCCATAGGCGCGGGCCCAGGCCTGGCCGTGCCGCCTTGTGGGGAGGGGGCCCACAGCCCCTCTGGTCGCCTCTCCTTCGCGTACTTCTTCGTCCCGAAAACCTAAGCCAGGAGTGGCGAGATTTGACAGAGCCGCCTCTGCGGGCGGAAAAACACCGAGAGAGAAAGAGCTCTCCGGCGGGCGAGGAATCCAGGAAATTCCCTCCGGAGGGGGAAATCGACGCCATCGCCATCGTCATCGAGCTAGACATCATCTCCATCATCATCACCATCATCTCCATCGTCTACACCACCATCTCCACCTCGTCACCGCTGTAACGATTTGGGTTGGATCTTGATTGTTTGATAGGGGAAACTCTCCCGGTGTTGATTACTACTTGTTATTGATGCTATTGAGTGAAACCATTGAGCCAAGGTTTATGTTCAGATTGTTATTCATCATCATATCACCTCTGATCATGTTCCATATGATGTCTCGTGAGTAGTTCGTTTATTTCTTGAGGACATGGGTGAGTCTAAATGTTAGTAGTGAATTATCGTTGAGTAGTATTCAATGTTATGATATTTAAGTTGTGGTGATACTCTTCTAGCGGTGTCATGTGAACGTCGACTACATGATACTTCACCTTTATGGGCCTAGGGAGTGCATCTTGTATTCGTTTGCTAATTGTGGGGTTGCCGGAGTGACAACCACCCCCGTTAGTATATCGGTGCAGGAGGGATAGCAGGATCTCAGAGTTTAAGGCTGTGGTTAGATTTATCTTAATTACTTTCTTGTATTTGCGAATGCTTGCAAGGGGTATAATCACAAGTATGTATTAGTCCTAGGAAGGGCGGTGCATTAGCATAGGTTCACCCACACAACACTTATCAAAACAATGAAGATTCATTAGCCGTATGAAGCGAAAGCACTAGACTAAAATCCCCGTGTGTCCTCAAGAACGTTTGGTCATTATAAGTAAACAAACCGGCTTGTCCTTTGTGCTAAAAAGGATTGGGCCACTCGCTGCAATTATTTCTCTCGCATTTTATTTACTTGTACTTTATTTATCTGCTATATCAAAACCTCCTGAATACTTGTCTGTGAGCATTTACAGTGAATCCTTCATCGAAACTGCTTGTCAACGCCTTCTGCTCCTCGTTGGGTTCGACACTTATTTATCGAAAGTACTACGATACACCCCCTATACTTGTGGGTCATCAACCACCACGCCATTAACGGTAAGTGAACCGGCCCTGTAGAAGAAGAAGTGTAGTGTAGATTCCGATTACTCAAATTAGTTTGCATGGGTGCAGCCGGAAGCATGCAACCTAGTTCGCCGAAATGCACCGGTAGCTCTATGAATAGTCCAGATCCTAGCACATTAGAACCAAGCTGCCCGGAACCCCTTGCATTCTTGCCACCATACGTTTCCGACGTCAAATTAGCTCAACCATTCTCCGCCTCTTCCAACACTGCACTTGGCTGGATCCTGATACGTCTCCAACGTATCAATAATTTCTTATGTTCCATGCTATTTATTGATGATACCTACATGTTTTATGCACATTATATGTCATATTTACGCATTTTCTGGAACTAACCTATTAACAAGATGCGAAGAGCCAGTTCTTTGTTTCTGCTGTTTTGGTTTCAGAAATCCTAGTAACGAAATATTCTCGGAATTGGACGAAATCAACGCCCGGGTCCTATTTTGCACGAAGCTTCCCGAAGGAAGGGGAGTCGAAGTGGGGCCACGGGTGGCGACACCACAGGGCGGCGCGGCAGGCCCTGGCCGCGCCGACCTATGGTGTGGGCTCGTGCGCCTCTTGACCTGCCCTTCGCCTACAAATAGCATCGTCGCGAAACCCGATGCAAGAGCCACGATACGGAAAACCTTCCGAGAGAGCCGCCGCCGCAGTCCCATCTCGGGGGATTCAGGAGATCGCCTCCGGCACCTGCCGGAGAGGGGATTCATCTAAGGAGGACTCTACACCGCCATGGTCGCCTCCGGAGTGATGAGTGAGTAGTTCACCCCTGGACTATGGGTCCATAGCGGTAGCTAGATGGTCGTCTTCTCCTAATTGTGCTTCATTGTTGGATCTTGTGAGCTGCCTAACATGATCAAGATCATCTATCTGTAATACTATATGTTGTGTTTGTCGGGATCCGATGGATAGAGAATACTATGTTATGGTGATTATCAATCTATTGTTTATGTGTTGTTTATGATCTTGCATGCTCTCCGTTATTATTAGAGGCTCTGGCCAAGTTTTTCTCTTAACTCAGAGGGAGTATTTATGCTCGATAGTGGGTTCATGCCTTCATTGACACCTGGGACAGTGACAGAAAGTTCTAAGGTTGTGATGTCTGTTGCCACTAGGGATAAAACATTGATTCTATGTCTAAGGATGTAGTTGTCGATTACATTACGCACCATACTTAATGCAATTGTCTGTTGCTTTGCAACTTAATACGAATGGGGTTCGGATGATAACTGAAGGTGGACTTTTTAGGCATAGATGCGGTTGGATGGCGGTCTATGTACTTTGTCGTAATGCCGGATTAAATCTCACTATATTTATCATATCATGTATATGCATTGTTATGCCCTTCTCTATTTGTCAATTGCCTGTAATTTGTTCACCCAACATGCTTTTATCTTATGGGAGAGACACCTCTAGTGAACTGTGGACCCCGGTCCTATTCTTTACATCGCATACAATCTACTGCAATACTTGTTTTACTGTTTTCTTGCAAACAATCATCTTCCACACAATACGGTTAATCCTTTGTTACAAGCCGGTGAGATTGACAACCTCACTGTTTCGTTAGGGCAAAGTACTTTGGTTGTGTTGTGCAGGTTCCACGTTGCGCCGGAATCCCTGGTGTTGCGCGCATCACATTTCGCCACCATCAACCTTCAACGTGCTTCTTGGCTCCTCCTGGTTCGATTAAACCTTGGTTTCTTTGAGGGAAAACTTGCTGTGTGCGCATCATACCGTCCTCTTGGGGTTCCCAACGAACGTGTGAGTTACACGCCATCAAGCTCTTTTTTTGCCGTTGCGGAGATCAAGACACGCTGCAAGGGGAGTCTCCACTTCTCAATCTCTTTACTTTGTTTTTGTCTTGCTTTATTTTATTTACTACTTTGTTTGCTGCACCTAAACAAAACACAAAAAAATTAGTTGCTAGTTTTACTTTATTTACTGTCTTGCTCTCTATATCAAAAACACAAAAAAAAATAGTTACTTGCATTTAGTTTACTTTTGTTATCATGTCTAGTTCTGTACTTGTTACTTCTTCACCTGAGGAATTAGTTTTTACTTTTAAACAAGGGGATGAGGAAAGTTTTAAAGATGCTTGGTCTAGGATTTTTACTTCTTATCGTAAACTGAACCTCAAATGACTCTAAGTTTGCTCCTTAGTAATTTTTATTTTGGTCTTATGATTCGCTATAGATATGCCTTGGATGCTCTAGTGGGAGGAGATTTCCTTCATTGTAATGGGGATCAAGCTTTTAATGCCATAAAAAAGTTGGTTGCATCACATGATTCAGCTAATAACTTTGATTCAGCCCTTATTAGCATTTATAATAGATTAAACACTCTTGAAACAAGTGCATCTCGCCTAAATGAAAATTATGGATATATTCGTAACCGTCTTGATCAAGTTTTAGTGAACTCTGAACCTTCATTGTGGAATCCTACTATTAAAATTGTCATAGGTAATCAAACTCTTCATGCTAATTGTGATATTATGACTGAATTTTGCCTAATGCCTGAGAGTATTCATAAATCATTGAAACTTTGGGAATTCTCTGAAGGGGGAGAAGGAATAACTCTTATTGATAACTCTGTTATAATTCCCAAAGGGATAGCTGCGGGTGTGCATACAACCATTCTTGGGATAACAATATCCATTGATTACCTTGTCATTGAATGCGCAGGAACAGGACAAATCACACTCGGAAGATCCCTGCTGAAACTATTGGGAGCAGTCATAGACGTGAGAGAAGGCACCTTAAAATTCACCTCTACACCCGGGGGTAGCCATATATTCCCTAAGCCAAAGAGTAAGAAAGAGGACAAGAAAGGTAAGGGTAAAGCCCAAGGTAATGTCAATGTTTCATCTCTTGATAATACTTGATTTGCACTTTCTGCGCCTAGCTGAAAGGCGTTAAAGAAAAGCGCTTATGGGAGACAACCCATGTTTTTACTACAGTACTTTGTTTTATATTTGAGTCTTGGAAGTTGTTTACTACTGTAGCAACCTCTCTTTATCATGTTTTTGTGCCAAGTAAAGTTTCTATGTTATAGTTGATGTTATATTTGGGATCACTGCGCAGAAACAGCATTGCTGTCTGTCACGAATCTGGGCACAAGTCTCTGTAGGAAATTCGAAAAAATCTGACAATTTACGAGCGTGATCCTCAGATATGTACGCAACTTTCATTAGTTTTGAATTTTTCCATTTGAGTAAGTCTGGTGCCACTTTAAAATTCGTCTTTACGAACTATTCTGTTTTTGACAGATTCTGCCTTTTATTTTGCATTGCCTCTTTTGCTATGTTGGATGAATTACTTTGATCCATTAATGTCCAGTAGCTTTATGCAATGTCCAGAAGTGAAAAGAATGGTTGTGTCACCTCTGAATATGTGAATTATTAATTGTGCACTAACCCTCTAATGAGTTTGCTTGAAGTTTGGTGTGAAGGAAGTTTTCAAGGGTCAAGAGAGGAGTATGATATACTATGATCAAGAGGAGTGAAAGCTCTAAGCTTGGGGATGCCCCGTGGTTCACCCCTGCATATTCTAAGAAGACTCAAGCGTCTAAGCTTGGGGATGCCCAAGGCATCCCCTTCTTCATCGACAACATCATCAGGTTCCTCCCCTGAAACTATATTTTTATTCAGTCACATCTTGTGTTCTTTACTTGGAGCGTCGGTGACAAAGGATTAACTTGTCAATGCCTACAGATTGTAGACTAGGGTTTTGCTAGAAGTAGAGGGCAAGTAGATCTCGAAGGTTTAGGCGAAAAGTACTCGACGATTATGAAAATTAGGGTTATGTTGACAGTAGATTCGATCCTTTCTTTGTCCCTCGACTCCCCCTTATATAGGAGGTGGAGCCGAGGGTTTCGTATTGTACAAGTTACAGAGTCCGGGACGGTTTCTAACTCGTCCCGCCAGATTACAAATAATACTTCCTATTACAACTCTAGCTTTCCTTAATACATCTTGGGCTCCCGAATCTTCTTATTCTTCGGATAGTGGGCCTTCAGTAAATCCCGGGTACTATCTATGGCAGGCCCATTTGGGGTGCCTATGTCAGTAGCCCCCGAGATTTTGCTTGAATCGTAGAGTCAGGGAAAATCTCTCCCGTTTATTTTTGTTCGAGAGCTTTTATCCATACTCCTTCACATAAAATTCTATATTGTACAGGGATAATGGTAGTTGGGGCTAGTTCATCTGACGGATCAGGTACTAGTTAACTGCTCTAGTGGCAATCCGCAAAAACCTACTTCAAGATCACGTCCCCGGACATGATCTCGGGATACTGGTGTAAACTTCGACAGGTGCCGCTTAAGGTCTTACCATTCTGTCGAGTCCCAGTCAAATTTATCGGGTACCTAACGCGTCCGTTAGGATTTTTCTTCGTATCTGTTGATACGGATAAAAGTAGCAGAGCGCAGTCTTTGGCGATGCCACGCCCAGCAGAACGGATCTGGGGTCTTACCTTCGCAAATTTGCGGCATTCAGAAATTGATCGCAACTTTGGCGTTCTGAGAATATATTGTCGAGTGCTTTTCGCCTTTGGAATAGCACATTTTATCGAGTCATATTTGATGACTTTATTTTGTCTTCCCGATGGGAGTATATGTAGAGTTATCTGTGTAACTCGAAATATACTCACTTCTGTTTCTCTATTTTTGAAAAAATTCATCGGGCACGCGAACAGCGTTCCCGATGGGAGTAGCCCCCGAGGCTACAGCCAAGAACTTGTGCTTGGGTGTAGGCTCCACAGATTAGTATCCTTTGCCGCTATATTTACGATCCTTCTCGATTTTTTATATTTATCGGGTGCGCGACCAGCGCTCCCGATGGGAGTAGCCCCCGAGGCTATGAACAAATTCTTGGATTTGGTCATAGGCTCTCGCCATTTCTATATTGTCATATTCGAAATTTTCTATTTTTCCAAAGTAGCCCCCGAGCGTTTGGGCAAAAACTTGTATTTGATCAAAGGCTCCAGGAGTATTCGAATGATTTACCCTGTCGCCATTCTCTTTTTATTTTGCTTGTCGACATATTCTCCTTTGTCAAATTCTCTTCATCTCTATCAATAATTGGGATTTTTTCTGCCTTGTGGGTCCATTGTTCCCACCACGTTGACACGTCGTGCAAGTGGGGGACACACGTCCTCCGCTTTTCCTGGCGCACGTACGGTAACGCCTGTTCCATTCCTTCCCAGTAAAAATACCTTTTTACCCTTGTATCTACGAGATCCTTTTTCACCACACGATTTCTTCATCCAACGGTGCACTGCTTCGTCCGAATCCTATATAAACCTTTCTTCAACCTCGGTCCAGTCCTTCGCTTGCGCCGCACATCTGTTCCCCTCTGCAAAAACTTCCCCTGCGCCCAACTCTGTTTGATCTTCCGCACGCCCAAGCATTGCTTTGTCCCCTGCCTTTGATGCCACCACGCACGCGACTCACGCGCCACAGCACTCCAGAATCCGAGATGGCCGCCGAAGATCTTGAGTGGGAGAGATCCAAAATCTCCAACCAAGACCTCAACATGATGAAGAAGCTTGGCCTGATGAAGAAGGAAGATGCCATCCGCTTTCCCAGCGAAGAAAGCTATCCCAACCCTCCAATGGAGTACCGGGTTAGTTTCGTTGATCACCTCATCCGCGGCCTTTCTGCCCCAATTCACGATTTCCTCCGCGGCCTTCTTTTTGTTTATGGGATTCAATTGCACCAATTGACCCCCAATTCCATCCTCCACATTTCCATTTTTATCACGCTGTGCGAATGTTTCCTTGGAATCCCTCCTAACTGGGCTCTTTGGAAACGTATTTTCCTTCTCCGCCGCAATGCCTCCCGCAATGCCACTTATAACATAGGCGGCGTTGTTATTTGTGTTCGAACTGACGTTGATTATTTCGACGTCAAATTTCCCGATTCTGTCCAAGGGTGGCGCAAAAAGTGGCTCTACATTCACGAAGAAAGTGCCAACTCTGTGGAACACAACATAATCCCCTTCGACGGAAATGCCAAAATTCAGCGCCGCCGCTCCTGGGATGCTGAAGCTTCCGAAGAAGAGAAAAAGGCGACAGAAGCACTTATGTCTCGTATTCGTCAGCTTCAAAATACTCGAGGCAAAGAGCTTTCTGGTGTTCAAATCACTGCCTACTTTCTTAGAATTAGAGTGCAGCCTCTTCAGGCTCGCAAAAATCCCCTTTGGACATATGCTGGTGGAAACGACGCCAATAGGCTCTCCAGTGATCTTTCTGCAAAGGACTTGGAGAAGTTGATTCGAAGAATTTCCCGTTTAAACAAGAAAGATCCTATTCCTTCCTCTTGCCGTGTGGAACCATACAGCTCCACCAATCCTCTCCCCGAGGTATTTTTGTCTTCTCGATTTTTATCTTGTTTCCAAATGTTTCCTGCATCTCACTGTATTGATATCTCGCTATTTTTCCTTTGTCGCTATTTTTGCAGAACCATCCTACTATGTCTTCTCTTCCTCCCCTTCCTGAGGATGGAGAAGTCGAAGAACAAGCTATTGTTGCCGAAGACAATCAAGGTTCTTCTCTTCATGAAAGTGAAGTCGCAGGTTCTCACAAATCTGCGGCTTCCCATGAAAAAGAAGTTGAATCTGAAGCCAGCGAGTCGACGCAATCCCTTCCTCCTGCTGTTTCCCCAAAGAACAAAAGGAAAAGGGATGACGCCGAAGCTTCCGGCACCTCCAAACCCGAAAAAACTGTTCCTTCTCAGCCGGGGTCGGCTTATGATCCATACCTCGAAACTCTTATCAGTTCGTAAGTACCATCTTCCTGTTTTGTTTTGCTTTGAAGATTTTTTGTCTATCTTGCCTTTATACTGTCGACTTGTACTCGTAGTGATGATGAAGTGTTACCAACTGTTGATGTGGCTACTCGAACGAGTACGTCACATACATTAGTCGCCTCGGAAACGCCAGTCGAAGGGGAAGAAACGTCGCCTCCTCGACAAAATGTCGACACCTCGACTCCTCCGACAAGCCCCCGAGCCTCTTCACCGAAAAGGGCAAGGACGGAGATTATCGCGGAACCTACTCTCCAATTGAGTAGCTCCTCGAACCTTCTCATGGAAGATGTAAGCTCTCCACTTTTTTGTCATTGTTTATGTTTTCTCTGCTTACTTCTGTGTATCATTATATTTTTCTCATACCCCCATTTTCTCTTTGTCCTCTTTTTTTTTTTTTTTTTTTTTTAACAGCCTATGATCAAGGATCTTCTCCGCATCGGTGCCCAATTTGTTGGGTACCGTGAATATGCTAATAAAACTGAAGGTAATGCTTTACTCCTTTTGCTTCTGCCCTTTTGCTCCTCTGTTGTCGAAGTTTTTAACTATATTTTTCTTCCTTGCCAGAAAAACTGGCGGAAGCCAATGAGCGTGCCAACACACTTGCTCAACAGTTAGAGCAAAGTGAACAGGCTCGCAAAAAGGCTGAGTCAGATGCTGTTGGTGCTCGTGCAGAGGCTGATAAGGCCAAGTCTGATGCTGCTGGTGTCGAAGATCTCCGGAAGAGACTTCATGATGCCGAAACTTCGCTGAGTGAACATATAACCGCTCAATCTGCTCGCGAAGAGGCGATCCTTAAACGTTTAAAGACACAAAGTCGCCGCTTCGTCGGTAAGTATCACTTATCATTTTTTGTATTTCCTTTTCTGTGTTTGTTTGTTGCTCAATAAGTTTCTTTTTTGACAGCTAGAACAGCTCAAGAGTTTCAACTTGAAGAACCCGTCAATGATCCTCTTCTTGACGCCCTGTCATTTCTCGAGGTTCATGGATCAGAGGCACGCGAAGGCATTGATCAGGCCAAAGCGGGGTTGTCGCGGCTTTTTCCTTATTTTTTCCCAAAGAAAGAGGAACCCGCAACTTTCCTTGATCTCGCCAAGAGCTTCAATTCAGCAGAAGACCTTGGACTGAAAATGCGCCAGGAAAACATGAAGGTTGCTGTCGAAAGTACTGTTGCCCTGGTTGCTGACAGCCGACAAACTATTGATTGGATGAAGGTTGGCGACACCAATCAAATAGAACAGTCGAGGTGGAGGTCGCTGATTAAGGCAGCCAAACCCAACACAAAGAAAATCTTGGCATATCTCGGGATCAAGCCACCCTCGACTCCCAGCTCATCAAGGCCGGAGGTCTAGTTTCATATTCTTTTGCTTTGTTTTAGTTTACCTCCTCCTTTTGGTACTGTCGCTGTAACGCTCCTAGCGATGATTAGGTCTTGTAGAGGTCCTTCTTTTGTAATAGATATGTATATACTACAAGAATGAATGGAAGTCGAACTTTTGTCTCAATGATTGATGTCGACGTTTTTCTATTTTTCAGTTGATTTTTGACAATTATTCGTCAATTCCTGATCCTCCCGAAGTTTTTCCTTCGTCCCTTTCGAAGAAGTCTTCTGTCCCTATTAACCTTGATGATTCTTCGAGTATGGATCTGACAGAAGAATTGAAAGAACTTCGAGTGCAACTTCAGTCTGTGAAGAAGCAGTCGCTTATACTTATGGAGCAGTCTCGAGAATCTTCTGAAAAGGAGAAAATTGCACTTCAACGAGCTCAGGATGCCATATCTGAGAGGGATACTGCTGTTGCTGAGGCTGACGCAGCTGCATCTCGAGAGAATTCTATGCTCCAGCTGCTAACAGATGCTAGTTTGGATATGGCGGGTAAGTTTCATTGTCTTTATCTTGCTTCTTCGTTTCCTTTGCTGCTTGCCTCCTTATTGCCCACTGAATTGTTTTATGAAACAATAGGTGCTTTTTTGGATACTATAACTGAAGATGAACGTGTCGAGGCTCGTTCCAATGTTCTTCTTCGGCTTGCACGTGAACATGGGTCGACTTTTTGGGGTACACCTGAGCGGACCCGCCAAATCGTGAGATTTCAAGATCGTGCACTTCAAGTTCGCGAATATCTTGACTTCTGTACAAGGACTTTGTCTCTGGTTTATGGTACCATGTTTCCTCGCAATAAGATGCCAGAGACCCTTCCTGCATTGATGGACAAATTTCGAGATGCTCCTCGCATCCACGGCTTTGTACGAGCTCAACTAGCTGCTGGTGCAAGGTTTGCGATGATCATGATAAAAATTTGCTACCCGAAGTTAGACATAGGGCAAGTTGTCCCAAAGTGCCTGGAGAAGATGTCGAAGAGGAAAAGAAACTTCGGCAAATATGATGATATTGTTACTCCTGTTGCCGAAGATATGATGGATGAACTTCTCCGGATGGATTCCGAATTCTTCGTGAAGGGTAGCTATGCTGAGCATAGTACTCGCGCTGTAAATAACGAGCGCTTAACCATAGATAATATATTGGGAAATTCTTGAAGACGAAACTTATTCCGAAATTTG
This sequence comes from Lolium multiflorum, assembly GCA_030979885.1. Taxonomy (NCBI): domain Eukaryota; kingdom Viridiplantae; phylum Streptophyta; class Magnoliopsida; order Poales; family Poaceae; genus Lolium; species Lolium multiflorum. The sequence goes on from CM061750.1 coordinate 127,026,266, forward strand.
TATCCTGTATAGACGAGCTATATTGTAAAGTCATTGTATTTTATTTTTATCGCCAAGCCCCCGGGCGTTTTGATTGCAATATCTTTTGTGTATTATAATGCGAGGTTGTCCCAAGGCAAGATAATATACATTGTGTACTATTTTGTACGGGTGTAAGCCCCCGCGTTTTTTGTCGATCACTATTTTGTCGATATCTCTTTTTATTTTGGCGAGGTATTTTTACCAAGGCAAGGTGCTTCTTTTGTCGATACTGTGTTTATATATATATTGTATCATGTAGGGGAGAAACCCCTGATCTTGTCGAGAAGAAGATATATAATTCCACTATCTTTATTATATTGCAGCACCGCGAGTCCGCCTCATTAAAAACCTTCTCCGGCCCCACTCGGTGCCCCGAAAAAGGAAAAGAGTGCGTCTGAAAACTCGCGGGCGTTTCAGTACATTGTAGCTTTACAAAGGGAGACTATATTTTCGGCGTCTAGGCGTAGAAACGCCTGAGCTGTGCCACATTCCAGGGATTTGGCTCGTCGATCCCTGTCTTCTTGTCTTTAATTCTGTATGCTCCTCCTTCTATTACTTCTGTGACGATGTATGGTCCTAGCCAGGGTGACTCGAGTTTTTCATGGCTTTTTTGATTGAGTCGTAAAACCAGGTCACCCACTTGGAAAGATCTTGGCCGCAATCGTCGACTGTGATAGTTTTTCAGGTCCTGCTGATATTTAGCGACTCGTGACAGGACCTCGTCTCGAGCTTCATCGAGTGCGTCGACATCATCTTCCAAAGCTTTTCTCGAAGTTTCCTCGTCATATTCTGCGACTCGTGGAGAATCGTGTTCTATTTCTATCGGCAAGACTGCTTCAGCTCCGTGGACCAAAAAGAACGGCGTTTCCTGCGTCGCTGTATTTGGCGTTGTTCGGATACTCCACAAAACACTTGGTAACTCCTCTGGCCAAGTATGCCTAGCTTTTTCCAAAGGTCCTAGCAGGCGCTTCTTGATGCCATTGCAGATGATGCCATTGGCCTTTTCGACTTGACCATTGGTTTGTGGATGTGCGACAGACGCAAAACTTAGTTTTATACCCACTTCTGCGCAATATGCTTTGAACTCCTTGGAAGTAAAGTTACTGCCGTTATCTGTGACGATGCTGTGAGGTACTCCGAAGCGAAAGACAATGCTCTTCACAAATTTTATTGCGGATGCTGCATCTGGTGAATTTATTGGCTTCGCCTCTATCCACTTGGTAAATTTGTCGACAGCCACTAGTAAGTACTCGTATCCTCCTGGCGAAGCTTTGTGCAATTTACCCACCATGTCGAGACCCCATTGAGCAAAGGGCCAAGACAATGGGATTGGCATAAGTTCTGCTGCTGGTGAGTGAGGTCTTGCCGCAAATCTTTGGCACGCGTCGCAAGTTCGCACTATTTCCTTCGCATCCTCGATTGCTGTGAGCCAATAAAATCCTGCCCTGAAGACTTTGGCCGCAATAGCTCGGCTACTTGCGTGATGCCCACATATTCCTTCATGCACGTCCTTTAGGATGATTCTTCCTTCTTCGGGTGTAACACACCGTTGTAGCACACCCGAGATACTGCGTTTGTACAGCTCCCCTTTTACCACCGTAAAGGCTTTGGATCTCCTAATTATTCGCCTTGCTTCGACTGGATCGTCGGGTATGGTTTTCCTTAGGATATATGATATGTAAGCCTGCATCCATGGAATTTGCACCATCATGACTAGATCTTGCTCTTCTTCTTCTTCTGCTGTGTCTTTGGCGATACTCGAAGGTTTCTCTTTTTTCTCCTTTATTTTTGCTGGTTTTGTTGATCTCTCGCTAATCTCTTCCCAGAACACACCTGGAGGGATTGCGAGGCATTGTGACCCGATGTTTGCGAGAACGTCGGCTTCATCATTGCTCATCCTGCTGATGTGGTTTACCTCACAACCATCGAATAGCTTCTCCAGCTCATTGTACACCTCCTTGTATGCTATCATACTTTCGTTGACTGCGTCGCATTGGTTCATTACTTGCTGTGCTACCAACTGTGAGTCGCCGAAAATTTTCAATCGGGTTGCACCGCAAGCTTTCGCCATCTTCATCCCGTGTATGAGAGCTTCATATTCTGCTTCATTGTTAGATGCGTTTGGGAACGTCATCCGCAGAACATACTTCAACTTGTCGCCTTCGGGTGAGACTAATATCACGCCTGCTCCAGCACCTTCCAATCTCTTGGACCCGTCGAAGTTCATGGTCCAAGTTCTCGATAAATCTGGGGGTCCCGTGTTTTGTAGCTCCATCCACTCTGCAATGAAATCTGGTAAGACCTGCGACTTTATTGCTTTTCTTTTTTCATACGCGATGTCCCGAGGGGAAAGTTCTATTCCCCAAAGGGAGACACGACCCGTAGCTTCTGGGTTGTTCGGTATATTTGATAAGGGAGCCTCGTTGACCACTATTATCGGGTGCGCCGAAAAATAGTGTCGCAATTTTCTTGCTGTCGTGAATACTCCATATGCTAGCTTTTGATATTGCGGGTACCGCTGTTTTGAAGGCGACAGTACTTCGCTGATGAAATATACTGGCCTTTGAACTCCATGAAGCTTGCCTTCTTCTTCCCTTTCGACTACTAGGGCCGTGCTGACCACCTGAGGTGTGGCTGCAATATACAAGAGGAGAGGTTCTTTCTCTTTTGGCGCCACCAATATCGGTGGTGTCGAAATTGCTCGCTTGAGATTCTCGAAAGCTCTGTCTGCTTCCTCGTTCCATTGAAATTTTTCCCCTTGCTTGATCAACGCATAAAACGGCAGCGCCTTTTCTCCTAGCCTGGCGACGAATCTGCTTAAAGCTGCGACTCGCCCCGTTAGCTGTTGTATTTCTTTCAACTTTGTTGGCTTTCTCATAGTAACGATGGCCTGTATTTTTTCGGGATTAGCTTCAATCCCCCTTGCTGATACTAAGAACCCGAGAAGTTCTCCTGCAGGAACTCCAAAAGAGCACTTTGTCGGGTTCAGCTTGAGGCAGAACTTGTCGAGGTTGTCGAAGGTTTCCTTCAAGTCTTCGATCAAAGTCGACCCTTTCTTGGATGTTATTACGACATCGTCGATGTAAACTTGTACATTTTTTCCGATCTGTGTTGCTAGGCACTTCTGCATCATCCGCTGATATGTTGCTCCCGCGTTTTTCAAACCAAAGGGCATTGTTTTGTAACAAAACACGCCATAAGGTGTGATGAACGCTGTCTTGGCTTCATCTTCTTCTTTTAGTCTAATCTGGTTATAACCAGAATATGCATCCAGGAAGGAAAGACGTTCACATCCTGCCGTGGAGTCGATGATTTGATCGATCCTTGGGAGGGGAAAGTGATCCTTGGGACAATGTTTATTGAGACACGTGAAGTCGACGCACATGCGAAGGACTATTGTGTGTTTCTTCGGCACCATCACTGGGTTAGCTACCCATGTGGCTTCTGTAGATATTTCTCTGATAAACCCAGCATCTTTGAGTCGATCTATTTCTGATAACATGGCTTTGCGGCTAGGCTCAAAAACGCCGCAAAGGTTGCTTTACTGGTCGTGCGAGAGGATCCAAATTGAGGTGGTGCTCGGCAAGTTCCCTGGGTACTCCTGGCATGTCGGCTGGACACCATGCGAAGATTCTCCAGTGCTCACGGAGGAACTCGACGAGCGCGCTTTCCTATGCGACATCCATGTTTGCGGCAATGGACGTCGTTTTCTTTGGATCTGTCGGGTGGATCTGTACCTCTTTTGAATCCTTATTTATATTGAAAGTTGGCTCCTTAGAAGGTCTTCCTACCTCTGGCAGCACATCATAATCAGTGAACCTAGGTGCCGCATATTCTGCTTGCATCCCGAAAGTTTCTGATAGCCGATGAAAATCTTTGTCGCATTTATCGGACAGTGCAAAGCTTCCTTTGATTGTGATAGGTCCCTTAGGCCCAGGCAACCTCCACAACAGATATGTATAATGCGGCACTGCCATGAACCTGGCGTACGCTGGTCGTCCCAACAAAGCGTGATATTGCGACGGGAAATCCACCACTTCGAACTCCAGGTTCTCGATTCTGTAATTTTCTCGGGTTCCAAACTGAACGTCGAGGTTGATCTTGCCCAATGGGTAACTTGGCTTCTCTGGTGTAATCCCGTGGAAACGTGTGTCAGTTGGCTTCAGATTTGCTAGGGATATGTTCATCTTCCTCAATGTATCTGCATACATGAGGTTTAAGCTGCTGCCGCCATCTATGAAAACTCTCGACACGTCGAAACCAGCGATTGCGGGTAAGATGAGCGCCGATTGTCCTGGTCGAGGGACTTGCTGCGGATGGTCTGCGATTGTGAAGCCGATATCTTGCCCTGACCAATTTAAGTACTCGACTGTTGGTGGAGGCATCTTCTCTGCCATGAACACTTGTCGAGATATTACCTTCTGCGCCCTGTTGGACGGCCTAGCTTTCTGAATCATCGAGACCACACCGTTAGAGTTGGGGTCAACATATGGAGGTGGGTGTGGTGCTGCCGCAATTCTAAGCTGGTGTCGATTTTCGTCGGTAATTGCGGGAGGAGGTGGAAGGTGAATCTCACTCCTTGGCTCCCGAGGATTTCTGTTATTTGCTTGGGCATTTGCGATTCCTGCGGCTCGCATTGCCTGAAAATTGCGGCAGTCTTTCTGGAGATGTCCTGACTGTCTTTTTCCATTGTTGTCGAGGTAAAAGTGCATTTGACATGGACCGTTCATCATCTCCTCGGGAGACACGTAAGGTCTTTGAATCCTTGGTCCACTATTTTGCCTGTTGCCACGAAAATCACCTCTATTGTCGCCTTGTTGCTCATTACTCCTTTGATAATCGTCCCGACTATTTCCTCCAGGATTTCCTCGAAAACCAGCCGATATATGGCCGGGAGCATCGTTGTTGTAAAACTGGCGAGAAAATCGCCTTCTATTTTGATAATTTCGACCACGATCCTCTTCTGGCGACCTGTGTCGCTTGTTGTATATTGCGTCTTCACCATCTGCCCATTTATTGGCTATCTCCATGAGTGCTGCTATGGTCTTAGGGTTAGTTCTCCCTAAGTCCTCGATGAAATCTGCTCGGCGAACTCCTGCCACAAACGCATCTATTGCCCTCTCGTCAGATATATCTTCTGCCGAGTTTTTTATGATGTTCCACCGCTGTATATACTTCCTCATCGACTCGTCGTGTTTTTGTCGGCATGCCCTCAGCTCTTCCAACGATGCAGGTTTCTTGCACGTGGATCGGAAGTTCTTCACGAAGATGTCCTCAAAGGTTTCCCAGCTGTCGATGGAATTTAAGGGGAGTTTCTTTATCCAAGATCTTGCGGCACCACTCAGGTGAACTTGGATACTTTGCATAGCTGTTGCTCTGGTTCCTCCTACCAGTTTTACCATCTCGAGATAATCCACGAGCCAATCCTCGGGATCTTGCAGGCCGTCGAACTTCTTGAAATTCTCGGGTAACTTGAACCCTTTCGGGACTCGAGTTTTTCGAACTCTTCTCGTAAAGCATGGGAGCCCACACATATCTTCGTCGGCAAGCTCTGGCGAGTGCTGACGCTCCCTTCTTTCTTGTCGCGCTCTGTCCACTCTTACTTGGACTGCTGTATCTCTTGCTCCACTTGCTCTTGGTGGGTCTTGAACTGCTGCGGTGGGTCGTGGACTATTTTGTCTGGGATTTTCTTCGGGAGGCGTTGTTGCAAACGCTGTTCCCATAACCCCTACTCCAGCCATTGCCATATTGAACAATGGTTCTCTCGGGTCCCCAGGAGGTGGTCTGGACGCCAAGATGTATGCTTGTGTTGCCATGTATCCTGCTTCTGGCGTTTTTGGGATGATATTTCCTCTTTCGTCGATCGACATAAAGGACATGTCGAGATTTTGGATTATGTTTCCTCTTTCTGCTTCAGGTATGTTTTGCAGTCGAGACATTGCTCTCCTCCGAGCTTCTCTGTGACTATCTCCTGTATTTCCTGAAAGGCGACTTAAATCTGCTCGGCGTCTGCTTGATGCAGAAGCTGCTTCCTTCCTTCTATTCAGGGATGCTGTTTGTTTTTCCAATTCTCTGCTTACTCGAGCAAGTCTATATTGATATGCTTGAAGTTCTTGTGCAGTAGCGGTGGTGGTCATAGGTTCTGAACCATCCATGGCTCTCGCAGCCCTATCCCACGCTTCTTGCGGGAGCTGTACTCTTGCGCGAGTTGTAGATCCAGGATATTTGGTGCCTAGACCATGTCTGAGATCAGCGGGATCGACGTATGGATTTCTGATGACCCACAAGTATAGGGGATCGCAACAGTCTTCGAGGGAAGTAAAACCCAAATTTATTGATTCGACACAAGGGAGACAAAGAATACTTGAAAGCCTTAACAGCGGAGTTGTCAATTCAGCTGCACCTGGAAACAGACTTGCTCGCAAAAGTTTATCAGTAGTAACAGTTCTATGGCAGTGGAAATAGCGAAATAACAGCAGCGGTGAAATAAAGACAGCAGTAGTGATTATAGTAAACAGCAGGATTAAAATACTGTAGGCACAGGGATGGATTTAACGGGCGTTGCATGGATGAGAGAAACTCATGTAACAATCAAAGCAGGGCATTTGCAGATAATAATAAAACGGTATCCAAGTACTAATCAATCAATAGGCATGTGTTCCATATTTAGTCGTACGTGCTCGCAATGAGAAACTTGCACAACATCTTCTGTCCTACCAGCCGGTGGCAGCCGGCCTCTAGGGAAACTACTGGATATTAAGGTACTCCTTTTAATAGAGTACCGGCAAAGCATTAACACTCCGTGAACACATGTGATCCTCACGTCACTACCATCCCCTCCGGTTGTCCCGATTTCTGTCACTTCGGGGCCATTGGTTCCGGACAGCGACATGTGTATACAACTTGCAGGTAAGATCATAAACAACGAATATCTTCATGAATCAATAACATGTTCAGATCTGAGATCATGGCACTCGGGCCCTAGTGACAAGCATTAAGCATAACAAGTTGCAACAATATCATAAAAGTGACATCTACGGATACTAGGCACTATGCCCTAACAATCTTATGACTATTACATGACCAATCTCATCCAATCCCTACCATCCCCTTCAGCCTACAGCGGGGGAATTACTCACACATGGATGGGGGAAACATTGCTGGTTGATGGAGAGGCGTTGGCGGTGATGGCGGTGAAGATCTCCTCCAATTCCCCGTCCCGGCGGAGTGCCGAACGGAGACTTCTGGCTCCCGCGACGGAGTTTCGCGATGTGGCGGCTCTCGGAGGGTTTCGGCGATGTCGACTTCTCTCCGTGCGTTTTTAGGTCGAACCGATAAGTAGTCCAAAGGGGGCGTCGGAGGCCGGCCGAGGGGGCCACCATAGGGCCGCGCGGGTCCCCCTGGGCGCGCGCCTTATGGTGTGGGGCCCTCGGGCCTCCACCTCCTTCGCCCTTCTGGCTCCGTCAATATTTTGGTAAAATAGGGCCATCTGAAGAAATTCCGAGGATTTTCCCGAAAGTTGGATTTCTGCACAAAAACGAGACACCAGAGCAGTTCTGCTGAAAACAGCGTTAGTCCGTGTTAGTTGTATCCAAAATACACAAATTAGAGGCAAAACAATAGCAAAAGTGTTCGGGAAAGTAGATACGTTTTGGACGTATCAACTCCCCCCAAGCTTAGCTTATTGCTTGTCCTCAAGCAATTCAGTTAACAACTGAGCGACAAAAGAACTTTCACGAACACATTTGCTCATATGATGTATATATTCTCATGCTATGGCTAATACTTAAGCAGTTCATAATGAGATACATGCAAATAAGATCATCCAACAGCTATGTCAATCATGGAGAGGTACCAACAATTAATAATAAGCACCATGAATCATGTATATAAGCAGGATTGCAATGTTCATAAGAGAATATGATAAAGTGGTATCTCGCTTGCCTGTATTTGATCGGCAAAACATAAATGCCGAGGCACCTCTTGAGTTCATAGAAAGACTAGAAGTAGTGATTGTCAAAGATAAAAGCATCAAAGTTATACCACAATTAATCATATTTTGAGACAAGCATATTATACTAAGAATGACAGTCGTGCTCTCAGGATAGTGCTCAAAGAAAGAATGGAGACACAACATAAAAAGTAAAAGATTGACCCTTCGCAGAGGGAAGCAGGGATTAACATGCGCTAGAGCTTTTCATTTGTAAAGCAGGAGTAAAATTATTTTTGAGAGGTGTTTGTTGTTGTCAACGAATGGTAATGGGTACACTAACTACCTCATCAACCGGACTCACAAGAGCGGCTCCCATTTATTTATTTTTGGTTGGCACTCCTTCCAACCTTTCTTTCGCAAACCATGGCTAACCGAATCCTCGGGTGCCTGCCAACAATCACATACCATGAAGGAGTGCCTTTTTATTTAAGTTTTATTATGATGATGACACTCCCCCCAACCTTTGCTTACACAAGCCATGGCTAACCGAATCCTTCGGGTGCCGTCCAACAATCACAAGCCATGGAGGAGTGTCTATTTAAGTTAATTAATTCGGGACTGGGAATCCCATTGCCAGCTCTTTTTGCAAAATTATTGGATAAGCGGATGTGCCACTAGTCCATATGAGAGTCCGTCAAAAGTAAATGACAAGGTTGAAAGCTAAACACCACATACTTCTTCATGAGCTATGAAACATTAACACAAATTGAGAAGCATTTTGAAGGTTTTAAAGGTAGCGCATGAGAATTTACTTGGAATGGTTTGAAATGCCATGCATAGGTATTTATGGTGGACACTTTTGGAACAACTTGGTTTTCAGGTGTTTGGAAGCACGAGCGGCGTCACCGCTCAGTACAAGTGAAGGCTAGCAAAAGACTAGGGAGCAACAAATCAAGAGAGCAGTAACTGTCATAATTATGCTTGCGGCAAAATAAATTAACGGAGGCATAAAAGTGATACAAGAACTCTGAAGCAATATAAATCATCGAGGCTTAATTGACTTTTTGTTCAGTCATATGCATGCGTGAGCATGTGCCAAATCGATATAAATGAATTATTCAGAGGAGGATACCACAATGCCATACTTACTTATGAATAAAACAATGCAAGCAAACATCCACGACATGCTACTCATATTAATAAATTGGAACTAAACATGAGAGATCATGAACTACTAGACTTTCTCAAATAACATATACCTCACATGAACCAACTAAGCATGCTCATATGGATGAGTATATGTACAAAAATGAAAGCAAATAGAGTTCATACCAGCCTCTCACCACAATCAGATTGTCGTAGATCGTCATTATTGCCTTTTCACTTGTGCAGCTTGGATAATATGAAATGGAAACCACGCTCCAGCCACCGAAGACCATTGAACTCATGATGAACTTTACAAACCAAAGAAGAACAGCAAATATTTTTGGTGTTTTTGAATTAGAAACAAGCACGAAAGAAAACAAGCAAACAAAGCAAAATCTTTTTGGGTTTTCTTATAGCAAACTAACGATAGCAAATAAAGCAAACTAAGAGCAAGGTACCAAATAAATAAATGGTGAAGAGAAACTACAGAAATATTTTTGGTCTTTTTGTGTTTTAGGAAAGAAACAAAGTGAAAACAAAAGAATGCAAACTAACAGAAACACAGAAAAGCAGGATGACAGAAATCTGCCAAATCCTGACAGCAGTACAGAAATCGAATTTAACAAAAATCTTCCATTGCTCAGACCAAAAAGTGTTCAACTAATGAAAGTTAGATAACAACCTGGGGAACATGCTCAAAAATTGGCAACTCAAAATAACGTTCTGGCTGTGCGTACGAATTTTTTTAGTAACAGCACAGAATCTGTTTTTGGACAGCACTTCCCCAAATATCATCTCCCTCTCATTAGAAAACCACTCTAGAGACTAAACAAGTATGTACAAGTATCCAGCAATCATAATATGCAAAGAATGAGTGATGCCGGTATACCTCCCCCCAAGCTTAGGCTTTTGGCCTAAGTGGAGTTCATTCCCAACGAGGGTCGGGGTTCCACGCCGGTGGATCATACATGGAGTGGTAATAAGGCCCCTGTGCAGAAGAATATCGTGGAGGCTCCACGTGACCATGATGTTGGTATGAGGAGCTTGCTGCATCGGATGAAGAGTCGGGATGCTCCTCGGTCTCCTCCACATTTTCCCTCGCACGATGGCTTTCTCTTTCTATGTATGCATTTAGCTCATTTTCTGTGATCGACCACCCGTTCCTGGCATCAAGGTTAAACAAAGCAGGTGCAGGCAATCGTACTAGTTTTTCAATTTTCTTAGTTATACTCCAACTTTTCTTATACAAAGTTATCCTATAATGCAGATTGTTCAAACTAGATGCATCTGAAATAAACTCATGTCTAATCATGGAAACCACATCAAGCTTCTCTATAGAAAGCGGAATATCTAAATGGTGAGGTTCTACACCATGCATAGCTAATAAGCGAGAGGCGATAAGACCTCCACAAATTCCTCCTTTCTCACGGTTAGTAGCAAGTCTACAAGCTATTAAAGCACCCAAATTATAAGTCCTATCCTGTTGCAAAGCAGGCTAAGAAAGCCAAGTCTGGGACAGATAATTTACCTCCGGTCCTTCTTGCAAGGACGCACTTTGTAATGAAATAGGCAAAGTAGCGGATGGCTGGATGTTGAATGCTACTAATCTTACCATCATCCTTGGAGAGACTCCTCCCATTACAAATCCTTGTATAAAGATCTGAGAGCTCCCGCGGTGTTCCCCTGATCTTCTCGCAGGATCCCCATTGCGGTACTCCAATTGCTGCACAAAAAACACTAAATGGCAAGTTGACAGCTTTATTGTAAATTTTATACTGGACCATGGGGTCAGACCGCGACCAATTGAACTTGAAGTCCTGCACAAAAGACATAGTTAATTTTACATATTGTCTTGGCTCTCCTTCAACAAAACCACTCAGCCCTGCACGAGAGATTAGAGTTTGCACATCTTGTAAAATCCCCGCACTTCTCATAAAGTCCACGCATGGGTAGTAAGAGGGGTATACTCCCTCCTCACGATTGACTCTTGAAACTTGCTGGACTTCCAATTCTTCTTGGTTCAATTGGGGCACACCTTCTTCCATTTTCTGAAATTTTCAACAATCATTATAAAATTTGATTTCAAGGTGTGTAATTGAAGGGAACTACTATAGGAACTTGCTAGAGTGCTAAACATGCATCAAAACTAATTTCTACCACTTAGAACAAGCATGCAAGCTCACTAAACATGTTATCTACAGCAGCAAAATATTCAAGATATACTCAACCAAATGAAATTCTAATTGGACAATCAAAGGAGTCACATACCAAGGAGTAAATGTGCCAAATTTCAGACGGAAATCTGGGCTGAGCAAGGAGATCGAAAAATCGCGAGTTCTTGAGCAGAAACACGAGTGAGAGAAACTTGGTACGAGTTTTTTCGGGAGAGAGAAGGTGCTGGGAGAAAGAGATGAAGAAGTGGGGCAAGGGGTGGCCCACACCACATGGTGGCGCGGCCCCCTTGCTGGCCGCGCCAGCCTATGGTGTGGCACCCCCTGGTGCCCCACAGGTCATCCTCTGGTGCTCCCAGGTGCCTCGTCGAAAAATAGGACCAATGGTGTAATTTTTGTAATTTTTAGAGAACTTTGAAAAATGCACATTTCTGGGTATTAAATTAATGATTACTGCGCAGGAAAATGATTTCTAAAATCTTAAATGACTAAAGCATATTGCAAAATAAAAGTGCTACAGCAAGTAAAATAAGTGAAAGGAGAGAGAAAGAAAGAAGTGTTGTTTAACTCTTTTATGCAATAAAATATACTTGTTAACAAGGTTGATCAAGTCTTGCTACCAAATAAATTTTATATGACATAAGAAGAAATAAACCTCAAATCAATCATGTTACCTTATATTGAATTGATATGGATCCAATCACAAGAGTTTGATATTCTTCTTTAGGCTCATATATAGGACAATCAATGGATCCCACTTTGATAGTTTTCACATTAAAAATTGTATTGACTCCACATACTTTATCAATCCTCTTGGGAAAATAGACAGTGTGTTCCTTATCATCAACATTGAAAGTAACCATGCCTTTATTGCAATCAATAACAGCCCCTGCAGTATTAAGAAAGGGTCTTCCAAGAATAATGGACATATTATCATCTTCAGGCATTTCCAACACAACGAAATCAGTTAATATCAAGCAATGCTGAGTAACTTGCACAGGAACATTTTCACATAAACCAACAGGAATAGCAGTAGATTTATCAGCCATTTGCAAAGATATATCAGTTGGTATCAATTTATCTAAATCAAGTCTCTTATAAAGAGAAAAAGGCATCACACTCACACCTGCTCCCAAATCACATAGAGCAGTTCTAACATAATTATTCTTGATGGAACAAGGAATAGTCGGTATACCTGGGTCGCCCAACTTCTTTGGAATCTTACCATTGAAGGAGTAATTAGCGAGCATAGTAGAAATTTCCTCATTGGGGACTTTCCTTTTGTTAGTAACAATATCTTTCATATACTTTGAATAAGGAGGCAATTTAATAGCATCAGTCAAAGGGATTTGCAGAAATAAAGGTTTCATCCAATCACAAAATTTATTATAATGTTCCTCCTCCTTTGATTTTAGTTTCTTAGCAGGAAAAGGCATTTGCTTTTGAACCCAAGGTTCTCTTTCATTACCATGCTTCTCAGTAATAAAGTCTTCTTTAGTGTACTTTTTATTTTTAGCATGCTTTTCAGGTTCTTTTTCAATTTCTTCTTTATCAGGAGTATCATTCTTATCATTATCTTCCTCATGTTCATTACCACTTTCAGTTTCAGCATCAGAAATAGAAATACTATTAGGATCATTAACAGGTTCAGAGGATTCTACAACATTCTTATGTTTCTTTTTCTTTTTCTTAGATGGAGCACTAGTTTTAATTGGTTGAGAATCTTGTTCAACTCTTTTGGGATGCCCTTCAGGATATAGAGGATCCTGGGTAGAAGCACCACCTCTAGTTGTTACTTCACAAGCATGTTTTTCTTTAGAATTATTTCCCAACAAGTCATTTTGCACTTTAGTAAGTTGATCAATTTGAGTTTGAACCATTTGAAAATGTTTAACAAGTATCTTAACATCATTGGAGGTTCTCTCCACAATACCATGCAATTCACTAATAGCTCGAGAATTTTCCATTAAATGATTCTCTACTCTCATATTAAAATTTTCTTGCTTAACAATATAATTATCAAATTCATCTAAGCATTGAGCAGGAGATTTTGAATACGGAATATCTTCCCTAGTAAAGTGTTGAAGCGAGTGTACCTCAATCGTGGATGAAGGGGGAATTGTCTCACATATATCTTCTATAGGAGGTAAATTCTTCACATCTTCAGGTTTAATACCTTTCTCCTTAAGAGACTTCTTGGCTTCCCTCATATCTTCATCATTTAATTTAATCATACCCCTCTTCTTCACTATCGGTGTCGGGGTTGGTTCAGGTGTAGACCAATCATCATGATTCCGGCCTATTTTAGCCAATAATTCTTCAGCGTCGTCTGGAGTTCTTTTCCTGAAAACACAACCAGCACAACTATCCAGGTATGCCCTAGACTCAATAGTTAGTCCACTATAAAATATATCAAGTAAATCATGCTTTTCTAAATCATGGTCAGGCTGAGCTCTAATAAGAGAACAAAATCTAGCCCAAGCCTCAGGCAATTTCTCTCCATCTTCCTGGTCAAAATTATAAATTCTCTGCAAAGCAGCATGTTGAGCACTAGCAGGAAAGTATTTGCGGAAGAAAACATCAAGCAATTCTTTTGGACTTTTAATAGAACCAGGAGGCAAATTATTATACCAAGTTTTAGCATCATCCTTTAATGAGAAAGGGAAAATTTTAGCGACAAAATAAGTACGCATCTTAATATCATCAGAAAACAAGCCACTAAGAGTAGATAACTCAGTCATGTGTTCAACAGCACTTTCTTTTTCAGTACCACAAAAGGGTGTTTTCTCAACAATAGCTATATGAGATAGATCAAGAGAAAAATCATAATCTTTATCCCTAATGTTTATAGGAGATGTGGCAAATTTAGGATCAGGAGATGGTTTATATCTAACAGCATGTTCTGCAAGCAACTTTTTAATTTTTCTTGCATCAGTAGTAGCATTGCATTTTTCAATAAAATCATCATCAAGCTCTACATAATCTTCATCAAGATCATCACTAGAATAATCAACAGACTCAGGTGAATTAACAGGTGTAGTAGCATTAGGAGTTTCAGTATTTTCAATTTGTCTAGACTTAGCAATTGTAGCATCTAGAAAAGATCCCAATGAACCACTATCATCAAGCACAACAGAAACATTATCAATATTATGAGAATTTTCAGATTCAGCAGAAGTACCAGCACGCGAAGCATGTGGCGGTGAAACAAGTTTATCAATAACAGATGGTGAATCAAGAGCAGCAGAGGTACTCAGAGTTGTACCTTTTCTTGTAGTGGATGGTAATATGGCGATCTTAGTATCGCGAGGTTTACCCATAATGGAGAATTTGCAGCGAACAATATCAATCCAAGTGAACTTCCAAATAAAGCTATGCTCCCCGGCAACGGCGCCAGAAAATAGTCTTGATGACCCACAAGTATAGGGGATCGCAACAGTCTTCGAGGGAAGTAAAACCCAAATTTATTGATTCGACACAAGGGGAGACAAAGAATACTTGAAAGCCTTAACAGCGGAGTTGTCAATTCAGCTGCACCTGGAAACAGACTTGCTCGCAAAAGTTTATCAGTAGTAACAGTTCTATGGCAGTGGAAATAGCGAAATAACGCGGTGAAATAAAGACAGCGATAGTGATTATAGTAAACAGAGGATTAAAATACTCTAGGCACGGGGATGGATTTAACGGGCGTTGCATGGATGAGAGAAACTCATGTAACAATCAAAGCAGGGGCATTTGCAGATAATAATAAAACGGTATCCAAGTACTAATCAATCAATAGGCATGTGTTCCATATTTAGTCGTACGTGCTCGCAATGAGAAACTTGCACAACATCTTTTGTCCTACCAGCCGGTGGCAGCCGGGCCTCTAGGGAAACTACTGGATATTAAGGTACTCCTTTTAATAGAGTACCGGAGCAAAGCATTAACACTCCGTGAACACATGTGATCCTCACGTCACTACCATCCCCTCCGGTTGTCCCGATTTCTGTCACTTCGGGGCCATTGGTTCCGGACAGCGACATGTGTATACAACTTGCAGGTAAGATCATAAACAACGAATATCTTCATGAATCAATAACATGTTCAGATCTGAGATCATGGCACTCGGGCCCTAGTGACAAGCATTAAGCATAACAAGTTGCAACAATATCATAAAAGTGACATCTACGGATACTAGGCACTATGCCCTAACAATCTTATGACTATTACATGACCAATCTCATCCAATCCCTACCATCCCCTTCAGCCTACAGCGGGGGAATTACTCACACATGGATGGGGGAAACATTGCTGGTTGATGGAGAGGCGTTGGCGGTGGCGGTGAAGATCTCCTCCAATTCCCCGTCCCGGCGGAGTGCCAGAACGGAGACTTCTGGCTCCCGCGATGGAGTTTCGCGATGTGGCGGCTCTCTGGAGGGTTTCTGGCGATGTCGACTTCTCTCCGTGCGTTTTTAGGTCGAACCCGATAAGTAGTCCAAAGGGGGGCGTCGGAGGCCGGCCGAGGGGGCCACACCATAGGGCCGCGCGGGCCCCCCCTGGGCCGCGCCGCCTTATGGTGTGGGGCCCTCGGGCCTCCACCTCCTTCGCCCTTCTGGCTCCGTCAATATTTTGGTAAAATAGGGCCATCTGAAGAAATTCCGAGGATTTTCCCGAAAGTTGGATTTCTGCACAAAAACGAGACACCAGAGCAGTTCTGCTGAAAACAGCGTTAGTCCGTGTTAGTTGTATCCAAAATACACAAATTAGGTGCAAAAGCAATGTCTGAGATAGCGGGATCGACGTATGGATTTCCCAATTCGTCGAAAGCCTCTGATGTTTGCGGGTCTGATGTGCCTGCCCCTTCTACCACATAGATCTGATGATATTTTGCGCATTGATTTTTGTCAGGATTGGTGACACCATCATATAGAGTGGTGAAGACCTTTCCGATGGCACAGATTTGTCGATGAAGTTGAAGCTGTCGACGCTGTCGGAGTCGCTGCTTATAAAGGAGTCCGCAGACGACTCGAAGGATGTGTTGCTGAAGATCTTGGCGAGCTTTCCGCTTGCCTTGTTGTCGACGAAGTATGTCGACGAAAACTCCTCGTCACTCGACGAAAAGTTGGAGTCGACCGCTGAAAATTCCGGCGAGATCGGAACTTCGAGACGGTAGGATCCTTCCTTATTGACGCCAAATCGGAATTCTCCGAACGTCATGACGATGGGCTCCTCCAGATAGGCACATGCATCCATACGGGAGGGCGGGTGAGGAATAAAATTGAATAGATCAGTTTTTCCCTTGTTACCTCGATCCATCGCGTTGCTTGCTGTTGACGATGTCGAAGATCTTGAACGTGCCATCGAGATCAGATCCTTGCAGCCTCTAATTCCCACAGACGGCGCCAATTGACAAAGGATTAACTTGTCAATGCCTACAGATTGTAGACTAGGGTTTTGCTAGAAGTAGAGGGCAAGTAGATCTCGAAGGTTTAGGCGAAAAGTACTCGACGATTATGAAAACTAGGGTTATGTTGACAGTAGATTCGATCCTTTCTTTGTCCCTCGACTCCCCCTTATATAGGAGGTGGAGCCGAGGGTTTCGTATTGTACAAGTTACAGAGTCCGGGACGGTTTCTAACTCGTCCCGCCAGATTACAAATAATACTTCCTATTACAACTCTAGCTTTCCTTAATACATCTTGGGCTCCCGAATCTTCTTATTCTTCGGATAGTGGGCCTTCAGTAAATCCCGGGTACTATCTATGGCAGGCCCATTTGGGGAGCGTCGGTTTGTTTTTGTTTTTGTTTTTGTTTTTGTTTGAATAAAATGGATCCTAGCATTCACTTTGTGGGAGAGAGACACGCTCCGCTGTTGCATATGGACAAATATGTCCTTAGGCTTTACTCATAATGTTCATGGCGAAGTTTCTTCTTCGTTAAATTGTTATATGGTTGGAATTGGAAAATGCTACATGTAGTAATTCTAAAATGTCTTGGATAATGTGATACTTGGCAATTGTTGTGCTCATGTTTAAGCTCTTGCATCATATACTTTGCACCCATTAATGAAGAAATACATAGAGCTTGCTAAAATTTGATTTGCATATTTGGTCTCTCTAAGGTCTAGATAATATCTAGTATTGAGTTTTTAACAACAAGGAAGACGGTGTAGAGTCTTATAATGTTTACAATATGTCTTTTATGTGAGTTTTGCTGCACCGGTTCATCCTTGAGTTTGCTTCAAATAACCTTGCTAGCCTAAACCTTGTATCGAGAGGGAATACTTCTCATGCATCCAAAATCCTTGAGCCAACCACTATGCCATTTGTGTCCACCATACCTACCTACTACATGGTATTTCTCCTCCATTCCAAAGTAAATTGCTTGAGTGCTACCTTTAAAATTCCATCATTCACCTTTGCAATATATAGCTCATGGGACAAAATAGCCTTAAAAACTATCGTAGTATTGAATATGTACTTATGCACTTTATCTCTTATTAAGTTGCTTGTTGTGCGATAACCATGCTTCTGGGGATCAATTACTCTTTATTGAATATCATGTGAGTTGCTATGCATGTCCGTCTTGTCTGAAGGATCTGCCACCTTAATGATTGGAGCATGCATATTGTTAGAGAAGAACATTGGGCCGCTAACTAAAGCCATGAATCATGGTTGAAGTTTCAGTTTTGGACATATATCCTCAATCTCATATGAGAATAATAATTATTGCTACATGCTTATGCATTAAAGAGGAGTCCATTATCTGTTGTCCATGTTGTCCCGGTATGGATGTCTAAGTTGAGAATAATCAAAAGCGAGAAATCCAAAATGCGAGCTTTCTCCTTAGACCTTTGTACGGGCGGCATGGAGGTACCCCTTTGTGACACTTGGTTGAAACATGGCATTGCGAAGATCCGGTAGTCCAAGCTAAGTAGGACAAGGTGCGGGCACTATTAGTACACTATGCATGAGGCTTGCAACTTGTAAGATATAATTTACATAACTCATATGCTTTATTACTACCGTTGACAAAATTGTTTCATGTTTTCAAAATAAAAGCTCTAGCACAAATACAGCAATCGATGCTTTCCTCTTTGAAGGACCATTCTTTTACTTTTATTGTTGAGTCAGTTTACCTATCTCCCTCCACCTTAAGTGTGAACCGTGCATTGATTCCTACATACTTGCATATTGCACTTGTTATATTACTCTATGTTGACAATATCCATGAGATATACATGTTATAAGTTGAAAGCAACCGCTGAAACTTAATCTTCCTTTGTGTTGCTTCAACACCTTTACTTTGATTTATTGCTTTATGAGTTAACTCTTATGCAAGACTTATTGATGCTTGTCTTGAAGTACTATTCATGAAAAGTCTTTGCTTTATGATTCATTGTTTACTCATGTCATTACCATTGTTTTGATCGCTGCATTCATTACATATGTTTACAAATAGTATGATCAAGATTATGATGGCATGTCACTTCAGAAATTATCTTTGTTATCGTTTTACCTGCTCGGGACGAGCAGCTAAGGGGATGCTGATACGTCTCCAACGTATCGATAATTTCTTATGTTCCATGCTACTTTATTGATGATACCTACATGTTTTATGCACATTATATGTCGTATTTACGCATTTTCTGGAACTAACCTATTAACAAGATGCCGAAGAGCCAGTTGCTTTCTGCTGTTTTTGGTTTCAGAAATCCTAGTAACGAAATATTCTCGGAATTGGACGAAATCAACGCCCAGGGTCCTATTTTTGCACGAAGCTTCCAGAAGACCGAAGGGGAGTCGAAGTGGGGCCACGAGGTGGCGACACCACAGGGCGGCGCGGCCCAGGCCCTGGCCGCGCCGACCTATGGTGTGGGCCCCTCGTCGCCTCCCTTTCCGCCTACAAATAGCCTCCGTCGCGAAACCCCCAGTACCGAGAGCCACGATACGGAAAACCTTCCAGAGACGCCGCCGCGAATCCCATCTCGGGATTCGGAGATCGCCTCGGCACCCTGCCGGAGAGGTTCATCTCCGGGAGGACTCTACACCGCCATGGTCGCCTCCGGAGTGATGAGTGAGTAGTTCACCCCTGGACTATGGGTCCATAGCAGTAGCTAGATGGTCGTCTTCTCCTAATTGTGCTTCATTGTTGGATCTTGTGAGCTGCCTAACATGATCAAGATCATCTATCTGTAATACTATATGTTGTGTTTGTCGGGATCCGATGGATAGAGAATACTATGTTATGGTGATTATCAATCTATTGTTTATGTGTTGTTTATGATCTTGCATGCTCTCCGTTATTAGTAGAGGCTCTGGCCAAGTTTTTGCTCTTAACTCCAAGAGGGAGTATTTATGCTCGATAGTGGGTTCATGCCTTCATTGACACCTGGGACAGTGACAGAAAGTTCTAAGGTTGTGATGTGTTGTTGCCACTAGGGATAAAACATTGATTCTATGTCTAAGGATGTAGTTGTCGATTACATTACGCACCATACTTAATGCAATTGTCTGTTGCTTTGCAACTTAATACGAATGGGGTTCGGATGATAACTTGAAGGTGGACTTTTTAGGCATAGATGCAGTTGGATGGCGGTCTATGTACTTTGTCGTAATGCCCGGATTAAATCTCACTATATTTATCATATCATGTATATGCATTGTTATGCCCTTCTCTATTTGTCAATTGCCCGACTGTAATTTGTTCACCCAACATGCTTTTATCTTATGGGAGAGACACCTCTAGTGAACTGTGGACCTCGGTCCTATTCTTTACATCGCATACAATCTACTGCAATACTTGTTTTACTGTTTTCTTGCAAACAATCATCTTCCACACAATACGGTTAATCCTTTGTTATAGCAAGCCGGTGAGATTGACAACCTCACTGTTTCGTTGGGGCAAAGTACTTTGGTTGTGTTGTGCAGGTTCCACGTTGGCGCCGGAATCCCTGGTGTTGCGCCGCATCACATTTCGCCACCATCAACCTTCAACGTGCTTCTTGGCTCCTCCTGGTTCGATTAAACCTTGGTTTCTTTCTGAGGGAAAACTTGCTGCTGTGCGCATCATACCTTCCTCTTGGGGTTCCCAACGAATGTGTGAGTTACACGCCATCAGATCCCTACTTTGAAAGAAATCCAAGAAGAACTTGAAGGTCAAGCTAGGATGGCTGCTAAGGTGCAGGAGGTGGAAGCGAAGAAGGCTTCCAAGGCTCGGATCCGAGAGGGCGAGAAGGGACAGTGGTGGCCACTGTGAAACTAAGGACGCGGAGCTAAGGGACCTCAAAATGAGGGCATGATTTCTCGCAATGGAGCTTCATGCGCGACTCCGACGTCCCCAAACCAGGCGCAGGAAGCAGTCCTGACCAAAGCCTGGGTCGAGCGCGGACTGTCGCTCCCCTGCTCGGAATTCTTTCTCTCCATCCTCAGCACTTATGGGCTCCATCCCCACAACATTTGTCCAAAATCCTACCTCCTCCTCTCGAACTTTGTAAGCTCTGCGAGGCACCTCGAATCGGCCAGGATATCCGACTATGGCAATTTTCTTCGGGTGAAGAAAGAAAAAAGACAAGGCCATGGTGAACTGGCGGCATGACCTTCATGCTCCGACCTGGTCGCATGTATCCTCCTCACGACTCCCACGAATCCGTCCGGTACTGGAACGCCGGATGGTTCTACGCAAGAACGTCGCAGTTCCGGGTGTCCATGAGGGGCTGCCCAAATTCATCAACAAGCCTCCGGAAGAACGCGACAAGCTGGAGCTTCGTCCCCACGCTCGCCCAACTCCATTCGGAAAAAGCTACGTGAAGAATCTATTGGTTAGTCCACGATGGGCTAACCGGAACTCAGCTCACTCTAAGCTAGTTCACTCGGCGGATCCAGCCACCGCGGTACAGCGCACGCTTGATCTGCGCTTACACCGGGGCGGACGACACCCTCCGAGTAACCCGCCACGATCTCCCTGCCAATTCTCTCAAGAGGAGAATCAAGACACTTTGTCAACACCCGGATTTTTAAGTCCAGATGCCTATTATGCCATACATCGCAATCCCAGGAATATTGTTTTTGCGAGACATAATAGATTGATATCACAACACATCATTCATTACATACCATAATCGTCTTACAACAAGGGATCACATGATCCAGTCTTTACAACATAAGGGATCTAAAGATCCAATTACAAAAAATAGTTGCTATTGATCAACAAACACAAACACATAGCGGAAGCGAAGTCGCGGTTGCGGTCCATCTGTTCCACAGGCAACTGTTGACGTCAGGAGTAGTCCTAGTTGTCGTAGACGTCCTGCTGTCCATCTTCATTGTACTGGTTCTCCTTTTCATAGTCTGGCCATTTGAATAGCCAGGGACAAAGCCATGAGTACTTTTAAAGTACTCGCAAACTAATACTAGTGTAAGCACTATCAACTATAGTAGGTGTTCTAAGCTCTAGGTTCATTTGCATAAAGCCAATTTTATTTCATAAGCACTTAGTAGTAAAAGACTCTTTATTTGTCTAACTAACTCAAGTGGGAACATTAGTGTCATTCCCACAACTCTGTTGTGATTCAAGTCAAAGTCACCATTCACCTTTCAAGTTCAAGTCACCAGTCATATGTCACATTTTTGAAAATGGTCTGATGACGGAACAATATGGCCTTTCCAATCGTCCGTAACCGTGGACACGGCTATTCAAATAGTTCACACTCTGCAGGTTGTACACTTGTGCCACAACATTTGCAATAATCCGTCAGGGTTAACTGGCCCTGATTTATCACACTCCATGTGCGGACTACCAACCATAACCTTTCACTTACATACCCTAGTATAGGCACCTCTCCCCATGAGCTTGGCCTCCTAGTGAAGACAAACCGTCAGCCTGGGAACTGCACAGGGCTTGGGCCGGACATTCACCTAATTTCACGTCATTTCACATTAGTTCACATTCGACGGAGGCAGCCTTGGCATAACCTCTATGACGCTTGTTTAGAGGAAACCCATACTAAAGCACATAAATTTCCAGTTAAGCCCTTACCCATAATTAGGTATTGTGGGGGTACTTGTAAAATTGGAATGGTATCGCATCCGAACCCAATCATTCACAAGTCATATTCACCTTCAAAACTTTCAATAGAATGACTCAACATTCTAAGGTTTTCAAAGTCATTTCATTTCACATGTTCCCATCTAGAGTAGTCACTTTTATTGATTAGCACTAGCAACTAATCATGAGGGGTGCTAACTAGCTTGTATTGCTTTAGGCTAACTTTGATGTTCTTGTGCTACTCTCTATATCTAGACCAAGTGAATCATGAATCAAAAAGTAAACTTCGATAAACAAACTCAAAAACTTGTAAGGTAAAAACTTGGGATAGGATCATTAAACATAAAGTATGATGTACGGGTGCCTTGCTCTATTAGAGCTTTGCACTTGGGTAACTTGCAAGAATATTAGCTTGCCTTGGTTGGAGTAATGATCAAAGTTCTCTTCTTCTTCAAAGTAGCCCTCCTCTTCTTGGTAGTCTCTGGTACTAGCGTCTATAAACGAATACGAGGTAACAATCACCAAACAAATCTTAAAAGCTAGGCTAAGCACACACATGAGTCACACAAACTAGGCTAGTATCACAACATTATTATTATGTTGGTTGACTTTGTTTTCTTCTTAAGAAAAATAATTTCCTCTCATTACAAATATTAATTAAGGTTTCTATTTAATTCTTTGGAGAAATAATTTCCTCTCATTGAATCTTGTTAAGATTTAATCTCCTCAAATAATAATATATCCTATTGCCCAAGCTCCTTGTTCAGTTTTCCCCAGCTCCTTAGTTTTTCCTCAGTTTTACCCCCAAACGTTTGTCTGAAACCCGCAGAAGCAACTCAGACGGCAGGATTCCCGTTTAGTTGACCGTTCTGTCACGTGTGGGGCCGCGTCGTGTGGGGCCGCGTCGTGTGGGCCCGCGTCGCGTGGGGCTGGTAGAAAGGGACCGCGTGGGACAGGACGAGAAGCGTTTGGTTGCACGTGAGCAGGAGCTGGGTTCTGTCTCTCTCGGCCCAAAATTGGCATTATTAAGTGCACCTTTTTCCCCTCTTTCTCTCTGTCCTTTTCACCAAATTAGTATAAAATCTAGAGAAGCTTGCATTTCTGACTTTCTTCAATTATTTGTGCCTTTTGGCCCTCGTTGTTTGCCCAATATGGCAGCAAATCTAGTACTCCCTCTGGTCCATATGTATGTAGTTAAATCTAGAAGCAAATCTCCAGGATAATGTACGATAAATTCACAGTCATAGTAAATCAAGAAAACTAAGTACGGCCAACAAAATATAGTAGACTAGGGATAGATAATCCCTAGATAATATGGATAGATAATAGGCTGCATACACAGCAGCCAACATAGTAACAGGTTCTTCACAGCACCATCATATTAACATAACAACAAGGGATCCCTAGCTAACAACAAAGGGATCCCAACAACAAACTAGGAGGCAGCAGCAGCAGCACACACGTCCAGGGACTCCGCCTACCCCATCTGGCTCTGCCTCCACTTGTTGCTCTTGCTCCCCTTGGGAGCCTTGGGCTTGAGCGGAGGCATGCGGCCGGCGGAGATCTCCACCCGCTGCAAGCTGCGGAGGTGCATGCCGAGCGCCCTGTGCTTGGCGCGGAAGGAGTGGACGTTCACCGTCGTGCCGACGTTGGGGAAGGTGTTGCTGATGTTCTCAGCATGCGTGACGAGGCAGTTGAAGTCCGTGGCGCCGAGTCTCCTGGTGCAGAAGGGGCACCTGTACACCTCCTTGGCGAAGTAGGAGATGTACTGGCCGACCTGCAGCCTCCGCAGGACCTGGCGAGTCTTGACGTCCTCCTCCTCTTCGTCGCTGCCGACGTCGCTGCCAGACATCTGATCCATATCAAACAGAAACTAGTGAATGAGTTGCAACGATGACTAACGTACATGATAACAAAGTTAAGAAAAACAGAGTCAGCCTCAGTTAGAGTGGACATGATTATATATCTACAGGGAAGGTGTTAGCGAACTAAAGCTCATGCACAACAGATTTGTACACAGCAATGGTTCGCTGAACCCTCCCTGTAAAAATTTGTGCCCAACCATTCATCATAGGCAAAGAAACAGATTCTAGATCTGAACTAGATCTAAACTTGAACACATTCGAGATTATTTGCAAAATTAAACGGTTGATATCTTTTGATTAGTGCATAAAATAACTGATTGAGATCCCATGATTACTTGCATAAATTAACTGATTGAGATCCAATATTACTTGCATAAATTAACCGAACAGCCGAACCCCAAATCTTAAACGAAATCAAGAAGTGATCAAAACAAAATGGAATAAAATCGGCGCAAATATTAGCCCAATACTCATCCATCTACAGATCCATCTACACCAGCAAAAATAGGGTTCAAAAAGGAATGGGGAACAAAAAAGGAAGCAAACCGTAGTTACCTCGTTCCATGGGTCCTCCAGGGAGGTGTCGTAGGGGTTCGGGGGCGGGACGTACGGCACGGGGTCGTAGGGGTCGACCCATCCCGCCGGGATCTGACTGCCACCGGCGGCAGCAGCGTCCGATGCACCGGCGACGGCGGCGGCGGCGGAGGCGTCGTCGTCCGTAGAGGGGACGGCGCCGAAGATGGAGGCGTCGCGCTTTGAGCCCACCTCGACGATGGGATTGGCATTCTCCTTGTCCATCTCTACGGCGGAGGAAGAGGAAGAGGGAGAGGGAGAGGGTTTTTTGCTTTGGAGAAGATGATGGGACGTGAGAGAGTTGGCGATGCGTGAGCGAGTGAGAGTGACAGAGAGAGTGCGAGGAGGCGTCTATAAAGGCGAGGGGTGGTTAATGCGACCCGCGTCCTACGCGTGCACCGGTGCACGTCTGCACGTCTTGGACTTCTGCAATGCGACACGCGTCCACGATTGCACGTCTCGACTTCTCCACCGCGACCCGCGTCTACGCGTCAACAATTGCACGTGTCCTCGAGTCTAACCCTGGAAATTTAGATATACTCAGGTATACCCTCGAGTCTTATACTAGCATTTTTTGTGTGCTCAATTTTCCCCTCGAGTGCTAATACTGGCTAGTGCAATATACTCAGTTTTACCCTCAAGTGGCTGGTCAACAGAGAGTCAACAAATGGGATTAACTAGTTAAATGAGTCATTTAATGTGCAAAAAAATCCTAAAAAGAGTGGCACTTACTCATGGAGTCTTTACCACAAATTGCCACTTCTCAAATCATAGATAAATCATAGATAAATCAAGTTTTACCACAAATTGCCACTTCTCAAATCACCTAGTAGCTATGAAGGTGCATGGTTTTCCACAACAAGCCCTTCCCAAAACAGCTTCCCCCAAATCATACTTTGTCTAAATGAGGCCACAATTCTCACACTGATGTATATTGGTATTGCAAATAGTTTGAGGTAGGCCAAGATGGGTTTCATTGTACAAAACACACATTTTCCATTTTTCAAATCTCAAATTTGAATCCCTTAGTCTGTTTACTACTCAGGTGCCCTTGGTTTCTTGATAGTACTCAGTTTTGCCCTCTCTCTTCACAAATTCTCGCAGACGTGCATCATCGCCCTGATTGGTCTAGCCCATGTCACGCGGATCGTGCCCGCCGACCGTTGATCGTATGATATAGGGAACGGGCAGGATAACCCCTCTCTCTCTGTTGGCGGTTAATTAGCTTCCACCCTCTAAGTATGCTGAAGGGCGGTTTTCTGTATTATTTTCACGCGCTAAAAATTATAAACTATTTTAGGCGTTACTTTTCACGCAAAAAAATGATAAACCATCAACAATTTGTTGTAGCCATTACTTTTCACGCAAAAAAAATGATAAACCATCACCGATTTGTTGTTGCCATTACTTTTCACGCAAAAATGATAAACCATCAACAATTTGTTGTAGCCATTACTTTTCACGCAAAAAAATGATAAACCATCACCGATTTGTTGTTGCCATTACTTTTCACGCAAAAAAATGATAAACCATCAACAATTTGTTGTAGCCATTACTTTTCACGCAAAAAAATGATAAACCATCACCGATTTGTTGTTGCCATTACTTTTCACGCAAAAAAATGATAAACCATCAACAATTTGTTGTAGCCATTACTTTTCACGCAAAAAAAATGATAAACCATCACCGATTTGTTGTTGCCATTACTTTTCACGCAAAAAAATGATAAACCATCAACAATTTGTTGTAGCCATTACTTTTCACGCAAAAAAATGATAAACCATCACCGATTTGTTGTTGCCATTACTTTTCACGCAAAAAATGATAAACCATCAACAATTTGTTGTAGCCATTACTTTTCACGCAAAAAAATGATAAACCATCACCGATTTGTTGTTGCCATTACTTTTCACGCAAAAAAAATGATAAACCATCACCTAATTTGTTACAAAAGCTGGTTTCAGTGAGACCTAACCAAGTTTGGCATACATGATGGCATACCTATAACAACAAGGAATATCTAAAAGGGAAAGTTTCAGAAAATTTGAAATTTAGGGTGAAATGATGCCATACATGATGCTGTTTTTCGAGGTTTTGACCTGAAAATCAATTGGGTATTATAAAGGGAAATAAAAAGTTCAAAAAATGTAAAAACGAAACAATCTATCTATCTATGTATAGAAGATCAGCTGTATGAAATTTGAGGTTATTTAGAGAAGGTAGAAAAAATCACCTTGTTAGAAAAGCTGGTTTCAGCGAGACGAAACGGCATGCGCTTAAGCAAAGTGATTTTTTCGAACATCTCCAAATGACCACAAATTTTCCATACATGATGCCATACGTGTAACAACAAGGAACCCTATCTAAAAAGTGTCAAAAAAGTTTGCCCAACCGTATAGCTCTATCAAAAAGAACCTCACCATGGCGCTAGTATAATTTTGGGATAGTTACAAACTTTCGTTACCTAACCTTCAACATGAAACTTGTTTCAAATTCATTTTGGCCTACGAGAAACAAATCCCAACTTGATTCGAGCACCACAGCCTCCAAACGATGCCGATGCCGATATCGGCATGGTCAGAACGGCTATGCTCGCCGCCACTGCTAGGTCAACGTCGGGATGCACCCTCAATCCCGTCCCCTCATTCGATCACTGACACACCAGAGATACCGCCGAGGCCAATGCCGAACGTACATGCTGATGCCAATGCCGAACATGCATGCACGCCGCTGTGGGCACGGCCACGCCGACCCGCTATGCTGGACGCCACAGACCGCCGCGAGGTCTTTCCCTTCGCCACCACACTCTCCTAGCACCCACCTATACACGCCAGAAAGGAGAGACACTAGTTTTCTCTACATTGCTCGTGTTCGTGTCCGACACGGTCAGTCAAAGTTTTGACGTAGTCTTCGATGTCGTCGACCATTTCTTCTCTTCTTTGCATGGTTAAACGCGTCTAGTTCATATCTATCTAATGCGTCTGGTCTCGCCTCATGCAGTTCATTGTGGACGTCGATCTCATCTCGGCACCCCGCATGCCACCTCCTCCGTGCCATCGCTGTAGAGCTCCATTTAAAAATCTAATCCTACCCGTGTATTGCCCCTTGTATCAGCGTCATGGCCCCACTTGTCATTCGATATACCGAAGCCCCACTCGTTCGCGTTTTGGTCAGGGATACAGCGATGCTTACGGTCAAACAAAGATGGATGGTCTGACGTGTCTTTGCGGGCTCTACGTGGCCCCACTAGTCAGAAGATAACGGTCAACCGTCGGGCAACCGGCCGTTACATCACGTGTGATGGTTTCAGACAAACGCTTGGGTAAAACTGAGGAAAAACTAAGGAGCTGGGGAAAACTGAGTACAACTAAGGAACCGAGGGCACGAAAATAGAAATCCCTAAATACTAAGTATGAGCTCATGTTGACCAAGGTCAACACTTCATATTTACTATTTGGGGAAAATGGTTTAAATGAGATTCATCATCTCATGTAATTTAATTAATAAATATTATTTAGATTTAAGATTTATAAGTAAGCAAGTATGAGACCATGACTAGGGTCATCACTTTTCTTCACCTTACCTGGGAAAATGATTTAAATGAGGTGCTACACCTCATAGATTTAAAATCCTAAAGTTGAAAATAATTTAAATGGGCTAGTATTGACTACATAGTCAATATTTTGCTGTAGCCCATGATCATATGAAGTAACCCTATCATACTTTTACATAATCAACTAGAGAATTTGAAATGTGACTTATAGCAATTGGATTCACATCAAAATTCATGGTTGGTTTTTAAAATTTATTTGAAGTTGGAAAACCTTCTGACCTGTTATTTTTACTATTCAAATTCTACAACAGATATTGATTTGAATCCAGTGTGGTTGGATAGAGCTTTTCATAAGCTTTCCAAATATATAAAATTTGTCAAATTTGGTTCGGTAGATTTTCTTATTTTTAATTTTTAACAAAGCATATGCAGGGTTTTTTAGTGAAATGATTTAAAAAGAATTTGAATCGTGGGCCTACGCGGGAAAAGAAATGGGCCAGGAACGGAGAGGAGGTTGGGCTGGCAGCCCAAGCTGGCGTCTGCGACGGGCCGCTGACGAGGGTGGAGACACGCACATCGGCGAGTCTTAAGTCGCGAACCGGTATGTGCGCGTGATGGCCGTAGTTAGGAGGAGATCGAGGCGGGCGAGGTCGTCTTCTACGGCGACGAGAGGAAACCAGGCACGCGGAGGAGGGGAGGGGGTCGGCGACTCACGGCGGTCGGCGAGGCTGGGCGTCGGTGCGGGGAGGTTGTCGACGACGGCGAGGCGAATGGAGGTCGTGGGAGCTGGGGTGGTCGATTCCGATGGCGCCTATCTGCTACTGCTCGGCGGTCTCGGTGAAATTGGCTTGATTCGGCGACAATGTGGGCTAGCTAGTGTTCGAGGAGAGCAAGGGAGAAGAGGAGAGCAAGTTTGTGTGAGGAAGTCGTCTCGGGGTGGTCTCCTTTTATAGATGGCGAGGAGTGCGGGGGTGCGCGAGGTCGAGGAAGGAACGACTCTACGGGCGTGGAAGGACAGGGCGACGTCATAGGACTGTTGGCACGTCGAGGCAGTCCTTGGAGAGCGTCTGGCGCAGCGAGGGTGGTCTAAATCAACGGCGTCGTGAGCGTGTACGAGGTCAGTGGCGGCGGTCATCGTCGGCGTCGTCTGAGCGCACGCGCGGTCCAATGGCGATGTCCATGAGGTAGGGGTGACTTGGTGAGTGCGTAGGAGAGGAGAGGGCGGCGTGGTCAGCGTCGGCGGGGACAGGCGACGTGGCGCGTCCGGGCGCTCGCCGTGCGTGTCTGGAATGACCAGGGCGCGGTGACCATGTCGTGTTCGGAGCTGTCGTGTTCCTCTTGGCTCGGGACTTTGTCTAGCGTGATCAGAAGTGAAAGGGGAGTCTACTGGACATGTTGGTGCATAGCTGAGGTGAGAGGAGGAGAGGATGGCATGGTGATGTCAAAGGTGGCTGGCATGGTGTGTTCTTGGATCTTGTGTGCCATTCTCTTGGTCTCTAGGTGCATGGATATTTTGTGTGAGGTGAGGCCTGGGTACTAGACATGGTTGGCAGAGTTGGAGACTGTTAAGATAGGCACATTTGATCAAAACCACAAAAGTGGGTGTCATAAGCAATGTACTTGGCTTGTCTTGGTTCATGGTGATGATGTCAATGCTAGGTGAGGTCATAGGAGTGGTTGTGGTACTATTGGTATTCTGGTTGAGCCCAAAGAGAGAGAGAGATGAGGTGGTACATAGTGGTTGGGAGTGGTTGTACCCTAATTTTAATCAATGTGCTCCACATATATGGCAAGCAAAAGTCTCTTGTGGATTGAATTTTGACCAAAATTCTGCATAGCTGTGTTCTAAATAAGGTTTGGCACTCATTGGTGGTCTTGGTTTAGGTTTTGGAAATGGTTTGTGAAAATTCCAAAGTTTGGGGGAATCTAGAATCTATTTCAACATAGCATCTTGGCTTGACTAATTTGAGCAATGGTCAATGATCTGGTCAATGTGGTCAACATCAAAGTTGTTCATCTTGATGAGGTCTTGGATGAGGTTCAAAGAGTTGAGAGGGTTTAGTTTAGAAATCTCTTAATAAGGAGGCTCAAAGTGGGCATCATGAGATAAATGGCAGATTTGACCATTATCTCATGTGAGCTCATTTTGAATTCATATTTGATTTGATTTGAGTTTCTTTGATTCAAAAAGTGTTCTTAAGTGTTTAGTAACATTATCCAACCAATGGTTTAAGCCAAAATGGCCTAGATCAAGATTTTGCAAAATGGCCATAAGCACATGTATGTGATGAATTGCATTTTTCTTATTTTCTTTTTATTTGCTTCACTAAGGCATGGTTTAGTGTTTATTGAGTGTTAGATTGAGTTTGGTAAAGGTTTCAAACCATTTGGGTAAGGTATGAGTGCATAGGTCAAAATTTGTCCTTATGGCTATGTGCCACATATGCCTCTATGTATAATTTTAATTTCTTTTTTGTTTCACATTGGAGTGAGTCGGTAAGTGATAGGTTGGGTTTGTTGATGTTTTTCAAATCATCCAACAAGATAGAACATGGCCTAGTTTATTATTTGAAATTATAGCCATAGGCTTACATAGGCCCTTTTCTTTTATTTCTTTTAATTTCTTTTCTTTGTTTTAATCTTGGATGGTGAAAAAGAAAAGTGAGGTTTAGGGTTTTGGAAAATTTGGTAAGCCTTAAGCAATCATCATGGCAATAACACAAGGATCAAGCATGAGCACTATGCATAGTGCCTCATTTAATAAAAGTTTTTGTTGGTTCTCATTTTTGGAAATAGGGAAATTCATTTTCTCTTTGTTTTAAAATTTGGGATGTTACACTTGTGAAGATTGGCCGGGGCCAAGCGGTCCCGGAATTGATAAAAGATATCAAGACAGACGACCAATGTCCTCCGGTAAGCACTTGTACCTTAGTTGTCCTTAACAACTCAAACTTTCGATGTGTTTTAACTTACTCTGAATTTCTTCTTCCAGCTCGATACTCTGACGGAGGAAGAATTTCGCAACATACTCCGAGTACCCGTTAGCGGCGATGCGGCGGAGTAGGATTCGGAGGATGACGAAGAGGAAGAGCAAGCTCCTCAAAAAGCTGCTCATCGACCTTCTAAGCGTCCCCGCGCCAAAGCTTAAACTACGAGCCGGAGCTAAACGGCAGACCTCCGCCAAAAAGGCCAAGATTGTGAAACCACCTGCTGGATTCCGGGAAGGCGGAGTGTGATCGCAAATCTGTCAAAGCGATCACGTCCAATCATCCCCGGCGCCACGTAAGTATTCCGAGCACGACGCATCTTTGCTTTGATAAAACTTGTTGCTTATACATTTCCTTTGCCTGTTTGTAGGAATCCGAGTACCACCACCGTGCGGACCAACACCCAAGAACCCATCACCAAATACATGAAAAAGTCTCCGGCCGTTGGTCCTCCAACACCAGCTCCGCCAAGTGCTTCCCATGCCACTCCCCAGCCATCTCCTTCTCAAGCCGTCGATCTCCTCTGCTACCAAGAACATCCGGAATGATGCAGTAAGTAGCGAGAAAGTGGGCGGACTCACGCCAAAGGACCCTGCCTTGAGTGGAGTACAAGGCCACACTACAAGAAAAGTTCTGATAGACAACGTCCCAAAATCGTCCACTAAGGGGTATTTTTCGTCGCCTATGGGTCTAACCCGACGATATGGGTTCTGTTGTCGAAACTGCGTCAGGCAAAGTCCTACGACGTTTTTTCGGTCCGTCGCGTTTGGGCGCCCTTCCGCCACGGAAAATCGGACCGTTGCGCATGTGTTTTCGGGAGCCCGTTGACTGCTGACGTCATGCAAACTGACACGTGGCAGACGCCGTTAACTAACCGCTGAAACCCCGTGGTAGATGGTAGGCCCACACGAGGCCTGCCACGTCTTAAGCGGGCCGACCCATTAAGTTTGCGGGCCGGGCCAGCTGACTTAGTTTGACCGGTCAACTATATAGCTGGGTTGGTCCATTAGTTACGTGGGCCGGGCCTAACCTCTAAGGTTGACTGGTCAAAACTTAAAGGGCCGGCCCACTAAGAATGTGGGCCGGGCCGAATGCACTCGTTTGACCGGTCAACAGGCAAAAGGGCCGGCCCACAAGGCATGTGGGGCCCTTTCTTTATCGGGCCCCATTTAACTTGGGTCCACCTTAAAGCAAGCCGGGCCGGCCCAAGAAGTTAATGGGCCGACCCAATTAGCATGTGGGACCCATTCTTGTTAAAGGGCAGCCCATTTAGTATGTGGGGTCCACCATATAAAGTGGGGCGGCCCAACAAGATAGTGGGCCGGGCAAAAAACACCTTTCATGTTAAAGGGCCGGCCCATTTAGTATGTGGGGTCCACCATATAGCAAGTGGCGGCCCAAGAAGATAGTGGGTCGGGCCAAAAACAGTGGGTCCCACTTTCTGCTGTAAAGGGCCGGCCCATTTAGTCGTGGGGTCCACCATATAGCAAGTGGGGTGGCCCACGAGATGGTGGGCCAAAACAAGGTGGGTCCCACATACATTAATGGGCCGGCCCGTTAGTAAGTGGGGTCGCCATATAGCAAGTGGGCTGGCCCCAGGGTTGGCGGGCCGGCCCAATAATATATGTGGGCAGTATCCTGTGGGGGCCGGCGGTAAGCAGAGGTCCACCATGCGGTTAGGTGGCCCAACATGTTAGTGGGCCGACCGATAAGCTTGTGGGGCCGCTTTTACACAGGCCGGCCCGATTGTGGGTGGGGTCCATCAAAAGCAAGTGGGTCGGCCCAGTTAGAGTGTGGGGTCCACCATAAATCAAGTGGGCTGGCCCACTCGTTTAGTTGCTGTTTATATGCCGGCATAATAGGCGCTATAGGATTTTGCGGGCCGGCAGATATGTGATTTCGCTTAATTGGGCCGTTTAAGGGATGGGAATTTGTGATTTAGATACTGAGAATATTTACGCAGCACATGATTTCTGTCGGATAGCCTCAACCACAAGCACCATAGAAAAAATGCGCGAAAAAACTATAAAAACTAACTAAATATTACATCAGCTGCAAGGCTTTGAAAAAATATTACAGAACCCAGAGAAATTGAATGGTAATTAAACCTAGCAATACAATGAAGCGATTCGGCAATCTTTTAAGTTGTCCATGCACCATCTATATCTGAAACAAAGACATCATCATTTCGTCGTTATAACAAGATCATTGTAATGCGCACAATAAGCAAACAAAGAGTGCATGCCGCATACCAACAGCCAATATAACAGAGCATGTTAGAATGAAACAGCAGACTTACTACTGTCGAGTCCCATGCAAACCAACATGTTCAGGGAGTACAAAATTGGCATGAACAACATAGTAGCAGGCTATAAATTTTGTAACAACGATGAGCAAGATACAGAATATAGTGGGATCACCTGTGAACTTGTATAAGAGGGAATGCAAACCAATATGTTCAGCATTCCATATGTGAGCGTCATGCCAAGTCAGAGAAACAAGTCAATAATGCAGCTTTTGAAGAACAAGATGGCACACAAAATTATTATCTAGTAGTATGACAAGTTTATTTGTACTACAGGCTAGATAGCAGAGTGATAGCATGCCAAACTAAATACTTACGGTCATAGCTAGATAGCAGAGTGATAGCAGCTTTTGAAGAACAATATTGGCATGAACAAAATAGTAGCAGCCTATAATTTTTGTAACAACGACTGAGCAAGATAGAAGTTATGATGGCTACATCTACAGAGCAGGGAATGCAAACCAAAATGTTCAATCGCTTAAAGTTAACAATGAACTAGAAAAAAGCAAGGTGTTACGATCATAGCTAGGAATGAACTAAAAGAGCTTCAGACAAACAAGCTTCTGAACCAAGAACATGGCGCTAAAACAAGGGACTTACATTAGGAGAAGCACTCTGTGGGAGTCACAGCAGATCTTCCTGGGGTTGATAGATCCGGTGATGAAGTACACTACATGTGCTACTTGGGGTTGGAGAGACGGCCATTACACTTCATGGTTACTCATCTCATCTGCAAAAACGTAACGGCGTGTCGTTAGCACAAACAGGTTCCCCCAAGATTAAACAAGAACTTGCAGGCAAGCAATAGAAAAGCGACAGTAGAAGAGTTTAGATCATGCACGGCGCCGGTGAAGCAGATCCGGTTCATGCACAACGGTGTCGGTGAGCAAGATCCGATGCGGTGGACGACGGATCCGGTGAAGCGGCTCCGGTGGGGTGGACGATGCCGCAGCTGAAGCGACTACGGTAGACTGCTGGATGAGCATATGGTTTCGAGGTTCGGCGGGGATGATCCGGTCCGGTTGATGACGGCGTCGATGAAGCGGCTCCGGCAGGCAGCCGGATGACGAGGATCGCGAGGGCTCGGGTAGGCCAGGGAAGTCCGGTGGGGATGTGGTGCGGTGGTCGTGGAGGTGGTAGAGAGAGGGACTTGAGAAGTTCCGGTGGGTGGTCTCAGATGAGAGACTGAGGGAAATGAATTTTTTTGGGAGGGTTTCCGGGCTAGGGAGGTGGTGATCCAAAAAATGACGGGCAGACCCCCCACCAACCGACTTTGCTGTCATCTCCACAAGGGTAGAATGGGAATTTGAAAGCGTGTGAATTTTTTGTATTTTGTGGGCGGGAAGTTTTGCCGCTATGAGATTTTGAATTTGGCTAAGGTCCAAGTATAATGATAAAAAATTGTGAGACCGTACTAGTACCTGTTCAAGGCCGAGTGCAAAATCAAATCATCATCACCTTGAATATCGGTCACTACCATGATCATGATCTATCTCTGCAATTAGCGTATCCGCTAGATCTTGCAAAGTATAATGATAAAAAAATTGTGAGACCGT
Organism: Lolium multiflorum; assembly: GCA_030979885.1. Taxonomy (NCBI): domain Eukaryota; kingdom Viridiplantae; phylum Streptophyta; class Magnoliopsida; order Poales; family Poaceae; genus Lolium; species Lolium multiflorum. The sequence goes on from CM061750.1 coordinate 127,061,404, forward strand.
ACTAGTACTTCTCTTCTAGGCGGAGTGTAACATCAAATCATCATCACGTTGAAAATTTGTTACCATGATCATGATCTATATCTGAAATTGGCGCATCCGCTATATCTTTCAAAGTATAATGATAATAAAAATTGTGAGACCATACTAGTACTTCTGTTCAAGTTCGAGTGCAACATCAAATCATCATCACGTTGAAATTTGTTACCATGATCATGATCTATCTCTAAAATTGGCTCATCCGCCAAATCTTGCAAAGTATAATGATAAAAATTGAGAGACCGTACTAGTACTTCTGTTCAAGCGGAGTGCAACATCAAATCATCATCACGTTGAAAATTTGTTACCATGATCATGATCTATCTCTAAATTTGGCGCATCCGCTAAATCTTGCAAAGTATAATGATAAAGAAATTGTGAGACAGTAGTAGTACTTCTGTTCAAGGTCGAGTGCAACATCAAATCATCGTCACGTTGAAAATTTGTTACCAAGATCATGATCTACCTCTGAAAATGGGCGCATCCGCTAAAACTTGCAAAGTATAATGATACAAAATTGTGAGACCGTACTAGTACTTATGTTCAAGGTCGAGTGCAACATCAAATCATCATTACATTGAAAATTGTGTTACCATGATCATGATCTATCTTTGAATTTGGCGCTTCCGCTAAATCTCGCAAAGTATAATGATAAAAAAATTGTGAGACTGTACTAGTACTTATGTTCAAGGCCGAGTGCAGGATCAAATCATGATCACGTTGAAATTTGTTACAACGATCATGACATATCTCTAAAATTGTCGCATCCGCTGCACGTGGCGCATCTCGGTGCGGAGCAACAGGTCGGTGCTATCAAGGTTGAGGCGTCGGTAGCGTCATCGGGCTCTCCTCTCTTGATAGATATTCTACATGGCGCGGCGCACCGCCCGCCGAGAAGCAGTCACATGTGAACCGAGGTGGAGACGTCGTCGGCATCCTCAAGGCACGAGCCAGCGTCGACTCAAGGTATGAATCCATGTGTTGTCGCGCCCCTTCTGCCGATGAAGTGGGGTGCCTTAGATTTATTGTTCTTCTCTTACGATTATTTCGAGCCGAACATGTGTGCTCTTTCTCTGAATATATTGCTTGAAAAGCTAACCAAGTTACTTAAATTCACTTCGTTCTTAATCTTGCGTGCCAATTTTGTTATTTTTGCTGACAGTGGTGCATCGAACGGAGGAGCCAAGAAGCACGTTGAGGTTGATGGTCGCGAAATGTGATGCGGCGCAACAACAGGGATTCAACTGCACAACAAAACCAAAGTACTTTGCCCCAACGAAGCAGTGAGGTTGTCAATCTCACCGGTTGCTGTAACAAAGGATTAAACGTATCGAGTGGAAGATGTTTGCAAAGGCACAATTGTAGATTGTATGCTATGTAAAGAATAGGACCGGGGTCCATTCACTAGAGGTGTCTCTCTCCATAGATAAAAGCATGTTGGGTGAACAAATTACGGTCGGGCAATTGACAAATAGAGCATAACAATGCATATACATGATATGATAAATATAGTGAGATTTAATCCGGGCATTACGACAAAGTACATAGACCGCCATCCAGCTGCATCTATGCCTAAAAAGTCCACCTTCAGGTTATTCGAAGTATTAAGTTGCTAAGCAGACCATTAAGTATGGTGCGTAATGTAATCGACAACTACATCCTTAGACATAGAATCAATGTTTTATCCCTAGCAACAGCACATCACAACCTTAGAACACTGTCCCAGGTGTCAATGAAGGCATGACCCACTATCGAGCATAAATATTCCCTCTTGGAGTTAAGAGCAAAAACTTGGCAGAGCGGAGAGCATGCAGATCATAAACAACACATAAACAATAGATTGATAATCACCATAACATAGTATTCTCTATCCATCGGATCCCGACAAACACAACATATAGTATTATCTTGATCATGTTGGGCAGCTCACAAGATCCAGCAATTCTAGCTCTTGCTATGGACCCTGGTCTGATTCTCGGAGCGATCATGGCGATGAAGAGTGGGAGATGAATCCCTCTTGCGGAGGCGATCTCCTGAATCCCCGAGATGGGATTCTTTCCGTTCGTGGCTCTCGGTACGACGGAGGCTTTAAGTTTCGACAGTATGGTGTCGAACAAAAATAGGACCCTGGCGAAGATTTCCAATTCTATTTCCTTACTAGGATTTCTGAATGGCTCTTCGGCATCTTGTTAATAGGTTAGTTCTATAAATATGACATATAATGTGCATAAAACATGTAGGTATCATCAATAAAGTAGCATGGAACATAAGAAATTATCGATACGTTGAGACGTATCAGCATCCCCAAGCTTACAGCAGGTAAAACGATAACAAAGATAATGAAGTGACACCATCCATATGTAATAAATGCAGCGATCAAAACAATGGTAATGACATGGTAAACAAGTGAATCATATAGCAAAGACTTTTCATGAATAGTACTTCAAGACAAGCATCAATAAGTCTTGCATAAGAGTTAACTCATAAAGCAATAAATCAAAGTAAAGGTGTTGAAGCAACACATAGGAAGATTAAGTTTCAGCGGTTGCTTTCAACTCATAACATGTATATCTCATGGATATTGTCAACATAAAGTAATATAACAAGTGCAATATGCAAGTATGTGGGAATCAATGCACAGTTCACACAAATGTTTGCTTCTTAAGGTGGAGGGAGATAGGTAAAACTGACTCAACAATAAAAGTAAAAAGAAAGGTCCTTCAAAGAGGAAAGCATCGATTGCTGTACTGTATTTGTGCTAGAGCTTTATTTTGAAAACATGAAACAATTTTGTCAACGGTAGTAATAAAGCATATGAGTTATGTAAATTATATCTTACAAATTGCAAGCCTCATGCATAGTATACTAATAGTGTCCGCACCTCGTCCTACTTAGCTTGGACTACCGGATCTTTGCATGCCATGTTTCAACCAAGTGTCACAAGGGGGTACCTCCATGCCGCCTGTACAAAGGTCCAAGGAGAATGCTCGCATTTCGGATTTCTCAGCTTTTGATTATTCTCAACTTAGACATCCATACCGGGACAACATGGACAACAGATAATGGACTCCTCTTAAATGCATAAGCATGTAGCAATGATTATTATTCTCATATGAGATTGAGGATATATGTCCAAAAACTGAAACTTCAACCATGATTCATGGCTTTAGTTAGCGGGCCAATGTTCTTCTCTAACAATTTGCATGCTCCAACCACTAAAATGATAGATCCTTCAGACAAGACGGACATGCATAGCAACTCACATGATGTTCAACAATAGTTGATGGCGTTCCCCAGAAGCATGGTTATCGCACAACAAGCAACTTAATAAAAGATAAAGTGCATAAGTAGTACATATTCAATGCTACGATAGTTTTTAAGGCTATTTTGTCCCATGAGCTATATATTGCAAGGCGAATGATGGAATTTTAAAAGGTAGCACTCAAGCAATTTTACTTTGGAATGGCGGAGAAATACCATGTAGTAGGTAGGTATGGTGGACACAAATGGCATAGTGGTTGGCTCAAGGATTTTGGATGCATAAGAAGTATTCCCTCTCGATACAAGGTTTAGGCTAGCAAGGTTATTTGAAGCAAACTCAAGGATGAACAGGTGCAGCAAAACTCACAAAAAGACATATTGTAAACATTATAAGACTCTACACCGTCTTCCTTGTTTGTTCAAAACTCAATACTAGATATTATCTAGACCTTTAGAGAGACCAAATATGCAAATCAAATTTTAGCAAGCTCCATGTATTTCTTCATTAATGGGTGCAAAGCATATGGATGCAAGAGCTTAAACATGGGCACAACAATTGCCAAGTATCACATTATCCAAGACATTTTAGAATTACTACATGTAGCATTTTCCAATTCCAACCATATAACAATTTAACGAAGAAGAAACCGCCTTGAACATTATAGGTAAAGCTAGGACATAGTTGTCCATATGCAACAGCGGGGCGTGTCTCTCTCCCACAAAAGTGAATGCTGGGATCCATTTTATTCAAACAAAACAAAAACAAAAACAAACCGGCGCTCCAAGTAAAGAACACAAGATGTGATTGAATAAAAATATAGTTTCAGGGGAGGAACCTGATGATGTTGTCGATGAAGAAGGGGATGCCTTGGGCATCCCCAAGCTTAGAAGCTTGAGTCTTCTTAAAATACGCAGGTGAACCACGGGGGCCTCCCCAAGCTTAGGCTTTCACTCCTCTTGATCATAGTATATCATTCTCCTCTCTTGACCCTTGAAAACTTCCTTCACACCAAACTTCAAGCAAACTCATTAGAGGTTAGTGCACAATTAATAATTCTCATATTCAGAGGTGACACAATCATTCTTTACACTTCTGGACATTGCATAAAACTACTGGACATTAATGGATCAAAGAAATGAATCCAACATAGCAAAAGAGGCAATGCGAAATAAAAGGCAGTCAAAAACAGAACAGTCCGTAAAGACGAATTTTAAAACGGCACCAGACTTGCTCAAATGGAAAAACTCAAAACTAATGAAAGTTGCGTACATATCTGAGGATCACGCTCGTAAATGGCAGATTTTTTAGAATTTTCTACAGAGGGCTATGCCCAGATTAGAATGACAGGCAGCAATGCGTTTCTGGCATGGCGATCCCAAATAACATCAACTATAGCATAAAACTTTACTTGGCACAAAACATGATAAGGAAGGTTGCTACAGTAGTAAACAACTTCAAAGACTCAAAAACAAAGTATTGTAGTAAAAACATGGGTTGTCTCCCATAAGTGCTTTCTTTAACGCCTTTCAGCTAGGCGCGGAAAGTGCAAATCAAGTAACATCGAGAGTAGAAGCATCAACATCATAACTTGTTCTAATAATAGAATCAAAAGGCAACTTCATTATCTTTCTAGGGAAGTGTTCCATACCTTTCTTGAGAGGAAATTGATATTTAATATTACCTTCCCTCATATCAATAACAGCACCGATTCGAAGAAAAGATCTTCCCAACACAATAGGACAAGATGCATTGCATTCGATATCCAAAACAACAAAATCAATGGGGACAAGGTTATTGTTAACCGTAATATGCACATTATCAATCCTCCCCAAGGTTTCTTTTTAACATTATCGGCAAGATTAACATCCAAATAACAATTCTTCAATGGTGTCAAGTCAAGCATATCAAATCTTTTTAGGCATAACAGAAATACTTGCACCAAGATCACATAAAGCATTACATTTAAAGTCATTGAATTTCATTTTAATGATGGGCTCCCAACCATCTTCTAACTTTCTAGGAATAGAAGTTTCAAGTTTTAGTTTCTCTTCTCTAACTTTTATGAGAGCATTTGTAATATGTTTGGTTAAAGGCTAAATTTATAACACTAGCATTAGGACTTTTAGCAAGTTTTTTGTAAGAACTTTATAACTTCAGAGATGTGCAATCATCAAAATCTAAATCATTATGAGCTACAGCAATGGGATCATTGTTCCCAAAGGTTGGAAAAAATTTGTGTGAGTTTATCACGAAAGCGGTTTAGTAGTTTATAATTTGATAGGTTTAATAGCTTTGCACTAGGTGGCTGTTGCCAACACCAATTATTTTACCATTGATAGTAGGAGGTGCAGCAACATGTGAAGAATTAGCATTACTAGTGGTGGTAATGGTTCCAAACTTTAGCTACATTATTCTCTTTAGCTAGTTTTTTCATTTTCTTCTCTATCCCACCTAGCACCAATTCAACCATTAATCTTAATTCTAAATTGGATGGCATTTGCTGTAGTAGTAATCTTATTATCAATATCATTATTAGGCATAACTTTCAATTTTAAAAGATTAACATCGAGAGGCAAGCCTATCAACTCTAGAAGCAATAGTATCCAATTTTATTAAGCTTTTCCTCAACAGATTTTAAAGCGGTTGTGTACTAATAAATTCTTTAAGCATGGCTTCAAGACCAGGGGTACTATTATTGTTGTAAGAATTCCCATAAAAATTACCATAACCATTACCATTAGCGAAGGATATGGCCTATAGTTATTACCGAGTTGTTCCTATAAGCTTGTGTTGTCAAGTGTGTGCAATGAAATTCACATCAACATTTTCTTCTTGAGCAACCAATGAGGCTAAAGGAACATTATTTGGATCAACATTAGATCTACCATTCACAAGCATAGACATAATCACATCAATCTTATCACTCAAGGAAGAGGTTTCTTCAACGAATTTACCTTCTTACCTTGTGGAGCTCTTTCCGTGTGCCATTCAGAGTAATTTATCATCATCATATCATCAAGAAGGGAATGTGATGACCATACTAGTACTTCCTCGAGTGCAACATCAAATCATCCACGTTGAAATTTGTTACCATGATCATGATCTATCTCAAATTTGGCTGATCCCAAATCTTGCAGTATAATGATAAAAATTGAGAGACCGTACTAGTACTTCATTCTCCCCAGTGCAACATCAACATCATCACGTTATAATTTGTTACCATGATCATGATCTAGATATAATCTTGCAAAGTATAATGATAAAGAAATTGTGAGCAGTAGTAGTACTTCTGTTCAAGAATGCAACATCAAATCATTCACGTTGAAAATTTGTTACCAATCATGATCTACCTCTTAATGGGCGCATCCGAAAACTTTCAATTTAATAATATCAAAATGTGAGACCGTACTAGTACTTATGTTCAAGGTCGAGTTCAACAAAATTCCCATATCATGATCTGGCTCTCGCTAAATCTAGTAAAGTAGGTGGAATGTGCGTAGTAGCGGTGTTCAAGGGAGTGCAGGATCAAATCATATCATTTGTTTGTTACAACGATCATGACATATCTCTAAAATTGTCGGTCCGCTAACGTGGCGCATCTCGGTGCGGGGCAACAACGATAAAGGTTGAGGCGTCGGTAGCGGGATATAGGAGGCCACAGCGAGGGCAGCAACCACTTCTCTTACTTTCAGCCGTGTGTGCTCTTTCTCTGACGGCGGAAAAAGGCTTGATGCGCGTAGATGTACACGTCGGTTGGGAACCCCAAGAGGAAGGTATGATGCGCACAGTGGCAAGTTTTCCTCAGAAAGAAACCAAGGTTGAATCGAACCAGGGAGGAGCCAAGAAGCACGTTGAAGGTTGATGGTCGCGAAATGTGATGCGGCGCAACAACGGATTCGGCGCCAACGTGGAATGCACAACAAAACCAAAGTACTTTGCCCCAACGAAATAGTGAGGTTGTCAATCTCACCGGCTTGCTAACAAAGGGTTAAACGTATCGAGTGGAAGATGTTTGCAAAGGAAACAGTAAAACACAATTGCAGTAGATTGTATGCTATGTAAAGAATAGGACCGGGGTCCACAGTTCACTAGAAGTGTCTCTCCCATAAGATAAAAGCATGTTGGGTGAACAAATTACGGTCGGGCAATTGACAAATAGAAGGGCATAACAATGCATATACATGATATGATAAATATAGTGAGATTTAATCCGGGCATTACGACAAAGTACATAGACCGCCATCCAACTGCATCTATGCCTAAGTCCACCTTCAGGTTATCATCAGAACCCCATTCAGTATTAAGTTGCAAAGCAACAGACAATTGCATTAAGTATGGTGCGTAATGTAATCGACAACTACATCCTTAGACATAGAATCAATGTTTTATCCCTAGTGGCAGCAGCACATCACAACCTTAGAACTTTCTGTCACTGTCCCAGGTGTCAATGAAGGCATGAACCCACTATCGAGCATAAATACTCCCTCTTGGAGTTAAGAGCAAAAACTTGGCCAGAGCCTCTACTAATAACGGAGAGCATGCAAGATCATAAACAACACATAAACAATAGATTGATAATCACCATAACATAGTATTCTCTATCCATCGGATCCCGACAAACACAACATATAGTATTACAGATAGATGATCTTGATCATGTTAGGCAGCTCACAAGATCCAACAATGAAGCACAACAAGGAGAAGACGACCATCTAGCTACTGCTATGGACCCATAGTCCAGGGGTGAACTACTCACTCATCACTCCGGAGGCGATCATGGCGATGAAGAGTCCTCAGGAGATGGAATCATGCCGAAGAAGGCGATCTCCTGAATCGAGATGGGATTCGCGGCGGCGCGTCTCTGGAAGGTTTTCCGTATCGTGGCTCTCGATACGGGGTTTCGCGACGGAGGCTTTAAGTAGGCGGAAGGGCAACGGGGGGGCCACACAGGGCCCCACACCCTAGGTCGGCGCGGCCGGGCCAGGCCGCGCCGCCCTGGTGTGCGCCTCGTGGCACTCCTTACCTCTTCGGTCCTGGAAGCTCCGTGCAAAAATAGGACAAGATTTCGTCCAATTCGAAAATATTTCCTTACTAGGATTTATGAAACCAAACACCAGAAAACAGCAACTCGCTCTTCGGCATCTTGTTAATAGGTTAGTTCGAGAAAATGCATAAATATGACATATAATGTGCATAAAACATGTAGGTATCATCAATAAAGTAGCATGGAACATAAGAAATTATCGATACGTTGGAGACGTATCAGCATCCCCAAGCTTAGTTCTGCTCGTCCCGAGCAGGTAAAACGATAACAAAGATAATTTCTGAAGTGACATGCCATCATAATCTTGATCATACTATTTGTAAACATATGTAATGAATGCAGCGATCAAAACAATGGTAATGACATGAGTAAACAAGTGAATCATATAGCAAAGACTTTTCATGAATAGTACTTCAAGACAAGCATCAATAAGTCTTGCATAAGAGTTAACTCATAAAGCAATAAATCAAAGTAAAGGTGTTGAAGCAACACATAGGAAGATTAAGTTTCAGCGGTTGCTTTCAACTTATAACATGTATATCTCATGGATATTGTCAACATAAAGTAATATAACAAGTGCAATATGCAAGTATGTAGGAATCAATGCACGGTTCACACAAGTGTTTGCTTCTTAAGGTGGAGGGAGATAGGTAAACTGACTCAACAATAAAAGTAAAAGAATGGTCCTTCAAAGAGGAAAGCATCGATTGCTGTATTTGTGCTAGAGCTTTTATTTTGAAAACATGAAACAATTTTGTCAACGGTAGTAATAAAGCATATGAGTTATGTAAATTATATCTTACAAGTTGCAAGCCTCATGCATAGTGTACTAATAGTGTCCGCACCTCGTCCTACTTAGCTTGGACTACCGGATCTTTGCATGCCATGTTTCAACCAAGTGTCACAAAGGGGTACCTCCATGCCGCCTGTACAAAGGTCTAAGGAGAATGCTCGCATTTTGGATTTCTCGCTTTTGATTATTCTCAACTTAGACATCCATACCGGGACAACATGGACAACAGATAATGGACTCCTCTTAAATGCATAAGCATGTAGCAATGATTATTATTCTCATATGAGATTGAGGATATATGTCCAAAACTGAAACTTCAACCATGATTCATGGCTTTAGTTAGCGGCCCAATGTTCTTCTCTAACAATTTTGCATGCTCCAACCACTAAAATGATAGATCCTTCAGACAAGACGGACATGCATAGCAACTCACATGATATTCAACAATAGTTGATGGCGTTCCCCAGAAGCATGGTTATCGCACAACAAGCAACTTAATAAAAGATAAAGTGCATAAGTACATATTCAATACTACGATAGTTTTTAAGGCTATTTTGTCCCATGAGCTATATATTGCAAAGGTGAATGATGGAATTTTAAAGGTAGCACTCAAGCAATTTACTTTGGAATGGCGGAGAAATACCATGTAGTAGGTAGGTATGGTGGACACAAATGGCATAGTGGTTGGCTCAAGGATTTTGGATGCATGAGAAGTATTCCCTCTCGATACAAGGTTTAGGCTAGCAAGGTTATTTGAAGCAAACTCAAGGATGAACCGGTGCAGCAAAACTCACATAAAAGACATATTGTAAACATTATAAGACTCTACACCGTCTTCCTTGTTGTTCAAAACTCAATACTAGATATTATCTAGACCTTAGAGAGACCAAATATGCAAATCAAATTTTAGCAAGCTCTATGTATTTCTTCATTAATGGGTGCAAAGCATATGATGCAAGAGCTTAAACATGAGCACAACAATTGCCAAGTATCACATTATCCAAGACATTTTAGAATTACTACATGTAGCATTTTCCAATTCCAACCATATAACAATTTAACGAAGAAGAAACTTCGCCTTGAACATTATGAGTAAAGCCTAAGGACATATTTGTCCATATGCAATAGCGGAGCGTGTCTCTCTCCCACAAAGTGAATGCTAGGATCCATTTTATTCAAACAAAAACAAAAACAAAAACAAACCGACGCTCCAAGTAAAGAACACAAGATGTGATTGAATAAAAATATAGTTTCAGGGGAGGAACCTGATGATGTTGTCGATGAAGAAGGGGATGCCTTGGGCATCCCCAAGCTTAGACGCTTGAGTCTTCTTAAAATATGCAGGGGTGAACCACGGGGGCATCCCCAAGCTTAGAGCTTTCACTCCTCTTGATCATAGTATATCATTCTCCTCTCTTGACCCTTGAAAACTTCCTTCACACCAAACTTCAAGCAAACTCATTAGAGGTTTAGTGCACAATTAATAATTCTCATATTCAGAGGTGACACAATCATTCTTTACACTTCTGGACATTGCATAAAGCTACTGGACATTAATGGATCAAAGAAATGAATCCAACATAGCAAAAGAGGCAATGCGAAATAAAAGGCAGAATCTGTCAAAAACAGATCAGTAAAGACGAATTTAAAGTGGCACCAGACTTGCTCAAATGGAAAAACTCAAAACTAATGAAAGTTGCGTACATATCTGAGGATCACGCTCGTAAATTGGCAGATTTTTTAGAATTTTCTACAGACTATGCCCAGATTCGTGACAGACAGCAATGCTGTTTCTGCGCAGCGATCCCAAATATAACATCAACTATAGCATAGAAACTTTACTTGGCACAAAAACATGATAAGGAGAGGTTGCTACAGTAGTAAACAACTTCCAAGACTCAACAAAACAAAAAATTGCTGTAGTAAAAACATGGGTTGTCTCCCATAAGCGCTTTTCTTTAACGCCTTTCGGCTAGGCGCAGAAAGTGCAAATCAAGTAACATCGAGAGTAGAAGCATCAACATCATAACTTGTTCTAATAATAGAATCAAAAGGCAACTTCATTCTCTTTCTAGGGAAGTGTTCCATACCTTTCTTGAGAGGAAATTGATATTTAATATTACCTTCCCTCATATCAATAACAGCACCAACGGTTCGAAGAAAAGGTCTTCCCAACACAATAGGACAAGATGCATTGCATTCGATATCCAAAACAACAAAATCAACGGGGACAAGGTTATTGTTAACCGTAATATGCACATTATCAATCCTCCCCAAAGGTTTCTTTTTAACATTATCGGCAAGATTAACATCCAAATAACAATTCTTCAATGGTGGCAAGTCAAGCATATCATAAATCTTTTTAGGCATAACAGAAATACTTGCACCAAGATCACATAAAGCATTACATTCAAAGTCATTGAATTTCATTTTAATGATGGGCTCCCAACCATCTTCTAACTTTCTAGGAATAGAAGTTTCAAGTTTTAGTTTCTCTTCTCTAGCTTTTATGAGAGCATTTGTAATATGTTTTGTAAAGGCTAAATTTATAGCACTAGCATTAGGACTTTTAGCAAGTTTTTGTAAGAACTTTATAACTTCAGAGATGTGGCAATCATCAAAATCTAAATCATTATGAGCTACAGCAATGGGATCATTGTTCCCAAGGTTGGAAAAAATTTCAGCAGTTTTATCACAAGCAGTTTCAGCAGTTTTAGCAATTTCAGGCAGTTTTGTACGCTTTGCACTAGGAGTAGAAACATTGCCAACACCAATTATTTTACCATTGATAGTAGGAGGTGCAGCAACATGTGAAGAATTAGCATTAATAGTGGTGGTAATAGTCCAAACTTTAGCTACATTATTCTCTTTAGCTAGTTTTTCATTTTCTTCTCTATCCCACCTAGCACGCAGTTCAGCCATTAATCTTATATTCTCATTAATTCTAACTTGGATGGCATTTGCTGTAGTAGTAATCTTATTATCAATATCATTATTAGGCATAACTTTCAATTTTAAAAGATTAACATCAGAGGCAAGCCTATCAACTCTAGAAGCAATAGTATCAATTTTATCAAGCTTTTCCTCAACAGATTTGTTAAAAGCAGTTTGTGTACTAATAAATTCTTTAAGCATGGCTTCAAGACCAGAGGGTACACTCCTATTATTGTTGTAAGAATTCCCATAAGAATTACCATAACCATTACCATTAGCAGAAGGATATGGCCTATAGTTATTACCAGAGTTGTTCCTATAAGCATTGTTGTTGAAATTATTATTTTTAATGAAATTCACATCAACATTTTCTTCTTGAGCAACCAATGAGGCTAAAGGAACATTATTTGGATCAACATTAGATCTACCATTCACAAGCATAGACATAATCACATCAATCTTATCACTCAAGGAAGAGGTTTCTTCAACAGAATTTACCTTCTTACCTTGTGGAGCTCTTTCCGTGTGCCATTCAGAGTAATTTATCATCATATCATCAAGAAGTTTTGTAGCCGCCCCCAATGTGATGGACATAAAGGTACCTCCAGCAGCTGAATCCAATAAATTCCGCGAAGAAAAATTTAGTCTTGCATAGAAGGTTTGGATGATCATCCAAGTAGTCAGTCCATGGGTTGGGCAATTCTTTACCAAAGTTTTCATTCTCTCCCATGCTTGAGCAACATGTTCAGTATATAATTGCTTAAAATTCATTATGCTACTTCTCAAAGATATAATTTTAGCGGGAGGATAATATCTACCAATAAAAGCATCCTTACATTTAGTCCATGAATCAATACTATTCTTAGGCAAAGATAGCAACCAATCTTTAGCTCTTCCTCTTAATGAGAAAGGAAACACTTTCAATTTAATAATATCACCATCTACATCCTTATACTTTTGCATTTCACAAAGTTCAACAAAATTATTGAGATGGGCAGCAGCATCATCAGAACTAACACCAGAAAATTGATCTCTCATGACAAGATTTAGTAAAGCAGGTTTAATTTCAAAGAATTCTGCTGTAGTAGCAGGTGGAGTGGTGTGCATAGGAAATCATTATTATTTGCATTTGTGAAGTCACACAACTTAGTATTTTCAGGGGTATTCATTTTAGCAACGGTAAATAAAACAAACTAGATAAAATAAATGCAAGTAACTAATTTTTTTGTGTTTTCGATATAGAGAGCAAGACAGTAAATAAAGTAAAACTAGCAACTATTTTTTGTGTGTTTTGTTTAGGTGCAGCAAACAAAGTAGTAAATAAAATAAAGCAAGACAAAAACAAAGTAAAGAGATTGAGAAGTGGAGACTCCCCTTGCAGCGTGTCTTGATCTCCCCGGCTGGCGCCAGAAAACGAGCGATGCGTGAAGATGTACACGTCCGTTGGGAACCCCAAGAGGAAGGTATGATGCGCACGTTGGCAAGTTTTCCCTCGGAAGAAACCAAGGTTGAATCGAACCGGGAGGAGCCAGAAGCACATTGAAGGTTGATGGTCGCGAAATGTGATGCGGCGCAACAACAGGGATTCGGCGCAACGTGGAATCCTGCACACACAACCAAAATACTTTGCCCCAACGAAATAGTGAGGTTGTCAATCTCACCGGCTTGCTGTAACAAAGGATTAAACGTATCGAGTGGAAGATGTTTGCAAAGAAAACAGTAAAACACAATTGCAGTAGATTGTATGCTATGTAAAGAATAGGACCGGGGTCCACAGTTCACTAGAGGTGTCTCTCCCATAAGATAAAAGCATGTTGGGTGAACAAATTACGGTCGGGCAATTGACAAATAGAGAAGGGCATAACAATGCATATACATGATATGATAAATATAGTGAGATTTAATCCCATTACGACAAAGTACATAGACCGCCATCCAACTGCATCTATGCCTAAAAAGTCCACCTTCGGTTATCATCCGAACCCCATTCAGTATTAAGTTGCTACAATGACAATTGCATTAAGTATGGTGCGTAATGTAATCGACAACTACATCCTTAGACATAGAATCAATGTTTTATCCCTAGTGGCAACAGCACATCACAACCTTAGAACTTTCTCACTGTCCCAGGTGTCAATGAAGGCATGAACCCACTATCGAGCATAAATACTCCCTCTTGGAGTTAAGAGCAAAAACTTGGCTGAGCCTCTACTAATAACGGAGAGCATGCAAGATCATAAACAACACATAAACAATAGATTGATAATCACCATAACATAGTATTCTCTATCCATCGGATCCCGACAAACACAACATATAGTATTACGATAGATGATCTTGATCATGTTAGGCAGCTCACAAGATCCAACAATGAAGCACAACAAGGAGAAGCCGACCATCTAGCTACTGCTATGGACCCATGGTCCAGGGGTGAACTACTCACTCATCACTCCGGAGGCGATCATGGCGATGAAGAGTCCTCCGGGAGATGAATCCCCTCTCCGGCAGGGTGCCGGAGGCGATCTCCTGAATCCCCCGAGATGGGATTCGCGCGGCGACGTCTCGGGAAGGTTTTCCGTATCGTGGCTCTCGACTGCTCGCGACCGAGGCTTTAAGTAGGCGGAAGGGCCAGCGCGGGGGCCACACGAGGGCCCCACACCCTAGGTCGGCGCGGCCAGGGCTGGGCGCGCCGCCCTATGGTGTCGGCGCCTCGTGGCCCCACTTCCTCCCTTCGGTCTTCTGGAAGCTCCGTGCAAAAATAGGACCCTGGGCGAAGATTTCGTCCAATTCCGAGAATATTTCCTTACTAGGATTTAAACCAAAAACAGCAGAAAACATCAACTGGCTCTTCGGCATCTTGTTAATAGGTTAGTTCCAGAAAATGCATAAATATGACATATAATGTGCATAAAACATGTAGGTATCATCAATAAAGTAGCATGGAACATAAGAAATTATCGATACGTTGGAGACGTATCAGCATCCCCAAGGATTCGCTCGTCCCGAGCAGGTAAAACGATAACAAAGATAATTTCTGAAGTGACATGCCATCATAATCTTGATCATACTATTTGTAAACATATGTAATGAATGCAGCGATCAAAACAAAGGTAATGACATGAGTAAACAAGTGAATCATATAGCAAAGACTTTTCATGAATAGTACTTCAAGACAAGCTTCAATAAGTCTTGCATAAGAGTTAACTCATAAAGCAATAAATCAAAGTAAAGGTGTTGAAGCAACACATAGGAAGATTAAGTTTCAGCGGTTGCTTTCAACTTATAACATGTATATCTCATGGATATTGTCAACATAAAGTAATATAACAAGTGCAATATGCAAGTATGTAGGAATCAATGCACAGTTCACACAAATGTTTGCTTCATAAGATGGAGGGAGATAGGTAAACTGACTCAACAATAAAAGTAAAAGAAAGGTCCTTCAAAGAGGAAAGCATCGATTGCTGTATTTGTGCTAGAGCTTTTATTTTGAAAACATGAAACAATTTTGTCAACGGTAGTAATAAAGCATATGAGTTATGTAAATTATATCTTACAAGTTGCAAGCCTCATGCATAGTGTACTAATAGTGCCCGCACCTCGTCCTACTTAGCTTGGACTACCGGATCTTTGCATGCCATGTTTCAACCAAGTGTCACAAAGGGGTACCTCCATGCCGCCTGTACAAAGGTCTAAGGAGAATGCTCGCATTTTGGATTTCTCGCTTTTGATTATTCTCAACTTAGACATCCATACCGGGACAACATGGACAACAGATAATGGACTCCTCTTAAATGCATAAGCATGTAGCAATGATTATTATTCTCATATGAGATTGAGGATATATGTCCAAAACTGAAACTTCAACCATGATTCATGGCTTTAGTTAGCGGCCCAATGTTCTTCTCTAACAATTTTGCTTGCTCCAACCACTAAAATGATAGATCCTTCAGACAAGACGGACATGCATAGCAACTCACATGATATTCAACAATAGTTGATGGCGTTCCCCAGAAGCATGGTTATCGCACAACAAGCAACTTAATAAAAGATAAAGTGCATAAGTACATATTCAATACTACGATAGTTTTAAGGCTATTTTGTCCCATGAGCTATATATTGCAAAGGCGAATGATGGAATTTTAAAGGTAGCACTCAAGCAATTTACTTTGGAATGGCGGAGAAATACCATGTAGTAGGTAGGTATGGTGGACACAAATGGCATAGTGGTTGGCTCAAGGATTTTGGATGCATGAGAAGTATTCCCTCTCGATACAAGGTTTAGGCTAGCAAGGTTATTTGAAGCAAACTCAAGGATGAACCGGTGCAGCAAAACTCACATAAAAGACATATTGTAAACATTATAAGACTCTACACCGTCTTCCTTGTTGTTCAAAACTCAATACTAGATATTATCTAGACCTTAGAGAGACCAAATATGCAAATCAAATTTTAGCAAGCTCTATGTATTTCTTCATTAATGGGTGCAAAGCATATGATGCAAGAGCTTAAACATGAGCACAACAATTGCCAAGTATCACATTATCCAAGACATTTTAGAATTACTACATGTAGCATTTTCCAATTCCAACCATATAACAATTTAACGAAGAAGAAACTTCGCCTTGAACATTATGAGTAAAGCCTAAGGACATATTTGTCCATATGCAACAGCGGAGCGTGTCTCTCTCCCACAAAGTGAATGCTAGGATCCATTTTATTCAAACAAAAACAAAAACAAAAACAAACCGACGCTCCAAGTAAAACACAAGATGTGATTGAATAAAAATATAGTTTCAGGGGAGGAATTGATAGTTGTCGATCAAGGATGCCTTGGGCATCCCCAGCTTAGACGCTTGAGTCTTCTTAAAATATGCAGGGGTGAACCACGGGGGCATCCCCAAGCTTAGAACTTTCACTCCTCTTGATCATAGTATATCATTCTCCTCTCTTGACCCTTGAAAACTTCCTTCACACCAAACTTCAAGCAAACTCATTAGAGGGTTAGTGCACAATTAATAATTCTCATATTCAGAGGTGACACAATCATTCTTTACACTTCTGGACATTGCATAAAGCTACTGGACATTAATGGATCAAAGAAATGAATCCAACATAGCAAAAGAGGCAATGCGAAATAAAAGGCAGAATCTGTCAAAAACAGAACAGTCCGTAAAGACGAATTTAAAGTGGCACCAGACTTGCTCAAATGGAAAAACTCAAAACTAATGAAAGTTGCGTACATATCTGAGGATCACGCTCGTAAATTGGCAGATTTTTTCGAATTTTCTACAGAGGCCTGTGCCCAGATTCGTGACAGATAGCAATGCTGTTTCTGCGCAGCGATCCCAAATATAACATCAACTTTAGCATAGAAACTTTACTTGGCATAAAAACATGATAAGGAGAGGTTGCTACAGTAGTAAACAACTTCCAAGACTCAACAAAACAAAAATTGCTGTAGTAAAAACATGGGTTGTCTCCCATAAGCGCTTTTCTTTAACGCCTTTCAGCTAGGCGCAGAAAGTGCAAATCAAGTAACATCGAGAGTAGAAGCATCAACATCATAACTTGTTCTAATAATAGAATCAAAAGGAAACTTCATTCTCTTTCTAGGGAAGTGTTCCATACCTTTCTTGAGAGGAAATTGATATTTAATATTACCTTCCCTCATATCAATAACAGCACCAACGGTTCGAAGAAAAGGTCTTCCCAACACAATAGGACAAGATGCATTGCATTCGATATCCAAAACAACAAAATCAACGGGGACAAGGTTATTGTTAACCGTAATATGCACATTATCAATCCTCCCCAAAGGTTTCTTTTTAACATTATCGGCAAGATTAACATCCAAATAACAATTCTTCAATGGTGGCAAGTCAAGCATATCATAAATCTTTTTAGGCATAACAGAAATACTTGCACCAAGATCACATAAAGCATTACATTCAAAGTCATTGAATTTCATTTTAATGATGGGCTCCCAACCATCTTCTAACTTTCTAGGAATAGAAGTTTCAAGTTTTAGTTTCTCTTCTCTAGCTTTTATGAGAGCATTTGTAATATGTTTTGTAAAGGCTAAATTTATAGCACTAGCATTAGGACTTTTAGCAAGTTTTTGTAAGAACTTTATAACTTCAGAGATGTGGCAATCATCAAAATCTAAATCATTATGAGCTACAGCAATGGGATCATTGTTCCCAAGGTTGGAAAAAATTTCAGCAGTTTTATCACAAGCAGTTTCAGCAGTTTTAGCAATTTCAGGCAGTTTTGTACGCTTTGCACTAGGAGTAGAAACATTGCCAACACCAATTATTTTACCATTGATAGTAGGAGGTGCAGCAACATGTGAAGAATTAGCATTACTAGTGGTGGTAATAGTCCAAACTTTAGCTACATTATTCTCTTTAGCTAGTTTTTCATTTTCTTCTCTATCCCACCTAGCACGTAGTTCAGCCATTAATCTTATATTCTCATTAATTCTAACTTGGATGGCATTTGCTGTAGTAGTAATCTTATTATCAATATCATTATTAGGCATAACTTTCAATTTTAAAAGATTAACATCAGAGGCAAGCCTATCAACTCTAGAAGCAATAGTATCAATTTTATCAAGCTTTTCCTCAACAGATTTGTTAAAAGCAGTTTGTGTACTAATAAATTCTTTAAGCATGGCTTCAAGACCAGAGGGTACACTCCTATTATTGTTGTAAGAATTCCCATAAGAATTACCATAACCATTACCATTAGCAGAAGGATATGGCCTATAGTTATTACCAGAGTTGTTCCTATAAGCATTGTTGTTGAAATTATTATTTTTAATGAAATTCACATCAACATTTTCTTCTTGAGCAACCAATGAGGCTAAAGGAACATTATTTGGATCAACATTAGATCTACCATTCACAAGCATAGACATAATCACATCAATCTTATCACTCAAGGAAGAGGTTTCTTCAACAGAATTTACCTTCTTACCTTGTGGAGCTCTTTCCGTGTGCCATTCAGAGTAATTTATCATCATATCATCAAGAAGTTTTGTAGCCGCCCCCAATGTGATGGACATAAAGGTACCTCCAGCAGCTGAATCCAATAAATTCCGCGAAGAAAAATTTAGTCCTGCATAGAAGGTTTGGATGATCATCCAAGTAGTCAGTCCATGGGTTGGGCAATTCTTTACCAAAGTTTTCATTCTCTCCCATGCTTGAGCAACATGTTCAGTATCTAATTGCTTAAAATTCATTATGCTACTTCTCAAAGATATAATTTTAGCGGGAGGATAATATCTACCAATAAAAGCATCCTTACATTTAGTCCATGAATCAATACTATTCTTAGGCAAAGATAGCAACCAATCTTTAGCTCTTCCTCTTAATGAGAAAGGAAACACTTTCAATTTAATAATATCACCATCTACATCCTTATACTTTTGCATTTCACAAAGTTCAACAAAATTATTGAGATGGGCAGCAGCATCATCAGAACTAACACCAGAAAATTGATCTCTCATGACAAGATTTAGTAAAGCAGGTTTAATTTCAAAGAATTCTGCTGTAGTAGCAGGTGGAGCAATAGGTGTGCATAGGAAATCATTATTATTTGCATTTGTGAAGTCACACAACTTAGTATTTTCAGGGGTATTCATTTTAGCAACGGTAAATAAAACAAACTAGATAAATAAATGCAAGTAACTAATTTTTCGTGTTTTCGATATAGAGAGCAAGACAGTAAATAAAGTAAAACTAGCAACTAATTTTTTTGTGTTTTGTTTAGGTGCAGCAAACAAAGTAGTAAATAAAATAAAGCAAGACAAAAACAAAGTAAAGAGATTGAGAAGTGGAGACTCCCCTTGCAGCGTGTCTTGATCTCCCCGGCAACGGCAGAAACGGGGGGATGCTGATACGTCTCCAACGTATCGATAATTTCTTATGTTCCATGCTACTTTATTGATGATACCTACATGTTTTATGCACATTATATGTCGTATTTACGCATTTTCTGGAACTAACCTATTAACAAGATGCCGAAGTGCCAGGTCCTGTTTTCTGCTGTTTTTGGTTTCAGAAATCCTAGTAACGAAATATTCTCGGAATTGGACGAAATCAACGCCCAGGTTCCTATTTTGCCCGGAAGCATCCGGAACACCCGAGAGCCGCCAGAGGGGCCATGTGGGCCCCAGATGATAGGGTGGCGCGGCCAGGGCTGGGCCCGCGCCACCCTATGGTGTGGTCGCCCCTCCGACGCTGCCCTTTCGCCTATATAAAGCCCCTGCATCGAAAACCCTTACGGAAAAACCACGGTACGAGAAACCTTCCAGAGCCGCCGCCATCGCGAAGCCAAGATCTGGGGGAGTCAGTCTCCTGTTCCTTCTAGGGGAAGTGCCCCCGGAAGGCTCCTCCATCGACACCACCGCCATCTTCATCACCGCTGCTGCTCCCATGAGGAGGGAGTAGTTCTCCATCGAGGCTCGGGGCTGTACCGGTAGCTATGTGGTTCATCTCTCTCCTATGTAGTTCAATACAATAATCTCATGAGCTGCCTTACATGAGAGATTCATATGATGATGCTTGTAATCTAGATGTCGTTATGCTAGTCAAGTGAATTTTACTTATGTGATCTCCGGAGACTCCTTGTCCCACGTGTGTAAAGGTGACAGTGTGTGCACCGTGTGGGTCTCTTAGGCTATATTTCACAGAATACTTATTCACTGTTATGAATGGCATAGTGAAGTGCTTATTTATATCTCTTTATGATTGCAATGTGCATCGTATCACAATTTATCTATGTGCTACTCTAGCAATGTTATTAAAGTAGTTTTATTCCTCCGCACGATGTAATGGTGACAGTGTGTGCATCCGTGTTAGTACTTGGTTTATGCTATGATCATGATCTCTTGTAGATTGCGAAGTTAACTATTGCTATGATAGTATTGATGTGTATTATTCCTCCTACATAAGCATGAAGGTGACAGTGTGCATGCTATGTTAGTACTTGGTTTAGTCGTATTGATCTATCTTACACTCTAAGGTTACTTAAATATGAACATTGAATTGTGGAGCTTGTTAACTCCGGCATTGAGGGTTCGTGTAATCCTACGCAATGTGTTCATCATCCAACAAGAGTGTAGAGTATGCATTTATCTATTCTGTTATGTGATCAATATTGAGAGTGTCCACTAGTGAAAGTATAATCCATAGGCCTTGTTCCTAAATACTGCTATCGCTTGTTACTGCTTTAATGCGTTACTACTTTTACTACTGCATGTTTACTTTCTGCAATACTACCACCATCAACTGCACGCCAGCAAGCTATTTTCTGGCGCCATACTACTGCTCATATTCATTCATACCACTTGTATTTCACTATCTCTTCGCCGAACTAGTACACCTATTAGGTGTGTTGGGGACACAAGAGACTTCTTGCTTTGTGGTTGCAGGGTTGCATGAGAGGGATATCTTTGACCTCTTCCTCCCTGAGTTCGATAAACCTTGGGTAATCCACTTAAGGGAAACTTGCTGCTGTTCTACAAACCTCTGCTCTTGGAGGCCCAACACTGTCTACAAGAATAGAAGCACCCGTAGACATCAAGCACTTTTCTGGCGCCGTTGCCGGGGAGGGAAGGTAAACGGCACTCACACATTGGCAAGCCCGGCAACTAAGCACTTTTCCTCCCTCGTCAACTACGCGCCAAGCACTTTTCTGGCGCCGTTGCCGGGGAGGAAAGGTAAAAGGCACTCATACTCCGGTTCCAGGTAACAGTACTTTTCTGGCGCCATTGTGTGTGTGCTCGAAGCTATTTCCTTTAGACTCTGCAATTGCGAC
Source organism: Lolium multiflorum (assembly GCA_030979885.1). Classification (NCBI taxonomy): domain Eukaryota; kingdom Viridiplantae; phylum Streptophyta; class Magnoliopsida; order Poales; family Poaceae; genus Lolium; species Lolium multiflorum. The sequence goes on from CM061750.1 coordinate 127,083,298, forward strand.
ATTTGGTTTCTTGTTTACACTAGTTAGGCATAATGGACAACAATGACCTTTTTATTCTATTTCCTGATTTAAGACATGGATGGTTTGATGCGAAAATTAAAAAACCCATGGAACATATTAATATGAATGCTTTGAACACCATTGTTGTTAATGCTATGGAAAATTCTAAGCTTGGGGAAGCTGGCTTTGATGAGCATGATATTTTTAGTCCCCCAAGCATTGAGGAGAAAATTTACTTTGATGATACTTTGCCTCCTATTTATGATGATTATAATGATATTGGTCTTTTGGTGCCGCCTACTATATGGAGGATAAATTTGATTATGATTACAATATGCCTCCTATATTTGATGATGAGAATAATAATGATAGCTACTTTGTTGAATTTGCTCCCACTACAACTAATAAAATTGATTATGCTTATGTTGGGAGTAGTAATTATTTTATGCATGAGACTCATGATAAGAATGCTTTATGTGATAGTTATATTGTTGAGTTTGCTCATGATGCTACTGAAAGTTATTATGAGAGAGGAAAATATGGTTGTAGAAATTTTCATGTTACTAAAACACCTCTCTATGTGCTGAAATTTTTGAAGCTACACTTGTTTTATCTTCCTATGCTTGTTACTTTGCTCTTCATGAACTTGTTTATTTACAAGATTCCTATGCATAGGAAGCATGTTAGACTTAAATGTGTTTTGAATTTGCCTTTTGATGCTCTCTTTTGCTTCAACTTCTATTTCTTGCGAGTGCATCATTAAAATTGCTGAGCCCATCTTAATGGCTATAAAGAAAGAACTTCTTGGGAGATAACCCATGTGTTTTTTACTACAGTACTTTGTTTTATATTTGTGTCTTGGAAGTTGTTTACTACTGTAGCAACCTCTCCTTATCATGTTTTTGTGCCAAGTAAAGTTTCTATGTCAAAGTTGATGTTATATTTGGGATCGCTGCGCAGAAACAGCATTGCTGTCTGTCACGAATCTGGGCACAGTTCTCTGTAGAAAATTCGAAAAAATCTGCCAATTTACGAGCGTGATCCTCAGATATGTACGCAACTTTCATTAGTTTTGAGTTTTTCAATTTGAGCAAGTCTGGTGCCATCTTAAAATTCGTCTTTACGGACTGTTCTGTTTTTGACAGATTCTGCCTTTTATTTCGCATTGCCGCTTTTGTTAAGTTGAATGAGTTTCTTTGTTCCATTAACTTTCAGAAGTTATGTGCAATGTCCAGAAGTGTAAAGAATGATTGTGCCACCTCTGAACATGTGAATTATTAATTGTGCACTAACCCTCTAATGAGTTTGCTTGAAGTTTGGTGTGAAGGAAGTTTTCAAGGGTCAAGAGAGGAGTATGATATACTATGATCAAGAGGAGTGAAAGCTCTAAGCTTGGGGATGCCCCGTGGTTCATCCCTGCATATTTTAAGAAGACTCAAGCATCTAAGCTTGGGGATGCCCAAGGCATCCCCTTCTTCATCGACAAAGTATCAGGTTCTTCTCTTGAAACTATATTTTTATTCGGTCACATCTTATGTACTTTACTTGGAGCGTCTGTGTGTGCTTTTATTTTTGTTTTGTTATCTTAGTTCTCTGAATAAGTTCATCCTTGTGTGGGAGAGAGACACGCTCCGCTGGTTCGTATGAACACATGTGTTCTTAGCTCATAATATTCATGGCGAAGTTTTCCTCTTCGTTAAATTGTTATATGGTTGGAATTGAAAAATGCTACATGTAGTAATTGGTAAAATGTCTTGGATAATGTGATACTTGGCAATTGTTGTGCTCATGTTTAAGCTCTTGCATCATATACTTTGCACCTATTAATGAAGAAATACATAGAGCTTGCTAAAATTTGGTTTGCATAATTGGTCTCTCTAAGGTCTAGATAATTTCTAGTATTGAGTTTGAACAACAAAGAAGACGGTGTAAAGTCTTATAATGTTTACGATATGTCTTTTATGTGAGTTTTGCTGCACCGGTTCATCCTTGTGTTTGTTTCAAATAACCTTGCTAGCCTAAACCTTGTATCGAGAGGGAATACTTCTCATGCATCCAAATACTTGAGCCAATATTCATGCCATTTGTGTCCACCAAACCTACCTACTACATGGTATTTCTCCACCATTCCAAAGTAAATTGCTTGAGTGCTACCTTTAAAATTCCATCATTTACCTTTGCAATATATAGCTCATGGGACAAAATAGCCTTAAAAACTATCGTAGTATTGAATATGTACTTATGCACTTTATATTTTATTAAGTTGCTTGTTGTGCGATAACCATGCTTCTGGGGAACGCCATCAACTATTGTTGAATATCATGTGAGTTGCTATGCATGTCCGTCTTGTCTGAAGGATCTATCATTTTAGTGGTTGGAGCATGCAAAATTGTTAGAGAAGAACATTGGGCCGCTAACTAAAGCCATGAACCATGGTTGAAGTTTCAGTTTTGGACATATATCCTCAATCTCATATGAGAATAATAATCATTGCTACATGCTTATGCATTTAAGAGGAGTCCATTATCTGTTGTCCATGTTGTCCCGGTATGGATGTCTAAGTTGAGAATAATCAAAAGCGAGAAATCCAAAATGCGAGCATTCTCCTTAGACCTTTGTACAGGCGGCATGGAGGTACCCCTTTGTGACACTTGGTTGAAACATGGCATGCAAAGATCCGGTAGTCCAAGCTAAGTAGGACGAGGTGCGGACACTATTAGTATACTATGCATGAGGCTTGCAACTTGTAAGATATAATTTACATAACTCATATGCTTTATTACTACCGTTGACAAAATTGTTTCATGTTTTCAAAATAAAAGCTCTAGCACAAATACAGCAATCGATGCTTTCCTCTTTGAAGGACCATTCTTTTACTTTTATTGTTGAGTCAGTTTACCTATCTCCCTCCACCTTAAGAAGCAAACACTTGTGTGAACTGTGCATTGATTCCTACATACTTGCATATTGCACTTGTTATATTACTTTACATTGACAATATCCATGAGATATACATGTTATAAGTTGAAAGCCACCGAAACTTAATCTTCCTTTGTGTTGCTTCAATACCTTTACTTTGATTTATTGCTTTATGAGTTAACTCTTATGCAAGACTTATTGATGCTTGTCTTGAAAGTACTATTCATGAAAAGTCTTTGCTTTATGATTCAGTTGTTTACTCATGTCATTACCTTTGTTTTGATCGCTGCATTCATTACATATGTTTACAAATAGTATGATCAAGATTATGATGGCATGTCACTTCAGAAATTATCTTTGTTATCGTTTTACCTGCTCGGGACGAGCAGAACTAAGCTTTGGGATGCTGATACGTCTCCAACGTATCGATAATTTCTTATGTTCCATGCTACTTTATTGATGATACCTACATGTTTTATGCACATTATATGTCGTATTTACGCATTTTCTGGAACTAACCTATTAACAAGATGCCGAAGTGTCAGTTCCTGTTTTCTGCTGTTTTTGGTTTCAGAAATCCTAGTAACGAAATATTCTCGGAATTGGACGAAATCAACGCCCGGTTCCTATCTTGCCCGGAAGCATCCAACACCGAGAGCCGCCAGAGGGGGGCCCTGTGGGCCCCAGATGATAGGGTGGCGCGGAGGCTGGGCCCGCGCCACCCTATGGTGTGGTCGCCCCGCCCCTCCGCGCCGCCTCTTCGCCTATATAAAGCCCCTGCATCGAAAACCCTTACGGAAAAACCACGGACGAGAAACCTTCCAGAGCCGCCGCCATCGCGAAGCCAAGATCTGGGGACAGGAGTCTCTGTTCCGGCACCTGCCGAGCAGGGAAGTGCCCCCGGAAGGCTCCTCCATCGACACCACCGCCATCTTCATCACCGCTGCTGCCCCATGAGAGGGAGTAGTTCTCCATCGAGGCTCGGGGCTGTACCGGTAGCTATGTGGTTCATCTCTCTCCTATGTAGTTCAATACAATAATCTCATGAGCTGCCTTACATGATTGAGATTCATATGATGATGCTTGTAATCTAGATGTCGTTATGCTAGTCAAGTGAATTTTACTTATGTGATCTCCGGAGACTCCTTGTCCCACGTGTGTAAAGGTGACAGTGTGTGCACCGTGTGGGTCTCTTAGGCTATATTTCACAGAATACTTATTCACTGTTATGAATGGCATAGTGAAGTGCTTATTTATATCTCTTTATGATTGCAATGTGCATCGTATCACAATTTATCTATGTGCTACTCTAGCAATGTTATTAAAGTAGTTTTATTCCTCCTGCACGATGTAATGGTGACAGTGTGTGCATCCGTGTTAGTACTTGGTTTATGCTATGATCATGATCTCTTGTAGATTGCGAAGTTAACTATTGCTATGATAGTATTGATGTGTATTATTCCTCCTACATAAGCATGAAGGTGACAGTGTGCATGCTATGTTAGTACTTGGTTTAGTCGTATTGATCTATCTTACACTCTAAGGTTACTTAAATATGAACATTGAATTGTGGAGCTTGTTAACTCCGGCATTGAGGGTTCGTGTAATCCTACGCAATGTGTTCATCATCCAACAAGAGTGTAGAGTATGCATTTATCTATTCTGTTATGTGATCAATGTTGAGAGTGTCCACTAGTGAAAGTATAATCCATAGGCCTTGTTCCTAAATACTGCTATCGCTGCTTGTTACTGTTTTAATGCAATTTACTGCTTACTACTTATGTTTACTTCTACTTACCACCATCAACACGCCAGCAAGCTATTTTCAGCGCCATACTACTGCTCATATTCATTCATACCACTTGTATTTCACTATCTCTTCGCGAACTAGTACACCTATTAGGTGTGTTGGGGACACAAGAGACTTATTGCTTTGTGGTTGCAGGGTTGCATGAGAGGATATCTTTGACCTCTTCCTCCCTGAGTTCGATAAACCTTGGGTAATCCACTAAGGGAAACTTCTGCTGTTCTACAACCTGCTCTTGGAGGCCCAACACTGTCTACAAGGAAGCACCCGACATCAATGCGCGGATGTACACGTCCGTTGGGAACCCCAGAGGAAGGTATGATGCGCACGGTGGCAAGTTTTCCCTCAGAAAGAAACCAAGGTTGAATCGAACCAGGAGGAGCCAAGAAGCACGTTGAAGGTTGATGGTCGCGAAATGTGATGCGGCGCAACAACAGGGATTCCGGCGCCAACGTGGAATCTGCACAACAAACCAAAGTACTTTGCCCCAACGAAACAGTGAGGTTGTCAATCTCACCGGCTTGCTGTAACAAAGGATTAAACGTATCGAGTGGAAGATGTTTGCAAAGAAAACAGTAAAACACAATTGTAGTAGATTGTATGCTATGTAAAGAATAGGACCGGGGTCCACAGTTCACTAGAGGTGTCTCTCCCATAAGATAAAAGCATGTTGGGTGAACAAATTAGTCGGCAATTGACAAATAGAGAAGGGCATAACAATGCATATACATGATATGATAAATATAGTGAGATTTAATCCGGGCATTACGACAAAGTACATAGACCGCCATCCATTGCATCTATGCCTAAAAATTCCACCTTCAGGTTATCATCCGAACCCCATTCGGTATTAAGTTGCTAAGCAACAGACAATTGCATTAAGTATGGTGCGTAATGTAATCGACAACTACATCCTTAGACATAGAATCAATGTTTTATCCCTAGTGGCAACAGCACATCACAACCTTAGAACTTTCTGTCACGATCCCAGTGTCAATGAAGGCATGAACCCACTATCGAGCATAAATACTCCCTCTTGGAGTTAAGAGCAAAAACTTGGCCAGAGCCTCTACTAATAACGGAGAGCATGCAAGATCATAAACAACACATAAACAATAGATTGATAATCACCATAACATAGTATTCTCTATCCATCGGATCCCGACAAACACAACATATAGTATTACAGATAGATGATCTTGATCATGTTAGGCAGCTCACAAGATCCAACAATGAAGCACAACAAGGAGAAGACGACCATCTAGCTACCGCTATGGACCCATGGTCCAGGGTGAACTACTCACTCATCACTCCGGAGGCGATCATGGCGATGAAGAGTCCTCCGGAGATGAATCCCCTCTCCCGCGGTGCGGAGGCGATCTCTGAATCCCCGAGATGGGATTCGCGGCGGCGGCGGAAGGTTTTCCGTATCGTGGCTCTCTCGGGGTTTGCGGACGGAGGCTTTAAGTAGGCGGTGCAACGCGGGGGCCACACGAGGGCCCCACACCCTAGGGTCACGGCAGGCAGCCAGGCCTGGCCGCGCCCTGCAGTGTCGGCGCCTCGTGGCCCCACTTCCTTCCTCTTCGGTCTTCTGGAAGCTCTGCAAAAATAGGACCCTGGGCGATGATTTCGTCCAATTCCGAGAATATTTCTTACTAGGATTTCTGAAACCAAAAACAGCAGAAAGAACCTGGCTCTTCGGCATCTTGTTAATAGGTTAGTTCCAAAAATGCATAAATATGACATATAATGTGCATAAAACATGTAGGTATCATCAATAAAGTAGCATGGAACATAAGAAATTATCGATGTTAGACGTATCAAGTTACTTAAATTCACTTTGTTCTTAATCTTGTGTGCTAATTTTGTTATTTTTATTTGACAGTGGTTAATGACCTCATTTATTTGTGAGTTCTTTAGGCCTAAGTCGAAATCCCCAAACGAGGCCTCAGCTAACACATAAAAAGGTGTTCAATCTCGCCCACAATGTCCTCTTCTTTCCATCTTCCTTTATTGGAACTTGTTTTGCGGACAAGGAAAGTGGCACGTGTAATGTGAGTAAAACCCTCTTAGCCAAAATCAGCTACGAGCAAGATTTTCTGTATTGTAGATGCCCCAATTGACTCTCATCCCCAATGTAGTCTTTTTTTAATGTCAGTATAGACTTCTTTACTGGATGTATACTATCGTACATGGCATGCATTTGCCTAATGAGCAGCATTGTATTGCTATTCTAGCCAACCTGATCGATCTGTCAAGCTTCATGCACGAGATGCCATGTTTAATTTACTCCCTCGCTCTGATCCATATTTCTTGGTGTAAAATGAATGTGAATCGGAGGGAGTACTTTTCTTAGATAGTACTATACCAGTTCAAAAAAAAAGTACTACAACATCACAAATGCATCAAAAGAGTACTACATCACAAGACCACCACGGTTGTACTAGTAGAGTTTAATGCTGAACTTCCAAAGGGAATAAGATTACATCATTTATACCAACCAAAAAAATTCAACCACCCTACACAAACCCTGGTCAAAACTAGTTTAACCAATATTACAAAAGTTGTACATCATTCAGAAACCGTCAGAAATATACGAAGCATTCAGGAGTCCCCAAATTCAGTGTCTTTGAGTCACTAACAAGTGTGGTCCACATGTCAGTCACCCAAAGTCATGGCAAAGTCAGCCTGGCAAAGTCACCGAAGTTCAATCCCGTAAATGGCATCTTCGCATGTTGGACCATAGAATATCAGTATTGCTACATTAGTTATCTCCCGAATCTTGTTCTGTCATTCGTCCTACACTCCGATGGAAGCATCAATTCCCACTGGAGGCGCGGGGCCCACGAGCGGTGGCAATGTCCTTTTAAATAGGAGGCAGAATATTTGACAGATGCGCGGAGGAGGGGGGAGGAGTCTCACCTGAGACGACAAGAAGAGAGACGTTTGAGCAGACAAAGCAAGCAATGAACAGACAACTCCGTAGCACTGAAAGGCTACTACCTCTTCCGGACAAGCAAAAATAGCTGATCTGGACGAAATGCACCAGGTACACAATGTACTCCAGCTATAATAAGTGAAGCATTACCATGAGAGGATTCAAGATTCACCAGATCTCCATATCACTCTTTTGCATAAAACACGGACTTATCTTTTGCACAATTCACCACTTGTTGGTCTAATAATCTATCGTAGCTTCCATCAGTTGGTCATCTAATTAATGATTTAACGGATTAGAAAAATAAGCGGTGGAATTAGAAGTACTAGTAGTTCCCGAGGGGGTTTGTCCAGAAGAGGGCCAGATGACAATGTCCCGGGTGCATCCAGAAAGGAAGGAGGTAGTTTCTAATACATGTAAGAAATTATTTTACAAAAGGTACATACTAAGTAGTACAACTATTACTACAATATATTACTATTTCGAGGGAAAATGCCATGTCGTGCGACCTCTAATCAATGAGTAGAAGTTGTAGGTGCGCATGACATGCATTGCTGAATGCTGGTTCCGCTGGAATTTGAGTTCAGCCGGGGCGGATTCTGCGAAGTTTGCCCGATGCCACTCATGTATCCCACCAAACTGCTCATTTCTTTCAATGTCTCTTCTCTTTCACTGCAGCTCTCCAACATCAGATGCATCAACTTATCTTGTGCCTTCTGCCTCTCGAGAAGGGCATGGGTGGCGATGTCAAGCATATTCAAGGTTCAACTTTTGGAGCTCTTCTTTATCCTGAAGAAGTAATTTGCACTCTATATCAGACTTGTCTTTTTCGAGGCACACAGTCTTGAGTATGCTGCTGGCTTTCTCCGCTGATGCAATGTTCCTCTCCTTCTGCTTAATCAGCTCGTTCTTCAACATGTCGCGCTCATTGCGAAGGCTGCAAATGAGCTCCACAAGATTTTTCGAATTCTTCTTCTTGGCAGCCAAATCGTCTCGTGGCGATCACACTCTAAGCTGAGCTCCTCGTTTTTTCCATCAAGATGGCGACCGTGGTGTCGATAGTCGGTGCTGCTTCCTTCAGGGCGAAATCATCGGTAGCAAGTAAGCGCAAAGGAAGAACAAGTTACATTAGTATTAGTTTGTGATTACAAGAAGAAGAAGAAGAAGAAGAAGAAGAAGAAGAAGAAGAAGAAGAAGAAGAAGAAGAAGAAGAAGAAGAAGAAGAAGAAGAAGAAGAAGAAGAAGAAGAAGAAGAAGAAGTCGCCGGGAAGGGCCGGGTTGAAATCATCGACGACGATGATTCCTTGGTCGTGGAAGTTGGTGCAGTACGGGCGTTGGAACTTCCAACCCTTAAGATGTATAACCATAGAGACTCTTAAAGATCTTGAGCCGGGGCAAGAAGAAACGAAAGTACATGGCGAAGGAAACTAACCCGTGAGCACAGCACGGACGCGCTTCGGCGGCGGCGGCGAGCCCACTTGGTTTCTGGAACCGTCTCTCGAAATTTCGAGCCGGCATTTTTTATCCGCGTATTTGACCGCCGCGACCTGAAGTTTGAACACATTGCTGGAGGAGAGAGCGACGAAGAAACGAAAGTACACGGCGAAGGAAACTAACCCGTGAGCACAGCACGGACGCGGCGGCGACGGCGAGCCCACTTGGTTTCTGGAACCGTCTCTAAATTTCGAGCCGCATTTTTTCTCCGCGTACTTGACCGCCGACGACCTGAATTTGAAGACATTGCTGGAGGAGAGAGCGACGAACAAATGTTTGTTTGAGGTGGAGAGAGGAAGAAAGTGAATGGAACGAGAGAGTTTAGCGTTTTGCCCTTATAGTCATAGTCGCTAGCCGAACGGGTTTCTTTGACTTTAACTGTCCGCATATGGCGGGCCTACAGGCGTCTCCTCGACTCTCTTGGAGCAATCGTGTCCGTCCATCCGAAATGGTGATATAAATTTAGGGTGCGATTTGTGGACTGATGAGAACTTAACCTCGTTCTCAAACAGTTGATGTCTTTAAATAAATCTCAGTTGCAACTCCGAGCTACATGTAGCACTTTATTTTTTAAAATCAATCATAGTTTAAGTTTCATAAAAATTGAAAAGTACCCAGGGGCCGCCTTGTCAGCGAGAGGACGTGATGGTTCGCATCGGCCGTGATGCGGGAAGGTTGGTCGTCGGCGTTTAATGGTTTCCCGCGTGGAAACCGAGGCGGCCACGAGGGCAGCGGCTGGCGGCGTCCCAGTCGCCTACGCCGCCGTAAATGTGGGTAGTTGCCTACCACCACCAGGTGACATGAACCTTTTGCATGTCACACGGTGACATGCGACCTAAATTCAAATTTAAACATTGCGAAAAAATCATGCATCCGGTGACATGCCCATGGCATGCCACCGATGAAGGGTTCCGTGCCATGCACTCTGGCACTCTGTGCCGTCTTGGATCAGAAAATGAGCGAAGAACGAGGACGGGGCACTTTAAATTTTGATGAAGTTTAAGTTTTATTTTGGGTTACATTAGATTAGAGGAGTAGTACTCTTACTTTATTATATTACTCGTACTTGTGTTAATGTAGTACTGTACTTGCGTTCATGTACTTGTTTCAGCTGTTTTGGTGAAGGAGACATGCATCACCTTTTTTGGTGATGTATCTAGTCGTCCTGTAGCCCTTGTCAAATTCCTCTGATATACTGATGGGAGGGCTAGCTCACCCCATACTGATGGGAGCCCTTGTCAAATCGTAATCATAGTTTTAAGTTTCGAAACCAATGAAAAATATCCTGCTACGTGCAAAATCTCAATGTGAAAATCTTAGTATATATTGTAGACTGCACAAAAATTAAGAAAATATGGCCGGTAAAATTATATTGGAATTATGCGCTACTCCCTCCGTCTCTCTACTTACGGCGCATAGCATTCTTATGTCATATAGTAAGCATTCAAGTTGATGAACAAGGTGTAGACATATTCAAACAAGATAATCATGTATATATATATATATATATCTACCCCTAACCCTAAACTCTGTCTTATGAAGTCACATGAAGAGAAGTGGTTTTGGGTTTCAAACATGGAAATTTCAAGAACCTCCCAAAAGCCTCATTTAAGAGTGACTAAGAAGGATCCATGCTTACCTTTGCATTTTCATATTTTAAACTTGTTTAAATCATTGTCAAACCTAGGATTTGACCAAGATACAAATGGACACAAAATTAAAAAAATCAGCAAAATGAAAAACAAAAGCGCATAGTCTTCTTATGTCATATCGTAACCATTCAAGTTGATAAACAAGGTCTAGATATATCCAAACCAGACAAATCATGTATCTACCCCTGCTTGTCGATCTTATGAAGTCTAGCATGAAGAGAAGTCATTTTGGGTTTCAAACATGGAAATTTCAAAACCTCCCAAAATCTTCATTTTAGAATGACTAAAAAGGATCCATGCTTACCTTTTTATTTTCATATTGTAAACTTGTTTAAATCTTTTTCAATCCTAGGATCTGACCAAGATATTCAAATAGGCATAAAATTCGCACAAAAAAACTCAGAAAAAGGAAAAACAAAAGCATATAGTCTTCTTATGTCATATAGTAAGCATTCAAGTTGATAAACAAGGTTTGGACATATTCAAACCTGACAAATAATGTATCTACCCGGCCCCTAACCATAAACTCGGTCGATCTTATGAAGTCTAGCATGAAGAGAAGTCATTTTTGGTTTCAAACATGGAAATTTGAAGAACAAATCAAAAGCTTCATTTTAGAGCGTGACTAAGAAGGATCCAGGCTTACCCTTCCATTTTCATGTTTTAAACTTGTTTAAATCGTGGTTAAACCTAGGATTTGACCAAGATTCAAATGGGCATAAAATTAAAATAAAACAGAAAAATGAAAAACCAAAGCACATAGTCTAATTATGTCATATAGTAAGCATTAAAGTTGAGAAACAAGGTCTAGACATATTCAAACTATGCAAATCATGTATCTACGTACCCCCTAACCCCTAAACTCTGTCTTATGAAGTCAAGCACGAAGAGAGGTGGTTTTGGGTTTCAAACATGGAAACTTGAAAAACATCCCAAAAGATTCATTTTAGAGTGACTAAGAAGGATACATGCTTCCCTTCTCATTTTCATGTTTTAAACTTGTTTAAATCTTGGTCAAACCTAGGATTTGACCAAGATTCAAATGGGCATAAAAATTCAGAAAAAATCGAAAGAATGAAAAACCAAAGCACATAGCATTCTTATGTCATATAGTAAGCATTCAAGTTGATAAACAAGGTCTAGACATATTCAAACCAGAAAAATCATGTATATATCTACCCCTAACCCCAAACTCTGTCTTATGAAGTCAAGCATAAAGAGAAGTGGTTTTGGGTTTCAAACATGGAAATTTAAAAAAAAAACAAAAGCTTCATTTTAGGGAGACTGGGAATGATCCATGCTTACCATTTTATTTTCATGTCTTAAACTTGTTTAAATCTTGGTCAAACCTAGGATTTGACCAAGATTCAAATTTGCAGAAAATTTAAAAAATCAAAAAAATGAAAAACCAAAGTACATAGTCTTCTTATGGCATATAGTAAGCATTCAAGTTGTTAAACAAGGTCTAGACATATTCAAACCAGACAAATCATGTATCTACACCCCTAACTCCTAATTAAACTCTATATATCTTATGAAGTCAAGCATGAAGAGAGGTGGTTTTGGGTTTCAAACATGGAAATTTCAAAAACCTCTAAAAAGCTTCATTTTAATTAGAGTGACTAAGAAGGATACAGCCTTCCCTTCTCATTTTCATGTTTTAAACTTGTTTAAATCTTGGTCAAACCTAGGATTCGAACAAGATTCAAATGGGCATAAAAATTCAGAAAAAATCGAAAGAATGAAAAACCAAAGCACATAGCATTCTTATGTCATATTGTAAGCATTCAAGTTGATAAACAAGGTCTAGACATATTCAAACTAGAAAAATCATGTATATATCTACCCCTAACCCTAAACTCTGTCTTATGAAGTCAAGCATAAAGAGAAGTGGTTTTGGGTTTCAAACATGGAAATTTAAAAAAAAACAAAAGCTTCATTTTAGGGAGACTGGGAATGATCCATGCTTACCATTTTATTTTCATGTCTTAAACTTGTTTAAATCTTGGTCAAACCTAGGATTTGACCAAGATTCAAATTGGCAGAAAATTAAAAAAATCAAAAAATGAAAAACCAAAGTACATAGTCTTCTTATGGCATATAGTAAGCATTCAAGTTGTTAAACAAGGTCTAGACACAATGTTCCAAAAATCGGCCGAGCAGCCGATTAATCGGCCGTGTAATCGCTGCTCGCTAGGTGACCGTGTCGAATAAGCCTAATCGTCCAAGCGATTAGTCGCTCTGTACCGATTAACAGGTCCACGCGAAACGTCAAAAAAATGGCCTTCCGCCCGACCTACCGCCTCCCGCACAATAACCGCTCCATAATTTTCGTGCCTCCTCGATAAATAATCAGCCGAAACGTCGAGCTCGCTTTCTCCGCTCGGTGATAACTGCTGCGATTCAATCGCCGCCGCCCCCATTGCTCAGCTCCGGCGGACGCATCTCTCCAGCGTCAATCCTAGAAGGTTTAATTCGTGGCAGTGGCGACCTGTACGGCTGTACCCATCCTCGCCGCCATCGATCGACTTCCGGCTGCTCTCCATCGTGTAGGAGTACGATCCCCACGCGTCCGGCCGCTCGCCATCGATCGGCTTCCGGCGCCACGATCTTGTCTACCTCCGCTCTGCTGCTTAAAGAACTCCTCCACAGCTACAGGTATGACGTACATCTTGTTCCCCTGGCCTCTGGTCAAGTATTTTAGTTCAATCTGCAAAATCTTAAAATTCGTATGTACACAGTCACGCCTTAATCATTCTTGAACTAATGTAGTAATGAAGTCCATCTTATTCCCATCGTCATGTACACAGAATCTGTAATCCATGGCATATTGATATAGTAGGGAAGATGCTAGATAGTGTTGAAAATCCAATCTGCCGTATGGCGTTCTGGAATAGTGGAATATACTACTCAATGCTCGATGGTGTGATAATATTGCTCAGTTGCTCATTCCGTTTTAACTTTTAACAATGTCACTGTAGCTTCGATTTGTGTGTGAATGCGTGATGTTCTATGTTGAAGTGCTGAACAAACAAGGTGTTTAATTTATATGTTGAATTTCTTCTTTTTTTGCAATATGTGATGCGGCTGCTGCCAAATTTATTTTTGTAGATGGCTGCTGCTGGTGCTTCTGAGGTGCCAGGTTCCCAAGCACTTAAGCGGAATTCAGATGATATGGCTTGGGAATTTGCAGAGTTGTTTGATCCAGATGACTTGCAACGAGTCAGGTGCAAGCTGTGTGGAAAAGAGATGTCAGGAGGGGTCAATCGGATGAAGCAACACATAGCTCAGATCAGAGGCCAAGTGACACCTTGTTTGGTGGCAAATGCAGATCAGCAAGCTCGGTGTAAGGCAGCTTTTGAGGCCCCACAAAAGAGGAAGAGGCTAAAAGAAAAGCAAGCAGAAGAAGTACGAGCCGAGGTGACCATAGATGCTGAGGATGATGAAGAGCTTAATGCAGTTGGTAAAGGTGATCTGAAGAATGCAGGGCCTATGGATCAATATGTGGTTCCAATTGACCCTAATGTACCACTGAAAAAATTCCAACGAAATATCAATGATAGTATTGACAAGGAGAGAAGCTACCGAGTGGGGCAATATTTGACTAGGTGGATGTACAAGAAAAATGTACCCTTCAATGCTATCAATGATGATGACTTCAAACAGTTTTGTGAGGCTCTTGGTCGCTATGGTCCTGATTGGAGGCAGCCTTCGCAATATCTGATCCGTGAGAAGATGCTTCTACAGGAGGTAGAAAAGACTAGGGAATTGTTGAAGCCACATGATGTTGAGAGGGCTAATACTGGGTGCTCCATCATGACCGATGCTTGGACGGACAAGAAAAGGAGGAGCATCATGAACTTGTGTGTACATTGCAAATTGGGCACGGTCTTTCTTGAATCAAAGGAGGCCTCGGCTGATGCACACACAAGTCTCTACATCTTTAATTATGTCGACGAGTGCATTGAGAAAATTGGTAATAATCTTCAACTTTTAATTTGCTCTTATTCATTGCTTTTAAAGATTTAATTATGTGCATGTCCGCAGATTTTATATCTTCAGTATTGTGTTTTGCAATGTTGTTTTGTAGGTGCTGATAATGTTGTGCAAGTAGTCACAGATAATGCTTCAAACAACATGGGAGCAAAGGCTATGCTGAAAAGTAAAAGGCCCAAGATATTTTGGACCTCATGTGCAACACACACCATCAACTTGATGGTAGAAGCAATTGGGAAGTTAAGGCAATTTGCTCCTGTAATAACCAAAGCCAAGGAGCTCACTATTTTCCTCTATGCACATCATGCCACATTGTCATTGATGAGGTCTCATACAAAAAAGAGAGACATTGTTAGGCCGGGAGTGACAAGATTTGCTTCGGCATTTCTTACTTTGCAAAGTCTCGCTGCCAAGAGGAAGCAACTAAAGGACATGTGTTGTAGTGATACTTGGGAGGAATGCAAGCACACACAAACAAAGAAAGGGAAGTCAGCTCATGCTACAATAATGAGTAGGGCGTTCTGGAAAAATGTGACTCTTTGCATCAAGGTATTCTTGGCTGAAAACCATTGTTAATTCCTTTTGTCTTGTACTCTTGTTTAATTGTTTAATGTTGTGCTCGTGTATGTTGCAATGCAAGGTTTTCGAGCCATTGGTGAAGGTGCTTCGGTTGGCTGATAGTGATGGGCAGTCCATGGCATCTATGTATGGAGAAATAATAGAGGCAAAGAAGGCAATCATGCTTGCGGTTGAAAATTCAGAGAAGGACTATAGGGTGATCACAACAGCCATGGAGAGCAAGATGAATGGGAGGTTAGATACCCCATTGCACATGGCAGCATATGTCTTGAATCCCTATTATAGTTACTCTTCCACAAGCATATTTACCGATCTAGAGGTCATGTCCGCGTTAATGGAAGTTGTTGAGATCTTTTATCATGATGATGATGAGAAGCAAAATAAAGTCCTTAACATAGAGTTGCCCAAGTTTAAAAAGAAGGAAGGCATGTTTGGGAAGGTGGCTGCCACAAAAGCAATTGGAAATGAAAATTATAATGCCGGTAAGATTGTTCTCAATGATAATTTCTACATATCGCATTTCTGAAATTATGGGCTGATGCCTAATACTTGTATTTTCTTTATAATTGTAGGGGAGTGGTGGGCAACTTATGGACTACAAACTCCTGTGTTGATGGACATGGCTTTGAGGATACTCAACTTGACCACGAGCTCTTCCGGATGTGAAAGAAATTGGAGTGTTTATGAACAAGTAACTCTCAATTTGCAATAATTCAAATATGATCCTTATTTTATTTGTGACCAGATGTGATTGACTATGCCCCACTTCACAATATGTAGGTTGATGCAAAGAGGAGAAATAAGCTAGATGTGCGCCGTAGGGACAATCTAGTTTATATTCAGTTTAATGGAAGAATGATGGACAAGAGAAAGAAGTACTCCTCTTCTGATGTTCTCCTTGGTGATGATGCTTCAATGGCACAAGATTGGATAGTTGAAGGTGCATATGTTGATGATGAGGTTGATCCTGCCACGGGGCAGAATGACACCATCATTGAGGAAGCAATGGGAATGGAGCCTCGTAGGAGTGCGAGGGTGAGAGAACTCCATGAAGTAGAAGAATTTGTTTCCGATGGCGAATCTGAACATGATGTTGTCATGGAGGATGACATAGAGTTTGAGTCTGATGATGATCGGGTTATTGAAACCAACGACAATGAAGATGAGGAGGACGTGATTCCGCCTTGAATCTTGGGGCTTTATTTAACAATCATATTATTATTCATATGATCCTATCTATTTTATTTCGGTTGTGGAGAACAAATGTTTATTTGTCGGACCCAGTTATTTAGTATGGAGTATGGACTGCCGTGATGTCCTATATTTATTTAATTTGTGAACCTGGTTATGTAATATGTACTGATGTGAACTCATCATGTTCTTCTATGCTTCTAGATTTATCTGTGGACATGGTTATCTAATATCTACTGCCTTGATGATGTTTATTGATGTGCAAATTGCTAATATGTATACCGTGGTGCTGTCCAATTTTTGTTTGTTGTGTACCTGTCAGGTTCGGCCATACTTTTTTGCATGTCATGTTCACTTCAAGCAAGGTAATCCCGTGTAAAACATTTCTTTTATGCTCTTTTGCAACTTTTACTTGTTCAATAGAGCATAA
Organism: Lolium multiflorum; assembly: GCA_030979885.1. Classification (NCBI taxonomy): domain Eukaryota; kingdom Viridiplantae; phylum Streptophyta; class Magnoliopsida; order Poales; family Poaceae; genus Lolium; species Lolium multiflorum. Next base: position 127,100,304 of record CM061750.1, read on the forward strand.
TTTAGTGCTCGGAACTTTGAGTTTTGAAAAAAAAACACCGATTAATAGTCGACCGATTAAATCAGTTAATAGGCCGATTTCCGATTAATCCCTAATCTCAAGCCGACCGAGCAGTTAACGATTACCGATTTCTTGAACATTGTCTAGACATATTCAAACCAGACAAATCATGTATCTATACCCCTAACCCCTAATTAAACTCTATATATCTTATGAAGTCAAGGATGAAGAGACGTGGTTTTGGGTTTCAAACATGGAAATTTCAAAAAAAACTTCATTTTCGGGAGACTAAGAAGGATCCATGCTTCCCTTTTCATTTTCATGATTTAAACTTGTTAAACAAGGTCTATAAATATTCAAACCAGAAAAATCATGTATATATCTACCCTTAACCCTAAACTCTGTCTTATGAAGTCAAGCATGAAGAGAAGTGGTTTTGGGTTTCAAATTAACATGGAAATTTCAAAAAGAAAAACCAAAGCACATAGTCTTCTTATGTCATATACTACCTCCGTTTCAAGGAATAAGGCGTCCTCGTTTTACGAGCTTTTTGTTTGACCAAGAATCACTTTAAATAGGTAAAGATTGTTTGTATGAAATTAGCATCATTAAAAAGTGCTTTTCAATACGAATCCAATGATACTATATGAATATAATATAATCAAGATTTTGTTGCTTAACTTTTATGGTCAAAGTTCGTCTTGAAATACGCGTGCGCCTTATTCCTTGAAACGGAGGTAGTAGTAAGCATTAAAGTTGATAAACAAGGTCTAGACATATTCAAACCAGACAAATCATGTATCTATACCCCGTAACCCCTAAACTATGTCTTATGAAGTCAAGCATGAAGAGAAGTGGTTTTGGGTTTCAAACATGGAAATTTCAAAACCTCCCGAAGCTTCATTTTAAAGTGACTAAGAGGGATACACGCTTCGCTTTTCATTTTCATGTTTTAAACTTGTTTAAATCTTGGTCAAACCTAGGATTTGACCAAAAGATTCAAACATGGAAATTTCAAAAACCTCCCAAAATTTCATTTTAGAGTGAGTAAGAAGGATCCATGCTTACCTTTTCATTTTCATGATTTAAACTTGTTTAAATCTTGGTCAAACCTAGGATTTGACCAAGATTAAAATGGGCATCAAAAATGAAAAATTAGAAAAATGAAAAACCAAAGCACATAGTTTTCTTATGTCATATAGTAAGCATTCAAGTTGATAAACAAGGTCTAGACATATTAAAACCATACAAATCATGTATCTACCCCTAACCCTAAACTCTGTCTTATGAAGTCAAGCATGAAGAGAAGTCGTTTTGGGTTTCAAACATGGAAATTTGAAAAACCTCCCAAAAACTTCATTTAGAGTGAATAAGAAGGATACATGCTTCCCTTTTCATTTTCATGATTTAAACTTGTTTAAATCTTGGTCAAACCTAGGATTTGACCAAGATTCAAATGGGCATCAAAAATAAAAGATTAGAAAAATGAAAAACCAAAGCACAAAGTTTTCTTATGTCATATAGTAAGCATTCAAGTTGATAAACAAGGTCTAGACATATTCAAACCAGAAAAATCATGTATGTGGCTACCCTAACCCTAAACTCTGTCTTATGAAGTCAACATGAAGAGATGTGGTTTTTGGTTTCAAACATGGAAATTTCAAAAACCCTTCCAAGAGCTTCATTTTGGAGTGACTAATTAAGAAGCATACATGCTTACCTTTTCATATTCATGTTTTAAACTTGTTCAAATCTTGGTCAAACCTAGGATTTGACCAAGATTCAAATGGGCATAAAAATTCAAAAAAATGAATACCAAGATCTTCTTATGTCATATAGTATGCGCGCATTCAATTAAGTTGATAAACAAGGTCTAGACATATTAAACCTGAAAAATCATGTATCTACCCCTAACCCTAAACTCTGTCTTATAAAGTCAAGCATGCATGGTGAAGATAAGTGGTTTTTGGTTTCAAACATGGAAATTTCAAAAACCCTCCTAATTAAGAGCTTCATTTTGGAGTGAATAAGAAGGATACATGCTTACTTTTTCATATATATTCATGTTTTAAAGTTGTTTAAATCTTGGTCGATCAAACCTAGGAAAATCATGTATATATCTACACCTCTAACCCTAAACTCTGTCTTATGAAGTCAATCATGAAGAGAAGTGGTTTTGGGTTTCCTACATGGAAATTTCAAAAACCTCCCAAAAACTTCATTTTAGAGTGACTAAGAACGATACATGCTTCCCTTTTCATTTTCATGTTTTAAACTTGTTTAAATTATCTTGGTCAAATCTAGGATTTGACAAGATTCAAATGGGCATCAAAATAAAAAAATCAGAAAAATGAAAAGGGAAAATCATGTATCTACCCCTAACCCTAAACTATGTCTTATGAAGTCAAGCATGAAGAGAAGTCGTTTTGGGTTTCAAACATGGAAATTTCAAGAACATCCCAAAAGCTTCATTTTAGAGTGACTAAGAATGATCCATGATTACCTTTTCATTTTCATGTTATAAACTTGTTTAAATCTTGGTCAAACCTAGGATTTGACCAAGATTCAAATGGACACAAAATTAAAAAAATCAGAAAAATGAAAACCAAAGTACATAGTCTTCTTATGTCATATCGTAAGCATTCAAGTTCATAAACAAGGTCTAGACATATTCAAACCATACAAATCATGTATCTACCCCTAACCCCTAAACTATGTCTTATGAAGTCAAGCATGAAGAGAAGTGGTTTTGGGTTTCAAACATGGAAATTTCAAAAACCTCCCGAAGCTTCATTTTAGAGTGACTAAGAAGGATCCAGGCTTACGTTTTCATTTTCATGTTTGAAACTTGTTTAAATCTTGGTCAAACCTAGGATTTGACCAAGATTGAAATGGGCATAAAATTAAAAAAAATAGAAAAATGAAAAACAAAAGCACATAGTCTTCTTATGTCATATAGTAAGCATTCAAGTTGATAAACAAGGTTTAGACATATTCAATCCAGACAAATCATATATCTACCCCTAACCCTAAACTCGGTCTTATGAAGTCTAGCATGAAGAGTCGTTTTGGGTTTCAAACGTTTAAAAAGCCCCATTTCAAATATTTCAAACTTATTCAAATTTGGTTCAAATTTGAAAGACATACAAGTTATAGCACACATAGTGCATACATGTTCACACATATTGCACTAGATGCTAATTAACCCTATAGTTTGAGGCCATTTGGATGAGGTCGAAAAAATTCTTGGATTAGAAATGGGGTTGTTCGAACCCCGTAGTTGGATTTTTTGAACTTGATCTGTAGTACTGGGCAAAACCCTAGTTTAACCTATTTAATTATAGATTCGTAGGTTGATTTTTCTACATTTTTATTATTACTATGCAGCACATGTGTGTTTGCCCGTCGAGTGAAACTCGGAGGAAGAGGGATCACTCGGAAGGAGAAGAAGGGAGAGCATTATGGTGTCTCCACTTTTTCGGGTGATGATGTTGACTTTTGTGCGGGGTTTGTCAGTGAGCAGGAGGTGCGAGCGAGTCGAGCGAGGCCGAGAATGAGAGAGATTTGTTTTTTTGTGAGAGGGACAACCGAAGGATCCTGAAGGACCTAGAGACTTCCAATACGCATCCTGATGCGTCTTCTCTTGACAAAGAAAATGGCTGGGAGTTTGCGTACCTATTGCACGTGACCTGTGCTCACTGAAGTGTGGGACCTCACGCATGGGCACCACACGTAAGTGACAGACCTGTTGGTGTAAAAACTCGGTTGATTAGTATAGTGCAATAGAACAAAGTTTCCTATGGATTCAAGGGTAGGAAATCCAAGTTAACTCATTTACATGACATTATTTTTTCCATTAAGCAAAGTTAACACATCTATCAATTGGTACATTTTGGAGTGACTAAGAAGGATCCAGGCTTACTTATTCGTTTTCACGTGTTAAACTTGTCTAAATCTTGGTCAAACCTAGGATTCGACAGAGATTCAAATGGGCGGAAAATTAAAAAAAACAGAAAAATGAAAAACCAAAGCACATAGTCTTCTTATGTCATATAGTAAGCATTAAATTTGATAAACAAGGTCTAGACATATTCAAACCATACAAATCATGTATCTACCCCTAACCCTAAACTATGTCTTATGAAGTCAATCATGAAGAGAAGTGGTTTTGGGTTTCAAACATGGAAATTTCAAAAACCTCCCAAAAACTACATTTTAGAGTGACTAAGAAGGATACATGCTTCCCTTTTCATTTTCATGTTTTAAACTTGTTTAAATTATCTTGGTCAAACCTAGGATTTGACAAGATTCAAATGGGCATCAAAATTGAAAAAAAATCTGAAAAAAAAAAAAACCAAAGCAAATAGTTTTCTTATGTCATATAGTAAGCAATAAAGTTGATAAACCAGACAAATCATGTATCTACCCCCTAACCCTAAACTCTGTCTTATGAAGTCAAGCATGAAGAGGTTATTGGGTTTCAAACATGGAAATTTCAAAAACCTCCCAAAAGCTTCATTTTAGAGTGACTAAGAAGGATCCAGGCTTACCCTTCCATTTTCATGTTCTAAACTTGTTTAAATAGTGGTTAAACCTAGGATTGGACCAAGATTCAAATGGGCATAAAATTAAAATAAAACAGAAAAATGAAAAACCAAAGCACATATATAGTCTTCTTATGTCATATAGTAAGCATTAAAGTTGAGAAACAAGGTCTCTAGACATATTCAAACTATGCAAATCATGTATCTATGTACCCCTAACCCCTAAACTCTGTCTTATGAAGTCAAGCACGAAGAGATGTGGTTTTGGGTTTCAAACATGGAAATTTCAAAAACCTCCCAAAAGATTCATTTTAGAGTGACTAATTAAGAAGGATACAGGCTCCCCTTCTCATTTTCATGTTATAAACTTGTTTAAATCTTGGTCAACCCTAGGATTTGACCAAGATTCAAATGGGCATAAAAATTCAGAAAAAATCGAAAGAATGAAAAACCAAAGCACATAGCATGTCATATAGTAAGCATTCAAGTTGATAAACAAGGTCTAGACATATTCAAACCTGAAAAATCATGTATATATCTACCTTAACCCTAAACTCTGTCTTATGAAGTCATGCATGAAGAGAAGTGGTTTTGGTTTCAAATTAACATGGAAATTTCAAAAAGAAAACCAAAGCACATAGTCTTCTTATGTCATATAGTAAGCATTAAAGTTGATAAACAAGGTCTAGACATATTCAAACCGACAAATCATGTATCTATACCCCTAACCCCTAAACTATGTCTTATGAAGTCAAGCATGAAGAGAAGTGGTTTTGGGTTTCAAACATGGAAATCTCAAAAACCTCCCAGAAGCTTCATTTTAAAGTGACTAAGAGGGATACACGCTTCGCTTTTCATTTTCATGTTTTAAACTTGTTTAAATCTTGGTCAAACCTACGATTTGACCAAAAGATTCAAACATGGAAATTTCAAAAAACCTCCCAAAAGTTTCATTTTAGAGTGAGTAAGAAGGATCCATGCTTACCTTTTCATTTTCATGATTTAAACTTGTTTAAATCGTGGTCAACCTAGGATTTGACCAAGATTCAAATGGGCATCAAAAATAAAAATTAGAAAAATGAAAAACCAAAGCACATAGTTTTCTTATGTCATATAGTAAGCATTCAAGTTGATAAACAAGGTCTAGACATATTCAAACCATACAAATCATGTATCTACCCCTAACCCTAAACTCTGTCTTATGAAGTCAAGCATGAAGAGAAGTAGTTTTGGGTTTCAAACATGGAAAATTAAAAAACCTCCCAAAAACTTCATTTAGAGTGAATAAGAAGGATACATGCTTCCCTTTTCATTTTCATGATTTAAACTTGTTTAAATCTTGGTCAAACCTAGGATTTGACCAAGATTCAAATGGCATCAAAAATAAAAGATTAGAAAAAAGAAAAACCAAAGCACAAAGTTTTCTTATGTCATATAGTAAGCATTCAAGTTGATAAACAAGGTCTAGACATATTCAAACCAGAAAATTATGTATGTAGCTACCCCTAACCCTAAACTCCGTCTTATGAAGTCAAGCATGAAGAGATGTGGTTTTTGGTTTCAAACATGGAAATTTCAAAAACCCTTCCAAGAGCTTCATTTTGGAGTGACTAATTAAGAAGCATACATGCTTACCTTTTCATATTCATGTTTTAAACTTGTTCAAATCTTGGTCAAACCTAGGATTTGACCAAGATTCAAATGGGCATAAAAATTCAAAAAAAATACCAAGATCTTCTTATGTCATATAGTATGCGCGCATTCAATTAAGTTGATAAACAAGGTCTAGACATATTAAACCTGAAAAATCATGTATCTACCCCTAACCCTAAACTCTGTCTTATAAAGTCAAGCATGCATGGTGAAGATAAGTGGTTTTGGTTTCAAACATGGAAATTTCAAAAACCCTCCTAATTAAGAGCTTCATTTTGGAGTGAATAAGAAGGATACATGCTTACTTTTCATATATATTCATGTTTTAAACTTGTTTAAATCTTGGTCGATCAAACCTAGGAAAATCATGTATATATCTACACCTCTAACCCTAAACTCTGTCTTATGAAGTCAATCATGAAGAGAAGTGGTTTTGGGTTTCCTACATGGAAATTTCAAAACCTCCCAAAAACTTCATTTTAGAGTGACTAAGAACGATACATGCTTCCCTTTTCATTTTCATGTTTTAAACTTGTTTAAATTATCTTGGTCAAATCTAGGATTTGACAAGATTCAAATGGGCATCAAAATAAAAAAATCAGAAAAATGAAAAGGAAAATCATGTATCTACCCCTAACCCTAAACTATGTCTTATGAAGTCAAGCATGAAGAGAAGTCGTTTTGGGTTTCAAACATGGAAATTTCAAGAACATCCCAAAAGCTTCATTTTAGAGTGACTAAGAATGATCCATGATTACCTTTTCATTTTCATGTTATAAACTTGTTTAAATCTTGGTCAAACCTAGGATTTGACCAAGATTCAAATGGACACAAAATTAAAAAAATCAGAAAAATGAAAACCAAAGTACATAGTCTTCTTATGTCATATCGTAAGCATTCAAGTTGATAAACAAGGTCTAGACATATTCAAACCATACAAATCATGTATCTACCCCTAACCCCTAAACTATGTCTTATGAAGTCAAGCATGAAGAGAAGTGGTTTTGGGTTTCAAACATGGAAATTTCAAAACCTCCCAGAAGCTTCATTTTAGAGTGACTAAGAAGGATCCAGGCTTACGTTTTTCATGTTTGAAACTTGTTTAAATCTTGGTCAAACCTAGGATTTGACCAAGATTGAAATGGGCATAAAATTCAAAAAAAATAGAAAAATGAAAAACAAAAGCACATAGTCTTCTTATGTCATATAGTAAGCATTCAAGTTGATAAACAAGGTTTAGACATATTCAATCCAGACAAATCATATATCTACCCCTAACCCTAAACTCGGTCTTATGAAGTCTAGCATGAAGAGAAGTCGTTTTGGGTTTCAAACGTTTAAGCCAAAAGCCCCATTTCAAATATTTCAAACTTATTCAAATTTGGTTCAAATTTGAAAGACATACAAGTTATAGCACACATAGTGCATACATGTTCACACATATTGCACTAGATGCTAATTAACCCTATAGTTTGAGGCCATTTGGATGAGGTCGAAAAAATTCTTGGATTAGAAATGGGGTTGTTCGAACCCCTTAGTTGGATTTTTTGAACTTGATCTGTAGTGGGCAAAACCCTAGTTTAACCTATTTAATTATAGATTCGTAAGTTGATTTTTCTACATTTTTATTATTACTATGCAGCACATGTGTGTTTGCCCGTCGAGTGAAACTCGGAGGAAGAGGGATCACTCGGAAGGAGAGAAGAAGGGAGAGCATTATGGTGTCTCCACTTTTTCGGGTGATGATGTTGACTTTTGTGCAGGGTTTGTCGGTGAGCAGGAGGTGCGAGCGAGCGAGCGAGTCGAGCGAGGCCGAGAATGAGAGAGATTTGTTTTTTTTGAGAGGGACAACCGAAGGATCCTGAAGGACCTAGAGACTTCCAATACGCATCCCGATGCGTCTTCTCTTGACAAAGAAAATGGCTGGGAGTTTGCGTACCTATTGCACGTGACTTGTGCTCACTGAAGTGTGGGACCTCACGCATGGGCACCACACGTAAGTGACAGACCTTTGGTGTAAAAACTCGGTTGATTAGTATAGTGCAATAGAACAAAGTTTCCTATGGATTCAAGGGTAGGAAATCCAAGTTAACTCATTTACATGACATTATTTTTTCCATTAAGCAAAGTTAACACATCTATCAATTGGTACATTTTGGAGTGACTAAGAAGGATCCAGGCTTACTTATTCGTTTTCACGTGTTAAACTTGTCTAAATCTTGGTCAAACCTAGGACAGAGATTCAAATGGGCGGAAAATTAAAAAAAAAACAGAAAAATGAAAAACCAAAGCACATAGTCTTCTTATGTCATATAGTAAGCATTAAATTTGATAAACAAGGTCTAGACATATTCAAACCATACAAATCATGTATCTACCCCTAACCCTAAACTATGTCTTATGAAGTCAATCATGAAGAGAAGTGGTTTTGGGTTTCAAACATGGAAATTTCAAAAACCTCCCAAAAACTACATTTTAGAGTGACTAAGAAGGATACATGCTTCCCTTTTCATTTTCATGTTTTAAACTTGTTTAAATTATCTTGGTCAAACCTAGGATTTGACAAGATTCAAATGGGCATCAAAATTGAAAAAAATCCGAAAAAAAGAAAAACCAAAGCAAATAGTTTTCTTATGTCATATAGTAAGCAATAAAGTTGATAAACCAGACAAATCATGTATCTACCCCTAACCCTAAACTCTGTCTTATGAAGTCAAGCATGAAGAGAAGTGGTATTGGGTTTCAAACATGGAAATTTCAAAAACCTCCCAAAAGCTTCATTTTAGAGTGACTAAGAAGGATCCAGGCTTACCCTTCCATTTTCATGTTCTAAACTTGTTTAAATAGTGGTTAAACCTAGGATTGGACCAAGATTCAAATGGGCATAAAATTAAAATAAAACAGAAAAATGAAAAACCAAAGCACATATATAGTCTTCTTATGTCATATAGTAAGCATTAAAGTTGAGAAACAAGGTCTCTAGACATATTCAAACTATGCAAATCATGTATCTATGTACCCCCTAACCCCTAAACTCTGTCTTATGAAGTCAAGCACGAAGAGATGTGGTTTTGGGTTTCAAACATGGAAATTTCAAAAACCTCCCAAAAGATTCATTTTAGAGTGACTAATTAAGAAGGATACAGGCTCCCCTTCTCATTTTCATGTTATAAACTTGTTTAAATCTTGGTCAACCCTAGGATTTGACCAAGATTCAAATGGGCATAAAAATTCAGAAAAAGTCGAAAGAATGAAAAACCAAAGCACATAGCATTCTTATGTCATATAGTAAGCATTCAAGTTGATAAACAAGGTCTAGACATATTCAAACCAGAAAATCATGTATATATCTACCCTTAACCCTAAACTCTGTCTTATGAAGTCATGCATGAAGAGAAGTGGTTTTGGGTTTCAAATTAACATGGAAATTTCAAAAGAAAACCAAAGCACATAGTCTTCTTATGTCATATAGTAAGCATTAAAGTTGATAAACAAGGTCTAGACATATTCAAACGGACAAATCATGTATCTATACCCCCTAACCCCTAAACTATGTCTTATGAAGTCAAGCATGAAGAGAAGTGGTTTTGGGTTTCAAACATGGAAATCTCAAAAACTTCATTTTAAGTGACTAAGAGGGATACACGCTTTTTTCATTTTCATGTTTTAAACTTGTTTAAATCTTGGTCAAACCTAGGATTTGACCAAAAGATTCAAACATGGAAATTTCAAAAAACCTCCCAAAAGTTTCATTTTAGAGTGAGTAAGAAGGATCCATGCTTACCTTTTCATTTTCATGATTTAAACTTGTTTAAATCGTGGTCAACCTAGGATTTGACCAAGATTCAAATGGGCATCAAAAATAAAAAATTAGAAAAATGAAAAACCAAAGCACATAGTTTTCTTATGTCATATAGTAAGCATTCAAGTTGATAAACAAGGTCTAGACATATTCAAACCATACAAATCATGTATCTACCCCTAACCCTAAACTCTGTCTTATGAAGTCAAGCATGAAGAGAAGTAGTTTTGGGTTTCAAACATGGAAATTTGAAAAACCTCCCAAAAACTTCATTTAGAGTGAATAAGAAGGATACATGCTTCCCTTTTCATTTTCATGATTTAAACTTGTTTAAATCTTGGTCAAACCTAGGATTTGACCAAGATTCAAATGGCATCAAAAATAAAAGATTAGAAAAACGAAAAACCAAAGCACAAAGTTTTCTTATGTCATATAGTAAGCATTCAAGTTGATAAACAAGGTCTAGACATATTCAAACCAGAAAAATTATGTATGTAGCTACCCCTAACCCTAAACTCCGTCTTATGAAGTCAAGCATGAAGAGATGTGGTTTTTGGTTTCAAACATGGAAATTTCAAAAACCCTTCCAAGAGCTTCATTTTGGAGTGACTAATTAAGAAGCATACATGCTTACCTTTTCATATTCATGTTTTAAACTTGTTCAAATCTTGGTCAAACCTAGGATTTGACCAAGATTCAAATGGGCATAAAAATTCAAAAAAAATACCAAGATCTTCTTATGTCATATAGTATGCGCGCATTCAATTAAGTTGATAAACAAGGTCTAGACATATTAAACCTGAAAAATCATGTATCTACCCCTAACCCTAAACTCTGTCTTATAAAGTCAATCATGCATGGTGAAGATAAGTGGTTTTTGGTTTCAAACATGGAAATTTCAAAAACCCTCCTAATTAAGAGCTTCATTTTGGAGTGAATAAGAAGGATACATGCTTACTTTTTCATATATATTCATGTTTTAAACTTGTTTAAATCTTGGTCGATCAAACCTAGGAAAATCATGTATATATCTACCCCTCTAACCCTAAACTCTGTCTTATGAAGTCAATCATGAAGAGAAGTGGTTTTGGGTTTCCTACATGGAAATTTCAAAAACCTCCCAAAAACTTCATTTTAGAGTGACTAAGAACGATACATGCTTCCCTTTTCATTTTCATGTTTTAAACTTGTTTAAATTATTTTGGTCAAATCTAGGATTTGACAAGATTCAAATGGGCATCAAAATAAAAAAATCAGAAAAATGAAAAGGGAAAATCATGTATCTACCCCTAACCCTAAACTATGTCTTATGAAGTCAAGCATGAAGAGAAGTCGTTTTGGGTTTCAAACATGGAAATTTCAAGAACATCCCAAAAGCTTCATTTTAGAGTGACTAAGAATGATCCATGATTACCTTTTCATTTCCATGTTATAAACTTGTTTAAATCTTGGTCAAACCCAAGATTCAAATGGATTCAAATTAAAAAAATTCTTGGATTAGAAATGGGGTTGTTCGAACCCCGTAGTTGGATTTTTTTGAACTTGATCTGTAGTACTGGGCAAAACCCTAGTTTAACCTTAATTAGATTTGTAGGTTGATTTTTCTACATTTATATTATTACTATGCAGCACATGTGTGTTTGCCCGTCGAGTGAAACTCGGAGGAAGAGGATCACTCGGAAGGAGAGAAGGGAGAGCATTATGGTGTCTCCCCTTTTTCGGGTGATGATGTTGACTTTTGTGCTTTGTCGGTGAGCAGGAGGTGCGAGCGAGCGAGTCGAGCGAGGCCGAGAATGAGAGAGATTTGTTTTTTTGTGAGAGGGACAACCGAAGGATCTGAAGGACCTAGAGACTTCCAATACGCATCGATGCGTCTTCTTGACAAAGAAAATGGCTGGGAGTTTGCGTACCTATTGCACGTGACTGTGCTCACTGAAGTGTGGGACCTCACGCATGGGCACCACACGTAAGTGACAGACCTGTTGGTGTAAAAACTCGGTTGATTAGTATAGTGCAATAGAACAAAGTTTCCTATGGATTCAAGGGTAGGAAATCCAAGTTAACTCATTTACATGACATTATTTTTTCCATTAAGCAAAGTTAACACATCTATCAATTGGTACATTTTGGAGTGACTAAGAAGGATCCAGGCTTACTTATTCGTTTTCACGTGTTAACCTGTCTAAATCTTGGTCAAACCTAGGATTTGACCAAGATTCAAATGGGCAGAAAATAAAAAAACAGAAAAATGAAAAACCAAATCACATAGTCTTCTTATGTCATATAGTAAGCATTAAAGTTGATAAACAAGGTCTAGAAATATCAAACCATACAAATCATGTATCTACCCCTAACCCCTAAATTATGTCTTATGAAGTCAAGCATGAAGAGAAGTGGTTTTGGGTTTCAAACATGGAAATTTCAAAAACCTCCCAAAAACTACATTTTAGAGTGACTAAGAAGGATACATGCTTCCCTTTTCATATTCATGTTTTAAGCTTGTTTAAATTATCTTGGTCAAACCTAGGATTTGACAAGATTCAAATGGGCATCAAAATTGAAAAAAAAACTGAAAAAAAAAGAAAAACCAAAGCAAATAGTTTTCTTATGTCATATAGTAAGCATTAAAGTTGATAAATCAGACAAATCATGTATCTACCCCCTAACCCTAAACTCTGTCTTATGAAGTCAAGCATGAAGAGAAGTGGTTTTGGCTTTCAAACATGGAAATTTCAAAAACCTCCCAAAAGCTTCATTTTAGAGTGACTAAGAAGGATCCAGGCTTACCCTTCCATTTTCATGTTCTAAACTTGTTTAAATAGTGGTTAAACCTAGGATTGGACCAAGATTCAAATGGGCATAAAATTAAAATAAAACAGAAAAATGAAAAACCAAAGCACATATATAGTCTTCTTATGTCATATAGTAAGCATTAAAGTTGAGAAACAAGGTCTCTAGACATATTCAAACTATGCAAATCATGTATCTATGTACCCCCTAACCCCTAAACTCTGTCTTATGAAGTCAAGCACAAAGAGATGTGGTTTTGGGTTTCAAACATGGAAATTTCAAAAACCTCCCAAAAGATTCATTTTAGAGTGACTAATTAAGAAGGATACAGGCTCCCCTTCTCATTTTCATGTTTTAAACTTGTTTAAATCTTGGTCAACCCTAGGATTTGACCAAGATTCAAATGGGCATAAAAAATCAGAAAAAATCGAAAGAATGAAAAACCAAAGCACATAGAAATTTCAAGCATGGAAATTTCAAAAACCCTCCCAAGAGCTACATATTGGAGTGACTAAGAAGGATAGATGCTTAATTTTTCATATTCATGTTTTAAACTTGATTAAATCATGGTCAAACCTAGGATTTGACCAAGATTCAAATGGGCATAAAAATTCAAAAAAAATGAAATACCAATGCACATAGTCATCTTATGTCATCTAGTAAGCATTCAATTAAGTTGATAAACAAGGTCTAGACATATTCAAACAAGAAAATTCATGTATCAAGCTACCCCCATCGGATGATCAGATTTTTTGCTTTGCTGAAATGCAAACTGTAGAATGGAAACATGTTTGTCTGTGATAGGAAGGCATTTATCCTGAACAGGCTGTAGCTTTTGAGAGAAAAAAAAAAGAACTATCTTGCAGGATCAAGGTCATTCTTTTGATTTCTGAATGCAAGTGACATTTGGGTGACCATCGTTGTACTACTTCTCTTGCTAGTCCATTGCAATTTTGATCCATAAGGTCGCTAGAGATAATTAAATATTCTGATGCTAAATTTCTTCCATCCCAATCCTTACTCTTTTCCTTGAAACAGGAATGCCATGTGAAGAAGGATATCAGGAAGCTTTTGTATGGTCAGCAACAAGGACATCATCAGGGAAGAGCAGAGAGCTGCATTTTGTCAGTAGCAGTTCTAACAGTCTTTGTTATAACTCGTAGGGTATTTGTGAGGATGCTATGTAACTGGAGCAGGTAGTCCTATCCCTATGGTACCGTGACTATACTAGGCCGAGATATTCGCTCCGTGAAGACTCCCTATGTGCATATTTAGTAAAGTTATGTCGTCAAATCTGCTTGTGTCTTTGCGGTCTTGCTGTTCCATTGATTCCTATGCTTGTTGATTGTGATGTTCGCAGAGTCATTCATCTTGGTTACCCCTGCGAAACTTTATATTAGCGATGTGTAGCTTTAATCCTGCAGAGAAGAAGAAAACTTTCTGTCAGGCCAGAGTCTGTCTACTCTACGTGGACGGCTATGGTACTTCGCTTATGCATCTGTGCTGCAATATCAATGGCTAGATGGATGGCAGGTGTTCCTGCTACATCTGAAAAACTATGGGTACAAAGTCCATGGTCATCCCCTGTGAGTAGATTGAACAACGCCTGAAACGACCGTACAAATTTAGAGCAGGGAAGGGCAACCTCCAACGCCTGAATCTAGGCAGGGTTTTGGTTTGCCAGTTTGCTCATCTAGCATTAAGGTCACTTAGGGGTGCATGCTGATACAGTTGATTTTAACAAATTTGAGTGGACTATGTGGAGAAGGTCAAAGATGAACCACTCCTTGATGGAAATGAAACCGGGCTTATTTCTCGCTCCGATTATCCAGGGGGAGAGTCCTTGTACATCGTGAACATTTGAGTTATGGTAACTTCAATAGTTCTGTATGAGGCTGTTAAATCAATACTCACTTCAGAATGTTGCTGTTACTGCTTAATACAGTCTGAATCTGGGTTATCACGAAATTGCTGTGCACATATATGGCTGATACTATCATCTTATCTTTTGAGTGACATGCCTAGATTGACCTGCTTTGGCTGATCATGTCTTTTCGCGAAGAAACCTTCAATTCTGTCAAGTAGCAGTGTCCTAACTTTAGATTCAGCTTCACCAGACACCAGCTATCTGCAGAGCTTGAGTACCCTCTAGCAACTTGTAGATTACCCTCTAGCAACCCGCCCTTCAGTTATCGTTTAAGGATGACAATTTTATCCATGGATCCGGGTATCCATGGATATTCGGCCCAACGAGCATGGGTATGGAGGGAAGATTATGCCCATGAATTTCATGGGGCGGATATCCGATAAGTCATGGGACGGGCTTGAGAACCATTCTATGTTCGTCTTCCGATCATGTTCTATGTTCGTCTTCTTATCGCGTGCCGAGATCATACTGGAGATATAGAAGTTTCCTCTGCTTCAAGTTCCTTTTTGCTTGTATGGGGAAAAAAATGTCGGTTTGCTTTTTGGTATATCTCTTATCGTTTCCTCTTTTTAGGGGAGATAGCGTTTGGACTTGTGGTGGGCTAGAAGGTCCATTTATAATTTTTAATTAGGCCGAACTGGAATGGGCCTTCACAGCCAGGCTAGGCGCAGGAAGGCGATGCAACGGTGGCTTTTAGACGTGTGTTCGCCCTAAGACGGTAATACCGTTTGAGAAAGCGGTAGTACCGGTTGTGCGGAATCTGAAGACCCCCTATAAAAGGGGTCTTCTTTCCCAGCTCGATTTAGATCTTTTCTACTTTCTCTTCTCCATTGTTGCTGAGCTTCTCTCTCCATCCAACCAATCAAGCACATACTTTGAGGAGTGGAGGAGGAGGTCCCGATCTACATTTTCACCAAGAAAGAAATTCGCTAATCTCACCTAGTCCTTTGTGGATCTTGTAACCTATCCTTTCTGGAATCTCTTGAGATGAGCCCCTATGAAAACTAGCTTGATGTTGTACTAGTCCCATAGGTTGTTGGGAGCCTCCGGCTATTGTCGAGCTTGCCCCAACCTTGTGTAGAGGAACCGGTTAATGATTCTTATTCATGTAGTTCCATGTATTCCAACACGATTGCACGAACCGTGCACACTATAACAGGGGCTAGTCCCTGTTGTTCTAGTTTTTTTAAGGCTGTTATGTAAACAAACATGTGGAACTGGCTGAAATGGTATGTGATGAATATCAAACAATCAATAGTGAAGCAAGTAGCAAGATGCTCGAATGTGAAGTTGCACAGGATTCCATTTGTTCACTAAAAGAACTTATCTCTACAAAGAAAAATAGCACAATAGTAGACAGATGAGAAAAATAAGCTACACTGGAAGTACATCATTCCAAACAAGTACAACGGAAGCGAACAAAGGAATTGGTCGATCCTGTTTCTATCCAGATCTTAGGAGGTTGACAAGGATTGCTTCATCGCCATCTCCCCTCAGTTATGTTAATAACTGCCACCTTTGGGTCGGTGGTGCTGAGTAGCAGTCAATGAATCAAATTTCCATTTTTCTTAGAGGACTCTTCACGCCTCATATTCAGCGGCTGGATAATTTATTGGCAATCACCAATTTGAGCAAATGAACTGGCTGCGGTTGCATGCCCAATATTCAGATACCCATCGACAACATCGCTTGTGACTCCCAGTATTCTTTGGACTGCTTCACCATCTCCGTCCGCTCTTCACGCATCCTGCACCTCCAGTAATCCTTACACCTGATAAATCCATAGATGCAAATTCAGAGTTAGAGAAAGGTGGTTTCTTTTCTAGAATTCTTGTTGCGTAATAGGGATCTAAGAGAAGTCTTGGTACCTTGTTTTGATGAGCAGGTCAAGTTCGTTCATATGCACGGCATGGGCAAAGACACCAACCTGCAGGTCATCAGATTCAAACCATTACCATGTTAGTTGAAGAAATGCTCCATTCTTATCAATAGTTGCATTTGTTTAGCAGCAAGTTCAAGTGTACCACCAACTATCAAACTAAAAAAGCTAAGAAATTATGGCTGCCGTTGGAAAATGAAGGTGGTATGGAAGAAACTAGATGGCCATGGAAAAGAAGCAGGTAATCGACGGAAACAAGCAGACAGGGCCACAATGATACATGAAAGAATATAGGATTGCTCACATACCGCTCGGCATACAGGACACTTAGCCTCCGGAGGTGCAGTCTTAACGCCCTGGAAGATGTACACAGATGCAGCACCACATGCACAGCCTTTGCAGAAGAGGTGACCGCAGCTGAGTGCATACGGGTTGAACAATGTGTCCTGTGCAAATGGCCAAACCATAAGTCAAAAATGCTTCAAATAAACATGTACTACCTCCGTTTGGTTTTACTTAACATAGGCCTAGGTACAAATTCATGCAAGCGCAGCTCACTCCCCGCGTCGATAAAACAGAGGTAATACTGTATTCTAGAAAAATACTTATATAATATTGTCATCCTGCGACTCTGCAGTTCACAATATTAGGGGTCTCCATGAAGAACCCACAAAAATTTAGCATTTGCCACACTCCGTTGCGTAAATTGATTTCTAACCCGAACAGTTAAAAAGTGATTAAAAAATTTAACTCGAATTTTGCAATCAACCTGTGTATAAATCCATGGTAATTTTTTTAATGTGCTTTAAAGCTCATTTTGCAAAAAAATTTACTTTGATATAATATTAGTACTATCAAATATATAGCATGCTGCTCACACCGATGCTTGGGTTCAGATGAGTAGCACTAACTGGATACAATAGCCATGCCAAATCCTATTTTCTACTCCCTCCGCTCCATACTAGTTGTCACTGATTTAGTACAAAGTTAATCAGCGAGAACTAATATGAAACAAAGAGAGTACAATTTATGGTGGCCAGTGGCTAGACAAAAACTAGCAATACATTCTACCAACGACATTAGAAGAAAGAATATGTACTGCTGGTACAAGCAATTGCTCAAACAAATACATGCTATTGCAACATAGTAGGTTAGCTATTGCAAATTTCATTACATAGGAACAAGATAATCAAAAGAGTAAGATAGGGAAACTTCAGAAAAACATCTTACCAAGCAAATTGGACAAGTTAGGTTGTACTCATACTTAATGGTTTCAGAGATGGCCATAGTCATTACTGGTTGTGTTCCTGCCAAGTCACAGGAAAAATTCTTGAAGAATCCATTCTTGAAGAACCCTACAGGTTCATCAACATCCAAACTATCACAGTTCAGATGGAAGGCACCCAGCTCAATAAGCCAAGGTGACTGCAACAGTTCAATATGCTCAGTTTGCATCTTGCTCTTGAAATCTCTACCACTCACAGAACCATGTATCTGCAAAATGCGCATATTAGCATGAAGATCTTAAAATGTAAAGGGCAGTTCGGAGATAAAGAACTTACCTTGTCATATTTCTTGAGAATTTTACGGATAGCAATAGCATTCATGGTCACATAATTTATTAGCATTCGGCCTTCTTGAACCATGATTTGTTGATCATCTATGAAGCACTGCCGTACACGCCATATATACCTTTGTAGCCCTGAAGGAACATGAAGATGTAGAAGACGCTGTACTCTAGAGCTGAAACAGCCAGCTATGTCTGAAGCCTCCTTGTTGAGTTCTGTAAAGAACATTTGATCACACACTGAAAAAGAAATATTACAAGTCAGGATATCAACAGTAGAAGCAGTATTTCAGTGCAATATCAAGGAAATTAATGAAAACAAATTATTTTAGTCAAGATAACTAGTCCTGGCTATACAACAAAATCCCCAGTATTGAGATCCATAATACTTCACAGCTATACCAAATATTTTTGCCTTCCCCTCCAAAACCTATAAAATTTGAAAAACAGAGAACCGGGCATTCTACAAACTGAAATCAGATTTTTTTTTAATCTTTCACAGAAATTCAGAAAGGATGAATGGGTAGAAAATCAGAGCACAAGATTGTATAAATGGAAATTAGACACTTCTAATATTTGATAAAATTTCTTGGGTGCTTCTTATTTGATGGTTATAACAGACAGTAAGCTCAACATTATCATTACTAGAGTTGGAGAGTAAACAACATTATACTAATTCTCTAAGTACGTTGTCAAATCACATCTGGGAAAAAACGAGATATAGAACACGAAAGGGAAAATGGGATCACTTCTATTGCCATATCACTAACATTCAGACAAGAAAGATGAAAGCACAGTACAAACAATGATGCATAGTCTGCCTATTTGCACTAGAGGCTGGACATACATGTGCACGAATTGCATTCGCAAATGTCTGAAGATGCGTCACTCCCGTCAAGTAGCTGGTCACCATTGGTAACATCTTCTTGCAGTGAGCGGTCAACTCGACATCGCTTTAATACTTTCTTGAGGCGTTTGTACTCTACATGGGAGCACTTCGCTAGATACTTGTCCTGCTCCACCCTTAGGTACTCCTCATAAATTGAACCAAACTTCATCTTGGCTGCAATGCAAGCTGGATATTAGCTAGATCCATGCGTTCTTCAGGAGGTTAAAAATAAAAATACACTGTACCACATCTACAGCTGCAATATCATCTTGTAACCAAAGAAAGGATGTTCCAGTTTTACAGTTTAACAATGCAGTAAACATTTCGTTGAATACTTTGACTTCCAAGTCTAATTATCCCAACACGTACTGAAACCACAAGAGAAAACCAGCTTCACATATTAACATGGACTTGCACTCTCTTAAGGAATAATATCATACTGAAGAAAGCTTGCCTGATTTAGCAGTCATATTGCAATGGCTTAAAACAGTAACCTAAGAAAGCTACGAGAGTAGTGAAATTATGTAGTGTAAAGTGTAAAAAATATATTCTTAAAAAATAATCATATGTACATCCACCAATAAATCTTTTTTCCAAAACACGATTTAATATTGATATCTCAAAAAGGTAAATCCGTTTACCTTTTTTTTTATTATTCTTGGTAATGAACAAAACTTTGGCATGTATATGTTGTGGCGGCCTGGCTACGATCAAACCCCCTGACCCTAGTGTATGGTCATCTCTATGTTCCCACGTTGTCAGGCTTGCAAGCTAGCTACGTGTGTATTTGTAGTGCAGTATTCACTATCACAGCATTGTTACTGGTCATGCTGCTGCAAACAATCGAGCTTTCAGTTGCAGATTGAGTTTTTCATGCCTACCTTTTGACATTATAAAAACTCTGCTGGCGGTATGGCCATTTGCCACTGGAATCAGGGAAGGCGACACATGGTAGAAGAGAAAGGTTAAGCGGACAACTGCTTACAAATTACAAAGGTTGCACTCGCCCATGAACTTCCTCAGAATACATTCGACTTGTCATATCGTGACGTGGTCAGATATTTGGGTTCAGACTTTTCCTAGACGACATATCAACAGAATATCGTGTTGTGATCAGGCATGTGGGTGGGTTCAGACTTTTTTTTGTTGTAGAAGAAGACATATGAATAGTATTTCGTGCGAAGATGGCAGATGGATCGTTCACCGCGTGAATCTGGTTATAATCCTAAACAATACGATGAGCGCTGACTTTGAATCTAAAAAATAGTACAGTAGTATTAGGAAAATACCAAAGCAGCTAGATTACAAAACATCCCTGTCTTTTCTCTGAAGGAACGTGTGCAGACGTTCCTCCTAGAATCAAACACTTTACTATGCTAACTGGATAAGGAGCCAAGGCATTTGACTTTCTCAGAGGCTGGGTGGCTTAACGAGCAAGCAAACAAGGATCCCGTGATGATTTTTTTTTGTGTGTTATATACTAGCAATGAAATCAATGGGTTTAAACAGGGCAGGAGACTGAAAAGGAAGAGGAAGATGATGATGTAAAACGTAGGACGGGACAAATGTGACATGGGCGAAGCGAATCTATTCCTGCGAGAATCGAACAGACGAGGATGGATTAAACCCATGGAATGGAACTGCACTTCCGGACAGAGGAACATGGGCGGTGTTTTGCGTACGGAGAGATGCTAGATTCGCGAGAGCAACCAAAAACAAAAATCTGAAACCTTCCTGAACTCTTCTCGGATGTTCGTGAAGGGGAGAAGCAGCGGGTTCCCGGTCACCTCCCCCGCGCCACAATGCAAAATCCTAGATCAATATCGTGAAGGGCGATCGAGGACGACGAAATGGGCAGATGGGCAGAAAAGAAAAACTCGAAATCAGCCATGGAGCCGATGAATCGGCAGGGCGGTGGAGGAGACAGAATTGAGTACCTGCATGCGTGGGCGCGACCGGCGTCCCGAGGCGGCGGCCGCCGCCCGCGAGGAGGAGGAGGAGACGCGGGCGGAGCAGAGCCCTCCCGGTTGCACGGAGGAAGATCGGGAGCAGGCTGAGGGATCGATCGGGGTAGGAGGAGCAGTCACGCCGCTTTTAATGGCGGGCGGGCGGCGGCGGCAAAGGCAGAGTCAGGTGCAGACGCGCTCGGGGAACGGCGCGTCGTCTCGGCTCGGGCGGCTGCACGAAAGGAAACTTTGCTCTGCTCGATGGACTCCCGCTGTCGGTTCCGCCCGCGTTGAGATCATTGTTTGTTAATAATGAGAAGGGCCCCCACCGCGGGTTTTCCGTTTCGTCCAGCTCGACGGGCCCACGGCCCAGGGTCAGAGGCTTGCCCGGCCAGCTCGCTTTCGGGAGATTCATTCGGATGTCCGCTACTTTGCGTTTATGTTACGTTGCTTAGGGCATCTCCAGCCCAACGACCCAAACGGACATGTTTTCGCGTCCGATTTTGGTTGTTTGGGTCGGCCTCCGGAGACGCGGACAGATAAGGACGTCCGTGGCTATTTTTGTTGCCCAACGCACAGACTCAAATCACTGTTCCTCTTCTCTACTGCATACTAGTACTAGTTGTGATTAACCAACCAGCCCGGCGAGTTCCGCCCGCCCCCACCACCGGCCCGGCGACCTCCGCCCGACCACGGCCCGCCCGTGCCCCGCCCGTGCTCGGCGACCTGGCGCGCGCCCTCCGCGCCCGTGCCCAGCCCGTGGTCGCCGCGTCCCGCCTATGCCCGTGGGTGGCCGGCCGTGCCCGCCCGCGCTTGTGCAAGCTCCGTGGCGCAGGGCCGTCGACGAGCTCCTGCAAGCTCCCGCCGCAGGCGTTGCTCCGGGTCGAGCAGGTTGGCCGGGACGAGCGCCTCGGCCGCTGCGACGCCCCGACGCGCTGCTTCCTCCCAGGCGGAGACGACCGCGTGCACGGCCCCGTCCGCGTTCCTCGCCGCGTGCACGGCCCCGTCCATCTCCCTGGGCGGGCGTCCTGGGCTCGGCTATGGCAAGACGAGCGGTGGCGTGCTGAGGCGCGGCCTGTGCTCGCAGCGGCCGGCCGGCGCCCGTGACCGCGCAGCGCGACGCGGCCGGCGTGGCGTGGCGAGGAGTGACGCGGCCGGCGCCCGTGGCGGCATGGCTCGCGGCGATGGGGCGAGCGGCAGCGCGCGGCGCGGCGCGGGCGGCCCGTGCTCGCGGCGATGGGGCTCGGGCGGAGCAGCTGCACGCGAGCGGGCGCGCGGGCGGAGCGGCAGCTGCAGCAGCGGCGGGCGGCTCGGGCGAAGCTGCAGCGCGCGGGCGGAGCGGCCGGCGCCCTTGGTCGTCGCCTTGCGCATCGCCGTCGACGAGCTTCACCGCCGGAGCTCGTTTCGGCGGCAGCGAACTCCGGCATGCATGAAAAAAAAGGTCTAGCGAAGGGCGGCGGAGGCCTCCATGCGTGGGCGACGGCGGCAGTGCGCCAGGCGAGCCTTCCCGCCGGCAGCCATGGGAGCATCCATGGGGGAAAAGAAGTCAGAAAGAGGGATAGAGGAGAGAGAGTGATGGGTTGGTTTTGTCTCTCTGGCAACTGGGCCATACGTGGACAGAAACGACCATCCGCGCATGTCCTCGCATGTCCGTGACGACGCAAAGTGTCCGCAAATTTAGTTGAGGTTTGGGTCGTCCTGGACCACGCGGACCGTCCGTTTTGCATTTGGGTCCGCGCGTTGGGAGCAAGTTTTACCAAAACGGACTGATTCAACGTCCGTTTTGCGTTTGGGACGCCCGCGTTGGAGATGCCCTTACTTGGCTCGGTTTTCGTCTCGACGCACGCGAAACACACGCTGAAGCAAGACCATCTTCGACGTGGCGATCCGTTTAATATATGCGTGTATGAACGAGCCGCCGCGAACAAGAGGTCTACTGCCAAACGCAGCGACATATTTGGTGGCATGTTCATCTAGCTAGGACTTACTCGCCACCAAAATTTGAGCCTATTTCTTTGATGCAAGTTTCTTTGATGATACCATGTTCAGAGGCACTGGCCTGGTCGTTCGTGACCACCAGGGGATCCTGATCAGAGCGCAAGCTCTCTGGCATGAACATGTGGCGAATGCAATGACTATGGAGGTGATGGCAATCCGAGAGGGAATTAGACACGCGGCGGACAAAGGCTATAACCGAGTGATTATCAAAAGTGACTCTCAATTGGGGGTTATCATCATCATCCGTATGTAATTATTGCAAAATCTTCCTACGTAATACGGATGATGATAACTGCTTAGAAATTAGATCTATTTGTCAAGAAATTAGGAAGATTAATAGAGCTTTGACTAGTGTTAGCATTGTTTTTGCTGGTCGTGAAGCAAACATGGCTGCCCATCTATGTGCTACAAACATGGCTGCCCATCTATGTGCTAAACAAGCTAGTATTGATAGGAAGAGATGTATATGGATTAATTATAACCCAGATTTTCTCGTTGATACTCTTTGGAGTGATTGTAATCCTATCAGATAATCAGTAAAGCTCTATGTATTCGCAAAAAAAAAATTGAGCCTATTTTACGTAAGCACGAGACTCTTTCCTTGCCAACTGCCATGTCCTTCTAGTTCGCCTGTCTACCTCCATGGGATCAGTTGTCAGCGACACAAGGACCCCTCATGGCCCTATTAAATGGGAGTGTGCGCCGAGTTGACCCCACACACAAACTCTATCCCACTCTCTCACTGTTGATCCCCACTACGACCACCAAAATCAGCAAGCCCTTGCTCGCCATGGCCCCGAAGCTGATGACCACGAGGCCAATTCCTCCTCCACGGTTGGTAGCGGCGAGGGCGCTATGGCTGCATCGTCTTGTCGGTTGATGACATTCTCCCCTCAGGATCCCTGGTCGCCATGGCCCTCGCTCGCGTTTCCCACGACTCCAGCTAGGCCACCGGCCTACCCACCTGCGGCAATTGCCCCACCACCGTTTGTCATGACGGATCATGACAACTACTAGGCCACCAGCAGGTCGGCAAACCCTAGATTAGCTAGGTTTTCAGTTTTTTTACAAAAATATGAATAGTTTGCTTTTAATTTATGTCTACGCCATTTATGTATAATTATTTTTTATCTTCAAAGTAAGAAAAAGAGATTCAGCAGCCCTGTTCGGCTCAACTCGCGACCCAAACAAACAATGTGTCCGTGCATATCCATGGCGACCAACACAGATTAAATAGGACAAAAGGAGTGGCTGGCAAGGAGATGTCCTAAATCACTTGTTTCCGACGGCTGTCATCAAAAAATAATTAATCCTAGCTAGTGTAGTGCGGCAGTGGAGGCTTAAGAAAAATGGCTTGTTTGCCACTGACAAAATTGTCTATTCTAGCTAAGCTATCTAGGGCGGCCGAGAGCCCGTAGGCAGAACACTCTGGGCGGGTTGACGGCGCCCAGCAGGGTGGCAAACAAAATCATGATTAGCGCAGCGTGAAGTGGATGGACGGCGAGAGGTGGGCGGAGCACTCGTGCCGGTCCACGCACGTGTGTGCGAACGCGTTCTACTGGGAGCAGACGTACAACCCGTCACGCCACCGTATTCTTGGGGTTCATTCTGTTAGACTGTTACGTAGCACTGTTGCTGCCGTGAAAACTACACGCAGACATAGCTTACATGCGGCTTGTCGAGGTATCATATCGATCGGGATGTGATACTTCTTCACGGAACAAAAGATACATACTCTATAGGCTGAGTGGAAGATATCTTATTCTGAAAGAAAGTATCTCACATGTGGACAGGGTGTTGCATATGCACCCTTTAATTGAAATATATTTTAAATGTATTATAAAAAGTTAAATAAATAAATAAAATCTCGTATATATCTTAATATGTTACCTGCTCATAAAGTTGTTTCAACAAATACCGATATGTTTTGTGCAGATATTTTTTTTGTCAGGTCATAAAAATATCAATTTTATGGAGTAAAACTTTAGGTGCACACATAAAACATATCAATTTTATGGAGTAAAACTTTAGGTGCACACAAAAAACATATCCCTCTACATAAGAAATTTTTTCCTATTTTTTTTTAAATATGTTTTCTGCATACCGGGTACATATATATGCACCCGCCATCAATTTTGAGTTTCCCTATGTTCCAGCTTAATTTACTCTATAAGAATGCAGTAGCCATTTCACCGAGCTCTTTCAACTCATCATGGACCTTAACCGAAAGAAAAAACTATCTTTCTCACATCTCCTGAGATTATACAGTGCTGCTGTAATATAAAGTTTGAGTTTTTCAGTTGCAGTTCTGATAAAAGAAGGGCTCAGCGGACAACTATTTTTTTTTAAAGGTTGCACTTGGCCATCTCAGAATTCCTCTGTTTTGTCGTATCGTGATGTGCTCACATAATGTGGGTTCAGACTTCAGACTGATGTAGAAGACATGTGAATAGTCCTTTGTCCGAAAATGACGGATGGAGCGTTCACCAGCTGAATCTGGTTATAATCCTAAAAGAATACAATGAGCGCTGACTCTGAATCTTAAAATGAATAAGACCAGGAAGGTATGAAACCAGCTAGACTACAAAAACATCCATGTCTGTACACCCGCTCCTCCAAGAATGGAATGCTTTGTTGTGGCAACTGGATAAGGAGCAAAGGCAATTTGACTTTCTCATATGCTGGGTACAGCTTGGCCAGCAATCAAAGAAGAACACATTGACGATCATTGAAACGAAACAAATTGCTTGAAACACGATGGGAAACTTTGACGGAAGAGGAATAGGAAGATAAAACATTAGCAGGACAGGACAATGTGACATGGACCAAGCGAATCTATTCCTTGGAGAATCGAACAAACCAGGGTTAAGAGCATGGAGCTGCGATTCCTCGTAGCCAAGGGGAGACAGAAGAGTATCGACATTGTTTTACGTACGGTGAGATGATGGATTCGCTGAAAGCAAAATCTGAAACCTTAAGAAAATGCTCCTCTACTGGCCCCGATCACTGTCGCCGCGATGCAGTGGACGAATCGCGAAATCCCGGACCAGTTCTTCCTAAACACCGACGAACGAAGAAAGACGACGATCGAGGAAATGACGAACCCGCAACGCAGACACGTAGAAAAAAACCAGCAAGCAACCATGGAGTGGATGGATCGGTGAGGCGGTGGAGGAAGATGATTCCATACCTGCATGCGTGGGCGGCCGGGGGCAGGGTCGGTCGACGTTCGAAGGCGCGCGGCGGCCGCCCGCGAGGAGGAGGAAGCTAGGAGCAGTGGAGGACTGGAGGATCGGGGTAGGAGGAGAAGGCACGCCGCTTTTAATGGCGGGCGGCGGCGGCCACGCGGCGAATACGCTCGGGGATGGGCGCCTCTAGTCTGCTAGGCTTGTGCGTCTTCCTTCCGGACGAAACGAAACTTTGCTCCGTTCTGTGGTGGACTCTCTCCCGCTGTCGGTTCCGCGTCCTAGAGATTGTTTTGCTTTCGCCATGATAAAGGGCCCCCGACGCGGGTTTTCCGTTGCGCCCAGCTCGACGGGGCCCACATAATAGAGTCAGCGGCTCGCCCGGCTGATCGCTTTCGGGAGATTCATTCGGATGAACGCTGCCTTGCGTTTACGTGGTTACGTATTGCCTTCGGTTTCGCCTCGACGCACGCAAAACACACGTTAACGTAGTACGCGTTGCGACGGCTGTCGTCTAACCAATGCAACGGTGAAATAGGTAGGGCGTGTTTTGTCGCTCGCAGAGCCGCCTTTTCGGTCATGAAAAAACATTTTCTTTATTGCACGCTTCCTAAAAGCAGCCCAAAGTTTGGAGATAAGCTTGAATTGGCGAGGTAACCTCTTCTCGAGCTCGTTGGGAAAATATGGCACCGAGCTAGCGCAAGGGTGGGGGGGGGGGGACCCACGTCCACGAAATACCGACGGAAGAAATTGGGTCACCACCAGTCGGTTTGCACCGCCTATTTACACATGTCCGTCTTGCCGCCAAATTCTGCTCCACCATTTTCTGCCATTTGAGCTCTCCGTCCGGAGAAGCTTATTCATCGACGAGCAGGTAAACCGCACCATCTACTCCGCTCAATGTAAATCCGATGTGGAAAGTCTTCTTCTTCTCTCCACCTCTTTGAGATGCCGTCTTCCTCGTCCAATGGTCAAAGCGCTCTCTTAGCAAATGGTCTCTCTTAGTAGATCTAAAGGTAGTAAAAAGCACCGCCTATGAGGAGCTGGCTCATGTGTGGTGGTGGTATTGATTGTCAAGTTAGCATCGGACGCCATATTGGGGGGAGTGGGGAGTGGAGATCCCAGATCCTTCAATTTGGACATTATAAATATTTTATAATAAATGCACATACTCAAACACTAGAAACCGCTACTAAAACCAACACATGAAACATGATTACTAATCTCAAATATTTTCAGGAAATATTATTTAAGTTTGGACCATACACTTTAGAGATGTTTACCATAGATATGCGTATGGTATATACTTTGAACAACATTTAAAAATAAAAAATTGTGTTACAAAATATATTTAAATTTACTACAAGAAAAGTGTAATTTTAATGATAAAGATTTCAACATATAATAATGAGGAACACTAAAATTAATATGTAGCAACAAAATATGGTTAAGTGTGTTAAATAAGTAATTAAAAAAGTTTAGTTGTCATAATTGTACCATGTTTATAAAGTTATAGGTATAAATGTTTAGTACAAATTGTATTCTTGTAACCTTGACTATCAAAGTGTCTTGCATGTCTGTCAGGATTTGGACGGTTATTTCACAACTTAGCACACCGCTCTACTTATTAGCATATGATGTCTGTTTCGCTTGATTTCTACGAGTCGTCTGTGGACCCGGGCTACTCAGCATAGCTCCTCCTAGTCGTCAACTAACAAATCGCACGGGATGACGACGACTACTACATGCGTTGGGAAAATAATAACAATTTCAGTAGTAGCGTGGTGTGGTGAGAAAGTTGACTATTTAGCTGCCTAGAATAGTGGACGGCTGTGTAGATGTGTCATCCTAAATTATAAATCATTGTAGGCAACGGTATTCAATATTTGTCTTAGGACACTCACCCTCTATAATGATCTATCATACTCCCTCCATCTCAATTTATTAGTCTTTCCCGTATCCATAGATCATCAGTTTAACCTATATAATTTAAATTATATAATGCTAAATTTATATCATTAGAAAATAGAACATCTAAATTTTCTAATGATATAATTTTTATAACATATAGTTAATGTTAACTTGATCAAATTTGCGATCTAGGGGTACGCGCACGCCTAATAAACTGTGAGAGAGGGAGTATAATAAAATTATTATTTGTAAACTTCATGGTTACATCCACCCAAGTCTTTCATCCTCAATTAGCATTAGCAGGTTTTCTCTGTGTAGTCATTACTTAGCCGAAAGTTATTGCTAACATCTATACAGTCTTTAACACCTACGTATCTCTTAAATTTATTATCCCAAAGGATTTCTTTGGCGGTGCTCATGTAGGCACATGGTCGTATTTCTGCCATATAAAGGGTGCCCAATGCTCCTTTTTTCTCTATCTTCTTCTTAAACTACCTTTGAAGCCACTCATTCTTACATAATCCACTCAAGCATTCCATCCCATGCAGTTATAAATTGATCTTCCTCCTCTAATCAACATAGAACTCATATTCCATAAAAAACTAGCAAGATCCATGCTAATTAAAGAAAACTCTAGCAATGTGCTTGCAAGCATTTTGATCCATATGCCACACATAATGTCCATGCGCTGTTGAGAAGAAGGTAGGATTGTACCGATTTCCTTGCCCATTCTTGCATCTTCATCGGTCAGAATTGCCCGTGCGTTTATTCACGGCATAACTTCGATAGAAGTTTAAATGATAGTTTTTTGTGTGATTATTTACCGAACAATCAGACCAAATGAACGTCCATTGTCAAGTTTCATGTATGTAGTGTCGGACCATATAACATCACCAAATATTGCAAAGTAAAAAGATATTAGTTATCGAAATGGCATCATATACTTAAATCGAATAGAAGAAGAAACTGTCATCTTCCGACACT
The DNA here is from genome assembly GCA_030979885.1 of Lolium multiflorum. Taxonomy (NCBI): domain Eukaryota; kingdom Viridiplantae; phylum Streptophyta; class Magnoliopsida; order Poales; family Poaceae; genus Lolium; species Lolium multiflorum. The sequence continues at coordinate 127,129,379 of CM061750.1, forward strand.
TTGGAATTGAAAGGAAGTTAAAAAAAACAGTATAATAGTAAGATAAAACGTAGGACATGACAATGTTAGAGGGATCCCGCTAATCTATTTCAGCGAGAATCGAACAAACGAGGATTGCGAGACCATGGAACTGCGATTCCTCGTCGCCCGGCGGACAAAACAAGCATAGTTTTTTTTCGTACGGAGAGATGTTGGATTTGCTGAAATAAAATTATCAAACCTTAAAAAACGCATCTCGCTTGTTCCTAAAAGAAAACTATAGCAACTCCTGCGATCATGCTCGCCACACAAATGGATGAGTCGGGGCATCTTCAGTGGCTTAGCCTATTACCATCTCCAAAACTGACTGTTTGCATCCGTATATGCTGTTTGCATTAGTACTATTTGAATATTTTAGAACCTCGTTTGAGGATACGGCTCGGTAGAAACGCGTCCCCAAAAAAAGCACCACGTTGCGATGTTTTTCAAACGCTCGATTCAGTGCTATTACCGGACGTGGTTTGGCAAGCGCGGGGCCGAAGATACTCTAAATTAGAGCATGGCTAATAGAAGAGCCGGCTGCTGGCTCTTCGCTAGTGCCATGTCACCTAAAGCCTATATAAAAGCCCACTTGTATAACAGGCTGGCTATTAGATTGGCTATAGTCTGGCATGTGTAGACAATTTACTAGGATCCAATGTAAACTGCAACTTTGTGGCCATTTCAAACCCCATAAATATATATGAAATTCATGCCAACAGGATGTGACGAGACAAACTAATTAATATTCAGACCACATTTAAACATTACATAACAACTAAGATCTTCGGCAAACAAGCCTTTAATTTCGATCTAGACAAACTATAAGCAACAAACTGGTGGAACATAGCACCATCACATCGACAATTAAACTTTACATGAGTCTATCAGAAGTCATCAACCAAACATAGTACCAAATATGATCTTAGGCAAACAAGCCATTAATTTTGATCTGGACCCGTGAAGAAAGTCACAAAGCATAGTTGAAACTTTGTAGAAAGGAGCGACCATCCATTTGCATCAATATACTTCAAGACTGTATGGGAAAAGGAAACAAAAACAATGTAAATAAGCAGCTATACATTACATTTTACTGAACAATACAGTATGATGCTCTTTAATTACTGAACAATACTGAACAATACTGAGAGTAGGAGCGACGGTGTGAAAAAAGAACTCACATTGAACTAAGGCGTTTTTCAGCCATTACAATTTTTTTATCTTTACACTATGTTCATGCCTGCAAAGAATATATTCAACAAAGTGCAGCATGTCAATAGCTGCTATTGTATATCGTACAAATGTACAAATCTGAATCATCAACTATAAATTAGCAAGCGAACTGTAGATGCATAAGGAATTAAGAAATCATACCATACGTCCACATCGAGTCATCCAAATTTCCATGCGTGTAGAAGAGGAGGCGGCTATGGACTACGGTAGTACTAGTGGGGATCCAAGCCAGGACCCTGTGTGGGAGGGAAGGTAGACGACGGGACGAACTGGGCACCGGCGGCCGGACGAGCTGAGGCCCTGCCGGCCGGACCTCCAGAGGATCCGGCGGCGGCGATTCAATGGTTTGGGAGGTGGGATCTGGGGGAGATTTGGAGCGTCGTTCGTATGATTCTGAAGGGGATTTAGGGGCTTCTTCGATTAGGCGCGCAAGGTGCGATTTGGGACGAGGGAGAAAGGATTTGGCGCGCGTGCGGAGAAGGAGAAGCGCGGGAGGGGAGGGAGACGCACCGGATCGGCAGCGCCGGCGCTAGCGCCAGCATCGGGCTGCAAGCGGGCGGTTCTTTCTCGTATCTGGAGCTGTAGCCGGGCGATACGCGGAGCGCCCGCTCTGTTCTCTCTCCTTTCGTCTCTCCCCTCCAGCTCGGATTTCAGTGACGTGGAAGGGCTTATAGCCTGCTGACTGTGATCTATAATACTTGCTCTTAAGCACTTATTTCCGACGGCTGTCAGAGAGTGGCGAAACATAGGCCGAGCTGCACGTAGCTCGCAATCTTGGTCATCCATCCTCACGTGTAGATTCCTTGTCTGTCAGGCCAGCTGGGTTTCTAGGTCAATACATGAATGTGCCGGTAATGGGCTGTTGTATTTGAGTAGCGTATGAGCATGCAATGTATATGGTCTCTGGCACGTGTCACGCGCTGCCGCCATACATGGGCTGGTACATCTTTCTAGTGTTGGGACGGCTTCCAGGGAGTGCCACTAGGTGAAGACCAACCTTTGCAAAGGTCTCCGGGCATCTCCAATCGCGCGATCCAAACCGCGCCCGCGCGTCGGTTTGGGTCGAGCCGGACAAAAACGCGGCCCAGCGCGGGAATGCATCGCAAACGCCGCCGGCCGGCGTGCCTCGACGGTGGGGGCTCAATGCCCATTCGGCACCAACCCCCTCCCTCCAGAAACGGCCAACCGGCGCCGAGGGCGGCCGCCCCGCCGCCGGCGCCGGGCCTCCAGCGGCCGGGCCGCCTCCGCGGCGGCGCATTTCGCAACCGCCGCCTCTCTGCCGAGAGCCCGAGCCGAGGACCCGGACCTCCGTGCCGCGCCGATGATCTCGGCGGAGAGGAGGCAATGGCCGCACCCATGCGGCCATTCGCACCTCCGAGATGGAGGAGGCCCGGCGGGAGGTCGAGAGGCGGAGGGCGGGAGCACTACGCCCAGGCCCGCCGACGGGAGGAGGAGGAGGCGCGGCGGGAGGAGGGGCGCCGCGCGGCGGGGAGAGGCGCGGCGCAGGAGAGGCGCGCTCCGTGCGCCGCCGCGCCTCGGTGGCTCCGACCCCACTCGCCCGGGAGGAGGCCCCGTGGTCTCCGTGCCGGAGTCCCCGCGCGGTCGAGCCAGCGCTCGCTGCCGGGACGTCGTCCACGAGACGACGTCGCCGACAACGCCCAGGGGCTGGCGGCGCACCGCGGCCATCACAGAAACCCTAATAGAGGGTTTTTAGTTTATATTTGCCATATAGGGGCTTCTTTTGTTAGTTATTTGCCCAAAAATAGGGCTATGTACAAATTTGTCCAAAATAGGGCATATGTTTAATCAAATATCGTTTAAATTTGCCATTTTCATTTTGTTTTCGTGTTTCTCCAATTATGCGATGCGTCCGGCGTTGCGCACCGCGACCAAACGGACCGGACGCGCTGTCCGCGTGTCCGGGCCGCGACCCTCCGGACGGCCCAGCGTCCGTTGGGGTCGCTCGGTTGGAGACCGCCCTCATCTCGCGAAAGTGATCCCGCGTCCCCGCGCGAGCAAAGCGGCCAGGGCGGTGTCGCGCGGGTCAGGATGTAAATGGCTCGTCCGCTGGACACAAATGGAGTGCCGTTTCCGCCATATACGTGATTATCGTTTTTCGTGGCAGCCATTTACCATTTCCGGCGGCTTTGCGCGGCTTTGCGGCGCCGCGAGAGTCACTCCACGCTCCTGGCCTCCCGCGCTGTTGCTTCACTCTGATGCCGTTGGCCCAGGCGCCGCCCCCGCACGCCCAGATCCCAGGCTCGCTGCCCTACGGCGCCGTGTCCGCCGCGTGGCCCCACGCGGAGCACTTCTTCTCCGACGTCTTTGGTGCCTCCGCCGCCGACGCCGTCTTCTCCGACCTCGCCATCTCCGCGGACTTCGACTCCGACGGCTGGATGGAGAGCCTCATAGGGGAGGCCCCCGATTTCCAGGACTCGGACCTGGACCGCCTCATCTTCACCACCCCGCCGCCGCCCGTCCCGCCCCCGGCCGAGGCCATCGCCGCCGCGCAGGCCGAGAATACGCGGGCCTCCCTCCCGCCGGTCGCCTCCCCCACGCAGGCAGCGTGTTCTTCTCCGAGCGCCTCGGACGACTCCTGCTCAGCGCCCATCCTCCAGTCCCTCCTCGCCTGCTCCTGCGCCGAGGCGGCCAACCCAGGCCTCACCGCCGCGGACCTCGCCAAGGTCCGCGCAGCTGCCACAGACTCCGGGGACCCCGCAGAGCGCGTGGCCTTCTACTTCTCCGACGCGCTCGCCCGCCGCCTCGCCCCGGCGCCCCCCGCGACGGCGTCGGACCCGCGGCTCGCCTCCGACGAGCTGACGCTCTGCTACAAGACGCTCAACGCCGCGTGCCCCTACTCCAAGTTCGCGCACCTCACGGCTAACCAGGCCATCCTGGAGGCCACGGGCGCGGCGACCAAGATCCACATCGTTCACTTCGGCGTCGTGCAGGGCATCCAGTGGGCGGCGCTGCTGCAGGCGCTGGCCACACGGCCCGAGGGGAAGCCCTCCCGGGTGCGCATCTCCGGCGTCCCCTCGCCGTACCTGGGGCCGCACAGCGGCGTCGCTACGTCTACTGGCCGGCCGTCTCGCTCACCTAGTTGTGTAGGAGCTGCACCTTGCAGCTCCCTGATCTTCTTCTCTCTAGCTCTGAAGAACTCACACCGGAAAACACAACACTAGGACACACGCACACACACTCAGCCGAAGGAGGAAGAACACCATGTCTTTGCCATGACTCTCTCTCTCTCAATGGCACACACGAAGACTACATTTTTCCCTTGCCCGCAGGCCCTCCCATTCTCGTTAACTTACAAGAGTTTAAATAGGCATAATATAGCCTGCCGTGGCTAACAACAGATCCTATTCTTCTGCCACTCACGCACTAATCTCTCCACTAACAGGACCTACACACGCACACGTTCAGCACTCATGCAGCTTCTCAACGGCCACACGACTGGGCCAACCCATGCTTGCATGCGGCCTTAGACTAGTTACTAACTAACTCACTCCTGCAGCTAACTAACTAGCTGATTCTACGTGCAATTTGCCCCTTCTCACGGCAGCCACAAGCACTGCTAACAGCCTAGCTAACATCTGCAATCACTAATTAACTGAATCTAGTACTAATAACAAGATTAGCTCCAACAATCACCTCCCTAATCTTGTTATCACTTATTTCTCTCTTGAAGCCCATGAACGTCGATGTCGTCGGTGCACCTCGCAGACGGCCACCAATGCCATCTTGTCACGCCGATTGCCGTCGTCGCCGTTGGCCTCGTCGAGAGACGCACCTCCTACGCCATCACCACGAGCGTGCCATCGGGGCACGCTCGCTGCCTTATGCTTGCCGCCGGTGCCGCATCTCGCCGGCGACTCGCCTTCTTGTTCGCCACCGGTGCCGCTCCTCGCCGGTGACACTCCTCCATGTTGTCGCCGATGACGCACCTTGTCGACGACTCGCACATGGACGATGAACTCCTCGCAGCAATGGCCTCCGCACCTTGGCCATCACCTCCTTGCCGCCGGTGACACAACTTACCGGGCAGCATACCTTCCTCCATCGCTCGTGACGCAGCTTGACGATGATGAAGACCCCGACCTCGACGAACGAGGCTCTGATACCAAATGTAGGAGCTGCACCTTGCAGCTCCCTGATCTTCTTCTCTCTAGCTCTGAAGAACTCACACCGGAAAACACAACACTAGGACACACGCACACACACTCAGCCGAAGGAGGAAGAACACCATGTCTTTGCCATGACTCTCTCTCTCTCAATGGCACACACGAAGACTACATTTTTCCCTTGCCCGCAGGCCCTCCCATTCTCGTTAACTTACAAGAGTTTAAATAGGCATAATATAGCCTGCCGTGGCTAACAACAGATCCTATTCTTCTGCCACTCACGCACTAATCTCTCCACTAACAGGACCTACACACGCACACGTTCAGCACTCATGCAGCTTCTCAACGGCCACACGACTGGGCCAACCCATGCTTGCATGCGGCCTTAGACTAGTTACTAACTAACTCACTCCTGCAGCTAACTAACTAGCTGATTCTACGTGCAATTTGCCCCTTCTCACGGCAGCCACAAGCACTGCTAACAGCCTAGCTAACATCTGCAATCACTAATTAACTGAATCTAGTACTAATAACAAGATTAGCTCCAACATTTACTGTGGAAGCGCTGCTACACAAACTGCGCACCTGCATTAATTAGCCCACGGCGAGGCCAGTTCCGCGGCTGTAGCAATGCCACGCAGTTGAGCCGCCGGCGCCGCTGGACTTTGTGGATTTATCCGCTTTAGCCATTTAAACTAAGCGGCTCATTGTGGTAGCCATATGCACGATTTTTCGTGGGCGGATTAAACGGGATCGCTAAATGCCGCTGCCACTGACATCCGGACGCGCGGGTACGTCTTCAGCGTCGCTCTCAAGTACCCGCGGCCAAAACAGCTACCGTGGCCGCGCGGGCCGCGGCGTACGCACGCCTCGGCGCAACAGCACTCAGCGCACGGCGTAGGCATGCATATGCATGAATCGATTAGACCACACCAAGCTAGCTAGCTTTGCAATACATAGATCGATCTACGCGTGTCCCGTGGTACGCGTACGTCCGCCCGCGTACGGCACATGCCGCACGAGTACGGTACAGTTAAGGTATATAACACGTGATCGAGTACAATTACATACAACATACGATTATGGATACGTAATACGAGTACAGTCGCGCACATAAGTAAGTACAATCGCGTACTCGAGCGACTACAGGTATAGTCACTCACACGAGTAAATACAGGTACAGTCGCCCATATAAGACAAGTACAATCGCGCACATGAGTAACTACACTCGCGCACACAAATAAGTACAGTCTCGCACACGAACGAGTAGAGGTACAGTCGCACACGAGTAAAGAAAAAAAATGCACCAAATACATTCAAAATACTTATCAGTTCATGCACAAGTACAGTTAGATACACATGACGAGTACAGCCATAGTAGTATAGGAAGTACGAAAAAAATATCTCAAAACCGATTAACATGGGATCTATTTTTAAGATCACGACGAGAGGGTCTCAAAAGTGAAAACGGTTCGTAATTTGAATTTACGATTCTCAAGATATTTCATTTTGAAAATATGAGTCTAGGAAAAAAAGGAAAAGCTAACACAACCGAGCCTCTCATGTCTTCTCTCTCCTCCATCATCCCCACTTTGCTTCCCCTTGCGACACGTGGCGAGCATGGAGACTACTTCCCAGGGATTTTCTGGCAAAACGCGCCACTTGTCGTGTGCGGAGCGAGTTGTCTTCCCTTCGTGAAGATCGGCCTTTTTATAACGATTTCGCACCCCGGATTGTTTGAAATGGCACATGTCGGGGTATTGAATTTGTTCGCTAACCAGATCTAGCCCGCAAGAAAACAGACGAATCACGAAATCCCGGACCAGTTCTTCCTAAACACCGACCAAGAAAGACGACGACGAAATAACGAACCCACAACGCATACACGCAGAAAACCGGCAAGCAACGATGGAGTCGGAGCGAACGGCAGGCGCTGTAAGAACTTCATCCACGCCTTGCACCACGCGGGAGGCACGGCCACGGAGCAACAGCATAAGCAGCAGCTGATCCATTCCCACTTCTCGGCCCTCTTCAGTGCGGCGGACGAGGATAGGACGGAGCTAAACTGGGCCGGGCTCGGCCTCCCGACGGTTGACCTTGCCGAGCTGGATGCGGCTTTCTCGGACGAGGACATCCATGCTAGGCTGCTGGAGATGCCCAACGACAAGGCGCCAGGGCCCGATGGTTTCAATACCCTCTTCTTCAATGTCGATGTTGGTTGTACATTTTAAAATAGGTAGGCTTCATGCAAACTGATGTTAGATCTTTATATTTTTCGAGGTGATAAGTACTACATGATACTACTATATACGAATTGCAATTATCTGAAGCACATTTTCTATCGTGTTCTTTAAGGTGGGTAAGCTCACCACATAGCCCAAGAGTTAACCTTATATACCTTGAAAAGTGCAGGTAACCAAACAACTGACATTTAATTAGCCAAAATGTAAATTTCATGCAACCAACCACTTTCTAGAGTTTCAAAAAAAATGTTGTCAACCAAAGTAAAAATAGCAGGACATGAATTTGATGTTGCATCCTCCGTGCGGCTTGGCCAGAGCCAAGTTGCTCATATGGTCAAAATTGGTGCGACCAACCAAAGCCGTCTTATCAACGAAATAGAAATGTCGCCTTCCTAATTTTTATTACCTCCGGTGTTCTTTATACTGTTGTTTGCTTTTGATGATGATGATTAGTAGGTTAGCGATTCTTTTCGCAAAATAAATAAATAGTGGTGGGACTTGGCAGCTAAGAAAAAAGAGTGAACTGGAGGAATTCTCTTAGCCAGCTATTGCGGCTGAGAGCTTAGCATAGGCATTAGCCAGAGCGCACTCGGTGGATTAGCCGCCGTGATTAGGCTTTTGGGTTGGTCATTTGAGACATTGTAGTGTATACTTTTGACGAAGCTGGTCATCATCTTTGGCCAACAGAATGATGGTTAGCGCAGCACGGCAGCATCAAGAATGGACGGACGGAATGACTTTCGTCTCACACGGCGCACGCATGGTGTACTACGTCGGCGGAGCACTCGCGGCAGTACTCCACGCACCACACCACACACGTGCGTGGGAACGTGTTCGGAGAGAGCCGCCGACGTACAGCAATTAGTCACGTACGTCAGCGTTATCCTCCTTCGTTCATTCCGTTGCGTACGATTGTTGGGAATCCGCTTCATGAGACTGCTGCTTCTACAGCGTAAGTAAACGCATGGGACCTGTAAAAAGTGGTCAGAGTGCCCAAAAGGCAGGTGTAAACTTGTTCAAAGTGCTAAAACAAAGATAGACCATGCAACTGCTTAGAGCATGTCCACTCGTCCCCCCGACGAGGCCCCCGGCGATCCTTTTTTCCATCCGGACGGCGTAATTCGGCCCAGTCGCGCCCCCTCGTTCGTCCGGAATTGGGCCTAATTTCATCCGGCGATCCCACGCCATCCCCGGCCCCCCGGGCGGGGACTCCGGATGAGAGAAAATCGCGGGAAACGTTTGTGGCCCCGACCTCGGCGACAATGGCATGGGTTTCTACGGCAATACCCTCGTCTTCCCGATCTACGGCACTACCCTTGTCTTCCCGATCTACGGCAAGACCATCGTCGAACGAAAGATTTGAACTCCCAGTCAAATTATATATAGTTCGAATAAACATAATTATATATAGTTCGAATAAACATAAAAATTACATATAAAAACTTAAAAACAAACTAAAACTACTACTTCTTCCTAGATGGCCCCGCCTCATCGTCGTGGCGGCGGCGCTCCGGCTCGTCACCTCCTCGTCGGAGGAAGGTGCCTTCGCCTCTCCTCCTCCTCCTCGCCGCTCCTCGCTTCTTCTCGGCCGCTCCTCGGCCGGCCCTCCTGCTCCTCGGGCTGCTCCACGGCCGGCTCCACGGCCGCTCCACGGCCTCCTCTCTCGTCCTCCTCGTCGTCATCCCATTCTTCTTCGCTGGACGGCGGGGGAATCGTCGCTGCTGGACGATGCAACGCGATCCCACCAATGCCGCCATCCCGGCGGCTTCCCTCGCTGTCGGTGTCCGATGGCCACGACCAGTCGCTCATGGTTGACAGAAGATGGTGGACGAGAGAATAGATGAATGGCGCCGGCCGTTCGAAACCGTATATGTAGTTCTCGGACGAAGAGAGCGCGGTTGCTCTTCCTCGAGTCCATGCTCCATTACGGCGGTTGTAATTTCGAGGCGACTTCGACCGTTCCCGACGAGGCGTTTAGGCTCTCCAGACCACACCATTACGGCGGTTCAAAGCGACGAGGGCACTCCGACGGTTGCCCTTCCCGGCGACACCGTCGCTATGCACGCGGTGGGTGAAGTCGACCATGGGCTCGCCGGGGAAAATGGGCCTCCCAGCCAAAAAAATCCATCCGGCGCTAAATAGCGCCGGATTTCGGCCTGGGGAGCCCCAACGGCTGGGGATGCTCTTAGTACCAGCGGATCAGGTTAACCTGGGACGATAAAATGAGGGCTGGCTTTAATTAAATTTAAAAGGAGAAAATATTTTAGTCTGAAAGAACTTCAATACCCCTCGCTAAGATTATCTTTTTCGAATTTTCATCACTCGATCTAGGAGTCAAATAATTGCATTTTAAGTTAACTGGACGTACAAGCAAGGGCATTTGACTTTCTCGGAGGAGAAGTAGCTTAGCCCACAATTAAACCATCTTATTCCCTGGCCACGGATATTTATCATGAATCGGAGGAAGTATCAAGTATCCTCAATCGACAATATCTGATCCTTCAATTTAGACACTAGAAATATATTTAGAAAAACTGCACATATTCAAACACTAGAAACCGCTATTAAAAACAACACGGGAAACATGACTATTGATCTCAAATATTTTTAGAAATGGATATTTAAGTTTGGACCATACACTTTAGAGATGTTTACCATAAATACACATATACTACGTAGTTTGAACTTAAAATAAATAAAAATTGTGTTACATAAATAGTTTAAATTTACTACAAAACAAATATATTTTTCACTGATAAAAAGAATTCAATTTATAATGAGGAACAGTAAAACTAATATATAGCAATATTAAAATGTGGTTAAGTATGTTAAATGAGTAATTAAAATTTAGTTGCTATGATTGTACCATGTTTATAAAGTTCTAGGTATAAACATTTAGTACAATTTTTATTCTTGTAACCTCGAAGCGATTTTTTTCAAACAATAAAGATAATTATTAATTTCCATGAATAATATATGTTTTTTTTAAAGAATCAAGTTTGTGACTCGGTCGGCCAAACTGCCGCCGATCGGCGAACACGTGACCGATTAGTCTGTTGGCCGGACTAACGTCTGACTCCCTATCGGTGGACATGGCTAGTTGGCAACGACGCGAGTCGATCGGCAGGATATGTGCCAATTGCGCCGAATCATCCACGCTTCGACCGATCGGCTAGCATGCCCTAACGGGAGCTGCGCCCGATAGATGGGAAATAGAAGTGCCCAAAATACAGATACAAACTTCTTCAAGAACAAAAGAAAGAAAAATAACACATAGATAGGCAAATGTTCACCAATTGGATCAAGTTAACCTGAGATAATGAGCTAATGCTAACCGGAAAATATCTTCTTCTAAACGATCGTCAATACTCGCTGCTTCAAGATGTGAGCATATGAATTTCAAGATAACTGATAAACAAAGCCAAATAAAGGCATGACTTTGTTCGGAGGTAGAGTAGCTTAACCCATAATTAAACCGTGTGAGCAAAAATTCGCCCAATCGAAAAATCTTTATGCCTTGACATTGCAACGAATTAGCGGAGACAAGTGAAAGCAACACCGAAAAAAGAACACAAAAGAAAAAACCACACGTAGTTTATGATATGGACTTAGAGCATCTCTAACCGATCCCTCATAATTTAGGTTCCTATCCGGCCGAATATCCTTTAGAGGAGTATATTTGATTGAAAAAACGGTTACTAATGGTCCTCTAAATTTAATGTATGATTTTTGCCAGACATTTGTTGAATTAAATAGTAAAGAAGACCGTATGCATCTATCAATACAGAGGCGCAGAGACATTATATTGTCTCCATTTCGAGAAAAAAAACGATGCTCTAAATTTAATTGGGGCTATAGGTCCCGATATCTATAAATCAAACAAGCCTCATTCGGATATCTGCTGCTTTGCCTGCACGTTCAAGTTACGTTAGTTGCTTGGCTTGCTTTTGTCTTCATCACGCAAGCGAAAGACGGGCTGGAGCAAGCACTTGCAACTGTGTGCTATCGATGGTCCCTCAAAAAAAAAGTGTGCTATCGATGGGCCAATCAAGGATATATCGTCACAACATCAAAACGAGTCAAACTAAAATTATTGGCCATCTAAAACAAACACCAAGCGTCCAGATGCTGGAGCGATACATGCATCACGGATGAAGCAACAACAGGACGCGGGGCTTGGTACGCGGGGCTTCAATGTGCTAGGAACATGGTGGGAATTCTCCGGAGGGCGCAGCGGCTATAGGGCATCTTCGTTTTCGTCGTTCCGACCTTGTCGACCTTTTTTCTCTTTTCTTTCTTTTATGTTTTCTTTTGGGCGTGCTTGTGCTGTTGCCCCAGCAGTTGAACCTTGTGACAGTTGTACCGTGTGGTTGCTATATTAATATAGCGGGGTGAAAGCCTATTTCGAGGAGGAAGCAACAACAGGACACAGGTAGGAGTAATTGCTGCATCAGCGAGCGAGAAATGAAGCTCAGAGAAGGCCTCGAATATAGCAGCAAAACAATTCAACTCAAAAAGGATGGGATCAGGAAGAACAACAACTCCATTATTATGCAATCAAATCAAAGCTACCACCCTATTATGCCATCGAGCAACGATGATTTGAGATGAAAAATGGTGTAGATACAAACAAATCGAATGGATCCCCCTCAAAACACCAAATGCAGTATAAAATGTGGGGCGACAAGAAATCTTTCGATGCGTGATCGAAAACCCTATAAATACTCAATATGGTCTGTCGTGGATAGAGAATAGAACGGGAGGGGCGAGACTAAATCAAATATTATCGGACGATGGAATGTGATTTTTAAAATGATTTTACTAAATCTCGGTCATTTGAGATTTTGTAAGTCTCACATGATTTGAAAAGCTAAACCTTAGTTTTGTGAAAAGTTCAACTTTCATCTAGTAGCAGTTTTTAAGTAAAGTGCAGCTCAACGAAAAATACACTTTTTGCACAACTAGAGTTGCACTTTTCTAAATTGACTCAGACTAACAAAAAAAAAGCCCTGGATTGGCTGACATATAGCCACACTCGTCGGCCCTCACAACGTAGTTCTTTTTTCCAGAGTCAACAACTTGAACGCGGTGGCCTTTTGGATGAACTTACACAGCCGTAGCAAGTTAACGCGTCTTATCTTAACCCGACACGTAGTCTGAGGACATGAATAAGGGTTGATAAGACTGTCTTATCTTAACCCGCCACGTTCTCTAGATATAACAACAAAACATGATATATATTGGGTTATTTTTTAGTTTTATCTTTAGTAATGAGACATCCCTAAATATGTGGTGAGAGAGATTGTTGATCGCTTAGCTAAGAGAAAATAAACCTTTTTTTATTTGTTTCTCCTTCATATCATCAATTATTGTACGTGGCAGCACATCACTGGTGTCTCGATGTCCTAAATCAGAGCCGTCGAGTGGATATTGAACGGTGCATGTGGGAGGAGAGCAGCTGAGATGTGGATAACCAGATCAAATCGCCTCCGGTCCAAATCTAAACCCACCAAAAGCCTCGTCACGTCACTTCCCCCCTTTGGGCCGCCGCGGCAACAAAACCACGGCCATGCTGTCCGCCGCCGCCTCGGCCATCCCCAGGCTCCGGTGCGCTGCGCCGCCGCGGCAGGCTTCGTCGAGAACCCAGTGGTCTCTGCTGTGGCGGCGTCCGCTCTCCTCCTCTCCGAATGTAGCGCCCGCCGCCGCCGCGGCCTCGGGGCCGGGGGCACTGGAGCCGCCGGACCTTCCCCGCCTCGCCAAATCCGCCCGGATATCTCTCTCGCCGCAGGAGGTCAGCACCCTTCTCCCTTTCTCGCTGGGAACCCTCTGGAACTTGAATTCCAGCCGCTGTGGTGAGGCTGATGCTTTTGCTTGCGTCTGTGTGTTGGACCGCTAGGCCGAGGAATTCGCGCCCAAGATTCAGCAGGTGGTAGATTGGTAAGTCTTGATCCCCCTTTCCGTTCCTTCTCTTCCTGTACAGTTGAAACTTATATTCTGGAATTTGGAATCTGTGGTGTCTGTAAACAACAAAGCATAGATTAGACTCGGATGGTGGTCAGAGAATCAAGTAGTTCCTCATAGGAAATTTAAGGTTCCTGCAATCCTGTTAGCATTAGCGCTCAGGGTTGTCTCGAGGCTACCATTTTTACATCTCCTTGTGTTGGTTGGTGTTTGGGTAGGCTGCAAGGAACCACTCTTATTCGTGGGACTGAACTTATGTATATGCATCCCATCAGCACTAGTTAGAAATACTTATTATCTACTCTTCCCTCTACAGGTTTGGGCAGCTTCAAGCGGTTGATCTTGAGTCCATTGAGCCTTCACTTAGAGCTGGTATTCATCCATGTGATTTATTCCCATTTCCATTAGGCTGATTGCTTGTTAGTGTGCTACTGCCTCTTAGTCTAGAGACAATTCAGGATGCTTGTGCTGATTCATGTGAATACGATACTGGAGCTTAATCCTTTCATATAGCAAGATACCAAAAAAGAAACTCAATTAGATATGACGAAGTAGAACGCCTTGTAATGTTTAGTTTAACTACCACTTAGGCATTTTCTTCAGGAGTAGCTTAACTCTGTTTCCTGCAATTGTCCAACTCGTATTTTATAGCCATGTCAATTAGATAAACTCATTCAATAATAACAATATACATATGTGTTTTAATCTTGATATGTATGTGGGTCATATTTGTTCGGTAGTAACACACTTGACAATGAGTCTGGTCTGTACTTTATATGCTCTTCCCCTTCCGCGTACCCCAGACTCTCTTACTGCACAGGGTGACTTTCTTCAGTTCACTTGAATTAGCATTGTATGATATAGAGAACAAACCAGAAAGGGAAGGTCTAAGGAAGAAGGATAACAGCCTCATGAATTATTTACGTTTGAAAGAAATAATTTTGAGTTGTAATGTGGACCACCAAAGCAAGGCAATGAACCATCTGAATTGCGAGCAAAGATATCTGTTTGCTCTCTTTGCTTAATTTAACGTATTGTTTCTAACTTTGTATGAATTGCGAGCGAAGAGATCTGCAATGTATTTAGTCTTTTGTGGAAATATTCAATAGTTGATCACGCAGGTAACTGAGATGTTCTGTTCAAAATGGTTTGGATAGGAGCCACACTGTATCTAGGTCACAACACGCATAGGGCACCTGGGGATCAATTTCTGTCTATGTCCATTAAATTGGTGTTCCGGAAAAAATAAGTTGGCTTCATCTACATACATTTTTTTAGTTGAAAGAGTACTATAATTTTGCTTCCTTGGGTTGTATATGTTGTACATAATTTCCTGAGCTGTCAGTGTTCCTAGAAGTTCCACTTAAGCAATTTCGCTGACCGGTACCTTTGTTCTGTTCGTCCACCATCTCTTAATACTTGTTTTATGTTTGACCATCTTCGTCGCAGATACTGCAGTTGGTAGTTCATTGAGAGAAGACAAGGCTGAACCATTTGCTAACAGGTAACAAGGCATTACTCTGCACATTTCTTTGATTGAACTATCGTCAAGCTTTGTAGTGAAGGCTGAGTATTTTTTCCGTTTCATCAATGCAGAGATGCCATAATAGAGGCCCTTCCGAGCTATGACGATCCATACATCAAAGTGCCAAGAGTGCTGAACAGTGAATAACATGTAATCTGTAGATCAAAATTGTGATTTTGCTAAAATTAAATTCTGCTGTACAACAAAGCACGGTGAAACAACAAAACAAGCAAAATATCGGGATGAGAATTTGAGTAATTGTTATCTCTGCAACAGAAAGAACCATTTTTAATGCGTCGGCATGTTTTGAAACTGAATACTTAGCTCCTTTCAGTTTTCTGAATTTCCTTTTATGTTTCTCGAATGTGAATGATTTGTAGGGATATATCTCCCAAACGATGATAAGGATTATGTGAGTGGATGTCATCTACCACCCAATACCTTGCCTTCAATATGTAAATCATGTATTGTTGGTTAAGCGGAATCTGCTGGACTTTTATGATTAAGATCTGTTGAGTGAACAAAGTGTGAATTACGTTGAGTTCTTTTACATGTCTATGTATAGATACTATTTAATGTACAGATAATTGTGACTGTCACAATAACCTGAACCTGCGTGGTTCAGAATGGACTCGCTGACTTGTGCACACAAAGGGGATGATACATAAGCCAGATATGTCTGACCGTCACAATAACAAGGCCGAAACAAGTTGGACAGATAAATGAGGAATACATTATGGAATCAGAGGGATAAAAGCATTCAGATCTTGCTGCGCATATATTGATCACATGCAGATCAACAAGTCCCGTTTCGCACAGACACCCATGGACCATGGTTGTTGCTCTGGGAGGTATCCTGTGACCCTCTCGCAATCCTTCCCCCACTCTTTTTTTTTTTTTGCGAAAATTCCACCGATCTATTAATAATCATCAACAGTAGTACAAAGATGCCTCAAAGTAATGAAAATTACAAGAAGGTCATTGGACCACCTAGCGACGACTACAGACACTAGCACGAGCCGAAGGCGCGCCGCCCTCGCCCTCCATCACCGGAGCAAAGCTTGTCGTAGTAGAGCTTGTTGTAGTAGACGACGGGAAGTCGTCGTGCTAAGGCCTCAAAGGACCAGCGCACCAGAGCAGCAACCATCGCCAATGATGACAACCGTAGATCGGAAGAGACTGACCTGAAACCACACAATCGAACACGAGAGACGACCGGATCTCGGGAGATCCGGACACACAACTCCACACGCCCTCCGCCAACGGTAGATGCACCACCGGAGCGAGGATAGGACGGGGAGGACCTTATTCTGACTTCAGGATGTAGCCGCCGCCTCACCATCCCGAAGAAGACACCGAGAACAAACTAAACGAAGAACTGAAACCTTCCCGCCGGCGAGAGGCTGCGGTCCGCCACACCTCCAGGCCCCAAGGCCACCGGAGGCGGAGCGAACCGGCAGCGTCGCCGACGAGAGGGACGAAACCCTAGATGGGTTTTGAGCCGCCTCCTGATCTCCTGTGTCTTTCCCGTACCGGTTATACAGCTTAGCTGTTAATCCTTCCCCCACTCTTTGACTAGGGATACAAAGTTAAATTATCTTGTTGAGCAACAAGCATAAACTGAGATTGGCTCTGATCTCTAGGCTCCATGTAGTGGAACCAGGCCACTTAGGTTCAAGTTCTAGTTTGGACATGCGTGTTCGCATTTATCAGGATTAATTCTAGAATTTAACCGATCCTATTTGTTCAGTGGTAGGTGATGTGTCCGTCAACAGTGAGGCGTTAGTGGTGACTTCATCAACCTGAAGATAATGCCGGTTCGATCCCTCAAAAGTACTCATAGTGGTAGTGTGTGCGTTCATAGGGTGTATGTCCATCTCCAACGCGGCTGATCAAATAGGACATCTAGTCCGTTTGGGTGGCCTCCCGCACGTTTTAGTTCAAATAAACTGGGCCTCCCATTTTTTTTCGAACACCCTGCAGGCGGCGCAAGTCACAGCGGACGTACCGACCTGTCAGCAAAGCATGCCGCGACCGACGATGTGGCCACGCAGCATGGGGCAGGAAATCACACCTTTTTATGCGGCGATGACGGGAGAAGACTTGCGAACCGACACAAACCAAATCGGTGGCGACCTCGGCTGCTTCTCCTCCAAGGGCGGCCACCTCGATTCCTGCAGCTACGACGGCGGAAAAACGACCTCCCCAGCCGCCGACGAAAAGTACCCAACCTGGATGGCGTCACGGCGTTCGCGGCCGGCATCGGGTACGGTGGCGAATCGGCGGTCAAGGGGAGGTAATGAGACAGAGGGAAAATTGCGGGAAGCTGCTGGTGGATGGGAGACCAAAACTTTTTTTTGTCCCTGCATTGGACCGTGTTTTGGTCCGCCGCTATTAGGGATGGCACCCGCAGGGTATGGATAAGGGTAGAGCCATCCCATACCCGTACCCGTCACCTTTAATCTTACCCGTCACCCGTACCATACCCGTCAATGGGTACAAGTTTTTTCCATACCCATCACCCAGTAGGGTAAATGGGTACCCGCGGGTAAAAATACCCACGCTTACAACACATCAAATTGATACAACAAATATAACCGAAGGTTAAGGGATCCTAAATAGTGATCTAATTCTCACTAACCTACCAACGATTGTGAGACTGGAAAGCGTGAGGTTCAACCTAGCAACATGAAGGAATGATTAGGGAAAAATTAAGCAGTTTAGAATATTACAATGGCCCACTTGTCAATTTTAGATGGGTACATGGGTACGCGGGTATGGGTTCTATGACCTTATACCCGTACCCACTCTACCCGTTTCCATTTACAAACCCATGGGTAATATTTTAACCGCTACAGGTGGTGTTATGCTACAGCCTCAAGATATAACTATTACTGGTTGCATGACCATTCAACCCTTTTCGGTATTGCACACCACGATATACGTGCATATATCATGGTCTTGCGGTTATTATTTCCGCACATCCGTGATTCTGTTATAATAAAAGACCGTTTCATTCATTTCACTTGAATCAACACTGTATGATGTGAGAATTACACCTGAAATGCTCGAGCAAACAACAGTTAGAGTATCTCCACCGGTGACCTACAAATAGTAGCCAGCAATAACCGGCTACGTTTGAGGGTCGCCGGTAGTAAGTGCTGGTTAAAAAATTTCAAACCCCCACACCGGTACTCCCCCATAGCAGCTTCCAGTTTGGTGGGGATAGACATTGACTAGTGGGCCAGGTTGGTTGAAAGTGGCGTGAGTTTGATGCTGGCGACCCCGGTAGCCTCCCTTAACATATAGGTTGGTTGGGGCTCGCCGGTTATTCTATTGGGTTCGGGATGACGTGGATTTCGTATGGGGTTGTCGGTGTCAGCACTTTCTCTCACTACAACCTTAAATGGCCACCGGCTACGATTTGGAGCTCCCCGGTGAAGATGCTCTTATAATGCAATGTTGCTTCAATGTTATTTGCCCGTTTCACAAATGGATTTACGAACTTATTTTAGTGACTTGTCACCCGACACAGACTCAGAGTTGTTTTCGGCCAATCCCCACACATGTTACCTTGGAATCATGATCCATACGTCCGAGTGCTATAACGGTGACACTTAGAAGATTACAATTGATACATATGCTAGGCTGGTAGCTGGTAGATAGGACTTCCCGAGTGGTGGATGTCGAAGATGGCCGCTGGAACTGCTGGGGCGCAGATGGACGGGCGTCGACGTGCAATGACCAGGGTGGTGCCCCTGGTCGAGTGGTGGCCGAGGATTTCTCCCGGCGAGGCCATGGCCAGCGACGGAGAAGCAAGGCTGGGCCGGATGGTGTTGGATGAAAACCTGTATCGTTTGATCTAGGTGTCTCCCGTGGCACCTCCCCAGTTCCTCTTCGCTGCGTGGTTGGGCCAGATCTGGTGGAGGGCCGACCCTGCTCTACCGCCACCTTTCTCCATGTTGGCCTAGTCCGCGGGCTTCTGGTATGGTTTGGTGCGTCGGATCATGCAGGTTGCCGGCGGGTGGCGTGTGGCTACTGGCTTGTCTTCAATAAAGGAGGCAGTCATAGGGTCTCTCTCACGACAAGACAAAAATCTGCTTGATGCTTGTCTTCATTGATCTGGCCGAAGTGTCGAGTTTCGGAAGGCTCCGCTAGCGAAATCTACGACTCATGCCTGGAGATTGCCAGAACAGGTGGGATTCAGTCGCGCACAACCATATTTTTTATGAACGTTTGGTTTCAGATGGAACGATGCGAAGCTCTGCAGTTTGTTGCTATTGTGGGACATGTCTTTAGTTCCATAGTGAAGTTAGGGGCGAAGAATGGCATGGAAGCCGAGATATGTGGACTAGTAATAGTGGTTCGACTACTGACACGATGAGAAATTGTCTTGGTGATTTATGACTTGAAGCAGCGGAAACGACAAGTGGGGGCGACTGCACACGAGAAGTTAATAGTCTAAACTTCAGGGTGAAAACCCAAGATCTGTCCTTTACTGGTTGTGCCTCGCAATGATTTTGTTGAAGGCATTGCTTTTGTGAGCGTGGACTTTCTCCAGGATGAAAACATATGATATATGATCAGGGTGATGACGGCGTTTGTGAATTTTTTCCTTCTTGAAGGCGTGGGGATGATGGTGTTGTCTCGGTATGCTGCTACAAGGAGTAGATCTCTGTAGCGGGACTTTTCTTTTTTGAAATTCTTATTTTTTTGATCGTGTGCATTCGTATTGCCATTGGGGCATTACGTTTCTGTATAGGTTGGGTGTAATTGTTATCGTGATATTTTTTTGAAACCTTTATCTTCATGATATTAACATATTCTCTTTGTTATGAGAAAGATAGGACTTCCCCGGTATTAGTTTGTTCCAGATAACGTTTCGGCTCCTGCGATCGGGAGGCGATTAGGTTTTCTAGTGGAACTTGGCGGCGCAAGTCGGTCTTCTCCGACGGGGCGCGTTGGGATCTCCGGGAGCCGTGACTTCGTGCGGCTCGTGGTGGGATCATGGCCTCGTCTGGCGCTGGTGCTGGAGCGAGGGGCAAAGAACCGATGGACAAGGAGGAATCAATTGAGGAGCTAGTGGGTCGGATGAAGCTGACGCCGGCGGAATCCAGAAAACTCTTCATAGATGATCGAGAGGATGTGCATGCGACCCCGATCTGGGCATTGGCGGGTAAGATCTTGAGCGCAAAAATCTTCAGTATTCAGACGATCGCCGATGTTTTACGTCCTGCCTGGGGCAACCCGAAGGGGCTTGTGTTCCGGGATGGTGGCCCGAACCTGTTTGTGGCGGAGCTCCCTGCTGAACGTGATCGTGATAGAATTTGGGAGAGATCGCCATGGAACCTGAACAAACATGCTGTTGTGCTGGAAAATTTTAAGCGCAGTCAGCGTCCCTCAGAGTTAAGGTTCGATCGGCTACCGATCTGGATCAGAGTGATGAATCTGCCCTTCAATCTCCATGATGATCATGGTGAACGTATTGCTGGTAACATCGGAGAGTTCATCAGTATTGACAAGACTAATAAGATGAGGGTGAGTGGAAAATTCTTGCGGGCTCGTGTTTCCATCAACGTTAACGAGCCACTGCAGCGATGGATAGCTATAGACTCGACTTTGCGCGAGGCTTGCGATTGGTATGACATAAAATTTGAGCAGCTACCATTCTTTTGTTTCTCTTGTGGACGGCTGGGTCACAATGATTTAGTTTGCCCTGATCCGGGAGAGAGGGACGGGATGGGTCGTCTTCCGTACTGGCCGAGCCTACGGGTCCCTGATGAGAGGAAGAATAAAGTGGAGCCAGGTGCTTGGGGCAATTTCCCTGGAGGTAATCAGTCTTATGCCCAGGCAAGTGCACCAGGTAAACACAATAACGCCAACATGGCTGGGAGCTCCGAGGACATGTCTGGCACTGGTCTGCGCCAGAACATACCACCACCGCATCATGGTGGAGGGAGAGGTAGAGGACAACCAGGAGGCCGGGGAGGTAGGGCTGTTGTTGGAGCTAGGGGTAATGCCCAGGTTTACAGGAAATTGGTAATTGAGGAGGCCACAACTGCGATGGACACTGAAAATGCCATGGTCGCTTATGACCCAAAAGTGTCGGGTGTTAAAAGGGATGTGAGACCAGAGAAGGGTGCTATCTCCCCTGCGCCATCCCCTGACCTGAAGATAACTCGGGTGACATCAGAAGAAGAACTTGAGGTTAACACTGAAGACTTGGCGGCGACTGCTAGTCAGTCCCGCCTGCCCCAATGAGTTGTTTGTCAGCGAACTGTCGCGGGCTTGGGAACCCGGGGACAGTTCGAGAGCTCCGCAATTTAGCGAAGCAAGAAGGGCCCATGCTGCTCTTTGTTATGGAGACGAAGATCAGTAGGAAGAGAACAGAAAAGCTTTGCAATGCTCTGGGTTTCTCAGGCAGTTTTGCAGTGAGTAGCGATGGTTTAGCGGGGGAATTGGTCTTTTTTGGAAAGCTGAAGTGATTGTTGAGTTAAAGAACTTCAGTTCCAACCATATTGATGTTTTGGTGCAACAACGTACGGGAGGAGTTAAGTGGCGATTCACAGGGTTCTATGGAGAGCCTAGAAGGGAGAATCGTCACAATAGCTGGACATTGCTGCGGCAACTCTCAAATGCCCTTTCTTATCCATGGCTTTGTATGGGGGATTTTAATGAGACGCTAGTCAGCTCAGAATACCTTGGTGCTAATGCACGGCCGGAGGCACAAATGCGGGCTTTTAGGGAGTGTGTTGAGGACTGTGGGTTAATCGATGTTGGGTGGACGGGGTCGCCGTTCACATGGGATAATAGGCAGGCTGATCCCGCGAACGTCAAGGCGCGGATCGATCGTGCTTTTGGTAACGATGCTCTATATGCAGCATTCAAGGTGGATCGTGTGAGGCATGTGGATTTTGTTGCATCGGACCATTGTGTCCTGGTAATGCGGCTGCGAGGGCTAGATGAACAACAGTATAGGCATGCAGGAAGACATTTTAAATATGAAAATGCATGGCAGACTATTGGGGATTATGATAAGAAAATAGCTGATCTGTGGAATGAGAAGTGCAGGTCCGGAGGTCTTTCGGGCGTCTCGAAAACTCTCAAGGACATGCAAGGAGAGTTAGCAAGCTGGGGAAATTCGAAGTTGGGAAATTTTAAAAATAAGCTAGCTGTGCTACGACGGGATTTGGCGACTGTTAGGAGCCAGTCTTTGGGCCATGGCCCGTCACAAGAGGAGACGAGCATCATGAGCCGCATCAATCGCGTATTGCATCAAGAGGAGATCTGGGTCAAGCAGAGGGCCCGAGTGCAATGGCTGAAGGAGGGCGATAGGAATTCAGCGTTCTTTCATGCCCAGGTGGCCCAGCGGAAGAGGATAAATAAAATTTCGAGTTTACAGTTAGCCGATGGGTCGAGCTGTGAGACTATGGAGGAGATTCAAGCAGAAATTCAGAACTTCTATCAAACTCTTTATCAGTCTCAAGGAGAGCCGAATATGACGACTTGTCTGCACTTTGTGGAGGAGAAAATCACACAGCCTATGCGCAACGAGATGGACAAGGTTTTCACTGCGGATGAGGTGCGTTTTGCCTTATTTCAGATGCATCCGTCAAAGGCGCCAGGTGTGGATGGTTACACGGCTGGCTTTTTCCAGCGTCACTGGGAGTTGGTGCGTGATACAGTTGTTCCAGCAGTTTTGGAGTTTGTGAATGGGGGAGTAATTCCAGCGGATCTCAATGATACAGCCATTGTTCTTATCCCCAAGGTACGGAACCCACAGTCGATTTCTCAGTATCGACCCATCTCTTTGTGTAACGTTATATATAAAATTTGTACAAAGATGATTTCCATCAGATTGAGGCCGGTGCTGGAGAAAACAATTAGCCAAGAGCAAAGTGCGTTTGTTCCCGGGAGATTAATCACGGACAATGCTCTTGTAGCTTTTGAGAGCATTCATAGTATGAAAAGAAGGAAGAAAGCCAAGAAAG